>JPKY01000002.1:0-697172 GCA_000769265.1 Hapsidospora chrysogenum ATCC 11550
CCTTTCCCCCCTCCCCCCTCCGGGCCCTCCCCTTGCCTCTCGCTTTGTCCCCAATTCGCAGAGAGGCTTCACCCGAGATTGTGGTTAGGGGAGGCCTTGGCAAGACACGCAGAGCGCCCTAAAGAGGTAAATCAGGCAGATCGCTGCGTGATCGGCTATGTGGCAGACCGCTGATCCCTAACTCTGAAACGCCGGCCGCCCGATACCTTGCTCGGCTATCCGCGCGCCGCGCATAGCAGTGTCGACCAAGCTATTAGGCTGTACTATTATACGTAGTATCTATCATACATTGTAAGGTGGTGGTGGTAGGTGATATTGTGATGACATATTATAACAGTATTTCAGAGTAATAATGCATGTGGCATGCTAGGTACCCCGACAACAAATCATCACCACCTTCCTCATCATCATCATCATCATCATCGTCCTCACGTCCGTAATGAAGTCCGATCCTTGTGTCAGTTCGGCTCATTGCGTCTCATCGATTCCCAAAATGATGCAAAGCAGCCTTATTAGTGAAGAGTCTCTCATACACACCCCTTGCCCTCCTATGCCACAACCAAGTCCCATCCCGGCACGAACCAGCCAACCCGGCAGCCTGGAAAAGGGCGTGCCAAAGTTGTTTGACGCGAGGCTCTGCGGGCCTCATTGCCGGCCGCAGAGTCTTGGCCCCCAGCCTTGAAAAGGCTGACACACCCATTACACATACGCGCTTGCACCCGCCTCCCCACCCACGCATGCACTTCAGGGGCGCCACCCCCATGGCGATCCGTGCGTCTCAAATTTCGAGCGGGATACGGATACAGTGGTTGAGTGGTAGCCAGCCATGTGTGTGTGCAGTGTGCTGGGGATATTCGCCTGGCGCCGTCGTTCCTTAACTCCTCGCGTGATCGAACCAACGTGCCTCATGCCCGCTTTCACCAGCCGCGTCTACTACTACATGTAGTACGTGCGTATAGATGCAAGCTGGTGACGGCGTGCTCATGTCCCATAGCCAGCCTCGTCCATTTGTCCTTCCCCCTGACTCGCCCAAGAAGATGCCCCTTCTATCCATTATAGTCACCTCCCATTCACCCACATACTGGTATAAGACAACCCATCGCAAACCCAGAGCAGCTTCTCCCCCACCCCCCACCTTCGCAATCGTCTCGCAGGGCTCTCCCTGACACAAGCAGCGTCGCATCCTGGCGCCGTTTGCCCACAGATCCGGATGAAACTTGTCTGGCAAACATGTCAACGTCACAGCAGTTCCTCCGCCGTTTCAGGTCACGACGCCTAAAGCGCTCCCCCCGTCCCTCGTCTGTCTGATCTCCGGGCTTGACCGCAAGTTGGGACGGGTTTGCGGGCCGCAGAGAGGGCAGGGGAACCGGCCGGGGAGGGGGGGNGGGGGGGGGGGGGGGGGGGGGGGGGCGCGCCTTCGGTCATGAAGCTTCCAGAACACGGCATTTGGCTGGAACTAGGGTTTCAAGTGAAGTTGACCGCTATGTATGGATATAGATGCATGCATTCGTCCCCGAACGTTCAAATGATATCCGACTGGTTGCTGTGCTGGCTCAGGCCAGCTCTGAAACCTATCGCCTTCAGGTTGCGTCTGAGAGACAGATGGCAAGCCTCTTCTCGCGTCGTTCCAGTCGTGTCGCTCATCTACACGAGGTTGCACAGCAGTACGGGCCCAAGGGTCCGATGGCAGACGCTGTTCTAGCGGCCGCCAACTAACTTCTTGAATTCATCAAGGGCAGCAGGCCCGTCCGATAAAGGGTTTGATTCCTGGTAGAAGTCACACTCATCTTGCCTATGTGCTCCATAGCGCCGCATATCACATTTCCCTGTGGTTAGAGAGCAAAACCCAATTCCACCGCAATGATGAGTGTGGTGTTGACATCAGGTCTCCAGGCCCTATCTCGAATCTGAGGAGCGGGCTGAATTTGCAAGTTGTTTTGTGTTATGTTGGGATTTTCATGTCGAAGAGAGGAGCTTCATTGACACTAGCCTGCCAGAGAGGGCTTTGATATTTCGCCCTTTCCTCGTTCTGCCATAGAGTCCCGACGCATCCAGTACCGGGAGGTGGTCCATGTACCCTTCATGGCTTCCTGGTTTAGTAATTCAGCTCGTCGTTCCAGTACAACGTATCCGCAAACACCCTGTTGCATCTATCGGTCAGTACATTGCTCCGCTTCATTATTGAAGAGTTCCCTCCTGGACAATACTTACTCGGGACCTGTGGCCATCATCTCCCATCCAAATTTGGTGCTGATGTACTGAATGAGGTGGCTCGCCATCTTAATTTGGCCCACGTCCGTCGGGTGCCAGAGCGGCCCAATATCGTTGAATTGGAGAATGCCGGTGGTATTGAAGAAGTGGACGAACGGCTCGGTAGGTTCACCCAGAGTCGTTGTCTCGTTTGTGACGCCATCATAGATGACCGGCGCCGAAAGGTACTCTTCGGAGTTGAAGTATTCATAGACAGAATAAACCTCGTTGGCAAGGTCGTGACTCTGGAAGTATGAGTTGCCTGACTGGAAGAAGCCAATCCACATCTTCATGATAATCACTTGAGCCTTCGGCCATTTTCCGTGGACGCCTTGTATAAGCCGCTTATAATGGGTAACGTAGTCCGCTGAGTCAACGTTGTTGGCCTCATTGGCGTCGTTGGTACCGATGTTGATGACGACAAGATCGGCGGCGGGATGAGCGTCAAAGTTCCAGGGATGCTCCTTGTCGCCCCAGAGCTCCCGAGACCTCCAATCGCCGGGAGTTGTGTAAAACCATTGACGCGAGTGGCCGCGGGGATTTCCAAAGCACTCCTGGTCGGTGACACAGATACCGGGTCGGGCCGTGATCGAGTACTCCGTGTTACCCAGGCCCTCCCCAACGCCGTATGCGAAGCCAAAGAGCGCTTCGTACGAGTTGTACATCCCAGCAGATAGGCTATCGCCAATGAATTCGATCGTCCGAGGTCGAGCGTCGGGTTTGACAATGGACTCGCCCTCAGATACGTGGATCTTGTCGAGCTGTATTCCATAGCCCCAGTTCGATACGCGCATCTCGAAAACATTGGGGTTGAAAGGATAGGTCTCATTGATTCCGGGGGTCCGCGAATTGGTGAATTGATGAGTTGCCCCTCCGGTGACGTTGGTGAACTGCCAATCCATCCCGCTCACACGGTAACCAACGAGAGTACCGGGCTGGGTGTAGCTGCCAAAGGTAACGGCGACATCGTCTCCAGTAAAGCCGAACCGGATACCAGGAGCTCTATTGTAGTATAAGCTTTCGGTCATGGTAAGGTGTTAGGATGTCAATGTGTAGTACTCACGACCAGTGCGATACGTGTTTGGCGTCCCACCTGCCGATATAGTGTATCTCAGTAGCATTGGCGCCGTATGTCATCCAGGAACCTTCGGAGAGTTCAATTTTGGTATCCGGATAGTCTGTCACCCTGACCTGTCCATTTTGCAAGATAGTGGCCGTGCTGTACGCCACCAAGCACAGGAGAGCGGCAAGTCCGAAAAGCATCTTGGTAGCTTTGACGTGCGAGGACTAACTCATATCGTGCATGCGTCCGCATAGAAGGGTGACCATGACTGTTTATGTATCGCGCTGCAAGGCCGATTCCATGAGCAATGGAACTGACGGCACGAGGAAGTCGCGCAGAGGAACACGGATAGTGCGAATTCCACCAGTGGGAGGCGGCGGCTCCGAGGCGACAGTCACATCGTGCATATCGAGTTGCGACCTCGATGGTGTTCCGGCTAGATTACCATGAATATAAGCTGGACGCTTGTGTTAAAAGTGATGAGCCGCCCCGAATGTGGATGCCGTGAATGCGCTCCTTACTTCGAGACCGGCTCACGAAGAAGCCATGATGCCCACCTATCCTGACGGCCGTGCGCAGCGCCGGGTCCTCACCAGGTGTGAATGACATTGGCAAGTCCTCTTCTGGAGTTGTGCCGGGCGGGTAAAATACCCACCGCCTGTGAATCCGGCCGTAGTCGCGGAGGGCGTGGCTCCGGAGCATCGGCGAGATGGTCCATCTGGTCGGCATTTGATGGCGGAGATGGTTTCTAGAGTATTACCGGGAAGACGCCGGACTGCCGCATTCTCTCGGCACTTGGGTGGCTTCCGTGCTCTCCCGTACTTGAGAAATTGGGGATGGTCTGATCCAGGGATTCAGAATGATCTTCCCCTTTTTTCTCTCGTGGAATCTTGGCCCGGTCGATAGTAGACGGGCGGCGACAACAGGCTACTGGGACTTCCGAATGATGTGTCCCGCGAGATGATCGATGTTCCCTGACTCTATGGCGTTCTCAGAAGACCGACTGACCGTGTCTCGTTCAAAGAAGGGCAGGTGATAGCCTGGCTAGCCGCAGGTGATCGGCCGAGGTGATGCGTGGTGATGCCCCAGAGGAACGACGGGTTGGCTCATTCGGCTAGGTCATGCCAAATCAATCCTTAAAAAGGCATGGGAAAGGTCCGCGATATGCCTCTTCACTTGAAGACGCATCGTAGGAATAGAAACCGGACCATACACACCCGCGTAGCTTCATCCGAACAGCACTGTCCACCAGTAGTAGGAGGTGCAGTAATGTCGGTCCGGACGGGGAGGCGAGTAGTGACGTTCCGAGCTGTATATACCATACCTGAGGTAAGGTACTAAGCGACTCGGAAGAGGATGGTGATTCGGATGGTGAAAGCATGACGCGAGTTCGTTGCGTGTTCTGGTCTCCAAGGTCGATTGGCGACGCGGTGCTCCCGTGTGGTACCTGTAAATTCCAGGTTGGCTGTGGAATCGAGGGTCAGGTCCGATCGTTCGTGCCTTCCCAAGTTCCGCCTACCTGGTACCTCAGTTGGGCAGCAGCACGTCGTCGGTTGCACTTTCGTTCCTCTCGCTGCCCTATCTACTAAGGTAGTAGTATGGAGTGGCTGGGGTGGCTGATGTCATACATCCGGAATGTCCACCTCAGGCATTTCCCTTCCATTGTCAGGAAGGACGGCGGAGAGGAAATGAACCCGTTGGGGATGCGGCCGACGGGGAGCGTGTTGCATCATCGTCTTCACTCTTGGCTCACTCTGGTCTGATGCCTGATGGCACGAGACACTGCGAGACTTGAGATGTCTCTACGTCGGCTCATGGCTGCTCACAATAAGATGGATTCGCATACCTCTGTGTCTCGCAGTATCGATCAGTTCATGTAGCATCATCCGACAGCCAGAGCGCCACGCCACCATGGGGCCATCATGGGCCCTCCATGCCTCGGCGTTTTGCGCGGATGAGCCAGCCTCCGAGAAGGTGCCATACATAGTATCGCAAGCAGATACCATAAGCGCTCGGTGCGGTCGCGAGGAGAAAGCCTCGATGGACCACGGCCAGCCGCCTGGCCGGCGATGATGGATGTGATGGGGAAGCAATGGGTGGATGGAGGAGCCTGGGCGGGTCAAGACGGGCTCGAGACGGGCACCATCACATTCAACAACCCACCCACCCTCACCCTACCCGTGTCGACCAGTCTAGCTGGTATCCATGATCCATCCCCCAGCAAGGCCGGTCCAAAGAGCCGGATCCAAGAGAGGCGACATACATGTCCGTTCTGCTCGTCTCCCCCCTGCGCCGACACCATTAGGTACCTATGATGGTGACCTGCCTCGAATCCCGCGCCCTCCTGTTAATGTTACATCTGTCCTAGACTTCCTCCGTCCTAATACGCGACGAACCACACAACAGAAAAGAAGGATCGCTGGCTGCCTCAGGCCTCGGCAGGCAATTGCGAGACACACACAGCGGCTCGCAGCGCACACAAACGGCGCCCCTGGTCCCATTCTCCAATCACAGTCGGCCTCTCCTTCCCCGGAAACACCGTGTGCGCACGCAGCAAAAGCAACAAACGGCTGGAGCGTTTATCACTGCCATCATTTCGCCGTTTGGTCAGACTCCATTCGGCCTCCTCAACACTTCCCACCCGACCCTCAACAGCTGGGGATTTCCCTATTCCGCTCATCACGGCCATGCCCGACCTCGTCCTCGCATCGAGATGATGATGCTCTGCGTACCACCGCTCCCGCCGAATAGGGCCGCCGCGTCGTACGCTTCCTCATGTTCGCCATCGTCGTTGGGCATCAACATCAGCCTCGTCTGCCGCAGCTATTACCATCCAAACAGCGCCCGCCCCAATCCATCACCAATCCACCCATCAGCGCCCATCAGCGCCATCATCGCCAAGCACACTGATCCGCCTTTGACCACCCGCGACATTGCCGTTCCCAGCGCGGCCCGGCGCCCCGCGCGCTTCCCGCAATGACGGCCAACGCCGTCCCGGACACGCAACTGGGTCTGACCGCCGAGGAGATCCAGCTCCTGCGCCAGGGCCAGGCTGCTCTCGATGGCGGCTCTAGCAGCTCGCGCGCCGCCAGCAGGGCGAGCAGCCAGGGCCTCCTGCTCCTCGACAGCTCCTCCCTCGCCGCCCTCGGACGCTACTTTGACCGCCTCATGGCCAACATTGAGCATAACATCCAGTACCTCAGCGAGCAGGCGCAGATGTTCACGCAGGTGCAGTACGACCACGCCGGAAACATCATCGACGGTGCCGACGAGGAGATTGCCCGCTACACTGCCATCTTGCGGCAGTTGGACGAGCTGGAGGTGGACTTTGACCGCATTGCCCACATCAAGGAGATTGTGAAGCAGTACAGGTCGCGCGTGGAGGATCTGGAGAAGGATCTGGACAACACCGGCTCGTCTGGCCGACACAGACATTCGTCACACCGGCACGGTCACCGCCATCGTCACCATAATCGTCGTTGACCGGCTCTACACGTGCCAGGTCTATCGATACCGAACGACTCGAACTCAAACCACACTTACACACGCACGCATAAATACCATTACACGACATGACATCCTCACAACAGAAACCTTGCGCTTTTCAGATAATGGGCAAAGACGGACGAGTCACGCGGGTTCACACGGTACCGCGTCCACCAAAACTACAGATGGAGACCGCCGGGACGCACCATTATACACAGGATATCGAACGGAAACAAGCCTGGGTAACCACGGGCTGCGGTTTTTGGGCAGTGCCATTGGAATTCTTGAAAGACGGCAGAGGCCTCGCGGCTGGGCAAGAAGGGATGGCCTCACGGCACCGTTGGATTTGGGGTTATACGGCGTTGGATTGCACTTTGATTTTTGCTATTATTTCGACATCTTTGCTTGTCCTGCTGTAAACTTGTTACAATACTGTTCTTCTTACTCTGGATTTTAAGGAATACCCCTCTGCCCAGGTTTTGCATATACGAGTCGGAACAGGCGGTCTTGATTTCTGTGGCACGCAGGATGCCGTCCATCGGGAGTTACTTTGCAAATCGACACTACATCTTTCAAACCCTGTCCGATCCACGCGTGAACATCAGTCCGAACGCCTTCTCGGCGCGGTATACGGCGGGATCAGAAGAAAGCACCATTGCCGAGGGCCATGTGATAAGACCAGGGGATGTTGGTTGAGCAAGTTTGGTACCTAGCGAGGGGGAGCATCGAGGGGAGGTAAAATCCGGCCGCAACATGTCCCTGGCCGAGAGGCTATAACACCACCATCAGCACCATCAGCTCATCAACTCGCAACAAGGTGTGTGCGAGCGGATGGGTGTGGATGAATGCAGAATTAGACCCAGAACAGCATACGGAAACGGCAGCCCGGCGGCGGCATCTTCACCAAGGGGAGCCCATGACGAACACCCTCCTTCCTGCTGTCCATGTGAGCCACCTTCGGCGGTATCCGGGGAGGGGCCGCTGCTTGGCCGGTCGGGTTGCCGCATCCGCACGCGAACGGGAAACCTTGACCTCCCCGAGTAGGGTAAATGCATTCGATGTAGGAACCAGAGCACCACGACGACATGCTGCTATGGAGGGCGGGCCTCTCGCAAACACGGATTGGGTCGGGTGCGTCTATTTTAACCCCTGGTTGCACACAGTCTTCCCCTCGACTTCAACCCATCAGGGTGCACCGGCAAGGGGTTCGGCATCATGCGTTCGTGCCCGCTCGCCCGGGAGGAAGGGTGGATGGATCATGGATGCATACATGAGGACGAGATGGATGCGGGCATGCGCGTGCGGAAAAGCAAGGGACAAGGGGGGGGGGGGGGNGGGGGGGGGGGGGGGGGGGGGGGGGGACCTGACGCATGACGCCGGGCGGTGCTGCGCCGTGCCGGCAAGATGCAGGATAGTCCATCGACAACACATGGCCCAGGAGCTGCAGGGCATCCAGACACGCGCGCGCGCGTGATGGCGGAGGGTCATTGCAACCACTTGGTGAACTCGTGGTCCTTCGTTCTCGAATGGTACGCCTACAACTAACCTACAAATCACCTCGGGACTCGAAGCTTCAATCAGCAACGGCGGGTCTTGCTTGGGAGTAGTAGTCAGGTCTATCGGATTTACCGCCAAACAAAAGTTCAACGAAGCAGCCATCTAGAAGACACACGCGCAAGAAAAGGCAGCGTATTACCATCAATAATTCGTCGTACAAAGCAACCAAGAAAAATACATACTGCGCCGACGCCTGCCGTACGGAATATGATCCCTCCTTTCCACAACGCTCGCCGGTTCCCACACTCCGAGGTAAGCCAAACACGCGCGGCTTTCCAAACATAATGAAAACAAAAGAGAGGTCAAGATGCGGTGTATTCCTTGAGTCCTGGTCTGCTCATATCGTACTGTATGCACGAATGCGTTTCTGGTGTTTTTCCGTCATGGTGTGTTTGTTTGTTCGTTTCGCGTGCAGTTTCCCCTACTACACAGGTATCCCGTCGACATCGCTCGCCGGTCCACAAGTAGATGATGATGGCTCGCTGCACACCCCTAGAGACGATGTGCGACAAGGCACGCACTAGCGCGGCAAAGGTCCCTACACCCTTGTCTCGCTGCGAGTGCGTAGTAGGAACGGACTGGGCATCTCGTCCCTCTCCGGGTCCCATGTGGCCGCGGGCTCGTCGCCCGCAGACAGTGTCCTGCCGTCACCCCGTCGCTTGGGGCTTGTGGTGATGTAGTTCTCGGGACCCGGCATGTCCCCGGAGGTAAGAGCGGGGCTCACGGAGCGGATCCCGCTCCGCGCCTGCTGGAGCTCCACCAAGGTCCGGCCCTTGATGTTGTTCTTGGCCGCCACCTTGCCCAGCGTTTCGCTGTCCTTCTTCGGCGCCTTTCTGTTGAGGGCGCCGTGGGCGCTGTGCTCCCCTGCTAGATTCGCCACCGACGGAATCTTACTCAGTCGTCTGTTGGGCGATGTCGACCGCGGGCCCTTCCCCGGGGGTGGTGGCCCCAACCCCACCTTGGATACCAGACCGGTGCCGGACGCCGGTTTTAACCCGCTAGCCGGACATGTCTTTTGCGACGTGAGGACCGGTCGCGTCTTGGATGTGAACGGGTTATTCTTCTTTATCGACTTGAGTTGCCGCGTTGGCGAGGGGATGAGGTCCACGTCGGACTCGTCGGAGGCCGGGTCCTCGGGCAGGGCCCACTCAGGGTCTTCTGATCCGTTGTTGGCAGAGAAGATGTTGCCTCGGGGCACATGCGGCGCTTTGGTCGCTTCAGTACGTCGAGGAGACAAGGAGAGTGACGCAATGGCTATGGGACTCGGCGAGGCCATCTCCACGTCCATTGGCGTGCCTGCATGGCCAGCAAACATGGTCTGAGCGCGGGCGAATGGAGTCCTTGTCATCTTCCTGGCTTCCTTTTCCTTAGCATGGTGTGTGCTATCCGAGCTGTGCACCGAGAGGTCCGTGGCGTCCGTTTCCGAGGGAAATTCGTCACCGCTGGACGCGCTGATGGATGAGCGCGGAGGATCAGACTTGGGCTCATCGGCGATAGAGGGGGGCGCCGTCTTCTTTTGCAGCGCTGCTGCCACTCGGGCTTGAATCTCCGCCTCAAATTGCTTGAGGAGCCTCTCACCCTCGGCCTGCACGCGGCGGTCAATCTCTAGGCGGGCCTTGACCTCCCACTCGCGGCGGAGCGACGAGTCAATCTCTTCTCGTATCGCCGTCTTCTCGCGGTCGAGGGCGGCCAGCGCATCACTCAACTGCTTCTCCTTCTTCGTCACCACCTCTTCCCTCGCCCGCAGCTGCTTGTTGAGGTCCACAACCTCCTTCTCCTTACGCATGAGCCTGACCACGGGCAGGTTCAACAGCCGCGCCGTGTCGGGTCTCTGGTCTGGGTTCACCCGCAGGCAGTCCTTGATGACTTGATTCAGATCCGACGAATACATGCTCGGGAGCGGGGCGACCTTAGCGGCCTTGATCTTCTGCACCAGTTCGTAGTGTGTCTTGGCGTTGAAGGGGGGCTCGCGTGAGCAGAGCTCGTAAATGATGCAGCCCAGGGACCAGATGTCGGACTTGAGCGTGTACTTCTCGGCGGCGCAGATTTCGGGTGACATGTAGAAGGGTGTGCCGACGTAGGTCGAGGCGAAGTCGTGGGACTTGATCATCTTGGAGAGACCAAAGTCGCCGAGCTTGACCGAGTTGTCCTCGTCGAGGAAGACTGTTCGAGACGTTAATTATGCGCTGCGACACTGGGAAATGTATTCAGGCCTACCATTTTCGGGCTTGAGGTCCCGGTGGAGAATTGTCATAGTCCCAGAAGGCACCTTGGGGGCACCATGCGTCGTCCCCTGCGTGAGCCCGAGCACGTTGGTGCCCACCTCGGGAGGGTCGACACCATAGTGACACCGATAGAGCGCTAGCACCAGCTGGCTGAATACACTCCAGACGAAGCTCTCGGGGGCTCTCTGGCCCTTCAGCTGCAGATCCTTGATGACCATGCCCAGGTCGCCGTTGCCGCAGTACTCCATGTAGAGGTGCAGGTCCTGGCTGACCTTGAGGTGTTCACGGTGGTAGTATGCGACGATGTTCGGGTGTCGAAGGTGGGAGAGGATCTGGAACTCGGCGTGGAGCTGCTCGCGCTCCTTTTGGGACATGCGGAGGTACGAGATCTCCTTGCGACACATGATGAACCCGTCCGTCTTGCGACGGACCTTGCGGATGATGCCAAATGAGCCATGGCCTATGGGGGCGGCGTGCGCACGACAGCTGTTAGACTAGTGGACGGGTTGCAGGTGGTGATAGTAGGCATTGACTAACCAATCTTCTCCAATGTGTCATATTTGTCTTCGGACGCCATGGTGAGTCTAAGCACGGAGAGTGATGGGAATGACTCCGTATAACGGTGAACTCTCGGAATCGCCCATCCAGCTGGTTTCGTTAGTGTGCGTGCACGAAGGTGAGAAATGCGAGCTGTCCCAGTAAATTCCCAAGAATATGTTTGTTGCAGAAATTGGAGGGAAGGGAGGGAGAGGAGGAGGAGTCTGGTGTATATGCTGGAGTTGGCGTTACAAGCTTTCTGGGAATTGGATAGGGTTGTACATGGTAGTGCGAGTCACTACTAGTAGTAGTATTACCCGTCGGTGTTGGCTGTCCATGTGTGAGTGGTTGTGTTTTGTTTTTGCCAGGGATGTGCGTTGCCACGGTGAACTCAAACCGACACCACCCACTTTGGGCATGTTGGCCGCCCCACACTTCTCACCCGATAAGCTGATAAGCATACTGCGGGAACAAAACTGGACCCCGCCCATTATCGGAGGGGCAAAATGGCGAAATGATGCCCGGTTGAATCTCTTTCGCCGTGTGTCCCTCGTCCTCACCTCGTCCTCGTCCCTCCGTCAACTGTTGTGGCGACCGACATGGCTGTCTCGCGTTGCTTTATAACCGGGCCTCACGGCAGCGTCTTATTTAGATCCCCATAGACCTCTAATTTTTCTTTATATATCTTGTGTGAGAGTTTCTTATCCCTTTGCCGCGGAACACCGTAACCCGGCCCTTTCCCGCCACGGCATTCCCACCCCGCAGAGCGGCCAACATGGTCCTCAAGAAGCACGAGCTCGAGGGCGCCCTCGCCCAGGAGAGCCAGATGATCAAGACTGGCCAGCTGCGAGACGAGAATCCCCTGGACACGAGCGACGAGTTCAACGAGTTCCTGCTGGCCTGTCGCCACGGCGACCTGAAGAAGTGCCAGGAGCTCATCAATCTCGGAGTTAACATCAACGGCAAGGACAAGTTCGATTATACTCCACTCATCATCGTACGCTGCGCTGCTCTTCCTCCTCCTCCTTCCCCTCCTCCTCCTCCCGCAGACAGTGTGTAGATTGTCGTCGGTCGGGGGCTAATGTCATTTCCAGGCCAGTCTCTGCGGACATTATGAGCTTGTTCAGCTGCTGTTGGAATCCGGCGCTCTCGCCGAGAGGAACACATTCCAGGGCGAGCGGTGCATCTACAATGCCCTCAACGACAGGATACGGACCCTGCTCCTTCAATACGACTTCTCCAAGTCTTCCGATCCCTACGTATACTGGTCGACCCACATCTCATCGCTCCTCACGGATCCCCGGAAGTACCTGGCCGACATCTCGCTCGTCGCCGGGACCGATTCCTTCAACATGCACAAGCTCATCCTCGCCGCCAGGACGCCCTACTTCCGCGAGAAGCTCACCTCCCAGCCGGAGACGGCGAATTGGAACCTGTCCCCCGCCATCCCCGTGGAAGCCTTCCAGATCGCCCTGCGGTACGTGTATCTTGGCAACCTGCCACGGGATCTCGTCCCGCCGAACAGCAGCGTGACCGAGGAGGAGGTCGTCAGGGGTCTGGATAAGATCAGCAAGCAGCTCGAGATTGAGCAGCTGTGGCAGGCCTTGATGGTGTCGAACGACCGCCGGCTGGCCAGACAGCGGTATCAGGATGAGGTGGAGAGGGCGCGGAGGCAAATGGACGATTTCTTCCGCGATAATGTGCTGGGGCGCAAGATGGTTGTCGACACCGACCGTGTCGACGAAGTCAAGTGGAAGCACAACAACTCCGCCTTTGCCGATATTCTCCTGCGTGCTGATATCCCCCTGGACGAGGAGGAGACGGACGACAATGAGCCGGATGAGCAGGAGGTTTGCGAGCACAGCATTCCCGTCGGGCCAGTCTCAATGGCAGCACCAACCAGCAATGGTGCAACCAACAAGACTCGAAAATCAGTCCTTTATCCAGCCCACAAGGCCATGCTCATCCGCAGCGAATACTTCGACCGCATGTTCTCGGGGGACTTCGCCGAGTCCCAGCGTTCCGAGACGCTCCACACCGTCGCCGTCGACTGCGCACCCGACACCCTGGAGCTCGTCCTTGCCTTCCTCTACACCGAGAGCACCGACCGCATCTCCCTCGACCGCGCCCTCGACCTCCTCTACGCCGCCGACATGCTCTTCCTCGACACCCTCAAGTCCAAGGCCGCCGTCGCCATCTCCACCCTCGGCAGCGGCTCCTTCAAGGTGAACATCGCCCCCGCCACCGTCACCTCAGCAACGGCAGGACACACGGAGGAGGTCGAGCCCGTCAACATCTACGACGTCATCCGCGCAGCCTGGGACCTGCGCGTGCAGCGCCTCGAGGAGTTTGCCGCGCGCTACCTCGCGTACCGTCTCGAGGACTACATCGACGAGGAGGACTTCCAGGAGGTGATCCGTGAGAGCGCCTCGCGTCTGCGCACCCGTGAAGAGACGGATACAATTGAACTACTCGACGATATCCGGTACTACCTGTCCGAGCGATTCAGGCTGCGCTTCGAGGATACGGGGCTAGAGGAGTTCATGGATGAGAATGGCGAGATCAACGCGGATGCTGCCGCCACCATCGCCGGGCAGGCTACTGCTGCTACTGCTGTTAACAAGGAGTCGAATGGGGAATCCGCACCAGAAGCAGTGTCAAATGGAGATCAGCAGAAGACACAAGCTACAGTCGTACCAAACCTCGAGGCAGCAGAGAACGGGGAGGCCGTCAAGACGCTGGGCAGCGAGACGGCAGAAGACGAGTTCGCGTCCGACGCCATCAACTACCAGGTGCTACTCGGCAAGATCGACACGATGCTGGAACGACTCGAGCTCGACGCATAAATTATCAAAGAATACAAGACATAAAGGCCAAAGTTGGATAATGGTGCTACTATTAAGTAGGTACTAGTACTACCATATAAAGTAGGTACATCATGACGCATATCAAATCAACCATAGGTACTCTTGTTGTTCTATCCAGTTGCACATAATCGCACACGAGGCAAGGTCAAAGCACAAGGCAAGGTGAAGCTTGAAAAGAGCTCAGTAGTCCACAATCTTGAGCCTGGCACGTAGCTGTTCCGGCAGCTCCTCCGCCTTGACGAGACCCATCTGGACGAGATCTCCCCAGAAGAAGAAAGCACGATCCTGCGCATAGCTGAGGTAGTCAAACTCATCTGCGCCCGCGTCGTCGTCATCATCTTCCGCCGCAGGTGCCTCCCCGGAGTCGAGCCCGGGGACCTTGGCCTGCACGACGCCCCACGCCACCCACATGGCACTGTTGACCGGGCGCCAGAGCCTCGTCTCCTCGAGCAGATCACGCACGCGCTTCTCCGTCTGTTCGTCCCGCTCCTGGTCGGCGGCGGTCCAACCGCCGGGAGGGGCTCTCGAGTCGAGCATGAAGTCCTTGATGGAGCTACTCGAGTTGGTGGGCATGAGGCCAGGCGAGAAGTGGGCCCCGCCATCTGCGGGCGTGAGCCGAGGCGTGGAGCTGGCGTGCGGGAATTGCGGGCGGTGGTCGACGTAGGCCTTGAGGAAGTGGCGCTGCTCGTCAGGCTTGGGGTACATGGTGGCATTGCAGGCCCAAGGAGCCTTGGCGTCGTGGTAGTTGTATGTCCACTCGCTGAAGTGGTTTGCGAACTCCTGACCGGGTATGTTGGCCGCGGCATACTCAAAGTCGATGACCATGAGCTGCTTGTGCTTGTTAGCGGGCTGAAGAAGAGGCGACTTTTTGTCGTCCGGTTGGAAGCGGAGGATGTTGCCGTATTGCGTCTAGTCGGCGCGCCGAGTCAGCTCTGAAGACGTTATCTCGGGTCTTGGTGAGGAAACCTACATCATTGTGCGCGAAGACTAGAGCTTCATTGAGAGCCTTCTGGTCCTGGTAGAAGGTGTTCAAGTACTCTCTATACTTGACCACCATGGCCTTAAATTGTGGCCAGGGAACTCCACAAACATACCCGTTTGCCTTCCAAGCATGGAAGATGGAATTGCGCCGTCCGTCATTACGGGCAGCACCAACCTGCTTGTCCAGAAAAGTCACGATCCTCTCGGTATTCTCAAGCCACGACTCCCAGTTTTTCCACACTGCCGGCCCACCATCTCTCTCGTGCGGAAGCAGCTCGATGCCATCGTGTAGTTCCCGCATACGCTTCGCAATCTGCTTGGATACCTCCGGATCGCGCAAGTCATCCGGAGTCAGGGGCGAAGCGTTGAAGTACTCCTCGAAACGGCCGTTCTGGAACGTCCCCAGTAACCGCGGACCAATCTTCTTGCGGGCTAGGCGTTGCAGCACCTTGAGCTCATTGTCGCGGTCGATGAGGTGTTCGACCTGCGGGCCGTAGATGCGTAGCAAGACCTTGGCGGGAGGCTTCTTACCCTCGTGGCCGGGAATATCCGACGGGGGCGTGACAACGTAGACGGCATTGGTGAGAGCACCACTCACGCGCACGACGTCGATGCTCTCGCCGCTGTCAAGCGGTACTCTCCGCCAGCCCTTGAGCTTCAAGGTGTGTGCGGTGCGAATGATCTCATTCTTGAAAGCGATCCACGCCTCGCGCTCCCTCTGGGCCCGCTCATCCAACTCCTCCAGATTTGCTGTGGCGGTGGAATAGCTAAGGGTCTTGGAATTGTCAAGCCAGACGTCGCAGGCGGGTACAATGGCGTCGCCGTCAACATAGTCGGTGTCAGATGAGGCAGTGCGGTGAAGCGATGATCTGCGTTTCCTGTGGCGGTGGCGCGTAATCTTGGGGGGGTGATGCGGGAGAGAACCCAGTCCCATGGAAGCCATGGAGTCCTCGAGAATGCGCTGTAGCTTGTCGAACCCTATTTCGCTGGACTGAGAGTCGATGGAGTCTGTCCTCGGCCTCCCTGTTCCTTGGTGTTCCTCCTGGTCGGCTTCGGTGGGTGGCGAGGCGGATTTGCGCCGGCGAGTCTTCTTCTTCAGGGATGAGGCCTTCTTCCTCTCGTGCTCCAGCCAGTCCCCAACCTGCGCCAGGAGCTTCTCGCTGTAATACTGGTGCCGGCTCTGATTACCAGAGGATGAATGGTTCGAGTCATCCACCGGGCGGAGTGAAGGTGACCCGCCGTGCACCGAGGACCTCGATGAGCTAGAGACAAAATGGGGAGGTTGTGCTTTGCCGCTCAACCTGCGTCCGTGGCTGGTGCGGAACTGCTTGATGGAGAGCCCGTCATCTTCAATTGGCCTCTCAGGCACAGGATCGGCGATTTGAACAGCTGTAAAAGGTGTAAGCATTGCGTTCTTTGCGGTCACACGACATAATCCCCCACAGCACAGGGCTTTGTTGAGAGCAGCCGCTGTACGACATTCCACGACACAAGAGGGATCAAACAGGTACGCCGACTTGGGATCAGAATCAGGCAAATGCCCGCCACGGACTTGTGTCCCAGGAGTAAACGTCCTGGAGGCCCTAGACTCTCTCCTTTGACTTGGGGTCGGCTGGCGCCGCCGAGCTCCGCCAGACGAAATTCCCCTCGTCGGCCTCCAAGCCATGCCTCCCAGACCAAGACAAGCCATCAAAACAGGAACCATGAGTGACAACTGTACGTACCCTTGAGAGAGCCGCTGGCAGGCGGCGTCTTGTCGCCATCGTCGTCCGTCTTGAGGGAAGACCGCAGCGGAATCGGGCCGGAGGCTTCCCCAGCACCGCTGGTGTTGTTGCTGCTAGCGGACATGGTCTGGAATGGGGAGGTGAAGGGAGGGGGGCGGAGGCGGGAGCGAAAGGGCCAGGCAGGGCTCACGGGACCCTGATCGGAGAGCTCGTGGCGAAGCAGTGCTTGCAATGGCAGGAGGAAAAGCAGACGGAAGTTCTCACCTCCGTAGCCGGTGCAAGCACGAAAAGAACTTGAATCCAATGTCGCGTGTCTGCCGCTGGATTCTGTGGAACTGTGGGTGGGAAGGAAAGAGCTGGACGACCTATGGAGGGGTTCCTGCCGTTCGACGTTCGCCGGTAGTCCACCGGGTTCTAGGCTTTTAAAACCAGCGCAGTGGGAGGGTCTTTTGTTATCGGCGATGCCCAACAACAGCAATAAAAGGTCTATCAGTACCTTGTACTTACTACCTTACCAGGTAGTACTTGGTACTTGCTTCTAATTAAACGGGTTCAATCGAGCCAGTATACCGTAATTCCAAGTTCTAAAACCACTTGCACGGGTTTACAAGTCACTTTCGTTGTGACGCAATCCCCTCCCTTTATCGCCTCCTGTTCGCACAAAATGCGCCAAGTCACAGCCCTGTGTGTGCACGCCCCTCTATTAATGGCCCTACCAACAAGGTTGCGACACGCTACGTACGTCTGTAGGCACCTTAAGACTAGGTACTGGTCCGGTCGTACGAGCCCACGGCCACTCTCGCCCCCCTCCCCTCCCTCTGTGCGCATGACCTGCTAACGCATGTCGCATAATTTTGTCGGGTTGCCCTCAGGCATGGGCACGCCCATGACGTTGATGGAAATTTTCCTCTCCCACAGAGTCTTGGCCCAGACGCAAGAAGCCCAATCTGCATAAAAGACCCCTGGGAGACCCTTGGAAGACAACCATTAAGAGAGCGATGGCTGCGCCACAGGTACCATACCTCACCAGCCACAACCGCACGAAACAGGTAACTTTCGAGATTCCCACCATCATTGCCTCATTTGCATGTGACTCCGATGCTTGACCGAGTTAAGGGCTATCACTAATTAGTGCTCTGTGACTGATCGGAGGGTCGCATCTCCAAGTACTGTTAGCAGTACCGATAGTATATTCTATACGTCTATACCTGACATCCATATGCAATACATGACGGCCCCCGAGAGTCAAAAGATGCTCGAGATACCAACTGGTGCAGGTACTATTACGCCCCACGCTGTATATGCTGCTCAGCCGTCTTCCGATCGATGTCGATGCCCTCCTCTCGCATCGCCCACACCACCGCATCCAGCACATCGTCCACAATCACAGCCGGCTGCCACCGCGGCTGCGCCCCAGGCTCCGTCTCATGCCACACCCCCGTCTTCACGAGAATCGGCACGTACTCGGTCCCATCCTCAGGCTTGAACTCGAGCGCCCCGCGGACGTCGCTCTCCGGGTTGTCACCGATCATGTACACCCTCCGGAGGGGTCGTCCCGCCACCGCACCGTTCTGGCCCGGTGACGAGGACGCATCCTCCCGCAGGAGGCACTCGTGCGCGTACTCGTATGTGATCTGCGACGGCTTCCCCATGTACTTGAACTGCAGCTCCCGTCCCGTGGCTTCATGCCATACACCCCGGAATGCGTGCACGAATGCGCCTGTCCCGAAGCGGTTGATGGGGTGCTCCGTCTTCCACAGCAGATCAAGGTTGGATACCCACACCGTGGGCTGGCCATCTTGCTGCCACCCGTCGTTTTCCAGTGCCGAATTGCCGTTCTGCCTCGACATGGTTCCTAGGTAACCCTTGTGCGAGATGAGGAGGTCGTAGATGATCTGGGTCTCTAGAGACCAGTCCCGCGGGTCGTTGAAGACGAAGACGTGGTCTATCTTGAGATAGTTGCCGCCCTTGAGCTCCGCTTCGTCATACTTCATCGGAGCGCGACCCCTCCATATCCGCGCACTGTCCGGAAATGGCTCGACGCTTCCGTTCGCGAACCTCTTGGGGTGGAACGGATAGATGTGCTCATACTGTTCCAGGATGTCATCCGCGGTGACAACCTTGTTGAAGCCATAACTGTCGAGGGTGTATCAGTCAAGCCCAGAGCGTTCAATAACCATAGCATCCTCCTCCAGTACTCACGCATGGGCAATGTCCCGGGCCCGGCCGGGGTCCAGACTCGTAATGTAGATAGCTTCGTCACGCTTGACGCCCTCCTTAAAGGTGCTGAGCGGCGTGTGGGACTGAATGACCCTGCCGTGGACAAGCTCCTGGTCATCCAGCCCAACCTTCTTGACGAGACTCGCGGCTTTCTGATCCTCGGTGGTGTTTCCTCCACCGTTGGTAAGGAAGAGGTACCTGGCGCGCTGATGGCGGCACAGGCTCAGGGCTGCCTTGGCACTGTCAATCTTGTGATTGCCTGCATACAAGACCCCATCGCAGCTAGAGGACACGGACCGTTAGGAAGACCAGAAAAATCGCGGTTTAACATGACACGGCGGACTCACTCGAACAAAAACCCGAAGCCATCTGCCAGTCCCTTGGCCTGCTCAGAAAACGGCGCCGCCTGCGGTACGGCGCCGGGCAGGTGGGACTTGACCTTTGGCTGCGCATTGACAACCTTGGCCGAGGCCAGGCCGCCATGCGCCCGCTTGGTGAAACTGTGCTCAAAGTAGTCTTCAGGGTCATCGCTGGCGCCATTCCTAAGGTACGATGTCGAACTAGTCCGAAACCCGCGCGAGCCATGGAGCTTCAAGGCGAAGAGCCGAGACGGCTGGCGTGAAGAAGCCCAGAGTTGCGGCCGTACATGATCGCAGCAGCGACCAAGCAGCCTGTGTGACCCCATGACCGCTCTTCAAGTCATGAATGGCGGGGGAGGTTGACGGAAATGAGATGAGGTCGAAGGAGTCAGCCTGGCATGGTACGCCGTGATCGAAGGAAGGGAAATGGGCGTACTCCAAGTGTAGCTCTGCCAATGACGCAGCGCGATTGAGTTGTGGGTCCGCTTCGCGATCGGACCTAAGTACATAGTACCTACCTGTCCAGTACGACGCCTACCTGTAACCTAACCTGTACCATCATCAATTCGGGATGCAAGAAGATCCAAACCCAACAGCTAGATTCCAGTATGAAGGTGTATACTTGGAGTGGGACATGGGCCTCGATTCAAGGCCTTTTACATAATAATACTACTACTACTAAAGTAAGTAGCCACTAGTGTGGTAATACAACAATGGTGCACTATACATGGTATCCATCGTACACTGCCCTCTTCCGCACATGCAAACCGTCTCCATGTCTAGACCTACTTACTGCCACAACCCAGACTAAGCCGTCTTGCCCTTCCAGTCCTTCATATGGCCCAGGATCATCTTGGCAGCCTCATCCGGCGAGTGCTGCCTCCCTAGCGCCTCCACAAAGTCGCCCTCCGGGTCCATCAGGTAGAAGTAGATGCTGTGATCAACAAGGTAGTCCTGGCCCGGCTTCACGTTCTGCGGCGTGCTAAAGTACACTCGGTATTTCTTGCACAGGTCCTTGATCTGGTCGTACGTGCCCGTCAGCCCGATGAAGGACGGGTGGAACTCGGCCAGGTAGCTCTTGAGCGCTTCGGGGTCGTCCCGCTCCGGGTCGCACGTCACGAAGATGGGCAGCAGCGATCCCGCGGGCACCTTGTCCTCCACGAGGTCGAGCATGCGCGCCATCTTGTCCAGCTCCTCGGGGCAGATATCGGGGCAGCGGGTGAAGCCGAAGTATACCTGTCCACCAGTGCAATTAGTCCTCCGTGTCCGACGGCGATGCTCTAGGCCAAAAGTTGCGCCCAACGTACCAGGGAGTATTTGCCCTTCATCATGTCGCTCGAGAAGGGCTTGCCGTCCTGGTCAATGAGCTCGAAGGGCCCGCCCACCTTGGGCCTCCCCACGCCCTTGGACGCTTCGGCTATCCTCTTCCTCTGCATGCGCTCCTTCTCAAATTCAAAGTACCACATCAGCCCCGCGCAGGTCGCGACGAACAGGACTCCGGCCTTCCAGGAGAAGGGCTACAGCATCAATTTGTCAGCACCTAGAAATCGCCCACTACCACGAATCCGCATTTCTCTCCAAAGGGGCGGTGGGGTCGGCATACCCCTGTGCTGTACCGGCTCTTGGCCTGCTCAACCGTCTTGTACTTGGTGCGTCGCTGGACGACGGGCTGTCTCGACTGCATCGGTGCGCGAGGCACGGTCGGCCGGAGCTGCTTGGATGACTGCATGGCGCTGCTGGCGTAGCAGCGCTGGCATTGGCGGGTCGACAGGCGAGCCAGGAAGCCTGGCATCGCCTTGGAAGATGCTATCGCATGCGACATGGTCGGAGACGGTCTGGGGGGTTGGCGCCGACTAGTAGTATGTCGTGGACCAGGGCGATGAGTTGCAAGCTCCAAGTTCCCGGAAAAATTCCCGAAGCTCATCGGCCGAGATGGAAGCGTCAGCAAGGGACTCCATACTTATCCCGCGGATTTGCCGGGTTGGAAATCGTTTGCTTAGTCATCCTCTCAAACACCTTGTTCCAATGTCACGTCTCCCTTATTTGTCCCAAGTGAGATTTGATGAAATCATGAAAGCCAACACTGACGCGCTACTATGAAGGCCATGAAATTATCTGTCACGTTCGGTATATAAAATGCACTAATTATCTGATGGTACGGCATTTCCCTATCCCAGAACATTCGCATTCCTGGCCGGCGCTGTTCTGAGTCCGGAGACTCCCAAGTCGTTGTCTGGGTGTGTCTGATGGATTGTGAGAGAATCATTCACCCGGCAACAATGGAGCCAACCCACCCGCCTCCCCACGAGGAGGCTCGCTTTGCGCCCTTGGAAGGACCTATAAAGAGCGAGACGACTCCTACCGATTCCCCTCCACTGCGAAACCTCAACTCCGCGCCGCCCGCCTCCAAGTCACCGTCACAGCCCATCCCTTCCACAGAAATCGGCGAAACCGCAGATATGGGGATCGCCGGGCCCAAGGGGAAGAAGAAAGGCACCGCCACGGTGGCTAAGAAAGCGCCCAAGCGTCCCAGACCCTCCGGGGCTAAGAAGGCGCCCAAGAAGGCGAAGCCTTCCGAAGATCGCACCGATGCCACGCCAAGTGATCCCATGGGGGACGATGGCAGCGAGGCCGAATCCGACAACGGGCCCTACTGCATCTGCCGCGGGCCCGACGACCACCGGTGGATGATCTTCTGCGAGAGGTGCGAGGACTGGTTCCACGGGGAGTGCATCAACCTGGACAAGGGCATCGGCGAGTCCCTGATCGAGAAGTTCATATGTCCCAACTGCACGAACGGGAAGTTGACCACGCTCTACAAGAAGACCTGCGCGATGGGCGCGTGCCGCAAACCGGCGCGGTTATCTCCTGGCGAACAACAGAGCGTCTTCTGCTCCGACGAGCATGCTCAAATATGGTGGGAGCGCATAGTGTCACGGTTACCCAAGGGCAAGGGAAAGACGCGCCTCAATGACCAGCTGACGCAAGGGGAGTTCATAGCATTGCTGAGCAGTGGCATGGCCAGTGTCGACGAGGACGGGCTGCTCAAGTTGGTCAAGATACCATTCCATGGTGACCTCCCGAAACTGCCGAATGGGGATGAGACCGGTACGTTCAGGCTAATCCATGCTGATTTCAGTGGCTATCTGCTGACTCTGCTTTCAGGAAATGACGGGGATATATCGCAAATTCTAACCGAGGAGGAACGATCACTGCTGGACAGTGCTGGCAACGCACGCTATCATCTCGCCCAGGAGACCATCCTCTGCAATCACATGATCACTCTCGTCGAGCTTGCGCAGAAGCGCCGCCGCGCCGCCATCGATGCCGGACGCTTCGGCGACGACGTTTGCGGCTACGACTCCCGCCTAGACAGCGTCTCAGCCCGCGACGCCTTCGCGGCCTTTGTCAAGAGTCCAGAGGGAGAGGCGATCCTGAAGTCAGAGCAACTAGGGCCGCCCCCGCGTAAGGACGGCGTTGGTGGTGACGATGGCAACGGCGGCGACGACGACGACGACGACGACGGCGTTACACGCGGAATGTGTGAACGTAAGCGGTGCAAGGCACACGCCGGATGGCAGAAGATGCTGGTCCTGGGCATCAAGTACCGGATGCGTGAGATGGCGGGGCAGGCGGCGGAAGTGAGCGAGGAGGAGCGAGTGGTGATGGAAGCTGCCGGCGAGAGATGGAGGAGGAAGAGGGCGGAGAAGAACTGGGTTGAGGTTGTTAACGATTAACGGTCATGATGTTTACAAGCGTCTCCTTTTTTGCACTTGGATGATCAGACTGGGTTGGGAATATGGCGTTTGGGGCACAGCGTTCCATGTTGGTACGAGTAACTCCAACTTGACGGGAACAGGGAATTTCCATGGGACTTTGGCATGGGCTATTTACTCAGGATTAGGACATGGGAAAACATCTACATAGTCAAAGCAGGCTCCGGGCTCGCAGGGAATAAAGTGTCGTCCGCGAAACTATTCCAACTTGATCTTCAGATTTATATTTTAGCATGGAAGCGAAGCGAAAGATTTGATACCCGCGGACGTGACACTTATTATCGCAAAATCGCAAAACTTTTTACTGCGGGGTGAGGTGATGAAACAATGAACAGTTTCTTAGTTCTCCATCTACCAAGTATTTTAATAAGAATCATGAACGAGTGGAAAAGCGTACTTTGGGGGCAAGTTCCTACCTCCTAGTACCTTGTATAAGTACTACGGAGCAGAGCAGCTCTGGCAACGAACCCGGCCTTAAAGGACCCCGCAGTCGCAACGCGAGTCGCCCTGGTGAAGAAATTCCTCTGCCCCTCCACCCCTCCACCCCTCCATCAGCGCTGCATCTCGGTCGGCTTATCAAGCACAACAATTTCTCTCCCGTTCCACAGATATTTCGCCGCCGAGTCCAACGACATCTTTCGGGCGGATACGATACTCCTACATCCATCTCTACCAACGGCGACATTCGTCCCCGAAGTAAGACAGCAGCGGCTGCGCACCCTTGTACGACAAGCTCTTTTCACGCACACACACCCCGCCACCATCATCACCATGGCCGACCCTCGCGACAAGGAGGACCGGGACGACATGGCCGACATGCTCGACGCCGACGACGCCGCCGAGGAGATCATCCAGGGTGATGACGACGTCGCCATGGACTCCGACTCCGACGAGGAGGTCATCCTCCAGAACGACTCCATCGCCTACTTCGACATCCCGCAAGACTCCCTCTTCTCCATCGCCCAGCACCCCGTCCGCCCGTCCCTCATCGCCGTCGGCGGCGCGGCGGGCGAGGAGGAGGACGCCCCCGGCGCCGGCTGGATCTTCGACACATCCTCCGCCCAGTCGCGGCCCGTCCTGCCCCCCAGCTTCGCCTCGGACCCCGCCGAAGCCGCAAAGTCGAACGGCCAGAGCACCGAGCTCACGAGCCTACACTCCCTCGAGGGTCACTCGGACTCCATCAACGCCCTCGCCTGGACACTGCCCCAGGGCGAGATCCTCGTCAGCGGCGGCCTCGACGGCAGGTTACGCGCCTGGAAGACCGACGTGCGACCCGACTCCGGCGTCGACGTCTCCTTCATCGGCGAGTCCCAGGAGGTCCCCGAGGTTGACTGGATCCAGTCCTGCCCCTCGCCCGCGCACCCCAACACCATCGCCCTCGGCGCCTCAGACGGCTCCGTCTGGGTCTACACCATCGACCCCTCCGACAAGGCAAACCCTCTCCAGATCGTCCAGTCCTACTTCCTGCACACCATGCCCTGCACCGCAGGCGCCTGGACCCCCGACGGCCAGCTCCTCGCCACCGTTTCCGAGGACAGCAGCCTCTACGTCTGGGACGTCTGGGGCACTGCCGCTGCCAACAACATCACCGCCGAGAACGGCATGAGCGTCG
Organism: Hapsidospora chrysogenum ATCC 11550; assembly: GCA_000769265.1. Lineage (NCBI taxonomy): Eukaryota > Fungi > Ascomycota > Sordariomycetes > Hypocreales > Bionectriaceae > Hapsidospora > Hapsidospora chrysogena. The sequence goes on from JPKY01000002.1 coordinate 24,658, forward strand.
TATCCCTCACCGGCGAGGACCAGCGCTTCGAGGTCGAGGGCGGTCTGTACTCCCTCGCTATCGACCCCCGTGGCGCCTTCGTCGCCGCCGGCGGCGCAGGTGGCGCCATCAAGGTTGTCTCTCTCCCTCGCCTCACTCCTGCCACGCAGTCCCAGTCACAAGCCCGCGGCGCCCAGCGCGGCAACAAGACCGCCGCCGACCCCACCTCGGGCGGCCAGATCCTCGCCGCTATGAACACCCAGTCCGACAACATCGAGTCGCTGTCGGTGTCCCTCGCCAGCACCACCCCGCCCACCGTGCTCCTCGCCTCGGGGTCCGTCGACGGCTCCGTCTGCGTGTACGATGCGACGAGGCGTTTCGCCGTGCGCAGGCACATCGTCGGTGCGCATGAGGACCACTCGGTCGTCAAGGTAGAGTTTGTGCGCAACTCGTGGATGCTCACGACGTGTGGGATGGATGGCGTGGTGAGGCGTTGGGATCTGCGTGGAGGAGGTGTGACAGGGAACAATGCTGCTGCTACTGCTGCGGCGGATGCAGGCTTGCAGAAGGAGTGGAGGGGCCATCGTGGCGACGGCGAGGGTGGAGGTGTCCTCGCATTTGTGCAAGGGGAGACGGGGGAGCGGGTGGTTACGGCTGGTGATGACGGCTTGGCTCTGGTGTTTGAAGCATGAGCCTGCGCAAGTAGCGTGTAACGAGTTCATAAGAGGTTGTTGGATTGCATATAGACAACAATTTAGGTTGTATACATGGCATTCGCGGATGATCGAATGTAAAGGACATCATGTTGGCTACCCAAGTCAAAACCGTTCAACCCGTATAATTCCTGGACCAAAAAACATGAAACCAATAAATCAATGTAGTAGTCTGTACGCCAAGATTCTTCTCTACCATTCGCGAAGCTCTTCCGCCTGTATCCAAATCTTCCCCATGACATAATGTTAAATGAAGCCCTCTTCTCTCTCAGAGTGCCCTTATAGCCATTTTCCCAGAATGACTGTCGTAAAACGCCTCAACTCGCACGTGTTGAAATCGAGTTCTATCAGTAATAACTGGTATAACGCAGTAAAAAAGACCAAGTCTCGAACAAGGTAAGCCAAGGCCAGAGCCGCAGTAAACATCATACACCGGCCTGTCTTTACTCTCGTGGAGGGAATTTAGTCCTGCTGGGTGGTGTCCTCGAGGGGAGGGCACGTGCAGAAGAGGTTCGTATCGCCGTAGGCTATTCAAATGTTAGCTACGCAAGTTCGATGCGTGCGATCCGAGGGTCAGTAGCTTACCGTCGTCAGCACGCCCGACACTAGGCCAGAACTTCTTCTCGAGCAGGTACGGCAGCGGATAGACAGCCTTCTCACGCGAGTATGGGCGCTCCCACTTGCCCTCGCCATCACCGCGAACGAGGTCAAGCTGGGGGTGAGGTGCCATCTTGAGCACGTTACCCTCGCGAGGCTGCTTGCCCTCCTCGATCTCGCGGATCTCCTCGCGGATCTGGATGAGGGCGTCCGCGAACCGATCGAGCTCCTCCTTGCTCTCGCTCTCGGTGGGCTCAATCATCAGCGTGCCCGCGATGGGGAAGCTCATGGTCGGGGAATGGAAGCCGTAGTCCTGTAGACGCTTCGCAATATCGGCGACGTCGATGCCGGCGGACTTCTGGAAGGGCCGCGCGTCAATGATAAACTCGTGAGCGCAGCGGCCGGACTCGTTGGTGTAAACGACATCGTAGTGGCTCTTGAGGCGGGCAAGGAGATAGTTGGCGTTCAGGAGGGCCACCTTGGTAGCCTTGACCAGCCCCTTGTCTCCTGTTAGACAAACGAGTTAGTTTCAGAATCTTGAAAGAAAAAACCAATATGCTAGGTTCGAATCGAGGGGACTTACCCATCAACTTCATATATGCCCAGCTAATGGGTAGAATGCTGGCGCTACCGAATCTCGCGCTAGTCACCCACTCGCCAGCCTTTCCGTCCGGCAGGTACGGGGCGAGGTGTGACTTGACACAAATGGGGCCAACACCGGGGCCGCCGCCGCCGTGAGGGATGCAGAAGGTCTTGTGCAGGTTCAGGTGGCAGACGTCCGCGCCGAGGGCGCCGGGAGAGGTGAGGCCAATCTGGGCGTTCATGTTGGCTCCGTCCATGTAGACAAGGCCGCCATGCTCGTGGACGATGTTGCAGGTCTCCCTGATGGCGGGCTCGAACACGCCGTATGTACTAGGGTATGTGATCATGATGGCTGCCAGCTCGTCCGCGTGCTTGGCCGCCTTCTCCCTGAGGTCCTGGATATCAAGATTCCCGGTCTTAGGGTCACACTTGACGGGTACAGTGCGCATGCCTGCCATGGCTGCGGACGCGGGGTTGGTGCCATGTGCGGAGATCGGGATGAGGCAGATGTCGCGCTTGCCAGAGCCCTGAGCGTCGTGGTACTTTCGGATGGCGCGCAGACCGGCAAACTCGCCTTGGGCTCCAGAGTTTGGCTGTATCGACGTCGAGTCCATACCCGTCAGGCAAGACAGTTGATCGCACAATTCCTTTATTAGGTCTCGGTATCCTTCCGTGGCCTGGATATGGGCAAACGGATGAATATTGGCAATGTCCCCATAACCGATAAGCTCCAGCAGGCTAGTGCCGTTCAGTTTCATCGTGCAGGATCCTAGAGGGATCATAGAGTGAACTTGGGACAGGTCCTTGGACTGGAGATGATGCAGGTACCGCAGCATCTCTGTCTCGCTGTGGTGAGAGTTGAAGACGGGGTGCGTCAAGTAGCTGGACTTTCGCCTGACCGGTTCCGGGATGGAGTCGTAGAGTTGCTCATGCGACAGGGAGTGTCCCTCTTGCCAAATCCTTTCGGCCGTTACCATATGATGGTCCTCCTTGTTGTGCAGCGCACATGCCTGGAAGCCTTCAACGATATGTTTGAACAAGGAGGTGCCCATATGGCCGGGAACTGCGATAGTCATTTCACCCCACTCCCTTGAGGCCGTGACGCTAATATTGCGTCGAAGGAATGCACGAATCAAGTTCGACATGACTTTCTCACTCACGTGCGAGAGAGAAACCGTATCTGACAATGCCATCTTCTCAGGATGCAAAGGCGATGCGTTCGCGTTGAACCCGTAGTGCTGAGCGGCTTGTTGAACCATACGCGCACCTCGGAGATTCTCCAGAGCCATGCCCTTCAACTGGTGGGGGCCGTGGTAGACCGCGTACATGGCAGCAATGTTGGCCAGTAGAGCTTGGGCAGTGCAGACGTTGCTCGTGGCCTTCTCCCTGCGAATGTGTTGTTCCCGAGTCTGAAGGGCCAGGCGAAGAGCCGGTCGGCCCAAGCGGTCCTTAGACACGCCGACCAGCCGGCCGGGTAGTCGCCGCTTGTTCGACTCCCTTGTGGCAAAGAAAGCGGCGTGCGGACCACCCGCGCCGAGGGGAACACCGAACCTCTGCGAGTTGCCGAAGGCAATGTCGGCTCCCCACTCTCCGGGAGGCGTGAGGATGGTGAGGGCTGACAAGTCGGTAGCAGCGCTCATTTGGGCGCCGAGCTCATGGACCACATCTGCCACTTGCCGGAAATCTTGAACATTCCCAACAGTGTCTGGGTACTGGACCATTGCTCCAACAAGGTCGTCCCCGACATCCCTGAGCTTCTGGATGGCGTCGGGCTGCGAGAAGTCGAGCGTCACGACGTTGATGCCAAAGCCCTCGGCTCGGCCTCGCAAAACTCTTGTCGTGGTGCTTAGCACGCGGTCGGACACGACATAGGTCTTGTTTTGCCTCTTCTGGCGCGATGAGGGCAGGCAGTTGAGGGACATGGTCATGGCCTCGGCGCCGGCGGTCCCCTCATCCAAGAGGCTGGCGTTGGCGACGGGCAGTCCAGTCAGGTCCGACACCATCGTCTGGAAGTTGAGCAGAGACTCCAGTCGGCCCTGGCTGATCTCGGGCTGATAGGGAGTGTAGCTGGTGTACCACCCGGGGTTCTCGAGGAGATTCCGTTTGATCACCGCGGGAGTCGACACAGGGTAGTACCCACGCCCGTTCATCCAGACCATCTGCTTATTCTTGGAAGCGATTGCTCCGAAATGCTTGGGCAAAGTTGACTCCGTGAGAGTATGGTTGACAATGCGATCCTTGGGCGCGTCGAAGACATCCTTGGGAATAACCTGGGAGACGAAGTCATCCAGGCCGTTGCCCTCCACGCCAACCGTCTTCAGCATCTCCTGTATGTCGCTGTCCCGGGGTCCGATGTGCCTCGAGTGGAATTCATTCCACGGCAAAGCATGGACTCTGCGGCCTACGTCCCGCATGCTGGCATAGAGGTCGCCCAATTTCTCGCGGCTCAGCCTACCCGGCTCGCCAGAGTCCTTTTCCTGCTGATCATGGAGACAGCGGATTTGCCTCCCCGCAATCCCGCCGGACGCAACTAGAGAAGGCAGCGAGTGTCGCTGAATACACGCACGGTAGACAGGCGACAGGGGCGAAAGCTGTGCCAGCGTGACGCCCCGGCCGCGAGCGAGTCGTGACGCCATGGTAATTCGAAGCTGTTTGTGAATGACGGTGCTGTTGGACGGTTGACCAGGGACTAAGGGCTTTGAGGACGGCCAAGAGACAAGGTGCAATGAGAGACGGCGACACTCAGACTCTCATGTCGGTCGCAACAATAGCACCTCAGAGGTCAAGCCCTGGTTGGAGGATTGTCGTGCTGAGAATGAATCGACGACGTCTCAGTAGGAATATATGGAGAGTTCAATCGATGAGGGAGATAATAAGGCGACGACTTGAGGAAAAGAAGCGCAGAAGGACGATTAGTGCACGTCACTTTGGGCCCCAGGATTTTTCGGCTGATATCCGATATTGACGATGGTGGTGACGCAGGAACGGGCGCCGAGCCGACGCGTGCCATGTATTCGGTCGGTATCCTCCCTAATCGCCACTGCGTCTCCAATTTCTTATCAAGCTTATCGGTCACACCGGTGGTGCAATCGGTTTCCAGCGCAGTAGTCGGCCCAGAGTTTTTCCAAGGGTTGGATCGCCAACGGCAGCTCCGTACGTACTACCCTCCCCGTGCTCGTACGTAATTGCCCAGCCGAGACGACGACAAATCACAACCAACTCCACGACACCAACCTCCGGCCTCGCCCGTGTTCTTCACTAATTTTTTTTGCCTATCCCCTTGCCCAAAGGCTATCGCACAAGTTCCCCCCGCTCCCTCCGATCACCTAGCCCACGATGTTTGGATGTAAGTTCTTCATCGCCAGCAGCTGCGCGAGCTGTCCACGAAGCCACGGCAGACTAATGATGGATGGGCTGCAGACGCGCCGCAACAGTCCGAGGAGGAGATCCGCGCCATGGAGGCCGAGGCTGTCTTCACCGTCCAGCAGGTCGCCGCTACCGCCTTCCTCCTCTACATGTGTAAGCAGCGCCGCGTCCCCCGACTGCCGTGAGTGTACCGTACCTGACGCGATCTTTTTTCAACAGCCCCCTTTGCCATCGATATGGTCAGCAAGATCTTCTAAACTCCTCCGACGATCGTGTCGCACGGATCGAATTGTTCTACGGAACCCTTTAATTGTTGTACCTATGTAACGAATACCCGGCGCGGAGGATATGAGAGATGGGGCCGACTCCCACTCTTGGATGTACGATAGAACCTGGGATGAACTGTATAGAGCATCCAAGTCGCCAGATTTCTTGGCTTTCAACTTTACTACCCTCGGGCACGGAGAACGTATGAATGCTGCGTCATCGTCCACTCAGGCGCCCCGGATATATCGGTGTCTATTATCTCCTAGAAAGCCTCAACAAACTCCAACCTTGTCCATACAGGTATAATAATGCTACAAAGGAGACCCTCCAAGTCGCTCAAAATCGCACCCAGCCTCCTGGAATATCACCTCATCTTGGCGGCACCCTGCTCTTCTCCCACTCCGTATAGTCTGCAGCCAACGCCTCCATTTCCTTCTTCAAGTGCTGGAGCTGTTTCTCGTAGTCCTCGAGCACCTAGAACCGACTGTTAGCATGGAATCTCACAGGACAAGGCAATGGGGTTGTGAAACTTACCCGCTTCGCTTTTGCCTCCGTCTCGTCGTCCAGCTCATCGCCTTCGCCCCCGGAAGGCTTCTCCTTCTCCTTATTCAGCTGATCCGCATATCCCCTCAGGACGATCAACCGGCTCCAGAGCTCTTCCTCCCTCGCCCCGACCGCTGGATCCTGGACCTCCCTCTCGAGCGCCTGCAGCCGCGTGCTCAAGTCATCCTCATCACCACTGAGCGCATACCCACGGTTGCGCAAAACCTGGACACGAGCGGCCAGGGCAAGGCAGCGCTCGCTCAGTGCCGTCGTCCGCCGCCGCGCCGCGAGCGCGCGGACCTCGGTCTCGAGCTCGTGACGCTGCAGGATCGCGTCCAGGCTGCCGTTGACCTGGTGCAGCCGCGTGTTGAACTCGGAAATGGCGCGCTTCTGCGTCTTGAGTCGGTCCGCCAGGGCTTCGTACCCCGAGCCCATGACTGGCATGAACCCGGGCGCGGGCTTGTTCTGGAGGGCCTCCTCCCATTCGCGGGGATCCTCGTGGGCCGAGGGCTTGTAGAAGGGGATGTGTGACTCGTCGACCTTGTTGTAAAAGTAGTGCTTGAAGACGCAGTTGGGGTTCGCTGGGTCCCATTTCTCTGTGACCAGCTTCATCTGCTCGAGAATCGGTTTTTGATCTGCAATACCAATGTCGACCTGGTCAGTTCAATCTCCCCAACCAGTGCCCAGGCAGTTAGGGACTCACGAGGCGTCTCCTTTCCCGGCGACCACAGCGAGCTCGACAGCTGCGCCTGAGACTGGGATAACGTAGGCATCTGCTGTGCCTGCTGTGACTGAGCCATCATCGTGTTCCCCAGCATACTTCCCTGCGGAGGCTGCTGCGGTTGTTGTTGCTGCTGGTTCGCGGTGGACTGGCCGAAGATACCGCCCGTCTGTTGCGGTTGCTGGGTCGTCTGGGCGGGCTGCGACTGGCCAAAGATGCCTGTCCCAGCAGGCTTCGACCCAAAGAGGGACATGGTGGCGATGATGTCTGGTCGATCGCTTGGGTTGTGGTGCTCGGCAAGGGTGCTTCGTTCTAGAAATTGGAGAGCTCTGGTTGACGCCTCATATATCGCTTTCTGGGAATTCGAAACAAACCGAATGAGGGGGATGTCGCAAACAAATCCGAGTGTAATGTGGTATGTAGCTCGTCAGGAGCTTGCTTCTACCGTGAGAAGCGTGGCTGTCCAGTCGCGGCAAATGATTTTTCGGGCTGCAAGCTTGGTGATGGCTGCTGCGACGCGAAAACATCAGGTAACTGCACGGCAGCAGCCAAAGGAGCAAGCGTGCAGCCTTGCCCCACTGCAGCCAATCACGGCACGTCAATTCCAACCTCACCTCAAATCGCAAGTCCGTCCTCCTCACACCTCGAACCAAACCACCCCTACCCACCAACGGCAGCTCGCAATCAGCCAAGATGTCGGCGCGGAAATCCAAGTATGTCCACTCTACTCAAGAACTCTATGTCGGCGTCGATTGACCTCGTCCGGCGGCGCGGCAGGGCGCCGTCGCTGCCGGAGCGAAAAACTAACGGACTGTCCCAGCTTCCACCAGTCGCTTCTCATCGACACGGCCCCTCTGCCCGAGGACGTCCCCGCTGTCAAGGAGGTCGGCGCCAGCTCTGCTCCTCTCCTCTCCGCGTCCTTCTTCATCGGCGCCCGCTGCCGCGACTACAACGATGACTACATGCAGTGCAAGTCCGAGAAGCCCGGCCGTGGCGAACTCGAGTGCATGAAGGAGGGCCGTCGGGTCACCCGCTGTGCGTCTAGCGTGTACGTCTATACCTCAGGGTGGCTGGAAGCATGGATGAGATCCCGCATACTTACCATGGGACGGTGAATAGGATCGACGACCTCAGCAAGCATTGCCTCGAGCAGTTCACCAACCACTGGAAGTGCCTCGACAACCACAATCACCAGCTGTACCAGTGCCGTCCCTTTGAGTGGAAGCTTAACAAGTGCGCCTACGAGAACCTGGTACGTGTCCCGTTGCCTCTGCCCAATTTGGTTCACGGGAGCTAACCTACATCATTGAAGAAACTCGTGAAGAAGGTCCCCGACCAGCCCACCAACGTTACCCCCGTCGAGCTGCGGCCACAGCAGATCATGGCGGACAGGAAGTTCCGTGCCATCGAGGGCAAGCCCTTCGTTCCCGGCCAGAGTGACAACGAGGCGAAGCAATAAACGATGGGTGCAGAAGCTGTCAATGAGCGGGTGGGGTGATATACATTGTATACATTGTGTAGTTGAATGCTATTGTTGACCTATCCTGGCGGCTTGGTTTAGTGACATGTAGAATATCTTTAAACCACCCTCTCGGGTCTACCGGAGCTTGGATGGATGGCACCAAGATTCGCCAATGCCGCCTCAGCGGACTCCCCATGCCGAGGGCATCCTGGGTCAGCTACCCTAGAGTCCAGTGCTCATGACGCACGTAGAACAAGCGATATGCGCTCATTCTATAGGAACAATCTGTGAGTAGTGAAATAATATTATTATATTTGTGTTCTTACTATTGCTTGTGTACTCTATATATGGCCACATTGTCTGACATGCCCTCGACATATTTGGCCTCTGCGGCTGATCAAACCAAAGGTTGTGCGATGCAAGGCCAATGCCGCAATACGTGGGCCTGTGAAACCGTGTTAGATTTCACACTCCATTTCCTACAAATATAACTGTACCGACCTGTTCAAAAGAGATAAAGACACAGTATGAGGGCTCGGGTGTCAAGTGGCATTCCGACAGGGCAGCCGCCGTAGCTTATATCGTTATATACTTACTTGGTATGTTAGATAAGTAGTTGCCGTACCGGGCTACTGGAAGCCGGAAACACGGTTGCACAAACTACTTCTATACCGCGGAGGATTGGACGCAGCGGAAGAGATACCTCATATGAGGGCTGGAGTAATGGTTCGAGAGATGCATGGGACTACAACTCTCATCAGGAGCCGCGCCGGCTCAACCAGACCCACCGGATGACCACCTCCATTTACATCTCACTGCCGACTCAGCAGCAGTACAATTTTCAAGGTAGAACCAGGAATGGCTTTTGTTTGCACCACACTGTTATCTGGCGGGAAACACACGTGGCAGCCATTAAATGACAATCTTGGCCGTCGAACCTGCCCGCCAATGTGCTGCTGCTGCCGTCCGGTGGTGTGACCATCAATAGAATCTCAACGGCAGCGTGAGCCTTGAGGAATCAGAATCTTCAAAAATTTCCTCAAGGCTAGTCCAACCGAAGGGTGCGTCTCTTGTCTTGTCAGTGGGTCAGTTCGGGTAGTCATGCGAGAGGTCGAGACCAACCTACCACTTGACTTCAAGTCTCCAGCACGTCCAAATAATCTACGAGACCATTTGTAGACTCGGCATTCCCACGGCCCCGAGCAGATGCAAGCCTACCAGAGCACCTTATAATTCCGTGCAAGACGGCCTGCAAATAGCAGGTGCATCTAAAGACACTACTCTGACGACTGGGGGTTGTGGTCTCAAAGCTCTTGAAATCAGAGGTCCAAGACCACGAGATGTACAGCCACCTTGCCTACGCAGCCTTCTAGCCTTTGGTCGCGGCCGAGTGACCTGAAACAAACTTACCTCCGGATTTGCTAGGCATGGCACATCGACTACGAGAAGAGGAGGTCTAGATGCCAATTTCCAGGACTTCGTAACGCCCCTAGGTATCCCTACACTTGTGACCCCAGGCTCGTGGGCGGGCAGGCTGATGACATTACCTATGTAGCAGTGAGATGAGTCCGTTCATGGTTGATCTCGCCCGATAAGTCTACTAAAGGCAAGAACAAGGTTATCCCATGGTCGAGGGATCGATTTACAAAGCAAACATTACATGCCTAAACCCAGTACGTACCAGATGGATAGTACCAACCAGTACTAACGCTAGTACTTATTGGATACTAAGTAACGTTAGTACTAGTAGTACCGGAAGGCATAACCCAGCTCAAGGCCTGGGCGAATCAGCATTAATCCGCAGCGACGGACCACCAGATCCCGCGGGCCCAAATTACCACGGACCGCAATACTGTAAGGTAGGCATCAATACAACTTGGAAGTATTACGTGCGTAGCCCAGGATCGAGGCTAAAGACACATGGGCGCAGGCGTGTGAGAGACGAGCTCTGGTGAGCGTTCTCTGTGGAATAAGAACTGGAAAAAGAAAAGACAAAAACCGTTGTTTGAGAAGGCATCGGGAGGCGGCAATCTAGATATTACGCTGTCGGTGCACCTATGATGGATGGCGGTCAGTTGAGCTGCACGAGGAGAGTTGCAGAACGTTGCTGAGACGCGATCTTCTGACGTCAGCAAATGTGCCCTGGCCGGCATTAAAATTGCACTTCCACGTGCAGGTCACGCCCGGGAGTGGATATATCCTCGGTGTCCCAACAGCCCAATTCACAAATGCTGCTCTGCAAGATGGCCGCTGGCCAAGGCCCAAGGCAAAAGAAGCGGTCCATCGAAGTCACTGGATGTTTCGGTACGTGTGAGTGCCATCCAACCATATGGTCGGGGGATGCGATCAATCGTGGGACAAGATACCTTGGACGCGCAGGCTTAGTTCACGACTCCCAGCAAGACCATTGGACCCCTCATGACTTCATTAGCATGGTGCGATCGTGGAGAGTGAGACCTCGGGTCTTTCTTCCAAAGGTGAAATGAAATCGCAAGCGTGCCCGGGGCCAGCACAAATGCCAAGTTTTGGAGATAATGGGGCCAGAAATTACCGTACCCAGGCGTGGAATACTACGTACTTGGTAATTAGTACGTAGCAAATGATTTGAGGATCGAGACTGTGTACCTATCATACATGTATTGAGCGGCGGACACAAGGTACAGTACCTACATAGGACCAAGCGACCCCCCGAACCCCGGTAGCGGTAGGTATCCAATGCGACAGATTAAAAACGTTGGCAAACTTGGCATGAGAACAACTGAACAACAGGGCTAGGCTTGGCCTGAAACATTTGGTCCACCCGAACCCCTGCCGACTCGGTCAATGTGGGATGGGATGGGAATGTTCCCGAATGCCTGGAGACTCCGGGCTCTCCCGCAAGCGTGAGTCTGGCGCGTTGCAGCCTCGCTAGGAGACGTCGTTAAAGCGTGTGACTGCATGTGTGCTCCGTTGCGTCGCCGTCGAGACAATGGGACACGGTGGCTGATTCGGCGACCGGAATCAATGTGGGCAGGTGGGTGCGAGCGACACCTTCATGTTCCGAACAAAGCGACCTCCTTTCAACAAGGATGCACATGGACGAATGCAGGGAAGACTAATACAGATAGGTAGTCTAACTCGCAGACAATAGATACCATTGAGATCTGTGTCATGCACACCAATCTACACACTGGTGATGGTTCCTCCAATCGTCTCATGTTGCTTCCCCCCTGGTAATCGAGCTTTAACCGCGCCCATGTTCGTGGTTTCCTTACCTAAGTAATAGGTAGTGTACACTCAACTCGCAGTGCATGTGTCCAGTATCCACCGGACTTTCATGGGATGAACAAGAGGGCCAGAAAGAAATACAAAGGAGGCCGCCGAGTCTAGGCCAATATGGTGAAACGTATCCGTACAGACGTACATAGACCTCGTCCCCAGTACGCGTACCTGTCGAGCGTGATGGAGCAAGACTGGGACTGGGAGGCATCTCATTCATCGCATCGAGTCCCAGGGCTTACCGCCAACCCGACACTGGTGCCTGGGCAATTCCGAAAAGGTGTGAGCATGTTGGCAAATGATGTTGCCACCTGGTAATTGGCTGGAGATTAGACCAGTTTCAAAAGCAGCCACACCCCCAGATGGTGGTAGCTTGTTTGATGGAGACGCTGGGCTCTCGTTGGCCAACGCCCCGGAGTTGCATGGAGCTGTCGGCGCCACTCTGCAAGGCACAAACTGCCCCTTGTGGGGGGAGCCCTGGATGATATGCGGCATGCCCGGCATCACCATACCTAGCGAGTCGCCGACTGGACCGAGCTGCCGGACCGGATCGAACCACCCAGAAAAGTACGTATATACATACCTACTCGTAGATGCGGGAGATGGGCAGCTGGCGGCCCGGGAACATGGCATTTTCCCCTTGATGTGCGTATTATAGGTAGCTAGACGAAGACGTCCGACCTTTGACGACATCCGCCTAGATCAGCGCCGTCCAACATGGGGATCCCAATCTGTACAGTACTCCGCACACGATGCTGCCATGATGCAGTGAATTGATCTGGCACTAGCAGCCGTAAATCTTGTGCGAATGAACAGTGCAACGACTACCGGGCCCCAACACCGACCCGAGTCTAGACTGGCGAGCCCCGTCGAAATCGAAATTGTCCCAGCCGCGTTGCCTTGGTAAAATGACGAATTGGCGCCGGTGCAGCACATCTGTAACAAGGCGTCGAGGAGGGTCATGTTGTTAATGTTTGAGCGCAGTGGGTTTCAAGCGAGAGCGCCAGCTGTTAGTGCGTGCTAAGGACACACCCTCAGCCTGTGGCCCATTGGCCCCCCGTAGACCCCTGCTGCCCCCTCTGAAGCAGTCGCTATTATGCCGTCTTCCGTACTATGTACTCCATGCTGGTAGGTACGTAGGTAGTGGCGAGGAGACACTGGAGTAGTACTCGTAGCCCTCGTAGCACTGAACACTACCTTACGACTAGTAGTACGACCGGTGGTGGTGGGAGCTGGAAATACGGGCGAAATGGGTGACGATCGGTCGCGCTTTCCCACAACTTGAGCTCAGGGCCGTGCTGGACTTTGGGCAAGCGCGGGACCATCATTAGCATCACTGCTCGTACTCGTACTTCCACCAGCGACTGCCCCGTCCCCTATCCCGCCCACCCTCCTCTCCCCTCCTTTCCACTACTCTTCACCCCACCCTTCACCCCTTTCACCCCCGCTTGTATCACCATTATATGCGGCTCCGCGCGCCAAGTCACTCCTTTGTCCCCTGTACCTTCGAGCCGCTCGGCCAACACCAAGTCGATCCTTTATATTACTGCCAGCGTCCGCCTCGTCGCTCTCTTGATCCGCCCTCCCCCCCTCTACAGCGCAGCGCCTCGTCGACAAAACCTTTTCCGGCAGAGCCTCCGCCTGTTCCTTTCCTTTCCTTCACGGCTTCACTCCTTTAGCCTTTTCGGTGTCCGTAGCGACACGTTACGTTCCTTTTGGCCGCTTTTGACTCTCACTCCCTCGGTATCAGGCAGAACGGCGCCCTCGTCCTTGACGGACCGCAAATCCTAACGTGGAACTATCGCCATATCAGCAGTGCTGATTCAGAAGAGCCCCGATCACACAATCCGACGCCGAAACACGTCCATCGACCGAGAGCCAAGTCTTCGCCGGTCGATAGCAGCATCTCTACATCGTAAGGGAACCCCTCGAACTAGGCAACGCCACCTTCCCGGGAACAAGCCACGATTCCATGTCGTTCACCTCGACGTTGTCTCAACGGCAATGTCTCGCTCCCCATTCCCCCACCACCGTGGCATTCCAGTGTTTCCCCCCCCGGCATACAGCGAACTCGACGGGCCCTTGTCTACGCAAAATGCCCCGGAAGCAACCTGTCTTATATTGACAGCCTCTTCCACTGTTTCAACATTTTGCCACTATTGAATGACGTACCGAAAATTTTCTGACATATTTATCATGTAGACTCTCGCTGCGATTTACCGCCGCTTTTCCCTTTTCTTGCACGGTGACGAGAAACCCCAGCCATCCAACATGAAGGGCTCTCTGTTCCTCGCCGTCACCGGCGCCGCGCTGGCCATGGCTGGTCCCATTGGCGCGCACCTCGACAAGCGTGCCATGTCCACCGAGTGGGTGTACGAGACTGTCACGGAGACTGTGACAGGGCCTTGCCGGGAGACCGGTCATGTCGTTGCTCAGAGGCCGACCTCCGTCGCCAAGCAGTCCAAGGTCGAGCCCAAGCCGGAGCCCACCCAGCCCCCGCCGGCCCCGAAGGCCACCGCTGCGAAGCCCAAGCCCAAGGCCAAGCCCAAGCCCAAGCCGAAGCCCAAGCCGACGTACAAGCCCATCCCTCAGCCCCAGCCCGAGTCCAAGCCTCAGCCAAAGCCTCAGCCAAAGACCCAGCCCAAGCCCCAGCCAAAGCCTCAGCCCAAGCCCCAGCCAAAGCCTCAGCCCAAGCCCCAGCCCAAGCCTGAGCCCGAGCCCACCAACGGTCTGGGTGACTATGCGAAGACCATGCTCGACCACCACAACTACCACCGTGCGAACCACTCCGCCCCTGCTCTTTCGTGGGACTCCAGTTTGGCCGACGCGGCTAAGATCCTAGCCGAGAGCTGCAACTATGCCCACAACACGTGAGTGTTGAGAATAGAAACCTGGACCTGCATATGTGATGCTGACCATGCGACAGTGATATTGGAGTGGGCGGCTATGGCCAGAATCTGGCTTGTGTCTGGGGTGACGAAGGTAGCCTCAAGGATCAGGCCACGACGGCTGCCTCCGGCGTCAGCGACCAGTGGTACAACGGTGAATTTGACTATTACGTCAACTATTTCGGCAAGGAGCCCCCGCCTGCACCTCCGGTGTCTGGTAGCGGCCCGGCGTGGGGCCACTTGACCCAGGTTGTCTGGAAGTCGACCGAGAAGGTCGGCTGCCATACCGCCAAGTGCGGCCCGGGCACCACCAGTGCGGAAATTCAGTGGCCGTCTTGGTACACTGTCTGCAACTACGACCCTCCAGGTAAGCTTTAGACGCCGTCGGCCTTTTGCTGTCGTTGCCGTTGGAAGCCTCAGGCAAGCTAATGGTATCTACTAGGCAATTATGGAGGCATGTACTCCGTCAACGTTCTCCAACCCCTTGGGAACAAGATGGTCACGGCCTAAGGCCATATGATATGCTATGCATATCCGATGCCCTCGTCTATCTTCTGCAACATTCAGCCGCTGTTTGGATCAGATTAGGAGACGCCGCCCTCGAATTTGCAAGGAGAATAGATAGGGCTTGCCTCAGCGCAACATAGAATCGGGGTTTCTCTTCTCGCCTGTACGTCGTGCCAAGTCGTACTCGGCCGCATTTTTTTTTCTTCCGCCAAAATCTTTTTTGCGACACAAGTGGAACCCTGACGTCCGCTATTGTGTTGTGGGATAATATTGTATCCCCTGAAATATGGTTCGTTTGAATGGATCCTGTATTCAGTTCTTTCTTTTATCGATGGGAACGAGACGTGGCTGCGTGTTTGGGGCTTGTTTGCTTGGCCTGGTTGCTGCAAACGCATGCTCCTCGGCCATGTATTAAAGACTCAGATTGGCGTTTGACATGTTATGAAGAAAACAAGCAGATGCATCCGTATTGCGACTCAGCTACAGTCTCCATCCGATCTATTAGTGGAATATCCGCGGCAGATGCTGCCGTGCAGTCCAGACGTTGCCAGGAACGGGTCTGAGAGGATCGAGTAAACTTTGAGAAGGATCTATGTGAGTTTTTTCTCGGCAAATTTCGCTGCCTACATGAATTATTTGTATCTCATGCGGAGTTTATCATCTATTGGATTACGCTGCTTCTGCCGCCGACCTTTGGGGAGGCATAGACCCTGTCCGCGGTCATTAAGCACGACGTGCTGCGGATCGGGGGAAGTTGGAGAGACGCATGCGCGGAATACCTAATACTCCCCTCCTCCCCCGGTGACAGACAAAGACGAGGAAGCGCAGTTCAAATTCGAACCTCCGCTCTTTTAAATTATTGGGGTTCGTTGGCCCGGAGATAACGGTATGGGAACGCGGAACTGGATAATTTATCTGGGGCCGCATCGGGCTCCGTCGTCCGTTCGCCCGGAAATGGATGTATTGACCGGGGCCGACCCGACGGGGGCATTCTGTCTCACGTTTGATGCATGTTCCGTGGAAACCGCATCGGGTGGCCGGCGGATCATCCGGAATGCAGGGCAAGGTACCAAACAAGGCACCCCTTGATAATACCTGCGATTGTCCGGACGCGCGACGAAAGGGCGGACTTCGACTTATGTCGTCCTTATATTGCCACCAGCTGAGTCACCGCTCACGGGAATGCAAGTATTAGAACAAGTGGTGGTGGTGGGCCGGGGGAGGGAAAGCGCGGTTCCGAAGCGACTCCGGGCCGGGCGGGAAGAAGCATCAACTCGTTTGTGTCCGCAACGTCGTGTAATTTTGCCGCCGTGGGCAAGTCCCAAATTCGCCATTGCCAGCCGCGCTTCGAGTGAGCTTATGAATCCGGGACAAAATGAGAGAACAAGACCTCGGACTTTACTTGTACGGATTTGAAAAAAAAAAGCGAAAAAAAAAAAAACAATCAGCATCCCATTTGCCGCCGGTGATGACAAAAAGACATTAGTACTACTAGGTGGTTAGGTGGGATGGGAGGAATGGAATCGGGGGTTATTAGGTTATCCGGGGAGCTCCACATAGGTAACGCCGAGGAGCCAAGTTCACGCGCGGCCTGCTGGGGCAAGAAAGGCAGCAGCGCGGCGATGACACACCGGAGGCTGACGGGGGCGGATATAACACCATCCCATCGGGACCTGAATTCGCCGCCGGGGCGGAACGAGGATTGAGGGAAGGCTTTTTCCGTGGAGCCGAGGGTCTCCCGGGCTCCCCAACCTCCAAAAAGGGGCGAGAAGGAACTTGAAAGGAAGGGGACCGGACCAGGCGGGGGCCAAAAGCTTATATGAGAGTTGGTCACCAAGAGAAACAGCGCAAGTGGGTCATTGGTAGCCTCGTAACCTCCGCTGAGGGGAGTGGACGAGACGGGTTGTCATCTCTGGGTAATAAATAGCCTATATTTATGCGTTGGGGAAGGAGTATATAATTATTGAGTAAGGGAGACATGAGTTTCCCATGCGACGGGGGCAGAGTTCGTTATTTAAGTAATACTGTAGAGTCAGGTAAGGGAGGGAGGCAAAACACTACCTGACAATTCATTCATGCGACGGGAGGGCCGGGTGGGGAGCCGCGTGGTTCTTACATGTACTCATGCCAGTAATAAAGCAGTACTTGCGTCGGTACCGAGGCCGGGTGAGATATAAACTTGGCCCAAAACGGCATTAGGTACTACTCCGTACATGCGATCACAAGCCTACATCCATGGCTGGGCTACAGCCGCTGTCATGTATTTGGTAGTAGTATTATTATTAGGCTACTCGTACATGGTACCTTAGAAGAAAGGGCCCCACACGGACATTAATGGCTTCGGTTCGGAGAGTCCCCATCCATTCATGATTGTTGATGATGGCGTCTTGGAACACGATACGGAGTGTTAGATAGCGTGTACGTACTCGTACTTTGCCGCGCGCCGGGAACCGGCAAGGAATTGATGACGGACAGACCAAACGGGGGGGAGTTGATTGCCGCGCCCCATTCTCCACTTTCTTGCCATTCGATCTTACGAGTATTAACAAGTATCGATTACGGAACCGCACGATACAGGTTTACGGAAAAATAGCAGCAATCGCGCTGGGCAGTACTGGCACTACAGGGGTACTTGAATAGTATCTTTGTTATGATCTGGCAATATGGGACATGTGTGTATCTCGTGTACGGATATACCAGGTACCTGCACTACTACTAGTAAGCTCAAACCTAAGTAGCTAGCCAGGTAGATCATTACACCGAGTAAGTAACTAATACTACTTACACCGTGCTGACTGTTTTCGCCGCGCGCCTGTCCGCTGTTGTCTTCTCGTGCTTGTAGGAATGATTGCCAGCTGGTCCGTCCGTCGCAAAAGGGCTATTATGATCAATAGCTGAATACGGAAGGATTGCATCTATTAGAGGGCGCGCCTTTTGTAGGTATTCCCCTACGGGCGGTACATGTAACTAAATTACGTCCACGGAGACCACGGGTTCGCGCTGGATAATGGATTGCTAATACTACTAGTATTACTAGGTACTAATACTACGGCGTCTGTATGTGAACATTGCCGCGGACAATGTGACAGTGGCAACTCTGAGAAACGGGGCCTGGATCGCGCGCACGCACCGGGGCCCGTACGCCTCCCGGATTGTACATGTAGTTACTCATAGTTTGTTGGGCTTGGCCACCATCAACCGAGCGGCGGGCGGCTGCCGGGCAGGTTTTAGATTTGAAATCAGTCCACCTCTCCATCTCCACCACCCTCAATCTGCTGACACCAGTGTCCGCTTTGCTCTCACTCCCACAGCTAGCTACGTACGTACGTACAGGCAGGCAATCCGGTAAATCCATCCCGTTATATACCCATCCCCCCGTCCCTTGTTCTCTAATCCCCCTTTGCCCCGTCATGTTTTCCTCTCACCCCCCGGCGGTCATCTCCTCGTCTAATTGGCATCTAGCTCCTCGGCTGCTGCATTCCCCACGCTCCGCTGCTGCTGCTCCGGCACTCCGTGTCTGTTGTGTGCGTTGTGTGTGTGTGTGTGTGTGTGTGTGGGTGGGTGTCTGTGTGTGCCTCCTGCACCCCGCTGCCGTTTGCACCATTCCCACCACCAACTACATCACCGACCCCCAAATAACTGGCTGCTTTCCTAATCGGTTGCCAAGCTCCCTTGTCCGATAATTACTACAGCCTGCAGGTCTTCCTCTCTCGCAACTCTTCCCCCCCCCCCTACCTTACTACCCTTCCCTCCAACAAAACAACCACCCTCCTCTCCGTCAATGACACAAGCAGTCGTGCGCGAGCTGGACAAATGTCTCGGTAAACGGTCGCCGCCGCTACTGCAGCTCCACCTCGGGTCGCCGCCCCTGTCGCCGCCAAACTCGTCGACGCCATCTTCGTTGACGCCCTCCGGCAACAAGAGACGCTGCACCATGGCCGCCCGTGCCGAGGCCGCCGCCGCCGCCGCCTCCATTCCGCTGCCGCCGCCCGCTGCCGCCGCCGGGGCCGCGGCCACCACAACCACGGCAAACCCGCCCGCAACCGCCGAGGCCATGTCCTCCGTCGCAGCCCCGACCACCCAATCCATCACTGCTCCCGATCATCACCGCATCAACGACCACAGTACCACAGCCGGCTGCTGGGATGCCGCTTCGTGGGACGCCGCCATCATGCCAGCCGCCCGCATGCCAGCCGCCCTCAGCATGCCTGCGAGAAGGGTCTTTGAGAACGCCGAGGAGCACTGCGTCGCAAAGTGGGTTCCAACCGTCATTCGGGCTTGGCTCCGATCCTCGCGCTGCGGCCGCACACCACCCTCGTATTCTATCTACCTCGAAATCTGTTGCTGACCCGCTATCGCTGCTGCAGGGGCGTCGAAGAGTCCTGCAAGCGAGCACTCGACCACTTTCCCTGTCCGGATGTCGCATTCCCCACGCCCACCCTCGAGTTCGATTTCCGCGTCGCCGTCCAGCTCAAGCCGGAGCCATCCCAGGTCCAGGGCCGCGCCCACAAGGAAATCACCGCCGTCCAGTGCGGTACCTGGTCCGGTTCCTTTGGCCATGGGAAAGTCATGGTCCGTTGCCGTCCTCCACTCTTCCGAACCCCCGCAGGACTTCACTAGAAATGCTGACCTGTACCGTAGGCGGGCGGGTATGATCTCGGCCAGGCTCGCGGTTTCCGGCCCATCCGCATCGTCGAAGGGGCCTTCATCATGCAGACAACAGACGAGTGTCCCGCAACGTGAGCAGCTTGCCAGCCCACTTAACTAGTCCCGAGGAGAGGAGACGCTGCTGACCCTTTGATAGTCTCGAGATGCGCACCCGTGGCTCCCTGTCCGGTCCCTGTGATATCCTCGACGCCCTCCTGAGCACCCGCAGCCCCAAGGAGATCGACCCGCGCAAGTATGGCTTTCGCATGTTCCTGACCATCAAGACTGCCGACAAGCGCTACGCCGAGATCGTTAACTGCGGTCTGTGGGTCGCCAGCGGTGTGTGGCAGGGCGAGGGGCTCATCATCGACGCCTACCGCGTGGCCTAACGGCGGCACGAGACGGCCAATTCTTGTTTCCTTTCGTTTTTCTTTTCTCTTTAGTTTGTTTGGTCCGGTCTTTTTGTGCATATTGTCTGTTTAGCTTTGCATAGCGTGGCTCAGCCGAGTTGACGGGAGGGCCGCGGGGCGGAGTTCGGCTTTCCGGGACGGGACTTGGGATTCTAGGCTTTCCCTGTCCCTTTGTCCTTGTTTCGTGCCCGGCGTCTGTGGGTGGGTTCGGTTGCATCTGTTACGGCGCAATGGCGGGTTGATTTTTCCATGATGAGAAACGACAGAGTCATGAATGGGCATATTCCTCTCAGCTCATGTGTTGCCCCTGCCGTGAGGATATGCCATCGCCGGGAAACTAGAACCCGGAACTGTGAAATCAAATCTAGCGAGGTCAGAGGTCATCTGGGGAGCGGTAGTGGTAATCACGCGCAGAGACTGAGAACCATACCTTGGCTATTTTTTTTTCTTTCCTTTTTTTCCTCAACGCCAAGTTTTGGCGGGAGGAGGCTGTGTCGTGGTTTCGCATTTTCAAAATGAGAACTCTTGCTTGGGACGGAAAGACCAGTCACGCGCAACAACTCTCATTTCAGCTGGACCACCACCTCGAGACAACTCATCCTCCTCACCCGACTCTCATCCTCAGCCTCACCCTCGACATCAACAACATCGTCCACCGTCCCGACCGTCTTCGTCCTCACCTGCACCGTACAATCCCCCTGCTGCTCGAACCACCCAGCCAACCTCACCATCTTCTCCACCGCCCGCCCCGTGCCCATGACCGTGACCTCGACACCGCCGACCCCACTCGCGCTGCTGCTCTGCTCACGCTCCAGCGCCTCCACGCGCGACTGCAGCGACGCATTCTTGGGCGCCGCGCTCTGCCGCCGGAGGCCCTGGTCGAGCTGCTTGCGCACGCGCTTCACGGCTGACATGAACGGCGTGCCCGTGGACACGTAGACGATGCGCGACTTGGAAGACGCGGGGGGTTGGCGTCTCGTCAGGGGCCTCTTCTGGATCCTGGAGCCCTGCGGTGGGCGCGGGAGTTTGTGCATTCTACCCGCAGGTTGCAGCTGATGGGGTTTGGCCCCTGTGTGGCCGGCCATGGTGATGGTGGTGGTCGTGGTGGTCGTGGTCGGGGACGTGTGTGTCTTTTTTTGGCTGGCAGGTGAATCTCGTTCTATTTCCTCCCCAGGAATTTGGACAAAGTTCTGGACGATGATGAATTAGAGCTTGCGCGGGAGAAATAGTCCTCTTCGAAGCCTATATTTGCTTGTGTGTTGGTGCGGCATGAGATGGCATGATTTCGCTGAAGTGGAGAAAGCCAGGATTTCGTTGCCTCTGAGATTCTACGTACACGAAGTCACGTGGAACCCTCGCAGCCCACTACAGCTATCCCGAATAGGAAATAGGAGCGGTACATGGCTCGTGTAAGTACTACTACTGTAGAAGTAGGTACCTTACAGAGTTGCTCAATCATGCCGTCAATTGATCGTATAATAGTTCCCTTTTTCTTTACAGATTCCATCCACTGGTCCTATCCAAGAAAACCTCTCAATGGGTCACCATCACATCTGGAAGCTAATCACACCAAGTACCCTGCTTGCCAGCTGGAGTATAGAGAGAAGTCTAAGATACATTCAACCAGTAAATAGAGGGTATCTGCATAAGAGTAAATGGAGTCGCCATCTCCTTCTCTTCCCCTCTATTCTCACTTGGCGTGTTCTCCCAAAACCACTTCAACCTCGCAATAGCACCCAGAGATGTCTTGACCAGCGTCCACTGATCTATAACGAGGAGGAGGGTGTGGCCAAACTCGAGAGTCTTTGAGAACGTTACGAATGTCTTGCCCGCCTCATCTCTAAAGTTCCATGTCGACCATTCCGTGGTGGACAGTGCCTCGTGTTGATGAGATGTCCCGGGTAAGAGACAGACGGTTAGTGGTTACCGACAGGAAACGCTGCATCTTCGGAATTGCCACCTGATTGTGAGAAATGGGTGCGGTTGCTCCAAGCCATGGCTATTGGATGGAATTGCCCGTAAACCACGATCGAGTTGACCAACCTTCTGAATGGGCGAGAAGCAGAAAAAGGCAGAATAACACCAGAGGGGACAGCTTGGTAACACAGCAGCCCACAGCCCACGTGCGGCTCCCAACCCGGGGAAACGCCTGCAATGCGGGGAAACGAGCATAATCAAGTTTTTTTTTTTTTTTCCTTGGGGGGGGGAGGAGGGGCGCGAGGGGGAACGGGAGGTTTGGGGAACCCGACCCGATCGTGAGTCTCCGGGGCCCCGGTGGACCACATCTTCTTTACGCCACGGATGGGCCTCGACTTGGAGTTTTGGTGGCAAAATTTCTCATTAGCATTGCGAGCTGTTTGCTAACCAATCATGATCATTGCGACAAAAGAGGACAGTCGTCTACTGTATTGTGTGTGGGCCAGATCTGTAAGGTTGGGGTGATCCGACACCGAGGGTCAGGGTCCGTTCCCATCGTGTCGGTCCCCACGCCACATGCCCCACACCCCCCCATGCCCCATGCGGCCATGCCCCACGGGGAGTTCCTTGGTGTAATACTGCAGTGTGGTAAACTGTAATTGGGAGGCCGTAATTGGGATGGGACGGGACTAGCGGTGTTAGCTGCGGTTCCAGCTCAATAGCCCCGGATAAGGACTCCCGCCAGCGAGGACCAAACTAGGGCCAGCCACCAATGTCCTTCAGAGGCGTAGACCGGGACTTGCAATGAATCAGATGGCTTGCTTAATGAATCAGATACTGCGCGTGGGCCAAAAAATGCCCCAAAAAAAATCCGACTCCACGCAAAACTTCTAGACCCAGCACGCCCTGAGGCGCAGACACGGACTCACACTGTCCCCGTTGGCGATAAGCCGCCTCGGACAACGTTTCCCTTTTATCGCCTCGTACATTTTCCCATTTAAAAGACAAGGATGCCGCGGGCAAGGCCCCATGATGCTGCAAGTCTCACTGCTTCGTCATTCCCAAACAGACAGCAACCACGGTCGAGCCTGGGTAGTGCCGTAACACCGTCAGTCCGTTTCACCTGCAACCACACACGCCGACACGAATCCCAACGATGGCCGCCGAAGAGGAGCGGGCTTCCAGCAGCCGGAGCGGCGAAAAGCCCGCTGTCGAGTACACGCCCGACGGGATGCATGACGATCGCTCTTCCGACCATGAGAACACCTTTGACGTTGATGCCACCGAGCTCCCGCCTGGGTACTTCACGAGCCCCTTCTTCCTGGGCACCATGACGGGTATTGGCCTGGGTCTCATGGCCGGTGTGGCTGGGTTCGGCTTTGCTGCTCCCATTCTCATGCTCATCAACAATGACATTGGACCGGTACGAGGGGTCTCCTATATGTGGTCTCCTCCGGAGTGACCCGGAGGCGACAAGACCTGCATGTCTTTTAGTTGATATCAGGCGCTGACTCCTGAATCCTCAATCTACAGGACAAGAACATCGCCTGGGTCGCCCTCACATACACCCTCACCTCCGCCGTCGCACTCACCATCATCGGCCGCGTCACTGACATCTTTGGCCGCCGCTGGGTCTTCGTCGGCGGCGCGTTCCTCGGTATCGTCGGCTGCATCGTCGCCGCCACAGCCCAGAGCGTCGGCGCCCTCATCGGAGGTACCACCATCATCGGCATCGCCGCGGCCACCCAGCTCTCTTACTACTACGTCATGGGCGAGCTCGTCCCCATGAAGTACCGACTTCACGGTAACGCCTTCTGCTACGCCTTCACCATCCCCGGCTCCGGCCTGTCCCCCGCCATCGCCCGCGCCTTCATCCAGAACCACCCCAACGTGAGCTGGCGCGGGTGCTACTACGTCCTCATCGGCGTCAACACCCTGAGCTTCCTCTGCTGGTTCTTCTTCTACCACCCGCCGACGTTCCGCATGAAGCACGGCGAGAACGCGAGCGTGATGAAGTACATCAAGAACTTCGACTACGTTGGCACCACCCTGTATACCGGCGGTCTGATGATTGTCATGATGGGCCTGAACTGGGGTGGTACAGTGTACGCGTGGAAGTCGGCCTATGTCATCGGTACCATCGTCGCCGGTTTCGTTGGCCTTGTACTTTTCGTCCTGTGGGAGTCCTTCGCCAAGCTCAAGGAGCCCCTCGTGCCCATGGGCCTGTTCAAGAACCACGGCTGGAACGCCGCCACCATCCTGTCCGGTCTCGGCGCCAGCGTCTACTACGCCCTGGCCATTGTCTGGCCCAACATGATTGGCACCATGTACACCGACATGGACCCGATGACCTCGGCGTGGTACGCTTCGTTCGTCGGCCTCTTCATCATCATCGGTGAGATTGTCGGCGGTGTCCTCGGCAAGTCTATCGGTCACCTGAAGTGGCAGTGTGTCGTCACCGTCCTCATCAGTGGCATCTTCTTTGGATGCACGGCCACCTCGACTCCCGACAGCTTCAAGCGCACGGCCACCTTTGTGGCTCTGGGCACCTTTGCCATCGGCTGGGCCGAGTCGCTCGCCATCACCATCGTCACCATCTCTGTCTGGGACCAGACCAAGCTGGGCTCTGCCTCGGGCGTTGCCGGCTCGATCCGCTTCTTCATCGCCTCCATCGCCTCCACCATCTACAACGTGGTCCTCAACAACCGCCTGGCCAAGACCATCCCCGCCCGAGTCCCATCCGCGCTCGTGGAGGCCGGTCTTCCCTCCTCCAGCGTCGCCGACTTCATGACCGGGCTCACCACGGGGGCCGGCTTCGCCGACGTCAAGGGCATCACCGACTCCATCATCGCCACCGGTGTCCGCGCCTTCAAGGAGGCCAACGCCGAGGCCTACAGGACCGTTTTCTTTGTCAGCATCGCCATGTCCGGCCTTGCCTTGATTTCCGCCCTCTTGCTTCCCAATGTTGACGATATGTTGACCGGCAAGGTGGCCTCGACTCTCCACAAGAGCCTCAAGGATGAGAAGCCCCTGAAAGAGGAGAACGCTGTTTGAGGGAACTTCTACAATGTGCAGGACATGTACTAAAATAGATAATAATGCTTGCTTGGCTCTGGATGGGGCCATGCAAGATGGCACAGTTCTGTGCCCCTGCCGAAACACACTTGTATCAAGAAATAGAGAAGACTTGAAATCATTTACCAACATCCATATTCCGTTGTCCTGGTGCGTGAATACCCAAGTATTGCAACCTTGTAGAGCTTTACTACTCGCACTGTAGCGGATGACTCTGTGACTCTTACAAAAATCTTGACTCGCTCTTTCTTTAGCTTGCCTTTAAAGCTAAATAAGAGGTCAACAGGTCACGAGAGGGATGTACATGTATATATACAACGCACCGAGATACGCACCTAGATACCACACACCACGTATAAAGTAGGACAAGTTTTGAAACAGTCCGAGTAGTGATGCTCATCTGGTATATCATCAGACTACTACATTGTCCCTGACACACATCAGGGAGGCGCGAACCCCTAGAATGCTACCGCCGAGTCAATAGTGCCCCGGATAACAGAGACTCTGCCCTTTCGAGGGCAAAGGATAGCCCCCGTCGATGTGACTTTTAGGAGTCCGAGTCCCTGCAGCGGCACCCAATCCCGAGGTATAAAGAAGTGTCGCCGTGCGTCGTCCTCCATGTAAAGGCTGTTTAGTTTCCACGAGCACACCCAGAACGAGCGATCTACGAAGACCAGGAGGCCGTTCGGGAGGACGTTGAGTGGCATATCCACCATCTGGCGGACGCTCTCCGGAACATGTATTGGTGAGATAGCATCATCGTCCACTGAGGGATGGCCCACATAGAATATTTGGAACCGTGGCCGCA
Source organism: Hapsidospora chrysogenum ATCC 11550 (assembly GCA_000769265.1). Lineage (NCBI taxonomy): Eukaryota > Fungi > Ascomycota > Sordariomycetes > Hypocreales > Bionectriaceae > Hapsidospora > Hapsidospora chrysogena. Next base: position 50,398 of record JPKY01000002.1, read on the forward strand.
GTTTTCTGGCCTGCGTCCTTCGGGATACCCTGACCAGTACAACTCCGTCCATAAAGGTAGGAAACACGCTGTCGATCTCTTCGCTTATGCTCGTGAGATCTATCGCATAATTGGCCCCGTCTTGCGGTACGGACGCCTCAGGCGGGGCTTCCTCAGCAAGACCATCGTGAGGACTGCTGCCGTCCTTCCAGAGAAAGGAAAAAACCTCTTCAAAGTTACACCGGAGGTGTCGAGACACACCGAGAGGGGTGACAGATAAGAGGTGCTCTGAAGATCTAGGATGGGAGATCCACTTCCTGGATGCAGGCGCAGGCCTATAGTCCCACGTAGCTTCAAGTCGGGCCGGCTCAAGAGACCAACGTTGCACCTGAGAGGAGCTCGACACCAGCAGGGAGTTGGTCGATCCTGGTAGGAAAAGCAACTGCTTGATGAGCCGATCCTCGAATACGGGTTTAAATCGCTCTACTCGTCGCGCCTGGCGACTGCCTTTCTCGTCTTTGAGCTGTACAACGTTGAGTTTACCCAACTCGTCATAGCAGATGCGATCACCATCCTCGTTCCAAGCTAGATGCTGCATGACTACCGGAGCTAGAGCCTGCCCGATATGCATTCGTTCTGACACGACGTAATCAAACAACTCCGCAGCGCCGTCATCGGTCGCAATGCCCACAATGTGACCATGCGGCGCGGGGCACATCAGGAGAACGTCGGACGAGTCGTCGTTGAACGTATCACACGCTAGTTTCGTCTGCTGAACACCCTGATCCATAGCTTGACTGTAAGCCGGATCGTCGTCCGCCGCCGACGGCCGCATGAGGACGTCTGGTTCCCATATTGTGCAGTGGCTGTCGCGGGCGTGGTAAAATTGCCTCCCGTCGTGACTGAAGCAGAAGTCGTTGGGCGACCCCTCCGAGTTGAGATGGTATATCAGGGTGGAGGTCTGGTAGTCGTACAGCCTGACGTTCCCACTGGGGGCGTAGAGTGCATATACTAGCCCGTCTGCGCTACAGATGACATCGTGCGGCCAAGATCCAGGCGCTGGTGTATGCTCCTGGTAGGACCCGTCCAGGATGCTCCACCTGAAATAACAACCGTCCATGAAGATGCCTAAAATCTCGTCTCCGTTCGGATGCCAGGAGACCTTGGATACAAAGGAGGTCTTCTCTCTGCCTGCGCTAGACATCGTCGGTCGCTTCAACTGGGCCAGGGGCGCAGCGGTGGTTATAGACCATATAACCATGGGCTGCGCCCGGTAGGTTGGCGCGACCTTGGATCCATCTGGACTGATGGACACTGACGAGGGGCAGACGCCGTACCTGTAGCATCCTTCCAGGGCAGTCCATATGCGCAAGGATGGCGAGGTGATAGGACAGCGAAAGACATATTGTCCCCGATTGGAGCCCATGATGATGGCAGCGTCATCTTCAACAAACTGCAAGCACAGTGACTCCATGTCTGGTGGGTTGGGGATGGAGAACAGAAGCTGCCCGGTCAGCGGACTCCAGATTTTGGTGTGTTGGCAACCATAACTGGCCAGGCGGTCACCCTCTGAGTTAAAGCAGATGGACGAGACTAGCTCGCCGTGTTCCATCTCACACACTTGGTGAAATGTCGTGCAGTCCCAGACGGTTATCGTATTTGCTGAGCTCAGCACGGCAATGTATCTCCAAGAGCAGCAAACTAGGCTCGCCGTGTTCTCCGCGCCAACGGAGACTCTTGCGAGGCAATCATCCCAGTCATCGGGTGGCCCTTGGACCGTGACGGAGCCTGTGTGCTGCTTTCCGAATGCCTTGTACAGCGAGGAGCTCACAGGGCAAAACGGCACTATGCTGGTATAAATGCTGGCCGGTTCCTCCGTCAGGCAGCTTCCGAATTTGCCAACAAGTTTCAGCAAGTCGCGAGACCAGCCCTCTAATACGTCAAGCTCTTGAGGTCTCCCGGCTAGTGGACTACTGACACCTTCAGCCTTCCGCTCCCCCCGGATGAAGCTGTGGACAGATCGAGATGCGTCAATGACAACGGCGAGTTGATTGAGGGAAGCCAACACATAAATCCAAGTTAGAACAGAGTGTTGAGAGAAAAACCGAGTCAAGATATCAAGCTGCTCATCTCTCACTTCATGCGACTCGGTTGCGGCGAGATGGTAAGGCCATGATGTCGCGCGGTACTCGAGCAGCTGCGGAGAGGTACGCTCGAGTTTTGACCGTAACCTTGTGTCCATAAATGACGAAATAGAAGCCTTGAAGATCTCTGCGTGTGCAACGGTGGCATCCAGAGAGAATGGCAGAGTGAAACTCGTCGCGAGATACTCGCGGGCCGTCTGGTGCATCAGCCGAATATTGTCGCGTTCGACGGCGATAAAGTGACCGCAAAGCTTATTTGCTACCTGAGAAATGTCGAGGAGGCGACCAAACTCGGGCTCTAGAGTGTCTGCGAGCTCGTCGGCAGTAAGCGTGCGGCGTGCGTGCATGGCCCACATAAGCAACTGGCGAGCAAGACTCTTGTCAGGGGTGCGCCGGATGCGGTGAATGGCCTCCTCCATCCTCTGATATAGAGCATCCATCCCAGACGGGAGCTCCAGGAGTCGTCTCTCAATGTCCAGCTCCGAGTTACAGTCCTCAAGTTCCTTTACTATCAGATAAACCCATAGGAAGCTGCCATTGGCATTGGAGAGGATTTGTTGCACAACGTTGGCTGTGGTTTCATCGCCCCAGTTATTGTACAGGAGCTGATCTTCGACGTAGAGCTTCATGTCGGGGATGTAGTCGCCGATGGGGATGACTAAAGATGGGACTCGGGCTCTGGTCCGCTCGAACGCAGAGACCAGGCTTTGGCTCCATCGGCCGGTAATCAGAACCCGGATTGGAACTTTGGAAGATTGGAGGTCCGCCAGGAGATCAAAAAGATGCTGAGGACACGAAGCCTCGTCTAGGCCATCTATTACCCAGTAAAGAGGCGGAGCGGACTCCATCCGAAAGAGGAGATTCACGAACCATACCTTCCATGTTGCCGTCCATTCAGCATCTTTGGGCTCGGAGCCGCTGTCTGCCATCGCTGAAAGAGCCTTGCGGAAGGAAGGTAGTATTTTCGCAATCTGGAAAGCGAGGCTCCTGATGAGCGCGGCCATGGTCTGTTTGGTCTCGTCGCCGCCCCTGAAGAAGAAGTGCTGCACGGCAGCACCATGTTCCCGAAGATACTGGGTCAAAAAGGCTGCTATCACGGACTTTCCGCGACCCGGCCGTCCGTGGAGCACGAGGACCTCTGGCTGTGATGCAGACGACAACCAGTCGTAGACGGGTGCCTCCTTCAGGATCCAGTAACATGTTCCTTCGGCCCGGCGACTGTAGAAATGATCGAAGTCGTGGTCTATGGACGCTGGGATCGACAAGAAGTGACGTAGCTTTTCGATATCCCGAGTACCGGGCTCCAGTTCTGATGTAATTAGATAAGCTTATACTGATGACGGATTAAATATGGTAGCTCCGTCGAAGTCCTACCTGTTGAACAGGATGCCGAAACGAGAGATTTCAAGGCTCCGAGGACAACACCAAAGTTGGGATCTTGGCGGGACTCAAATTTGCACACGTTATAATGATTGGCATTAAGTGATCGGGTCACCTCGCCTGGATAACCCAGTGTTGCAGATTCGGGTTCCAGTATTAACTGACGTTTCACGAGTTAGCCACTAGGACAGTTTATAGAGGACTTAGAACCCTGAAAAGCACATACTGCTGAGAACATGCCGATAGGTGACTGCAACGTTTCATACAACGAGAAGATCCGAAATTTGTTGGCGACACATCGGAACTGTTCATTGATGTTGCGCAGAAACAGAGAAGACCCGGAGAGCTCTGCAACATACTGTTTCGACGTGGAGCTGAAGCTGAGAGCCAGGAGCCGGCGCAGATACGGAGCCAAGTCCGAGCCACGGTGAGGAGTGGAGAGAAAGACGACGGCCTTTGTGGAATTCATGACGGGTAAATATCGATCGTCCAACTGAGCGTCGAGATATGCCTAGAGTGAGAGGCGGCAGTTAATACCAGAACCTCAGCGGGATGATGAGACACCGCAACGTGGCAGTCAATCCTCGCCTACCTTCTTAAACACGAGCCCTCCCATAGAGTGGACAACGAAAATAATGGGCACCTGGATGTCGGATGAGTTCCAAGAGACATTGCACAGATAGTGGATTTGAACTGACCTCGCCGAGGTTGAAGGCCTTTCCCTCGGGATCCCTGGAAAAGAGCATGTCGTAAAGAAGGTCCTTTGCAAAGTCGGCGATGCCCAATACTGAGCTCTGATCTGAGGAGCGAAATTGGGCATTATAACCGAAGGTGAATATCCTGGAGCGCTCCAAACCTTCCTCGTTTGGAAGCCATTGCTGGGGCCAAAACGTGTCCAGTCTCCGACTCTTGCACCATGTACCCCTGCTGGATCCACCAAGGCCATGAATGAATATGATATCGGCCGCATGCTCGCCGGTTGGGGTGTGTAGGAGAGAGAGTCCCTGTGGGTCCGAACTTCGGTCGATAATCTCCGGTCCGGCGATAGGAGGGCCGATTTGCGTATTCTCGGGAGGAATCGACGGTATGTGGGGGTTGGATATAACGTATGCCTCCGTTTCCTGGGTCACTCTCTCCGACTGTCCGGCCGAATATTCGCTAGGTGTTATGGGCCCAACATGGCAATCATAAGCTACGCCATTGCGCCGCCAAGATTTGCGGAACAAAAGGAGCTTCTTCTCCAAGAACTGAGCGGGAATGGGCGTTAGTTTGGAAGATCCTCAGTCATGAAGGCTTGTGTCCCGGCTCTTGGGAGTCTTGGGGGACACAGACGAACGTACCTTCCCCATGATTTCGTCACTTATAATGGTACGCTCAAGCCGCACAGCGGATGCTGAGGAGGAAGTGTTTAATACCAGCTTCCAGCTTGGAGGACCCACGGAGAGTCATAAGGAACGACGGCAATTCTTGATGGGGATCGCCCCGCATTGGACTCTCACGGAGCCTTGCTCAATGTTTCCGTGGCCCAATCAACATTGCAGCCACGTGCAGCAACGCGGCCTGGGAGCTCTGGCCCGGCGGTAAGAAATAGACGAATAGTTATAGAATATCATCGTTTCCATGGCGATCCGACCTCGTCAATTGCTCCAGGCTACTCCGTCATGTGGTGTCGTAAGAGACCCAAGGGCCCTGCAGAGTCATGGGTTCAACCTGCGCACATCCGAGATGGCCCTCCAGTGCGTGGCTGGAGATACGCCGGTTGCCTCCTCATTCTGCGTCACTCCCTTGGATTGCGCCGTCCCCGACCGCTGCTGGACGCTGATGAGCCAGCCTCCACGGTCCGTCGACTCCGTCCTTCGCGGGACATTGTCTGAACTGGATGACGAGAGCTTCCCAAAGCACTGAGGGGCCGCATAGGCATTGGTCGGAGAATGGCGTCCGGGGAGATCGAACCTGTATGGATGACTGTTACTCCGGCCGTCACATCCTTCAATCATGGACGGCAACAGTTAAAATTGGTAACAAAGAGGAGGACCGGGACTCTGGGACCGAAGTTCGAACCCGGCACTCGCGAATGAGGCTGATTCTGCTGAAGAAAAGAGGTAATCGTGAGGTGGCCCGACGGCCCAATCAGCTTCGCCAATGTATGTAGGGATGCGCGGGCGGCTAACGCGGCGAGTGGGTCAGCCCGCCCTACCTAAGCAAGGGTGGTCGGAAGGGGAAGGAACGAAGCAGTAGTCTGTACGGATATTTATCGCGTTATTTGAAACGCGGGGCTCAGGCCTGAACCTGATCACAAAGAACCTACTATTACCAGGTAGGTAGTCGACTCGTCACCATTAGCTCTGGTGAATTTTGCTGCCTTGCCTGGCCTGTTCTATTTTGGAAGGGCTGGGTACCTCATTCAAGGAGCATGGTACGGACTACGGAGTACTCAGACAGCTCATGTATTACTCGCAACTCCCTCGAATATAAACGGGACAGTTTGAGACTTCATATGGGAATTTTCCCATTCGTCCAACTAACAGAGTTCCCTCAACAGCAATGAGGAGTGCGATGATGATGGAGCAGAATTCTGGGGACCTCCAGCAGGCACTCCGATTTTTGTATCAAATGTCTTACGGTACTGATGTACATGGTTTCAGCCAGGACGGAGCACCTCACTCTAGTCGTGAGCATGAACTCGTGGCGTGAACCCAGCGATGCTGATCGTCTCTGAGAGAGCCACCGAAGGGTCCTGTATCAGTGGAATTGCCTGATTCATGCGGCTGGCAACTTCTCGCGCTCCAATGGTAAGTACTGATTTACTACCTCTCGGAGTAGATACCACCGTTCCGCGTATATCTCTCTGTCCAGCTTTCATCCACGGACTAATCTGCTCCCCTAGCCGCCGAGCGCGTACTTTTGGAGCAGAAAGACAAAGTCATCATACACACTACGTAAGCAAGTCAGTAAGCAGGTTCCTTGAAGACCTTACAGTATCCCATCCAATCTGAACATCAAGCAGGAACGACTAGGAACGAAACAAAATGGTGGTATACGTACAGCTTCCGTGCGGGCGAGCCTCTGAAACATGCAGAATGCATCAGGTTCGTCTTTGCGCTATACAGCCGGTTTCGGTCATCCCACTCTTCCTTCGGCTCGCTGCGCTCCATATGCTTCAGGTACTCGTCTCTGTATACAGGGTCTTTCAGCTTGTGCCTCTCAGCGCGCCATATGCCCAGCTCCATCTCGCTGTGGGCGTAATACGCCGCGCAGTCAAATATCCAAGGTTTCCCGGTAGTGGACTCGGTGCCTACGTTCCCGTCCCACATGTCCCCGTGGATCAGGACTGGTTCGATCCTGCGACCCTCGGTCTCGAGCGCCCCGATCAGCCTTGGGATCAGACGGTACTGGACCTGGCTGTACACGACGTCTAGCTCCGGCCAGAGCCCGTTAGCCTCTGTGTCCTGGCGATAAGCCTCGGCAAGGAGCTTGGAGAAGAAAGACGTCCAGCTCGGATCCCAACCGACCGCTTGCAGGCGAGCGCCGTCAAAAGTCTGGATCGGAAACCCAAACATGCCGGTTGGGGAAGAGCCGTTCTTGTGCATCGCGGCCACCCGCTCTCCCAGCTGGACCGGGTCCGGCAGGCCCTCGATGAATTCTTTAAACTCCATCAGAAGAAAGTGGCTCGGGGGGGTTGCACTCTTCAGTTTCCCCCATGCAACAGGCCGGACAACAAAATGGGGAGCCGCCTTGTGCAGCTCCGTCATGCCCACAAACTCTCCCTCCAGCTGCTTCTGACCCATGGCGCCGGGCACATACTATTCCCCCTCATAGGATGTCAGCCACTGAGTGCCTCAACTGAAAGCGCGGGGTGCAGCTAACCTTGAGAAAGAAAGGGGTAGGTCTCCCCTCGCAGTCGGTGGCATCAATCTTAGCAGTGAGCGACCACGACAGATTCCCGAAGCGACGGGCTCCCAGTACCTTTGTGCCCTCGGGTAGAGCTACCCCGGCAAATTCTCCAGTTTAACACAGCCCTCTAATTCAAACTAGGTATTCACGGGGGGACTATACCATTGCGCACAGCCTCGTCAATAGGGACCTCCCCCGCGAATGACGCTCTTAATAAGGCAACTTCCTGTAGTAGGTTCCCGTAGTCATGGTGCTCCATTGTAGGCTAACCGCTCGAAGCACAAATCCGACGGGCACTGCCTCGAGGCAACAGTGTGCGAGAATTGGGCATAAAGGGTAAGAGTGCGGGCAGAGTCGACCCCGCGCGTGCTGCGAACCTCGTGCAAGCAACAACCAACAAGTTGACTGCGGGACTTTTCTGGCAACGGTGACGAGGGCGGTTACATGGGCCAACGGGATTCCTCCGTGAGTCCGTGTTGGCTCATGGCCATGGAGCTGCACCCAACCAACATGTCTTTTCCAGGCTCCAGGCGTCATATATTTCCATAAGTCATGTTTTGCAGATTTTCCCCTCCAGAGACCTCCTCAAGATTCGGCGAGCCATGATTTCCGAGAAACCGTCCGCCGAAGACGGTGGACGCGAGGCTGCCGGTGAGGAAGCCCCTTACTCGACATTCAGCCTCTGGCAGAAGAGATGGACCATTTTCCTAGCCGCCCTGACCGGCATGTTCTCCCCCATGAGCAGCTTCATCTTCTACCCGGCAATCCACTCCATCGCAGAAAGCCTCCGCGTCACGGTCGTGCTCATCAACCTGGCCATCACCACCTACATGGTGGTGTCTGGTGTTGTGCCCGCCCTGCTAGGGAATGCGGCCGACAAGTTCGGCAGGCGGCCAGTCTATCTGTTCGCTCTTTCCATTTACTCGGCAGCCAATATCGGTCTGGGGCTACAGAATACATATGCAGGGCTGCTGGTGCTGAGAGGAATCCAGAGTGCAGGCAGTTCTGGTGTGTTATTTATATCAACCTCCAGTCTGAGTCCACCGCTAAGGCAGCAATGCACTCTAGGAACAATATCTCTCGGTTATGGGGTCCTTTCGGACATTACGACCCGCGCTGAACGAGGATCTTATGTCGGTGTCCTTCTTTTAGGGTAACTTGCCATGGTAATTCCCTACAGCGTCCTATATGTCTCGCTAATGCGCTGCCTATTGTTAAAGACCCAATGTCGCCCCACCTGTCGGTCCTATCCTCGGAGGTGTCCTAGCCGCGAAGTTGGGGTGGAAATGGATATTCTGGATGCTCTGTATCCTAGGCGGAGCCTGTCTGTTGCTCGTTCTAGTGGCACTACCAGAGACGTCTCGAGTCATTGTGGGCAATGGGAGCAAGCCCGCGAGGGGCATCTACGAGACTCTAATCTCCGCCCTAAAGAAGCGATTAAAAGGCCATGACAAGACCGAGACGGACGTGGTCTTTGATCACAAATCACGGGCCAAGTTTACTCTCCCTAACCCTCTCGCATGTCTTCGGCTCCTGCTGTTATGGGATGTGGCTGTGGTTCTCCTGTGCAACGGGATATACTATACAATAGCCTGCACAATCCAGGCATCTCTTTCGACGCTCTTCATCGAGGTATACAATTACCAGAGCTTAGAGGCGGGGCTAATCTACATCCCGTTCGGCGTGGCCAGCCTAGCGGGCGCGTTCAGCTGGGGTGCGTCATGTGCTAAGCTCAATCACCCGATATCCTCATTACTGACTGTTACCAAAAGGCAAGGTTCTGGACTATGACTTTGCTCGACTGGCCAGACAAGCTGGACTCTCCACCGATGAAGTCCGGCAACAAGGTAACACTATCGACTTCCCTATCGAAAATGCCAGACTCCGCAGTGCTTTGATCCTCGTCGTCCTCAACACAATAGGGACGGTCGGCTATGGATGGTTTATCCATTTTCGAGTAGTAAGATGTTCCCCTATGTCACCCATCATTTTCTACTCTTTTGTTAACTTAAGGCATGACAGCATGTTTCCGTCCCCGTTATTCTCCAGACAGTCGTCGGTTTCGCGACCAGCGCAATGTTTGTGGTTTGTAGCCTCCACGGATCCCTTTCGGGATATTGAATATTACTCACCTACACATATATAGGCACTCGGCACCCTCCTCACCGATCTGAATCCCAACAGGGCCTCTACCGCGTCTGCTTCTGCGAACATAGTTCGATGCGCCCTCGCGGCAACCGCACTTGCTGTACTCCAGCCCATTATCGACAGAGTCGGTGTCGGGTGGTGCTTTACAATATTCGGGCTTCTAGGTGCTCTATGTGGCCCGTTTATGGTATGGGGAATACAGCGCGGTGCAGGTTTAAGACGGAAAAGACAGGCAGCTGAGGAGTCAGGCTAGGTAGTTTCTCTGTTTCTTTCCATGTTGGTGCCTGTATAGACGCAGATAGGTGGGAAGGGTAGATTTGCCTCTGAGGGGCGGAGTGGCGAGGGCAGGCCATCAAAGGGGTTCCTACTACCTGTACTCACATGCATGTAATTAGCACTAGGTACTACCTACCTAGTAGGTAGCGTTAGTTACCGTGAGTATAGACTGTATAGTGCCAGCACGATGCAGGTAAGGGGCGGGACGTGTTCAGTGAAAAGTACAAGTGTTTCCAAGCGCATCCTGACGATGCATGTACTAGGCCCGATTGACATTGGCGGGGTTTATCAACAGTTCGTTGCGGACGTACTTGATTGATGACATCGCTCTTGCGATCTCTTGTATAAGGCATACCTTATAACGTGGCAGAATGGTGGCCAAGCAGGTAGAAGTGAAAGTTGAGAATGGTCTGGACTCGGTACATGTAGACTGGGCCAGTGGGCGGGCCGCTGTAATACTACGAGTACTTGCACGTGCCGGGGTGCGAACAATGGTCGTTCCCAGGGTCGTCGTAAGCTCCCGGGCCAACCGGCTCCCCAGATGACGTAACACAGCGGCAGCATGGGGCTACCTTTAGGTACTAGACCTAAATACTTACCTCGTAAATTGGCAGACAACCCGCCATTCAATACAGCGGGGCACATGATCAATGGCTTTTTGTCGTCTGCTCCAGCCTCCATTGAGGGAGACGCGTCCAGGGTCGCAATTTACCTGGACGAGTACCTTTGTCATGCTCAGTTGCGAATTTCTAAGGTCGACGTGATCGTGCCTCAACGTTCAACCGTATTTCCTTACGCCCCTATTGAAATCGACATGTGGTCCGGAACCGAAAGTAGCTCCTAGTACAGTGACATCGGCATCGCAGTCGTTACCGTCAAGCTCTTCATCAATCACCACGACTCGTCTCGCCTCCCTCCCCATCCCCGAGCTCGTTGGCCGCGCTGATCAGCACTCATCAAATGCGACAATCCGAGGCATAGCAAACATCGCCTCGCCCAAGCTCCCAATGACGGGCCAACTCGCATCTAGCGCCAAACCCAATGGTCAGCCCACGCAACGACAGCCGCCAACCGCCGAGCAGAATGGGCCAAAGGCCAAGGTGCCTTCTGGCGACGGACCAGCCAAGTCACCTCAGAAATACAGATCGTTTAGCCGTCCCCTACGCGCGCTCACCAAGAAGGGTCCTCCCGGCGGCTTTGACGACACGCCGCTGCCCGACGCCCTCCAGGGATACACATTGCGCTTCATATTTCGATATGCCGTCAACCTGCCTCCCGCTGACTTAAAAACCGCATCATCAGACCCCTTCCTCACCGCGACCATTAAGGGCACCAATCCGAAGCGGCATAAGGAAGACCCCGATCTCTTCCTCCGGACCCGGACCGTTCGGCGCACTACGGAACCCCATTGGAATGCGGAATGGGTCGTCGCCAATGTGCCCCCCACCGGTTTCACTCTAAAATGCCGAATGTTCGATGAGGACTATCCGGACGGAAACGATCGCCTGGGAAATGTCACCCTCAGAGTCCCACAAATCTACGATGGATGGCGCGGAATTCCGCCTCCAGGCCAGGAGTTCAACGCGAAGAAGCGCATGATCAGCAAGCGCGCCTTCATCCTCAAGGGCATCTCGAGCCTGCTCACCCACAACTTCCACATGACGCCGCGGCTGTGCCTAAGCATTGAGGTCCTGGGCAAGTCGGATCCGCCCTACGCCCAGATGTACACAGTGGCGCCGACGTACTGGTTCAGGCATTTCAGTCCCATGATCGGGCGGCTTACAGGAACCAAGGTCACCGCGAGCGAGGAAACTGATGCGGCGGCGGACGCAGCAGACGATCGCAACAGTACGGCAGGCAAAAGGTCGACCCAGAAATACGAGTGAGTGCTACCCCGGCCGGGAAAACGCAGACGACGCTAAAATGAGCAATCCCCAGTTTCCAGGCAAACGAAATGCAGCTCTGCGGACCAGTGCCAGCTCGGCTCTACCACCGCTACGTCGAATTCAAGCCCATCATCAGCTCCATGTTCAACTCCACGGGGCTGCGCGGCAAGATCCTCAATGCAGCTCTCCACAAACAGCATGCGCGCGTCTACAACTTTGACAAATCCACCGAGTACGGCGTCTTTGAGCCCTGCAGCCTGGAGGCGGCACTGCAATTCCTGCGGCTGGCTCATTTTGACGAAGGGGCTCGCGTCTTCACATACGTCCTTACCCTGGACGGGCTACTGCGTTTCACCGAGACTGGGCATGAGTTTGGTATCGACCTACTGAGCAAGCACACCATGCATTCGGACGTGCAGACATACATCGCCTGCTCAGGCGAGTTCCTAATTCGCCGGCACAAGCACGGACACAGACACAGGGAGGACCACTTGGAGCCGGAGATCAGTAGAGACCATAGTCCCGGCACTAGCTCAGGGAACGCGGCGAAGAAGGGCGCCCCGGACCCGTCAGACTACCAACTCATTATTGACAACGACTCGGGGACCTACCGCCCGGATAAACGCATCCTGCCCGACCTGAAGGGCTTCCTAGAGAGGAACTTCCCTGGGTTGAAGATTGCGACGATGGACTGCGGCGACGAGCATCTGAAGAAGATGAAGGAGGAGCAGCTGGCCGAGAAGAAGAGGCGCGGCCAGATCCTGAACGTGGTCATGAACCGCAGTATGAGCAGCATTAGCTCCGCCGAGAGCGAACTTGACGATCGGGATGCCACCTGGGAGACGGGCCAACCGAGCAAGCGGGAGGCGGCGTACGCGGCTATTGAAGACCCGGCCAAGGTCAAGGAGGCCGTGCAGAGGATCGTTCCCGGGTTGAAGAAGCCACCCGCGGAGAGTGCGAAGCCGGACGGGAAGTCGGCGGCGGAAGCGGGCTAAGACCCGGACTTGATTCGGCCAGATGGAACGTGTTTAGTGGGTGACGTTGGATTGGGTACAGTGGATTTGGTTTTACCACTTCTAGTGCATGTTGGCGACACGCGAAACGGCCTTGATGTTGATTTGATATACCCCCGCCATACTTGCTCAATAATTGCTTCATCCAACCCCAGCGCAAATCAGTTCTATATATACCCCGTAGCTACTCTCCTCAGAATTTAGCCTTGGTCGCCACCCAGGTGCTCGAACACCTAGCCAGCTCCTCCCCATGCTCATCCCTAATCTCGCATCGCACCCGCGTCTTTCGACCCTCGACACCCTCCATCCAAGCCGTGGCGACCACTGCGGTGCCCGTAGGTATGGGCCTCAGGAACCTGATATCCAGGGCGCCGGTGACGCTCATGCTGCCAAAAGCGGCGCCGTCTTTCCCCAGCGCGGAGTTGATCTCGATCAGCGAGCCCATGGCCTCGTCGACCATGGCCATGGTCATGCCGCCGTGCAGGATGGACGGTCCGCCCGTGAGGCCGGCGCCAAGCTGGTACAGAGTCGAGGCTTTCGTCACGAGAGTAGCGGGGTCAGATACGTTGGCGTCGGTTCGGGTGAAGAAGGAGAGCATATGTGGCAGGGCGCGGTCCGAGGCAAGGGTGGAGGCGAAGAATTGGTCATGCTGGGGAGAGCCTGGGTTGCGGCATTGTAGGATGAGGGGCACGATGTCGGGTTGGCGGAGGAGGGCGGCCGTCCAGGGGATGGAGGTGAAGTGCGCGAGGCTGGAGGCATACAGGTCTGGCGGGGTTCCCGAGGGGATGAGGTTAAGCGCTGGGATGAGGCAGCGAACGGGCGACGTGAGGTTGGCCATGGTGATGTTGAACGCGGTTGGAGGCGTTGAGAGTGGGGGATGTGTGTGTGCCTCGGTGGTCTTTACAGGATCCCCACAGGGTCAAACAAGGTGCTATTGTGGGAGAGCGCTCGGCTTGGATGACAATGTCCGATATTGAAACACGGGACAAACACACAATAGATGGACCAAATTTCGATCTCCTAGCTCAATGAGGCAAAACTCTCAAGTAACTGCTCTACGGCTGTGTTTGTGTTTGTTTTGTCCAGATGGTTCCGGAACTATAATCGAAGCCACCCTCGCTACGCTATAGTTGGATGAACTTATATAAACATGGGATTCCGTGGGACCAATGTTCTTGTTTTTGAGGGGTTTGCAGGTGACGATGGTTACGACGACTGGAATGGTGTGAGGGAGGAGATTGATGAGATCATGCCCCGGTTGGCGGCGCAGCTTTGTATGGCTTCTATTCTTCGTTCTTTGGGGCGTTCTTCACGCAGGTCGGTGGTGGGAGGGAGTGTTATTGATAGATCTGACATCCGGGGAATAATCAGGTAATGGACAGGCAGTTGATACGCAATGACACAACACCCCGTATCAAAATTGGCATTTTATTTTTTTCCCCCGCATAGCATTGAATTTAGGACCTGTTTCAATGATATTCCATTCATATGCAGCCGTTAGAGGTTGCTCTCGCCCTTGGACACGGGGTCACCGTCGGCGGCATCGACGCCCTCCCGAATGACACGCGAGACAGCTGCATCAATCTCCTCATCACCATCAGTCAGGTCAATCCACGAATTTTTGACACCCTCAGCCGCAAGTAAAGCATCCGCCACCTTGGCCACGCTCTCGCGGCTGACGGATCCCACAGCGCGAGGCGTCTTTCCGAGCGTCACCTTACCGGCGGGCTCGGTGGTGAGGGTCCCCGGGCGCAGGTCGATGCCGACAAGGGTGCTGCTCCTGCGGGAGACGCTGTAGAGGGTCTCGTCCGCGGATATCTTGGCCTGGTAGTACTTGGCGAGGACGCCTTCGTTGACGTTGCGGACGTAGTCCTCCCAGTCGCCGGCGGGCCACCAGGGGGCGGCCTGGCGCCGCGAGCCGATGTAGGATACGAGGAGGAACTTGGCGATGGATGGGAATGTGGCGGCGGCGTTGATGAAGTGTGTGGCCGCGTCACGGTCGATCTTGAAGGTCTGCCCTGCAATCAGAAATGGAGCCCTCGGCATAGGCGATGAGCGAGGAGGATGCTTACCCGTTCGGCAGGTCCCTTGCCGCCGGCGCCTGTACAGTGAGCCGGTTAGATCGTCGTCTGTCGTCTCATATTTGAGAATAGCCGGCACCCATGTTTACTCACCAGCAGAAAATGCCACATAATCAGGATTCACTTCCTTCAGGATCTGCGCTGCCTGGTCCTGGGAGGCAATATCCTCGATGCTTCGCACGAGAACATTGAGCTTGCCGGGCTGCCCGGCGCCGAGGCCCTCGATGGTCGGAACCTGGTCCTGGGCGCGGATGAGGCTGGTGACGGTCCAGGAGCGCTTGAGGAGGAGGGGGGTGAGCAGCTGGGCGACCTTGCCATGGCCGCCGATGAGGAGTACGTGGTGCGACATGGTGATGGCTGTTTCTTGATTAATTCTCCCTTCAATGAGAGTCAATTATGGGCGTCGAGCTGTCGCTGAGAGTGGTTTCAGTCGAGGGTAATCACTGGCGAAGCTAGGATTTGAAGATCGTTTTAAAGCTGTCAGTGCTCACTGTCTCAATCATCACGTCCGCAGCACGGAATTGGCGCGGAGCCTATCGCCATCGCTTGCTGGTTTCGTTGACATCATTCCGAGACTCCGGTCCAGAATGTTACTGTGGCCTTATGTCGCAGGCTCTCGCTCCTGGACAGTCGGGCATTTCTTCGGCCGCGGGGTATATCACATTTCACATTGATGGAAGGAATGCATAACAATATTCGAGCACCTTTCTTCTTGCTCGTCCTGGATCAGCATCTCCGTATTAATTCCACATTGCGCGGCATGTGATTGTTGAAGACAAGGGGGTGAACGAGTGCAAGGGCTCAATTTGCTTCAAACGAAGAAGTCAAAAGTTAACGAGGCTTATGTAAGTTAGCCTCAAGCTCCACTCGCTCGGTGCGGCTTGCACCATAGTCAAACTGCTTTGGGCAATTTGGACGTGCCATTCTTCGGCCGTAGCAAAACCACCACAAGTCCACGCACCTCCGCGTCTCATGATTCCGAAATCCGACAGTCTCGGACTTCGTGTTGATGCGGTGACCTCGAGAGGCCGGGGCAGCGCATGTCACTTCTTCCCTCTTTGGTCCGACGGCATTCTAGTAATCCCCCTATTGCGCTTACCTGGCGCCGTCTTCCGGTGACCGGCCGACTTCGCACGTTCACAACCAGGATGTCCACCAAGTCAGTGTGCATCGTCGGTCAGTCCCTCCAACCACGTACTGCAGAGTCTCGAGACCTAACTACCCCCGAGGCGCCGGGCCATCCGGACTTGTGGCGGCCAAGACGCTGCTTCACAACGCACCAAAGGACACATTCCGGGTTAGCCTGTTTGACTCGCAGGGCGATATTGGGGGGTTATGGCCAACGTCCAGGACAGACAATGGCCGCCAGGTGCATCCCCTTATGGTGGCTAACCAGAGCAAGCACACCATGCACTTCAGCGACCAGGCGTGGGAGGAGGACGTACCGCAGCTACCTCTGGCCTGGATGGTCGGACGCTACCTGCGTCGGTACATGGACCGCTATTTGACGGCTCATCCAGATTTTGAGCTCGGACTGTCAACCCGTGTGGTGAAAGCGACGCCCATTGAGGCGGGATGGGAGGTGCTCCTCCGCTCCGCCGACGGCAAGGAGGAGACGCGGGCCTTTGACCAGATTCTCGTGGCTTCCGGGTTCTTTGGAAAGCCCATCATCCCTGAGACATTGCAAAAACCTCGTTCCGACATACCCGTCATCCACAGTAGTGGATACCGCGACCTGAAAGGTTTGCTTGGCGCAGGAAGGCCCGGTGGTGGGAAAATCTTGGTTGTCGGTGGGCAGATGTCTGGCGTTGAGATTGCTGGCACCATCGCTTCGCACCTTTCCTCGGCCGTGAACTCGCCTGGGGATTCTAGTATCGAAGGTATTGAGAAGTACTCGATTCACCACGTCGTGCAGCGGCCGATATGGGTCTTCCCTCTATTCACGAGCCCCGAGGTTTGTTCCCCTCACATCCGTCTTGTAGACGACGGCTGATTGAGTTCGTCAGCCCACGGCCGCGGCAGCGCCGTTCTTACCTCTGGACTTTTCTTCGTACAATCTCAACAATCGGCCGCATCCGCTCGTGAATACGCAGGGTCACATCGCTGAAGATATGGCCAAGGTGGTCCACGGAATGTTTCAGCGTGTCATAGGTAACGATCAGTCGGAATACTCTGACCACCTGCGGCCGACAGACGGTGAGAGGACGAAGCAACCGTACCTAGCCGTCAGCGACTGGTACTGTGATTTTGTTCGATCCGGACTCATTGCTCTCTCTAGCGGCAAAGTTGAATCCCTCGAAGGCGGCACAGCGACGCTTTCGCCTCAGGGAGAGAAGGTCGATGACGTTGCCGCGGTGGTTGTGGCGACCGGTTTTGACGCCTCTCCCTGCCTGGACTTTCTTCCCCAAGACGTGTTGCAGAAGCTGAACCACTCGCCACGCCACATTGACCAGCCTGTCGCTCTTGCATTTCACGGTACGCACCATCCGGCTGTTCCGGGTCTGGGCTTTGTAGGCTTCTATCGGTCTCCCTACTGGGGTGTGATGCAGATGCAAGCGCGCTTCCTGGCGCGGTACTGGGCGTTGTCAAGGAAGGATGAAGCCTCGTCAGAGCTTCGCGAGAAGCTATCTCAAGACGTCTCTATACAGCGGACCTTGGACCTGCGAGACGACCCTCGCTGCTCCCAGTTTCCGATGGGAGATTATGCCTTCTTGATGCAGGAGTTTTCGGAGGCACTTGGACTGCCGATCGAAGCACCTTTCACCGATGGGCTCCCTAGGCTATCCCATAATGGGCTACCACTGAATATGCTGTCGCCGGCACGCTACCCTGACGCTACCGACGGCGAGGAGGCCAGGGAGAACTCTCGCAAGTTGCGCGAGGACACTCGAAATGTGGCACTAGCCGGGTTGACGACACCCCGGTTTGTCGCGCGTGCTGTCTTCCGCAGCCTACTGGGCACATGGAAACTGGAGCGGGACCTGGTCAGCAAGCTGCCATCGCACCCTACGGGACACTTCAGCGGCACTGCGAAGTTCCTGCTCCGGCGGAAGACTCCCGACGGCTTACAGTGTGCTTCAGCAGAAGCCTCCGCCGCTGATCCCGCGCCGGAGGACGATGAGGATCTGGAGTACCTTTACATCGAGGAGGGAGAGTTCAAGACGGACACCGGTTTCGGCTTCAAAGCGACACGGCGCTACGTCTGGCGCTATAACGACCGCCTGGACGTTCTGAGCGTGTGGTTCGTCAAGCCGGACGACGACAAGCGCGCCGACTACCTGTTCCATGAGGTTGAGTTTTCCATGCCGGAGGATGGGAAGCGGGATAATGGCTGGTCGGCCAAGGCCGGACACTTGTGCATCGACGACTTCTACAATGTGAAGTATAACTTTGCTTTTCAAGGGGTAAACCTCCGGGATTGGAGCGTTGGGTACACAGTCAGGGGGCCCAAGAAGGACTATACGATTCACGGCATTTATAAACGATAGATCTGAAGGGTTGTTTTTTTTTTTTTTTTTTTTTTTTTTTGGATATGAATTTCCCCAATGGCATTGAGCACGACCCTTGATTGCGGCGTTCCTTCCGGTCTCTCGTACGACCAAGTCCGATTCTATTGTCGATTCGACCGCACAAGATACTTTGCGTCCTCCCCGTAGACACGCAATTTCTCCGCCGTGCGATCCCCAACGGGCCCTGGCACAAAGCCAAAGCGCGACCAGAACGATTCCGTGCCGTACACCGAGATCAGGCAGGTAATCTCGTACGACTTCGCCGCCTCGAGAAGCTGCTTCACACATTCAGCGGCAAGACCACGCCCGCGAACCCTGGACAGGATGGCGACATCGTGGATGTAGTAGTACTGCTGCTCCTGCTCGTCGGAAGGTAACTCTTCGAGCAAGGTGTCGAGCGCGGGCGGTTGTCCTTTTCGGATGGGATGGGAGATGGCGTAGCCGCAAAGACGGTCATGCTCGTCCACGAGGGCTAGGCAGCCCTGAGGGAAGAGTTTGATGCGTTCCGTGAAGACATGGGCGCTTTCGGGAAGGTCTGGGTGGACTTGTTCTGCTACGCTCATGAGGCTGTCGATGTCGGATTCTGCTAGCCTGCGCCACGATGGCTTCGATGGCTGGCACGCCTCCATTGTCGGTGATATAACAGGTCGGATAATAGAACACAACTGATGTTGATAGGATGATGTAAACCTGGTGTGCAGAATGACTCTATGAACGATACGAAGTTTGATCAACTTGCCCCGCTATTACGAAAGAGTAATACTCTCACCATTGAATACCGTAAGTATACTTCGACTGTAATCCAATTCATCCCACGCATCCTTGTAATAAGACTATATCTCCAGCTAAACGGAGAATCGAGATATAAGGAGAGGATATATACATGTGCACACATACAAACACACATACAAGCACATAGAGGAACAGGTTCCGTTGTGTTAAAATTTTAATCGGAATGGTAATTTGCTACAGCCCGATTTGTAATGCCAGTACGGTTAAGGTCTTCAATCTGGAGGCGCGTTTTCTTTAAGAAGTCTGTGTATGATGTTCCATGCCCCAACTTCCTATTCCCAGTACATCAATGGCGGTTCTAGGCCGATGAGAGAACCGCCCGAACTGTCACGATAATATCCGCTCTAGTCGGTACAGATGATATCGAATGGCCATATCACTCTTCGTCATCCATTGAGAGATCGAAGGCGTGCTCCGGCAGTTGTGCAGCTGTCTTTCGGTTCTCCGGCAGCCATTGGAGCATGTTTCGAGCGGAACCAGGAACATAGCTTTCGCCTCAATCTTCAGCTTCATCACAGCATCTCTTATAATCCTGTTTGGTTGGATCAGTTTCTTGCACAAGAACTATCCTGGACGACAAACTCTATGGGTAGTCAAAGTGTTGCAAGTGTTCGTCCGGATATTTCCAGGTCATTCTTACCCTTGTGTGGCCGAAGGATGGACCAACCCAGTACCCGCAAACGGTCCCGGACATCTGGACCCTAGTATTCGGAACAGGATCTTTGAACATCAAGATTCGGTATTCCTTCATTACAACTTTCGACGGTCGCCCTAGGAACGAGACTATTTGAGCTAGGTGCGTTCGAGTCTCGTAATATCCCTCAAGGTCGAAGAGATTGTTATCCTTTTTAGTGTAGATAACTTGCCTTGACCTATTGCTGTCGGTGGATAAACGGCAAGGAAGCTCAGCTGTAAGACTGATATGACACTCGGCGTGGCTATAATCCATTGCCAGGAGAGAGTAAGCAATATACAGCTTAACTAACAATCGTATTAGCCTGGCCCCTGTCCTGATTCAATACTTGTATAGTTTCTCCCGAAGGGTATATTCAACTGCGACAAGAATAAACCCCCCTACGGTGGTTCAATCCGTAAGCTGTTGGGGAAGTCCGGCGTCTTTGTGTTCTTCCTGTTGGTGGGGAAGACCACAATATTAACACACGAAATGGCCTACTAATGCTTTTGCCTTGTAATTGCCGATATAAATAGTGATCGTGAATTCCAACTAGCAAATTTCGGCTACGCAGCTAGCAATGTTTGAGTACCGTGGCCTCACAAGCCATATTCACCGTTACTTGGGAGTTGGGACACAGGGTAACCCGCGACAGCCCGCTCCAAGATGCGTCTTGAAGATTCGAACAGGAACGAAGGATGACAATAGAAGGATAGTGACGCTCATGATATAATATAACGTGAAATCCCCTGATACATAAGACTCTCTGTATTTATTTTTCGTGCATTATGATAGTGTTTGGATACAACTTATTTTCTTGCACACTTTGGCATGTGCACGGCGACCTTGCTCCCACCAACGGTCAAATGCTTCCTGTTCATTCCTCTATGGTCTATGGTAATATCACATGAGCTCGTCAAATGCGTGAAACAGAAATAATAAAAGCGAAGCCAAAAACCTCATGGAGACAACATGGATGGGGATACCCAGTAGGGGCGGGGTTCACAGCGCTGGCTGAAAACGGGGATTCGTCCTAATCGCCTCTCCATAGCGGATGAATAGGAAAGGCACAGGTATGAGGGCCACGGCAATGAATCCAAGAGTCGAATTTCCCCAGCCGAGACCTAGGGCGTCGTATAGAGGCGGCCCGGCTAGGGGGAGAAAGGCACCGAACAGAGAGCGGAGGATGGTGGCGGCGGCCAATGCCGAGGCTGAGTACAGTGTGTAGGTGTCTACAAGGTAGACCTGTATGGTCATCTGCGATAGCGAGTGAGACGGTGTTTCAAGAATCCCAGTGGCAGGAAGAAGACTTACGAGTGACAGGTTGAGGCCAATGCCGAGGAGCGACGTCGCACAGATGGGCATCATCCAGTGGAGCTTGTAGTAGGTCGCCCAGCCGTAGATGAAGAAACACATGGGGATGCAAAAAGCCCCGGGGATCATCAGAGGAAGACGAAACTCCGGCTTCAACTCCATCCCGCCAGACTTTTTGGACAGAATCCGGTCAGAGGCTTGGCCGAATATGGCATTCCCCAGCAGCAGGCCCGCCGCAATACCCAGATAGGAGAGGCCTATTTGACCAAGCGAGAAGTCGTAGATCTCGCCAAAGACACTGGGGATAGTGACAAAGAGCAGGAACTGGTATGAGAAGACGACGGCGATGAAGACGGAGAAGAGGAAGACGATGGGTGAGCGGAAGAGGAGGACGAGGGGCCGGCGGACAGACCGGGAAATCCGAGCGCGTCGACTCGAGGTGTCCGCTAGTGCTGAGGTAAGGAGGGGATTGCCGGTTTCTTGTCGTAGGCGGTTCACCTTGCGCTGTAGGAGAACCGGAGGATAGGTCTCACGGGCTATGAGGAAGAACATGCCTGTTATGAAGCCCCCCTAGACATCGGTCAGCTGAAACCTCTGGGAGAACGATCTCACAATGGACACAACTACGTACCCCGATGGCGACCACCCAAAACACCCACCGCCAACCCTTGGCCTCGGCAAGATACCCTCCCACAGCGGGACCAACAGCAGGACCCATCAACGGGCCAAACGTCCAAATGGCCATGGCCCGACCGCGCTCCTCCTGGATAAAAAGATCGGCGACGGTGGCACCGCCAATGGTCATCACGGCAGAAGCCTCCATGCCGGCCAGCATACGGAAGATGACAAGGGCGGGGAGGTTGGGACTGAGGGCGCACCCGATGGTGAAGAGGACGAAGAGGACGTTGGTGACATGGTAGGGGATGAGGCGGCCGTACATCTCGGACAAGGGCGCCACGATCAAGGGGCCGATGGCCAGGCCGACATTGTACACACTGACGATGAGAGAGCTGAGGATGCTGCTGGTGCTGTCAAAGTCGACGATGGCCTGGTTGACGCCTGGGGCGGCGATGGACGAGCCCAGGGCGCTGTGGGCGCGGGTGTCAGTATTCGGCCGTCGGGGAATCAGACCAAGGGGACTCACGCGATGAATGTCATGGCTGCTAGGACGAAGACATTGAGCCACTTCCTCGCTGCGGGCCAATTGACGGCATTGTCGGGGTCTGTCGGCCCATCGAAGTCGACGATATGGCGACGGCCATTGTCTATCGCCGCCTCCAAAGCAGCGCTGTCCTCTTCTGCCTTGACCATCCTGTTCGTGTTGTCGGAGTCATTGGGCCTGGAGACGAAGGGGCGGAGGGCAGAGAGTGATGTCTACAAACAAAAGTCTGACGTATGTACATGGGATGGATTCGGGGATGGTGAACAGATCGGGACGACGGGACCTTGGAATGGGTCTGGAAGACTGTCTGTTCCTTGGCGAGACACAGTTGAGGAATGCAGAGTGTAACGAAAGCCAATGTGGTTCCAAAAATAGGATCTGTGGTCCGCCGGTGCTACCTGAAAGACGTACGTATAGGGACGCACCTATACGGACGTACATGTATTTGATTGGGGCTCGGTCTGGGCGAGGCGAACTTGTAATCCCGTGGGCCCCCGGTGACCCCTGTTTCTATTTCCCCAAAATCGTTTCGTGTTTCTTACAGACTGGTATGTAGACAACTGTGGTATAAGCGAGTATAACACGCGGCTAACATACGACCCTACCCAGAATCGCGGAACCACGTATGGGTACACCGAGTAAAGTGCCAGTATACTCTACAGATACACCCTGTCATTCGCCTCTCGTACGGTGTACATGTACTTGGTTCGATTCTCGAACATTAATGGAAACCCTGCTGCATAGACCCTCCTCTATAGTGATGCACATGTACGTCCGTATGCAGGTTACGGATTATTACCGCATATGCCTTGGCGCACAGCATGTACACCCACCAAGGAAGGTATTGATCGGCATCTCAAGGCCGTCCAGCCGCCTGTACGAGTCTCAAAGGAGCAAAGTGCGGTCCTTTTGTGGGCGCACTTGGTGATATCTGAGTGGTTGTTCCGCGCGTTACGGAGTCATAGCCGGTTGAGTTCGGCCGAATCTGCCCTCTATGTTGTGTTTACGCTCTTCAGGCTTTATGCGGAATTACATGTGTTTTGCAAGCCACATTTGTTTTCTATGTTACATCGTTTCACGCGTCGATGGGTCCCGTTAATAGCAACTAGAGTCTTGGCCGAGCCGCCGACTGGCCGGACAGTAGATCCCAGTCCCGCTCGGTAAAGGGAACATACTTGCTCGCACCGGCCGGCAGCCAGAAGAAGCGATCCTTTTCACCTCCAGGGACCTTGCTGCCCATGGAGCGCGGGTCGACCCCCTCGTCGCGGAGTGGCACCTTGTTGTGTTTATGGTTATCCGTGCTCATGCCTCCCACCGTCTCCCGCACCCTAATGAAGACAGGAACGGCGTAGGAGGGCAACTCTGACCGCAGGAGCGACGTCAGCCGTGACCAGTCCAACGTGTCTGGGGTTGCCGCGTTCTTCAATGCGATGGCTGCGCAGCCGGCTCGCCCGTCGTGGTTGGGGACCTGGACGCCGTAGACATTGGCCTCGGCAATGTCTGCGTGTGAGCCCAGGACTTGTCCTACCTCGGTCGTGGACACGTTTTCTCCTTTCCAGCGGTATGTGTCGCCTGGTATTCACGTTTAGCATTGTCACTCTGCGATTGTAGCAGGGATAACGTACCAAGTCGGTCGAGAAAGTACCAGTGACCGTCGGCATCGCGTCGAAGAGCATCACCCGTCCGGAAGTACAGATCCCCCTTCTCAAACACATTCTCCACCAGCTTCTTCTGCGTCGCCTCCTCAGCATGCCAGTACCCAGCCCAGGCTGACCGTGACGGGAGCCGCGCCAGGATCTCACCGCCCCTCTCGTACGGCAGTCGCTCGGCAAAGCCCGTCTTCGGCGACCGCCAGATGTCACCCGTCTCCGGGTCGATCCTGACGGGTACGTAGTCATTGTGAAACTTGCGGCGGAGGAGCCAACCGTGGTGGCCGACGGCGCCGAGGCCGAAACCACCGCCGCGGTAGTGTTTTAAGAGTGTCAGGACGCCTTCTGTGCTGGCGTAGAATTCACCGATGTCCGATACGCCGAAGCGGTCCTGTTTGTCGCTTGGTGTCAATCCTATGGTTTCGATGGGGCTGGACCGAAGTAAAGGGGGATCATACCTGGAATTTGGTCCAGAGTTCCGGGCTGAGTCCGTTCCCCCAGACGAGACGGACGCGGTGCTGACGGTCCTTTGGTGAGGCCGGAGCAGAGAGTAGGTACCGAATAAGTTCCCCGACTGTACACTCGTCAGGAGGGCAAACAAGTCGAAGAAGGGTACCAAGGGAGAGTAGTGGCTTACCATAGACAAATATTGTTGACCCGCTCTCTATGCAATCGTCCCAGAAGCGAGACAAGGAGAACTTGGGCGCAAGAGCAATGGATATTCCGCTCATCAAGTCGTTCATGGCCGCGATGCCCCCCGTTCCGTGGTAGAGCGGGATGCAGTAGTAGGTGCGGTCACCGTTGGGGCCCGGTTTCTGCCCAAATGTCTTTGGCAGCAGTGAAGCAGAGGGATAGTTCCTGGCCACTGTGATGGGTGCGGCCTTTGGCAGGCCAGTCGTACCACTTTTGCCGTGAGAATGTGCAACTGGTGGGTGAAGTCCGAGGCTTTACTCACCTAGTGTACATCAAAGCAAACGGTAGCAGCACCTTGGTGTCCTCGAAGCAATCTACCGGTGCCCTGTGTGTTTCTTTCCGGGCAATGTCTTCCTTCAGCGTGCCGGAGAGCATGATAGCCTCGACATTGATATCCCGAAGCCGCTCACCAACTTCGTGAATGCGAGAGGAACAATCGGACGCATCATCGTATATCAGAAACCGCGAGCGCGACAAGCGGACACAGTGAACCAGAGCATCAGAGCCGAGATTGTAATTGATGAGGGCAGGAGCAGCACCGATAGACAGTAGACCCATCCAGATGAACATCAGCTCCGGCGAGTTGTACAGATAAACACCGACGTGCTGCCCGGCCACCACGCCCAGATCGCGGAAGTAGTGGCCATACTGACATGCGCGTTGGTACGTCTGCGTCCACGAGTACTCGGGGTGCCCGCGCGACCAGATGCAAGGTGCATCGCCGAGGCGGGCAGCGGCGGCCTCGAAGAGGAAGAAGCCAGATGCCTTGCGCTGCTCAACAGCTCTGGCGAAGTTCTGGGCCCCCCGTTCGGCGCGGGCGAGCTGGTTGAGGTCCTTGGTGAGGTGAAGCTTGGCGTCGAGGTAGGCAGCGGCGGCGGTGCTGGCGGCAGCGGCGCCAGCGAGGGTTAGTAGGCCGCCGGGTGCCATTGGGGATTGCCGTTATGCTCCCGTGTGTGCTTGTGTCTTTGCGAGCGATGTCCTTGCCTCCGAGACATTGGTGCTGGTGCTGGTGGCTTTGACTGTCTCGGAGAAGGGTGTAAGTGATCGTGCGATCGGGAGTCCAAAAGTTGACCAAACACGGACACAACCAGTATTGACGAATAGTTGTTGAAGACTGCTAGCCTCGGCACCCAGAAGCTTGGGAGACCTGATGGTGTGGCGGGTCTGTGGGTTTGGGCCCTTTTGGGAGGGGGCCAAGGGACATGGATGGAGGGAGATCGGCGGCGATGTTGCGGCCGCACTAACAAGAGGTGTCCGTACGTCCGGACTCCGTACGGTACTGTACGGCGCCCGTGGAACCAGGCACTGAAGATTCAAGGACTGTTCCTGTCGGATATGGCCGCGGCCATGCGTGTCCAGGTTATAGTCTCGACTACATACAAACATTGTACCTTACGTAAAAGAACATGGACAGTAATACGCTGACTCTTGGCTACGGGATGATATTCACTGCCCAAGACCGACGCCAAGCAGCGCATACTGTACGCATAGGCTACGTGGTGGAAACACCGTGGCCAACTCATCCCTTCGTACGGTACAACAGCCGGACAGGGGGTGAGGGCGGGTCGGCTCCGCGGGCAGAAGTGCTTACAGCTTAAGAGCTAGTGGTTAAGGTTACATGTACTAAGCATTGGTCTGGATCGAATCAGATGCTGTGCCTTGACTGGATCGAGCGGGCCGGCCCCCTGCGTCTTAATATAGCAAGTACCCGTGACTATGTAAGTTGTACATGTACATCTGTGCTGCCACAGGAGCGCCTATAATGTACACCCACCTTGCACGAACATTACATTGATACTTGCGTTTCTCCGTACATGACAGGGGGGTGATATTACAGTACATGCTCCGCCAAGTAATACAAGACACGGACCATCGGAGGCAACATTTGTACTGCAGAATGATGCCTGATTTAGGCGCACAGTCTGCATACATGCCATGCCATAATGAGGTCGTGTATCCGTAGTCTGTGCTCTGGATGACTATGAATTATGTCTGAAGTTATTACTTGGCAACAACCTGCTTGCCCAACTGGGCAGGTTTCATTCATGATGGGAGGATGGAGACGATGAGTCTATTCTTGGACACTGGCATGCGCCCCGTCCTTGGTGCAGCTAGATTTTCAGCTTCGATGCACAGGCTCCGCCCTTGATACTACAGCAGAGTACATGCCGAGACAAGAATCTTCAACGTCCCCGATGCGCTTTTGATATCCACCCATGTTTTCATAGTCGCTGCGCGGTATCGGACCCGAGTCGTCTGTACACGTGGGTAGAAGTTACGCGAATGCCACCTCACCACGCTGCACCATCCATGCCGAGGCAGGCTTCGAGATTGCAAGTACGGACTACAATAACATCAAATGGCATGGTGGGATTTCCGCTGACCACCTGCCGACATTACATGTTGTAGTCTTGACCATTCACGCGGTTAATCCCACCTCGATGGACCCCTCTCGCCCACATCCGCTATCCGGCAAGCTTGTCGTAGAGCTCGCGGGGCTAGCCCCAGGTCCGTCATCCATAGCCACTTTCATGTTGCTCTGCCGAGAGGCCTACGCATAGAAGCCGCTTCTTGCGCTCACGCACTAACTCGCGCACTCCAGGCCCATTCTGTGGCATGCTCTTGGCAGACTATGGCGCCTCAGTACTCCGCATCGACGGACCGCGATCCCCAAAGGGGGACGTCCTGGCGAGGAACAAGTCGTCCATCTGCATCGACTTGAAGCATCCGCCCTCACGCAAGGTGCTCCTCTCCATCCTGTCCCGCGCGGACGTGCTCATCGACCCGTTCCGGCCCGGCGTCCTGGAGCGTCTGGGGCTCTCCCCCACAGAGGTCCTTCTCAAGGCGAATGCCCGCCTGGTGGTCGCCCGTCTCACCGGCTTCCGCCGAGATGGCAAGTACCAGGACATGGCAGGCCATGATATCAACTACCTCGCCGTGTCTGGCGTCCTGGCTATGCTTGGTAGGGCAGGCGAGAATCCCTTCCCGCCGGCCAACATCCTCGGCGACTTTGCCGGAGGGGGCGCCATGTGCGTCGTGGGAATTCTGCTGGCGCTCGTATCGCGCGATGCCACGGGGCTTGGCCAGGTCGTCGAGGCCAACATGGTGGACGGGTCTGCGTACCTGGCCACGATGCCGCGCCTGGCGACCAAGACGCCCTTCTGGGGTTCCCCGCGGGGCGAGAATGTCCTGGACGGAGGGTGCCCCTGGTATGCGACATACCGGACAAAGGACCCCGGCGGGAAGTACATGGCCGTGGGAGCGCTGGAGCCTCACTTCTACGAGGTGCTGGTGCGAGGTCTGGGCCTGGACAAGACGGACCTGCCTCCGCGGGAGGATAGGGCCAATTGGCCGAGACTGAGGGCGCTATTCGAGGCAAAATTTGCGGAGAGGACGCGCAGCGAGTGGGCGGAGGTCTTTGACGGGACGGATGCCTGCGTCACCCCGGTCCTGGAGCAAGGTGAGCTGGAGAAGGCCGGCTTCGAACAACGGCTTCCCGTGAATTTGGGGGCCACGCCGGGAAAGCCTATTCTTCCCGGACAGGGTGATTGGACGGGCGGGACCCTTGCCAAGGGCCATGGAGGAGAGGAGATCCTGCGCCGGTGGATTGGGTGGGAAAGGGGGGTTGACTACCACGTTGAGGAGAATAGCGGAATTCTCGTCGCTTGTTCGCGGGAAAAGTTGTAGGCAGGCAGGCAGGCCATGCTGGTACATGCATGCAATGTTGGCCGCTTATGTACGTATGTGCATACATAAACATTGACAATAGTGGTGTCATGAAGGAGGAGGGGGGGGGTGGGTTTCGGCCCCTGACGGTGGCTTGATCGGGACATGGACGCCGCATCGTCAGCGGAGTCAAGCCTCCCGACAGACCTGCCGACCCGACATCCGAGTATCTGTACGTAAGATTGCATACCAACAATGTACACCTACTTCCTACGGTTCCAGGATTTTCTCTCTGGAGGTTGCATGGAGCGAAATGAAAAAAGAAAAATCGTGCTGCCTGTGTTGGAATTCACAGCCTTGGGATGCGACCTCCCTTTTCACCGTCTTCATCCTCGTTGGGGACTCTCAACCATGCTGCTGTCGCACTGAGATAATACAAGGCGTAATTACTGCAGCGGTACGTCCGTAATTGGACTTACTTTTGTACGACAGTTGATGTCCAGCGGCATAAAAAGCCTCAGCCGCCAAGACTGGCGACTTCTGCAGCCCTATCTTGATATGATCACCCCATAGGCCGAGGCCCCTGTGCTCGAATCCCGCACGAAGCCGGATTCATGTGTATTCCCAAGGGGGTGAGGACGGAACTCTTATTTCGACCTCCGGGGGGCCGAGTTCTAGTCCGCTAACCTTCACGGCTACACCGTCCCTCGCGTCTCAACTAGCCATATAAGTCCTAGGTAAAGAGGTTAAAGTAGGGTAGGGAAAGGAACTTGTGCGTGGCGGATCCTTGATCCTTACCTAAATAAGTCTCGGTCCCTGTTAGAAAGCATATACATGTATGTAGGAGTACACAGCGCGTGCGAGGAAGCTGTATCCGAGCTCCCGTCATTTTTTGGTTCGACACTCCCCACACCAACCCCCCTTACCCTACTCCCCTCCCTCCCATCCCTGCGCTATCGACGGGAGAAGCACCGGAATGAAATAACTCGCGAACCGGTGGCTTGCCAAGTGCCAGGGTCACAGTCAGACTGCAATAACTGCAACTAAAGAAAAAAAAAAAAAAAGAGAGAGAGAGAGAGGCAGCTCGCCTGCATGGACTGTCCAAGAACGTCTACCAGTGCGGATATTGGTATCTATGAATCGATATAGGGTATCTCGGCGGCTGAATTTCGACGACGGATCTTCAATCCCACAAGGGATCGCAAGCGGCCTCATGGCCGACTGAACGCCAATTCGGCCTCTCGTGTGCTCGGCCCCAGGAGATGACCCGCACTGTGGCAGGGAGGCAGGGATGACCGGGCTAGATCCACCGTGGTTCATGGGTTCATGATGGCTTACGGTAGCATTCTGGAATCTGTCCGAGGTAAAAATAGTTAGCGTTGAATATGCAGATCATAGATCAATACGTACATACGTCGCGGGGGGTAGACAATGGTGTGGTGTACGTGTACAACTACAGTCAGACATGGACGCAGGAAACGCATCATTGATACATGCACACGGGGCAGCAAATTTAGCCTGTTTCACTACATGTACATAGAGGGTACACTCCAGAGCATACTGATGGGAGAAAAAGGGTTCGATTGCTGGTGGTTTAACATAGCCGGCAAGGGGAAAAAAAAAAGGGGGCGGAGAAGGACTGATTCTTCCTGGCAGACACTCGACCCTTCCGGCCCCTTGAACTGCTTTTACTCCCGCATTCCTCCGCACGCCCGCCCACAGCGGCAGATCAGCCGAACCTGATCGACCGATTTAGGTCTGACCATTCTTGTTGATCAAGCCCCGCAGTCCCCCCTGCAGATACTCTCCGTAGGAGATGGCCGGCTTGTCCTTGGCGGCATCCTTGGCCCCATCCTTGGCGGTCGCGGGGTCCCACGGCTGGATGGTGTCCTCCCAGCCCAGGTTGACGAAGAAGGGCAGTGACTGGCGCTCCTCGTTGACCCATTTGACGCGGTGGATCGGGGCCGGGTAGTAGTCGTCGGTGATATGGGCCATGTAGCTGCCGCAGTTGATGAGGAAGCCCGTGTCGTCAGCCTGGATGTCCTGCCAGCCCTGCGGGGTCTTGACCTGCAGGTTCTGCACGTCGGACTGGTACAACACCGTGATGAGGGACACGTCCTCGTGCCACTCGAAGCTGAGCTTGGTGCCGTCGTCGGCCGTCTTGATGGCCGGCTCCGGGTACGGGTCGAGGTACGGGTAACGGATGAGCACGACCGACGAGAGCGTCGTGTCACGGCGGAAGTGGCGGGTGAAGAAGTCCTCGTCGCGACCTAGGGCGAGAGCGTAGCCGCGCAGCACCGCGGAGGAGAGGCCGAAGACGTCCCAGTAGTACTTCTCGGCGAAGGCCCGGAACCCCGGGTGCTTCGCCTCGTCCGGCCAGACGTTGACCTCGTGCATAGGGGTGGGCTCCTTGATTCGCGGGTGGTCTGGGCTGAAGGAGGGGTTCAGGTAGCAGAACGATTCGACCGCCTTCTTGCCCGGGATCGGCAGGTAGTAGCCCGCCCGGATCTGGGACTCGTGCTCCTTGTTGTAGGCCCGGATGGCGAGCTGCCACTTCTCCTCGTCCGTGATGCTCATGTGGAATTTGTTCGTCTCGCGCGAGAGCCACGGCAGGTCGACACCGTGGTTCACCGCGTAAAAGAAGCCTGTGTCGCGCGATGCGGCGTCGATGGCGCGAGCTACCTCGAGCTTCTTCTCCTTGTCATCGCCGAATAGGGGCGAGACATCGATTCGGGGGACGTTGGCCACTGGAACTGGAACGGAACCCATGGTGACGGTTTGTCCTGCCTGGTGTAAGATGTGAAAGACGAGATATGCGTGAGTGACGATGGCGGAAGGAGAAGCCTCGAAAATCAGAAGAGCGACCAAAGGGATATTCAAGTATTCGCCCCTCTTGAAGCTGTTTATACGGGCGGCTGGGTGTGTGTATGTGTACTTGAGTACCTACCTCGTGTCTCCCGTTGCTATACGATATGAGCTTCCCCACGACGCGCCTTTATGGCCTGACCAAGGTCTCGATTATCCGGCTCCTGCGGGTGCACTGCCGAGGGGGGTTACATACGGTCCAGCAGCGGCGATGGAGTTTGGTCCCTGAAGACTGCATGGCGGGGCCAAGCGATGAGGAACGCCGTTACATGCATGTGCATGTAGACGCCGCCACCCACATGAGGCCCGGAACAGTCTATCGAAGCTCAGGGATTGGCCCGGCAACTCGACGCCCCCGTCGAGCGGCTCACCGGTAGTCGACGGCGTCCGTCGGAATCTCGCGCTGCTGCGGGCCACCACGGCGATGGGCCGTACACACTGCTACTACGGTGTACAATGTATCATGTACCCGATCGACGAGGAACTCGGGGTAGAGGTACCCCGTACAATCCAGTTTCTCAACCCAATGGAACCACACATACGGGGTGGCTTTGGTTCACGTTGCACTTTAAACTCGCAGACGAGGGACCGACCTGCAGCGTGGCCCACTTCTGAAGCCTGCCCAGCTTTCTGCAAGACGCGGGCCATCGCGCTTGGCCGAGGAGAGAAAGGGTATCCATGGCGACAAAGGCGGTCCTGGTGGGTTCGGTGCCGGCTTTGGAGTTCACTGGTCTGGGTGGGTGGCCAGCTGGATGCATGCATTGGCCTGTATCAAAGGTCCGGGATTCCCCAGGAGTATAAGACGTTCGTGCTGGGAGATCTAGCGACGTGTTGGGAAATATCGGCCGTAGAGTGCGAAAAAGAACTGGCGGAAATATTTCTCCTTGGACTCGGTCACACTCAGTCAGTAGTGGACTGCCAGTCTATCATACACCTTTGATATCAACATGACTATCCTTACAGGTGCCGACGACGCCTCGTCATACCACAGGTATGTCTTCACAGCCTCTGGAAAGCGCAGTTGGGAGCTATCTCTAACATTACCACATCAGGCGCAATGGAAGCTCTGATATCCCAAAAGGTGCCATCCACCGCAACGGCTTCGCAGCCGCAGCCCCTGACTGCTGGATCCGGTCCGTGGCCCTGGAACAGTGGAAGACTACGGTCCAGTCCGTCTCGGAGCGGTGCGATCTGAGCGGGCTGAGCCAGCATCCCACCGACTACCAGCTGGCCTCTACGGGCGTGAAGGGCGCAGGCGGTAGCAGCATCGAGGAGCGCAGTGCCATCGTCTCAGACGAGTTGTTCTCGAGTCTGCGAGACGTGTGCTCACAGAGACAGCTGGACCCTCGGTCACTCATGCTGTTTTCCGTGCACCAGATGCTCAAGAGGTTCGGAAACGGATCTCACACCGTCGTGGCGTCACTCGTAACTTCATCAGAGGGATGCCCTTCAACTTCGGCCTGGAGGGCCATCCCCTCCGTCATCCATCATATAGAGGGCGGAGACAACAACAACACAGTCGCCTCTGCCGTGGAACAGGCGGCGAATCTCCTGAACTCAGAAGGATCGGGACAGGACCTTCTGATTCCCATCGGACTCACTGAGCTCGTCAAGTCGGAGCTGATTGACCTCCTGGTCATCTTCGACGACGAGACAAATAACATACGACTGCCGCAGGACTTCCCACTTATCCTGCGGATACATCAGCGGCAAGACCACTGGCAGCTGTCAGTCCGGTATCCCTCGCCCCTTTTCGACACCATGGTCATCGACAGCTTTCTGAGCGCACTTCACAACCTGTTGTCCGCGGTGACAAAACCCTCCCAGCTCGTGCGCGACATCGAGCTGCTCCCAGAATACCAGGTCGCTCAGCTGGAGAAGTGGAACAACACAGACGGCGACTACCCCACCGAGAAGCGGCTACATCATCTGTTCGAGGAGGCAGCAGTGCGTCGTCCCCAACACGTTGCCCTCATCTGCGGCGACAAGCGCATCACCTATGAGGAGTTGAATGCTATGGCGAATCGCCTGGCCCACCATCTGGTATCCTCGGGTATCCAGACTGAGCAGCTCGTCGGTCTCTTCCTCGACAAGACCGAGCTCATGATCGCTACTATTCTGGGCATCTGGAAATCTGGTGCCGCGCATGTACCTATCGACCCTGGGTACCCGGACGAGCGTGTCAAGTTCGTCCTGAATGATACGAAGGCGCAAGTGGTCATTGCTAGTCAGAGGCACGTCGATCGACTGCGGGCTGAGGCTGTTGGCGGCCAGCATCTTCGCATCATCGGTCTCGAATCTCTGTTCGACAACCTTGCTCAACAGACACAACACTCACCAGAGACGTCGGGCAATTTGACCCATCTGCCCCTGAACAGCAAACAGCTTGCGTACGTGACATACACCTCGGGCACCACGGGCTTCCCGAAAGGCATCTACAAGGAGCACACAAGCGTCGTTAACAGCATCACCGATCTGTCTGCTCGGTACGGTGTGGCCGGGGAGGACGACGAGGTGATACTCGTCTTCTCCGCCTACGTCTTCGAGCCATTCGTGCGCCAGATGCTCATGGCCCTGACCACGGGCAACTCTCTCGCCATCATCAGCGACGAGGACAAGTTCGACCCTGACACCCTTATTCCCTTCATCCAAAAACACAAAGTCACTTACATCCACGCCACCTCGTCAGTGTTGCAGGAGTACGACTTCGGGTCCTGCCCCTCGTTGAAACGCATGATTCTGGTGGGAGAGAACTTGACAGAGCCGCGCTACGAGGCCCTGAGGCAGCGCTTCAAGTCGCGCATCCTGAATGAATATGGCTTCACCGAGTCTGCGTTTGTGACGGCGCTCAACATATTCGAGCCTACCTCACAGAGGAAGGACATGAGTCTGGGAAGGCCGGTGCGCAACGTCAAGTGCTATATCTTGGATGCCAACCTCAAGAGAGTCCCCATCGGTGTTACAGGGGAGCTGCACATCGGTGGCTTGGGTATATCCCGGGGGTACATGAATAGGGAGGAGCTCACAAGGCAGAAGTTCCTCCCGAACCCCTACCAGACCGATAAGGAGCGCCAACGGGGTGTCAACTCAACCATGTACAAGACAGGAGATCTGGCCCGCTGGCTACCCAGTGGCGAAGTCGAGTATCTCGGCCGTGCCGACTTCCAGATCAAGCTGCGCGGCATTCGAATTGAGCCCGGCGAGATCGAGTCCACTCTCGCCATGTATCCCGGAATCAGGGCCAGCATCGTCGTGTCAAAGAAGCTTCTCAGTCAGGGGCAGGAGACGATCCAAGACCACCTTGTGGGGTACTATGTTTGCGATGAGGGCCACATCCCCGAGGGTGACCTGCTGAGCTTCCTGGAGAAGAAGCTACCTCGGTACATGGTCCCGACGCGCCTTGTCCAACTGGCTCAGATTCCAACCAATATCAACGGCAAGGCGGATCTGCGTGCTCTTCCTGCCGTCGAAGTCGCCGTAGCTCCCACCCACAAGCAGGATGGCGAGCGAGGAAACCAGCTGGAGAGCGACCTGGCTGCCATATGGGGCAACATTTTGAGTGTTCCCGCTCAAGACATTGGGTCTGAATCCAACTTCTTCCGCCTGGGTGGCCACAGTATTGCATGCATCCAGCTCATTGCTCGTGTGCGACAGCAGCTAGGCCAGGGGATTACCCTCGAGGAGGTCTTCCAGACCAAGACGTTGCGAGCTATGGCTGCCCTCTTGTCGGAAAAGTACACGAAGGCGTCGAATGGGACGAACGGAGTGACCAACGGCACTGCTCACGTCAACGGCCACGCAGCGAACGGCCATGTCAGCGACAGCTACGTGGCCAGCAGTTTGCAGCAAGGCTTTGTTTACCATTCACTCAAGAACGAACTGTCCGAGGCGTACACCATGCAATCCATGATCCACTATGGTGTGCCCCTGAAACGGGATATTTACCAAGCGGCATGGCAGAGGGTACAGGGGGAGCACCCTGCACTGCGGCTTCGGTTCACATGGGAGGCCGAAGTGATGCAGATCGTGGACCCGAAATCTGAACTCGACTGGCGTGTTGTTGACTGGACCGATGTTTCGAGCCGGGAGAAGCAGCTGGTTGCGCTGGAGCAACTCCAAACGGAGGACCTTGCTAAGGTCTACCATCTCGATAAGGGGCCCCTTATGCGACTATACCTCATCCTGCTTCCGGACTCAAAGTACTCCTGTCTGTTCAGCTGCCACCATGCCATTCTCGATGGGTGGAGTCTGCCCCTGCTCTTCAACAATGTCCACCAGGCCTACCTCGATCTCGTCGAAGGCACTGCTTCGCCCGTCGAGCAGGACGCTACCTACCTACTCGGCCAGCAGTACCTGCAGAGCCACAGGGACGACCATCTCGACTTCTGGGCCGAGCAGATCGGCAGGATCGAAGAGCGCTGCGACATGAATGCGCTGCTGAATGAGGCCAGCCGATACAAGGTGCCCCTGGCCGACTATGACCAAGTCCGCGAGCAGAGGCAGCAGACCATCAGTCTGCCCTGGAACAACTCCATGGACGCTGGTGTGCGGGAAGAACTCTCCAGTCGTGGCATCACCCTTCATTCCATTCTACAGACGGTCTGGCACCTGGTCCTCCACTCTTATGGAGGAGGCACCCACACGATCACCGGCACCACCATCTCCGGCCGTCACCTGCCCGTCCCCGGAATTGAGCGCTCTGTTGGTCTCTTCATCAACACACTCCCTATGATCTTTGATCACACCGTCTGCCAGGATATGACAGCGCTCGAGGCCATTGAGCATGTCCAAGGCCAAGTCAACGCCATGAACTCCCGGGGCAACGTCGAGCTCGGACGCATGAGCAAGAACGACCTCAAGCACGGGCTCTTCGACACCCTCTTCGTCCTCGAGAACTACCCAAACCTCGACACGGAGCAGCGGGAGAAGCACGAGGAGAAGCTCAAGTTCACCATCAAGGGTGGCACGGAGAAGCTCAGTTACCCGCTGGCCGTGATTGCCCAAGAGGACGGCGACAGCGGATGCTCGTTTACGCTCTGCTATGCGGGCGAGCTCTTCACGGATGAGTCCATCCAGGCGCTCCTGGACACTGTCCGGGACACCCTGAGTGATATTCTCGGGAACATCCATGCCCCTATCCGCAACATGGAGTACCTCTCCTCGAACCAGACGGCGCAGCTCGACAAGTGGAATGCCACCGCCTTCGAGTACCCCAACACCACACTGCACGCCATGTTCGAGTCCGAGGCGCAGCAGAAGCCGGACAAGGTGGCCGTGGTGTACGAGGATATCAGGCTGACCTACCGCGAGCTCAACAGCCGTGCCAATGCCCTGGCGTTCTACCTCCTCTCCCAGGCGGCTATCCAACCGAACAAGCTGGTCGGGCTGATCATGGACAAGAGCGAGCACATGATCACGAGCATCCTCGCGGTCTGGAAAACGGGTGGAGCCTACGTCCCGATCGACCCTCGATACCCTGACCAGCGTATCCAGTATATCCTGGAGGATACGGCGGCTCTCGCAGTCATCACGGACAGTCCTCATATTGACCGTCTGCGCAGCATCACCAACAACCGCCTTCCTGTTATCCAGTCGGACTTTGCTCTCCAACTCCCGCCCAGCCCAGTTCATCCCGTCTCAAACTGCAAGCCAAGCGACCTCGCCTACATCATGTACACATCCGGCACCACTGGCAACCCCAAGGGTGTCATGGTGGAGCACCACGGTGTAGTGAATCTGTGCGTTTCACTCTGCCGGCTCTTCGGCCTTCGGAACACAGATGACGAGGTCATCCTCTCGTTCTCGAACTACGTCTTCGACCACTTTGTCGAGCAGATGACGGATGCCCTTCTCAACGGTCAGACTCTTGTGGTCCTCAACGACGAGATGCGTGGCGACAAGGAGAGGCTTTACAGATACATCGAGACCAACCGCGTCACGTACCTCTCGGGGACACCTTCCGTCATCTCCATGTACGAGTTCGACCGGTTCCGCGACCACCTGCGGCGCGTGGATTGCGTCGGCGAGGCCTTCAGCGAGCCGGTATTCGACAAGATCCGCGAGACGTTCCCGGGTCTCATCATCAACGGTTATGGCCCGACTGAGGTGTCTATCACTACCCACAAGCGGCCCTACCCGTTCCCGGAGCGCCGCACAGACAAGAGCATCGGTTGCCAGCTGGACAACAGCACGAGCTACGTCCTCAACGATGACATGAAGCGCGTGCCCATCGGGGCCGTGGGAGAGCTGTACCTTGGTGGCGATGGCGTCGCTCGCGGATACCACAACCGGCCAGACCTGACGGCTGACCGGTTCCCTGCCAACCCCTTCCAGACGGAGCAGGAGAGACTTGAGGGCCGAAATGCGCGTCTGTATAAGACTGGTGACTTGGTTCGCTGGATCCACAATGCAAACGGCGATGGTGAGATCGAGTACCTCGGCCGCAACGACTTCCAGGTCAAGATTCGAGGCCAGAGAATCGAGCTGGGAGAGATCGAGGCCGTGCTTTCATCCTATCCGGGCATCAAACAATCCGTCGTCCTGGCCAAGGACCGCAAGAATGACGGGCAGAAGTACCTCGTCGGCTACTTCGTCTCCTCAGCAGGGTCCCTGTCCGCCCAGGCCATCCGCCGCTTCATGCTCACGAGCCTGCCCGATTACATGGTTCCTGCGCAGCTGGTGCCCATCGCCAAGTTCCCCGTCACCGTGAGCGGGAAGCTCGATGCCAAGGCCTTGCCCGTGCCAGACGATACAGTCGAGGATGACATTGTGCCACCGCGTACCGAGGTTGAGCGCATCCTAGCTGGGATCTGGTCTGAGCTGTTGGAGATACCGGTCGACAGGATCAGCATCTACAGTGACTTCTTCAGTCTGGGCGGCGACAGTCTCAAGAGTACCAAGCTGTCCTTTGCTGCCACGCGGGCTCTCGGTGTGGCCGTCAGTGTCCGCAACTTGTTCAGCCATCCGACTATCGAAGCCTTGTCTCAGTGGATTATCAGGGGTTCGAACGAGGTCAAGGATGTGGCTGTGGTGAAGGGCGGTGCCAGTCTTGATATCCCCCTATCCCCTGCCCAGGAAAGACTCATGTTCATCCACGAGTTCGGCCATAGCGGCGAGGATACTGGTGCTTACAATGTGCCTTTGCAGCTGCAGCTTCACCATGATGTCTGTCTCGAGTCGCTTGAGAAGGCTCTGCGGGATGTCGTCTCGAGACACGAGGCTCTCCGGACCTTGATCACCAGGACCCAGAAGTCCTCCGTGCACTGCCAGAAGATCCTCGACGCCGAAGAAGCGCAAAAGCTCTTCTCTGTTGATGTTCTGCGCCTGACCTCGGAGACGGAGATGCAGGGCAGGATGGCCGAGAGTACCGCCCACGCCTTCAAGCTCGACGAGGAACTCCCGATTCATGTACGCCTGTACCAGGTTGTACGTGATGGCCGCACGCTCAGCTTTGCCAGCATCGTCTGCCACCATCTGGCGTTTGACGCGTGGTCATGGGATGTGTTCCAGAGGGACTTGGACGCCTTCTATGCCGTCCATACGAAGCACAAGGCTGCCGCCAACCTGCCAACCCTCCGCGTGCAATATAAGGAGTATGCGATAGAGCACCGCCGGGCTCTCCGCGCTGAGCAACAC
This sequence comes from Hapsidospora chrysogenum ATCC 11550, assembly GCA_000769265.1. Classification (NCBI taxonomy): domain Eukaryota; kingdom Fungi; phylum Ascomycota; class Sordariomycetes; order Hypocreales; family Bionectriaceae; genus Hapsidospora; species Hapsidospora chrysogena. Next base: position 89,157 of record JPKY01000002.1, read on the forward strand.
CGTGTTCTCGCGGACTACTGGCTGCGCAAGCTCAGTGACATGGAGGCGTCTTATCTGGTCCCCGATCGCCCTCGACCGGCGCAGTTTGACTATACCGGGAACGATCTCCAGTTCTCAACTACTCCCGAGACCACCGCGCAGTTGAAGGAGCTGGCCAAGCGCGAGGGTTCAAGCCTCTACACCGTTGTGGCGGCGGCGTACTTTCTGCTTCTCTACGTGTACACCAACCAGCGGGATATCACGATTGGTATTCCCGTTGCGCACCGTAACCATCCGGACTTTGAGTCGGTTGTCGGCTTCTTTGTCAACTTGCTCCCTCTGCGGGTCAACGTGTCTCAGTCGGACATTCATGGACTTATCCAGGCAGTGCAGAAAGAGCTTGTCGATGCCCAGATCCATCAGGACTTGCCATTCCAGGAGATCACCAAGCTTCTTCATGTGCAGCACGATCCAAGCCGCCATCCCCTTCTCCAGGCCGTGTTCAACTGGGAAAACGTACCCGCCAATGTCCACGAGGAGCAGCTGCTTCAGGAGTACAAGCCGCCCTCGCCTCTGCCTTCGGCGGCCAAGTTTGATCTCAACGTCACGGTGAAAGAGAGCGTCAATTCGCTCAACGTCAACTTCAACTATCCTACCAGCCTCTTCGAGGAGGAGACCGTTCAGGGGTTCATGGAAACCTTCCATCTCCTTCTTCGACAACTGGCCCACAACAAGGCTAGCACAAGCCTCTCGAAGCTGTCGGTTGAAGATGGAGTGTTGAATCCAGAGCCGACTAACCTTCAGCCCTCAAGCCGGGACAGCGGAAATTCACTCCATGGGCTCTTCGAGGACATCGTGGCCTCGACCCCGGACCGCATCGCAATTGCTGACGGCACCAGGAGTCTCTCGTACTCCGAACTCAACGAGCGGGCAAACCAGCTGGTACATTTGATCATCTCTTCTGCCAGTATTGTAGCAGACGACCGCATCGCTCTTCTTTTGGACAAGAGCATCGATATGGTGATTGCTCTCCTGGCAGTTTGGAAGGCCGGTGCCGCATATGTGCCCCTTGACCCGACATATCCGTCGCAGAGGACTGAGCTCATCTTGGAGGAATCTAGTGCCAGGACGCTCATCACCACTAGAAAGCACACGCCGAGGGGAGGAACAGTCGCAAATGTTCCATCCGTGGTCCTTGACAGCCCCGAGACCCTAGCCTGCCTCAACCAGCAGTCAAAGGAAAACCCGACAACGTCAACGCAGAAACCGTCCGACCTCGCATATGTCATCTTCACCTCGGGAACCACAGGCAAGCCCAAGGGGGTTCTGGTGGAGCACCAGAGCGTAGTCCAGCTGCGCAATTCCCTCATCGAGCGATACTTCGGCGAGACCAACGGGTCTCACGCCGTGCTCTTCCTGTCCAACTACGTCTTCGACTTCTCTCTTGAACAGCTCTGTCTCTCAGTCTTGGGTGGAAACAAGCTCATCATTCCACCAGAGGAGGGTCTCACGCACGAGGCATTCTACGACATCGGCCGCAGGGAGAAGCTATCCTATCTCAGCGGGACGCCCTCGGTGCTGCAGCAGATTGAGCTCTCCCGTCTGCCGCATCTTCACATGGTCACCGCTGCGGGCGAGGAGTTCCACGCTAGTCAGTTTGAGAAGATGCGCTCCCAGTTCGCGGGCCAGATCAACAACGCCTATGGTATCACTGAGACGACCGTGTACAACATCATCACCACGTTCAAGGGCGATGCCCCCTTTACCAAGGCACTCTGCCACGGGATCCCCGGAAGTCACGTCTACGTCCTGAACGACCGACTTCAGCGTGTTCCTTTCAACGCTGTTGGCGAGCTCTACTTGGGCGGTGACTGCCTTGCTCGCGGGTACCTCAACCAGGATGCCCTGACCAACGAGCGATTCATCCCCAACCCTTTCTACGAGCCGAAACAGGCAAGTGACAGTCGTCCCCAGAGACTCTACAAGACTGGAGATCTGGTGCGCTTCCGTGGACCCCACCATCTCGAGTATCTCGGCCGCAAGGACCAGCAGGTCAAGCTGAGGGGCTTCCGCATCGAGCTCTCCGAGGTGCGGGATGCCGTCCTAGCCATCTCTGCTGTTAAGGAGGCTGCCGTCATCCCCAAGTATGACGAGGATGGCTCCGATTCACGAAGGGTCAGCGCCATCGTCTGCTACTACACGCTCAACGCCGGAACTGTGTGCGAAGCATCGAGTATCCGTGACCACCTGCACGCCAACCTTCCCCCGTACATGGTCCCAAGTCAGATCCACCAGTTGGAGGGATCTCTCCCCGTGACCGTCAATGGGAAGCTCGACCTGAACAGGCTCTCCACAACTCAAGTCTCGCAGCCAGAGCTTTACACCGCTCCACGAAATTCGACAGAGGAAACCTTGTGCCAGCTTTGGGCATCTCTCCTAGGCGTCGACCACTGCGGCATTGACGACGACCTGTTTGCCCGAGGCGGCGACAGCATCTCCTCTCTCCGACTAGTGGGTGACATCTACCGCGCGCTAGGACGCAAGGTCACCGTCAAGGACATCTACCTCCACCGCAGCGTCCGAGCCCTAAGCGAAAATGTCCTGACCGACCAGAAGGATAAGGGTACTCTGCCAGCGTCTCCTCCCCTCCAGCGAGCGGAGCAGGGCCAGGTTGAGGGCGACGCACCGCTTCTCCCCATCCAGGACTGGTTCCTTTCCAAGCCCCTGGATAACCCCGCTTACTGGAACCACTGCTTCACCATTCGAACCGGGGCACTCTCCGTCGAAGGGCTCCGGGGTGCTCTGAAGCTGCTGCAGGAGCGCCACGACGTGCTGCGTCTGAGACTGCAACGCCGGGACGAAGGTCGCCATGTTCAGACCTTTGCGCGTGACTGCGCGCAACCTCGCTTGACTGTGCTAGACCGACGAAGCTTCGAGGACGCAGAGGATGTACAGGAGGCTCTCTGCGAGATCCAATCTCATTTCGACCTCGAGAATGGACCCCTCTACACAGTGGCGTACATCCACGGTTACGAGGACGGCTCCGCCCGAGTGTGGTTTGCCTGCCATCACGTCATGGTCGACACTGTGAGCTGGAACATTATACTGCAAGACCTGCAGGCTCTCTATCATGGAGACAGCCTTGGTCCCAAGAGCAGCAGCGTGCAGCAGTGGTCGCTAGCTGTCAGCGACTACAAAATGCCACTGTCGGAGAGGGCGCATTGGAATGTGCTCAGGAAGACAGTCGCCCAGAGCTTCGAGACCCTGCCTATCTGCATGGGCGGCGTGCTCCAGTGCCAGGAGAAGTTCTCGAGGGAAACGACAACAGCTCTGCTCTCCAAGGCCTGCCCTGCCTTGGACTCCGGTATGCATGAGATCCTTCTCATGGCCGTGGGCTCCGCGCTGCAGAAGGCGGCAGGGGATGTCCCTCAGGTCGTCACGATAGAGGGTCACGGGCGCGAAGATACTATCGACGCAACTCTGGACGTCAGCCGGACAGTCGGCTGGTTCACGAGCATGTACCCCTTCGAGATCCCCAAAGTGACCGACCCCGCTCAGGGCGTCGTCGATGTCAAGGAGGCGATGCGTCGCGTGCCGAATAGGGGTGTCGGTTACGGTCCAGCCTACGGATACGGCGGATCGTCGCTGCCCGCGGTGAGCTTCAACTACCTTGGTCGCCTGGACCAGGCTTCCTCGGGGGCTCAAAGGGACTGGACGCTGGTCATGGATGAAGACGAGTATCCGGTCGGACTGTGCACCAGCGCTGAGGACTCGGGACGAAGCTCCTCCATGGTGGATTTCACCTTCTCTATCTCTGGCGGCCAGCTTGTCATGGATATGAGTAGCAGCTGGGGCCACGGCGCAGCAAATGAATTCGTTCGCACAGTTCGTAACACACTAGATGACTTGATCAAAACAACGAGCAGCAGGGACTTCAGCGCACCTCTGCCTCCGTCGGATCAGGAGTCCAGCTTCACCCCTTATTTTGTCTTCGAAGAGGGCGAGCGACACGGCGCTCCGCTCTTCCTGCTCCCACCTGGCGAAGGCGGAGCGGAGAGCTACTTCCACAACATTGTCAAGGGTCTCCCGAACCGCAATCTTGTCGTGTTCAACAATCATTACCGCGAGGAGAAGACGCTCCGGACCATCGAGGCGCTGGCCGAGTACTACCTGTCGCACATCCGATCCATCCAGCCGGAGGGGCCATACCACATCCTCGGCTGGAGTTTCGGAGGCATCCTCGGTCTCGAGGCGGCAAAGCGATTGACTGGCGAGGGTCACAAGATTGCCACGCTGGCACTTATCGATCCGTACTTTGACATCCCGTCCGCGTCCAAGGCCATCGGCCAACCTGACGATGCCTGCGTCTTGGACCCCATATACCACGTCTACCACCCGTCGCCGGAGAGCTTCAGGACGGTGTCATCTCTCACTAATCACATAGCCCTGTTCAAGGCTACCGAGACGAATGACCAGCATGGCAATGCCACGCAGCAGGCCCTGTATGAGTGGTTTGCCACGTGCCCTTTGAACAACCTGGACAAGTTTTTGGCGGCCGACACGATCAAGGTGGTTCCTCTGGAGGGTACACATTTTACCTGGGTGCACCACCCGGAGCAGGTGCGCTCAATGTGCACTATGCTGGATGAATGGCTTGGGTGAACGAGGCAGTTGCTGTGAGAGAATGAGAATGAGACACAAAACGCGGGCGGAAGAGAGACTTCCTCGGACGGCGGGTTTCCGCCGACGAGTGATGACCTGGTCCCAGGGGTCTGGTGATATTTTCTCCTGAATGTGTGAGGATATTAGTGGTTTTTTTCTGCCGTTAGAGACGTATTTAGTAAGCTCTGGAGTTTGGAGTCATTATTTTCCTGAATGGTCTTCTTCTGTAGTAATAAACTAGCAGAGCGGATTATATATATATATATATATATGTATTTGGCTGGTATTGCTATGCGTGTTCCTATGTGAATTGGTATATGTATAAGTATGTCTACCTTACTGCATCTGTTAATTCTTATGTACTGCTACATGAGTTGCTACGGTTATTGCGACGTGATGCGTGTAGTCGAAGTTATTGTACCTATTGCGTGTACTATGCTCCCCTCTTCTTTCTACTATATCTCGGTGTAGTACAAACAAAACGACGTAGGGGAAGTGGGGAAGAAGTTGAACGAGTATAGACTCCCCGAGCAATGAATCAGTACATTATATATACTGTTTCTTCTCTCTCATGACTTGGTACGTGGGAAGTTCCCAACATCTAACCTGTCCAACCCTCCGACCAGAAAGCTGTCCAACAATGTCGTCCAACGCTCCCAGCTCCCCAAGTATCATCCATGGCACCGAAGGAGCCGCATCATCAACTGAAAGGCATCATCTTTGGACTATCGCACCGGGATAATTCTATACGACATCCAAGTTGAATTGTCTGAGCCTCAGGTCAGGATCCCAGGCGTCAATCTTGGCAGGGGATAGTGAAACCTTGAAACAAGGCATGCGGGCATTGCGGGCATTAGGCTCGCATAGAGAGGGGGGGTTCCAGACCGAGAGATATGCGTGCAGGGCCACGATATTGGTGCGCCCAATTACTAGCATAAAATACTAATACAAATGCAGGCAACCGAAGGGGATTATTCATAAATGCCTTGGGTGCATGGCAACTCGAAAAGTTGGGGAATGTGGCAGGAGCGCCCAAGCATATTCACTCGTCAAGAGTCGTCATCACCACCCCCGCCCACCTTCCTATCTTATTTCCTCCTCCTTCAGATCGTACGACACTCATCTTCCCTCGTCTCTTTTCCATCGTCGTCATCAACAAAAGTCATCTGGCTCGTCTCCATCCGAAACACCTACTAGTAGCTATTAGTCACTCACTATGAGACTCTCCTTCTTCAGCGCCAAACCGTACGATAAAAAGTCCTTTGGCCTCGCCCACGCCGCCAGGGATCCGCCGTCACCCGTCACGATAACCTACCACGACATCCCCCTCAATGAGGACACCGTCTCCACGGTTAGGGACGCCGATGCCGTCTGCGCCTTCGTAAATGACTCCCTCTCCGCTCACGTCATCGAGACCCTCGCCAGGCAGGGTGTCAAGGCCATCCTCCTCCGCTGCGCCGGCTTCAATCACGTCGACCTCGCCGCCGCCGCCCGACACGGCATCATGGTCGCCAACGTGCCGTCGTACTCGCCAGAGGCCGTCGCCGAGTTCGCGGTAGCCCTGATCCAGACACTCAACCGCAACACCCACCGCGCCTACAACCGCGTGCGCGAGGGCAACTTTGCCCTCCACGGCCTCCTGGGTAAGACACTGCACGGCAAGACGGTCGGGCTAGTGGGCGTGGGCAAGATCGGCTTGGCCACGGCGAGGATCATGAAGGGCTTCGGGTGCCGCGTCCTTGCTAGCGACCCATTTCCCTCGCCTGCGTTTGAGGAGTACGGCGAGTACAAGGACCTGGACACGTTGCTGTCCGAGTCGGATATTGTCAGCCTCCACTGTCCCCTCATGGACAACACGCGGCACATCATCAACGGCGACACAATCGCCAAGATGAAAAAGGGTGTCCTCCTCATCAACACGTCCCGCGGTGGCCTTGTGGACACCCGTGCAGTCATCAAGGCCCTCAAAACAAAGCACATTGGCGGCGTAGCCCTCGACGTGTACGAGGCCGAAGGCTCACTGTTCTACGACGACCACTCCGGTGAGATTATCCACGACGATGTCCTCATGCGCCTCATGACATTCCCCAACGTCATCGTCACGGGACACCAGGCCTTCTTCACCGAAGAGGCGCTCGAGGAGATTGCACAGTGCACGCTGCGTAACCTGGAGGAGTTCATCAAGGAGGGAACATGCAAGAACTCGCTGACCAAGGAGCCCGAATTGAGGTCCAAGGTCCCTGACCCGGTGCGCAATGTTTAAATTGATGTGGATGATTGAATTCTATATTCTGGTATCTCTGTCTATGTACGGTCATCTGAAACTTTTGATGCTGGTTAAATGGTGAGTCCTGCTAACGCCACACACAAACACACACACGCACACACACAGCGCATATTGAGACGAAACTGGGGAAAGCTAAGTATCAATAAAACACAAAACGAAATGGACGGAAGGATATCTCCCGCTCTAGTATATAAGGCGTACGAAAACACCCGTTGTACAACCGCTTAAGGGTTGCTCACGTAGCTGATAGCCCTCCTGAGGTCGTCGGCGTCGGCGAGGACGCCCGCCTCCGCCGGCCTCTGCTTGGCCTTCTCGACATCCGCTGGCGTCTCGTCGCCAGCGTAGGCGTACTTGCTCCGAGCACGGATGCGGGCACCGTACTTCCAGAAAAGGAAAGGGATGGCGCAACACGCGAGAGCGAGGAAGGCAATAAGCGACGAGGCCCACTGGTCGCCCAGGCGGGAGTACATCTGTTTAGTAAAGAGCACCACACCTGCACCCCAGAAGCTTCGGATGAAGGTCTTGGCCGCGAGGGCCGAGGCCGCCTGGTGCTGGTACGAATCGACGAGGTAGTTGTTGGCCGAATTGTAGAGGAAGATGAAGCCGAAGCCGACGGGGAAGCCACCCATGGCGGGACCAGCCCACGACAGCCACGGGTATGACGTCCACGCGAAGATGAAGAGTCCGATGGGGATGAGCCAGCACGACAACATCATGGGGATGAGGCGCACCTCGGCCGGCGGCTTGCCGCCGTGGAAGTGTGCCAATGAGATGTAGTGGGTGTTGACAAAAGGCGAGCAGCACGCCGAGAGCACGACACCCACGGCCACGGGGATGAACATGAGTCCCGTCTTGCCGGACGAGTAGCCTTTGCCTCCCTTGTAGACGATGGGGTAGGCGATGAAGAACATGTACAACAGGCCGTACAGGACACTCATGTACAGCGATATAAGTAAGACGATGAGCTCGCCGAAGAGCAGCTGGAAGGGCCGCGTGAGAAAGACGCGCAGCTGCTCACTGATGGGTCGAGGGTCTAGCTCCTGCTCGGTGACGTGGTTCGGGTCGCCGGTGGACTTGCGGAGCTTGCGGGCGCGCTTGGCGAGGATTGTGGGTGCGTATGTCTCGGGGACGGTGAAGGTGATGAGGATCCAGATGATACCCGAAAGGATGAGCTGGATCCAGTAGAGCCAGCGCCAGCCGGCCGCGTCGGAGAGGTAGCCGCCCACGAGGGGACCGATGGCTGGCCCGGCAAATGGTGCCGCGGAAAACGCCGCCATTGGGACGCCACGCTCTTCATTCTTCCACATATCGGCAAGGGTGCCGCCGACCAGAGTCATCGGCGCGGAGAAGGCGATACCGTCAATGGCGCGGCAAGCGAGTAGCGTTCCGAGATTCTTGGACACGGCGCAGGGGATGACGAAGATGACGGCAAAAAGCAGCGTAGATCCACTAGAACAGGTCAGCCACACAGACCTCCCGAGTTAGAGTTGAGGAAAGGGAAGAGACATACTAGATGATCCTGCGCCCATACACCTCGGACAAGGGCGCAAAAACCATGGGTCCGACACCGAATCCGACAACAAACACCGAGATGCTCACGAGGGCCGCCGTCTCGCTCACGTTGAACTCTTCCATCACGCCATCTATATCCGCGCTGATGACGGACGAGGCGAACGCCACGACGAAGCACGTCAACGAAACAACTAGGGTGCAGTACCACTTGTATGCTTTGGACCAATTCTTGGGGTTCTCCGGGTCATCGGGAGCGAAGGTGACGAGCTTGTGCCGGGGGCCCACGGTCGCGTCGGACTGTGAGGAGCCCCCCGCTGGGGCTTGTTGCCGGTTGTTGGCGAAGGAGGTACGGGGTTCATGATGTTGGACGGTGTCGATGTTGTTGAGGGTGTTCAATGTGGACGATCTCTCGAGCACATCGTCCAGTTGCACTGTTGTTGTTCCAGAATTGTTCGCCATAGCTGACCATTGAATTGACTGTTGAATGGAAGTAGGAACCACACCTCACGCTCACACACACACACAAACATCATGAGGCGGAGGGGAGCTTGTCTTATTTATAGAGAGCAGGTAGTACACGGCAAATTCTTGGTACGGCGGCCGATCATCAACTCCCAAGTTTATTGCACAAATGCCGTCATAACCGATTTAGCTCTCCATCCTCGGGCCACCATCACCAGTCAGAATGCGGCGGATGCGTACTGTACTTCGCCCCTCGGTGGGGCCGGGGCCGGAGCGGGAGACCCACTTTTTAATTATGGGTCCAGTCGGTAGTAAAGATGGAACGAGAGCCAAGTTCGCGGTGGTATTCCTTTTTCTTGTTCACCCGTGGGGGCAGTCTCCGCTGGAATTGCGAGAAATCTCCGGGGCCGTTTATTGTGATCACTCTCAGCTGGGTATGTAGATGACCATGGGTCCTCACCATCTCCGCAACATGCAGATCAAAACAAAGCTTTGCTCCAAATGGCTCCGCCTGCGGATGGACTGCCCTGAGCGTTCAGATACATTCTCAAGGCATTATCACGGATGCGGATGGGATGACTGCCTCAAAGGGCAAAAAAAAAGTCTGTCGCCCGGGCAGCTCCGGGTCATCAGTTGCCATTGCAATTTCATTCTGATCGGTGCGCAAAACCTTTACCCGGACCCACTTCGGCGCCGAGTGGGGCGGTGGGCGCCCGGATTCAAGACGGTATCCCCGGCCGGCATCGGACCTGCGCTCACTGCATGCAGCTCACATCACGACATCGTGACAAAGACCAATCTCTGGCGATCCGAGCCCGAGGTGGGAAATGTTTCAGCGCTGGCATTCTCCGTTGAAAGATCGCCAGCGCAGCAAGGGCGCCGCAAGTCCTCCAATGGTATGCCCGATGTTGGTTGAGCCTATTGGCCGGCCTAAGTTGCCTGCCAGATTAACCTCCGTTAGTAGGAACCTTGCAGCAATACAGCTCCTTGGAGGCTTTTATGTTCTCAGGGCTGAAAAGACCAATGACTTGATGTTTCAGAAGGCGGTATCATTTCCCGCTTACCGACGGCTCTCGTCGCAGGTTAATATCCACTTTGGAACGCTGCTCCGCTGCTCCGTGCCGACTTTTAAGTCAAAATATGACGTGGGGCCGTGGCTTCTCCGTCTCCCGCCGTGTTCAAGCTGCCATTCCCGAAGGGTTGACAGGATGGCCGTAAGTCCTTGGGCAATTGAGTTCCCAATACGTACGTATCTCGTCCCCTATCTTCAACTACTCACGTTGTCCCCAACCCCATCCGCAACGATTTTCCAGATAACCATTTCCGGGGGTGACCCAGCCGCATCCCTACGAGGTTACTGCTATCCATCCAGAGCGAAATAACCGTCATGACCCTGCAACCCCATGCCCGGCCCTATGGGAGAATCGTGGTCGAGTGGATAGGAATCGGCAGATGCAAATGACTCGTACACCCGAGCTTGCCGCGCTCCTTCAGCCCTGTCGTCACCAGAATCCACCATAAATCACTAGCCAATCTCCATTCAGCGGCTCAGAGTTAATAAATCGGCCAAAATGGTCAGACCATCGTTCATCACTTCTGTGTCGATCGAACAACGCGACAAGCTCCATATCTGACAAGTCCGAAGCACCCTAGTACCCAAGGTGCCGAATGATACCTGAAAAAAAAAAAAAAATGAAAAAATGAAAAAATTGAAAAAAGAACGGCAGCCAGGGATGCCTCGACAATGGCTAAGCCTTCCAGGAATTTCAACACAATATATTGCCCAGTGACGAATGGGTATCACCTCCATGATGTATGCGCCAATTTGAAACAACGACAAAAAAAAAAGACAATATGGGGAACCTCTCTATGCCTGTTACCTGCAATGCTACGCCGTCCAAGCGCAACCACGAGGTCCGCCAAACCCCATCATGAAACCCTTTCCAAGCATTCAAATGTTATTTTCGTCAGTGTCCCTCCACACATTAGCTTCTCCAATGCCGAGAGATGAATCGGTGCTAGGGACAATGAGCGACGCCTGCCGGCTCTCTTCTGTCCCTGATTCTTCCTCCGGTAAGGGTGGCGGTGGGTCGTCGTATACCCACGGTTGCACCAGACTGGTGGTTGTTAGCAACACGGGGTCAGGGAGATTCACAGGTACACCAGGGTCACTTACGGAACGACCAGACTAGGATTCACAAATCTCATCCCTCTCTCTTTGAATTCATCCAACGTGCTATCGCGGCGGAGGATTCCCTGTGACGGCCTAGGGCCATCTTCGTCCGCGAACGCGTTTTCCACAGCACCGGCATCCACTTCATCCTCGTCGGACCGTATGGCTCGCAGAGCGATATACCTCGTCAGTGGATCAAACCGCTGCCCGAAGTAGTAGCTGTACCAAATGGTGAAGGGGATCAGGGGTAGTATAAAGGCTGACTGGACCCACGCGGGAGCTGAAGCAATCTGCCCAACCATGACGACCTCGAACACGAGCAGGCCGACGATGATGCGGTAGCAGATTATGCGCCACGCACCGCCTGTTGCGTGCTGCGGTTGGTCCATAGCGTACATGACCATGTACTTGAAGGTGAAGTACCCGAGAATGAAGTAAACGGTGCCAAAGATGAGGATCGCAAACCCCCACCGCAGCACACTGTATATGAGACACAAGTTAAACACCAAAAGTGCCGTCGGTAGGTAGAAGCCGTATTGGAAGGTCGGAGGCTGCTGGAGCTCTGCGAAGTCCCGCGGTGTCGCAGACGTCATGCGGTAGATGGGATAGAGCACCACGCTTCCCACCTCCAAGAGACGGAAGGGCATTAGGCCGATGCCTTGAAGGATGATAAAGGAGATGTAGAAGATAGATAGCTCCTCCACATCAGCCGCTATAGCCCGTGCGATGAGGCTGGTGTTCTGCATCCACTCCTGCAACGTGCTCCAAAAGTTGAATCCCGTGCGCGAGATGGCGAAGACGAAGAAGGTGTTAAAGAAGGTAAAGAAGAAATTCTTGGAAATAATGGAAAGCTCCACATCCCCCTGGGATATCATGCCTTGATGATTCGAAAGGAAGTCGTAGAGATAAGGCACGGCGACGTTGAGCAACGATACGATCAAGGTGGGCATGCCGTTGGCGAAGAGGGAGTAGATGATGCTGTGCTGGTTGAGCCAGTCTGAGAACGTCGGCGCCACTTTCTTGACAGTACAGATACTCAGAAGCGAGGCGAGGAAGGCCGTCGGAAAGATCCAAACAAGGGTCAGAATAGTGATGAAGATGGTGATAACCCAGGACTTTAGGCGTCGAATTCCTCGTAGCGCGTAGGTGTTTCTCCAGACAAGGTCAGAAGGTGCTGGCGTCGACTTGGTCAAGAGGCGGCCGGGACGCGGATCTATCCTGGCCTGGGTGACCATTTGGCAAGATGCGACCGAGTCCATGGTCACGAGAGCCATGTCGGTCGGTCGGTATTCCTTCTTGCGGGCGGTTATAATGCGATCATCGAGTCGACGGAGTTTTTCCTCGTAATAGTCGATAGCGTCAACTTTCCGGGACCGCAGCTTCAAAATGCCGTACCGGATGGTCATTTGCGGCCGGTCGCCCTCCATCAAATGCGGATTTAACGTGTTTTCCTCGAGGAGCCGAACATTCTCACCAGCTTCTTCATCGACGTGTGTGCCGCTCCCGTTTCCAGATGGGGTGGACTGCTCGTCAAATCGCTGGCCCGCTTTGTAGGCATGCTGTGACTTCATGAACCGTGCCCAAGAAGCTTCAAGCTGTCGAAGGACTCGATTCCGTTCCTCCACCAGATCATCGATCTCTCTCCAATCTCGACATAACGTCACAGAAGTGACGGTACCGATCTCGAGCTTCTCAATCAGGCGTTTGATGCGCGCCTCCGACCTCAAATCTGATGGGATTCCTGTCAGACGGAACGTCCGATCGGTGACTGTCGACTGGGTGCCTAGATAGTCCTGCCTAAACTTGATGATGCGAAACGTCTCCAAGTTGACAGAGTATATCGTCATCGCAACAAAGAAGTAGGTGAAGACCACGTAAGCCCACAGGAAAGTGCTCTCCCTGCTCTTGTCCTTGTGACCGCCCTTTCCCTTCTTCATCACGTCGAATGTATCATCGAGGTTCAGCTGGAAGGGATCGTAGGCAAAGTCGTTTTCTATCATGCTTCGATTTGTGTCGGTATCGTTCCCGCCAAAGCTGAGGTCGAAGCCGGCGAACTTGTTATTGATCGGGAGGAGGACGACGATGGCGAAGAAGGCCATCAAGGCAAAGAGCCGGATGGCCATTTTGAAAAAGTTCAAAAACTGGAACCATTAGCAGAGATACAAACTAGGAGGGGGAGCCTGTAACATACCACGAAAGCGTCTAGGCCCGCCGTGGCAAGGACTTCCTGCTCTGTGATCCTGTACAGCTTGGGCATCCATCCCAGGAATGTTGTCGGCAACTCGGGGAGTTTGATCTTGGGTTCGAGGCGCCGTTTGCGTGCCGCGTAGAGGGCCGGCCATCTCGGACGCAGTATCTAGATGTTCCTCGTCAGCTTGGTCCATGGTCAACGTGAGGCGAGGGTGGCTGGCGTACACAGAAAGTCACCAGCGCCGAGACGCCAATGATGAGCGACAGCACGAGCTGGACGCCGATATCTTTCCTGTCCTTGGAGGGCGGCCGCACGTACTCCTCGGGGTCGCATTCGCCATCTCTAGATCCGAACATGGTGGCTGAAGACGTGGATGCGGCGGCGTCCACAAGATGATGTCGATGGAAGCTGGGCGTGGGCGTGAATCGTCGCCGTCGTCGGTCTTGGGAGCTCCTGCCCACCAAGCCGCGATCCAGTGGGGGCCTCGGGTACCTACCTACCTTACGTATCCGCACCTGGTGACGTATATTATCCTGCTAGCGCACGTGCTCCCTTTGTGCATTATGCTAATGCACGTGTAATGCATCCTCGTGGTCTTCATGCAGCCCAGGTTATAACACATCGAGAGTTTATGCATTTATGTGTTTATGCCAAACAGATGTCCGCCGCCTCCAGCAGATCCATCATCAGCCCAAGTTCCCAAACGAACCTACGAATACAAGATTTATCCCACAACCGATTCCCACCAACGCCGTTATACTCCCGCACTTCGACATCGCGATAAAACCGCCCCGGGGCCCATCGTCGCCCAGTCTGTCTCACTGCAACGCGCCCGGATAGTCCCACTGGAAGCTGGGGTCCGTCATCCCCGCCAGGTCAGGAAACATGGCATCATCGCCAGCCAAGCCCTCCAAGAACGACGACGGCAGGAACGGCAGGCCAGACGGCGACAGCGCCCCAGGGCACGTCGGCGTAAACGAGAACTGAGCGTCTACCCTCATCCGCTTGCGCGACGGCTGCTGCAGCTGCTGCAGACCCTCAAAGTCCGAAGACGGATTGAAGTCGACGTGCTCGTTCGCCCCCGCGCCCGCGCTGGAACTTTCGCCGTTCGATTGCCCCTGAGACTGTACCTGTTGTTGTTGCTGCTGCTGCGCTGACACTTGCTGGTTGCCGTTGTGGACGCTGCGGATGAACTGGTCCACAACGCTGGTCATGTGCCCCGCCGGCTGGTAGTTGCGCGACATGTGGCTGATACTCAGCCTGAGCGATGCGAGCTTCTGGATCAGCTGGCTCCGCTCCTGAGGCTCTGACTGCAGGATGATCTCCCCCATGAGGGCCGTCGCGCTGGTACCGGCATGCTGGACCGCCGAGCCGTACACCTGCGCGAGGTCGAAGCGGGAGCGGTACTGCTCAAAGATGACTGCAATTATCTTGGCACTTTCGGCGCAGGTGCTGCGCGAGAGGCTGCTGAAATGGTTGTTGATGTCGGGTTCGGAATTCTCGTTGTATCGGACAAACGGTCGATGGAGCAGAATCAACGCCGCGTGATACTGTGTGCTAACGAAGTTTAGTATGACCGATGGTGAGATTTTGCAGTCAGATTCTTACTGGAGGAGATAATAAGGCGGCGGCATGTCTTCATGCGTCTCTTGTGGCCATTGGAGCTGTTCTGGTAGGTTGATCTGCCAGTCCCGGAGCTGCTGATCGATAGCCCCAAGTTTGAAATAGGTCTCGGTGGATTTTGGAGGTCGAGGACCGCGCAGCTCGCCTACTTGGCTGACGACTTCCATCATTTTCAAAAGGGCCTCATATATCCTCGTAACCAACTTCTTCTCCTGCCGCGATGGTTGACAGAGGACCATGCGACCAAAGTCAAAGGACAGGCAACTCGGTGATACGTCCGACGTCTTGATGGTTATTGGACGACCGAGGTACAGAGACCACATTCTGGTGTTGTCAGCTATATCGCTCCAACCGAGTCGGATCGTCCAATTTATCTAACCTGTCGGTGGTCATGGAAGCCCAGAGAACCATGTGACGGATCTGCATGTCTCGTTCGGGAAGTCCCAGCGGGCTGGGATCAACATGCAGGCCAGCATCGAACACCATCCGAAAGCACATTCCTAACGTGAGCTTAGCCATCTCTACGCTCCGAAGGCTGGCCGGAAGTCATACCTGTGAACAACCACGCAGTATCATCATTTCCGCAGCAAAACTCCAGTCCCCCCAACAGCTGGAATGCTTGGATAGAAGGAATTCCACCCGGCTTATCGATTTCGAGCTTCGCTAGTGCCTTGGCCTTCTCGTGCAGCGTCGATGTCGCGTAACCCTGGAGGGCAAGTCGGCGTATATCGTCCCTCGTCTTGTCGGCATACCGGAAGCCAGTGGCGAGCATAGTCAAGTGCAGAAAGGTCGAGTAGAACTCAACACCGCCGTGTTCCTGATCGCGGTAGAACGTCTCTGTGTGGATCAGGTGGATGACGGCGTTGTGGAGGTTCCAGAACAGGTCCATGAGGTAGTCATGCGTGTCCGGGGACAGGTCTCTCACGATGAGGGCTATGGGCCAGTGAGCGTCTCGGCGTTGGTTCGCGGTGCCAGTCCTCGACAGGACGTTCATGTGGGTTGTGGAGCCAAAGTATCGTACACGACCGGACGCCATGTCGAACCGGATGGCCGAGGGCATCAACTTGGTGACGACGGAGCTGGGGGGTTCGGCCACGGCTCTGTCGCCATCCCTGCTATCGTCGACTGAGGGCATGGTGGACGAACCGTCCGGCGATGTGTAAGGCGGGGGCTGCTCGCCGGCAGCAGCGAGGTCCGTCTGGAGGAGGCCTGTACTGTTGGCGGCCCTTGCTTCCCTCAGCTGCGTCTCGAGAGACCGGATACGCTGCATGAGCGTCGATTCGACGACCTTGACCGACGCCCGACTGGAAGAAAAACAACTCACATCAACACCACGATACGCATAGGGCGCCAAGGGTGCAGTGCAGTACTCACCACTTACGCCCGTCCTTCTCGTCAAATACGCATTCATGTCCATTGTCGTGGCAGTTGATGCAAGTCTTGGACTCGCCATCACGGACACACTGCAGCCGTTTAGAACTGCGGTCGCAATACGGTACGGGCAGGATTCCTACTCACACGAATCCGGGCCTTGCGACATTGTATGCAGGCAGCTGTCGCGCGATGACGGTGCCTCGCCGGCGTCTTCTGATCCATGACGAGCCGAGGCCCAGCAGACGGGGGCTTGTGACATGAATGCCGGGTTTGTTTCCGCTCAGTCGCGATGATCTTGGGCCTGTGGAGTGTCCATCAGTGCCAGTTAGTGCTGGTAGATTGAGGCGAAAATGATATGCCACACTCTGTGTGGCCTCATCCTCTCGTCCTTGTCAAGTCATGGCCGGCCAGCTGGGAAGGTGGGTGGGCCGTCAAGCACATGGGGCCCGGAGATGGTTTCCCAGCCTCCTGTGTTGGAAACCCCCCACAAGAGCATGTTGGGGTATTGGAGCGTTGGGTGGCGCTCGCGGGCCTGGGGACCACGAATCGGAAAGAATTCCAGCCTCCTAATCTCGTACCGGTTGCCCCCAGAGTTTCCCCCCNCCCCCCCCTTTCTCCCGCGTCCGGCTTGGTCTGCCCCGGATTCTCCACCCTCGGCATCTCCACCCGGTCTTGACCGAGTGGCCTACCCTATACCTATCTCACTAGGCCTTATTGGTTCGACCAGCCCCGAAACAATAGTATCGGGCCGGTACACGTTTAGATGTGTATGCTCCTGAGGAGCGCCCTAGTTCTACTGTTCAGCTACTCAAGTGAGCGGATTTCTCTGCGGCCGGGGTTCCAAGTGTGGTCTAAGCTTACGGACGCCCCCGTATCATCTCCCGCACTCTCTGAAGTCTCCTGTTTTTCGTATTATGGGCATATTCAGGCGCACATCCTTTTGACTACTAGTATTACAGGATATAGCTCGCTGTCAGCCCTCACACTGTTGCCATTCATCTACATGAGGAACCAGTTTGTGTCAAGGTCAGCGACGACTGAACCGCAAAGAAAATGACAAACTATCATGCATAGGGCGATTCCAGAGTACGGCCCATCTTCCCGAGATATCCACACCACGGTTGTTCAAGTCCGGGGAAGCGGGGAATCCCCGCTTACGATGTTCATCGTGTTATCGCGGAAGGGGCTGCTGGCCGGAATATAACAGGCTCCTTTTCCAGCTCTGACTCCTCGCTTTGGAACAGCTCCAGGGTTCAATGCGTCTGCCAGTCCATCTCTGAACACTTTTTAGGCTGCGAATCCTCTTCCAACCCCAACACATACCAGGCACACCGGAGACATTATATAAAAAAAAAATGCAAGGCAAAGTCATCGCCATCACCGGCGCCGCGTCAGGCATTGCCCTGGTAACAGCTAAACTTCTAGCCTCCAAGGGCGCCAAGGTCTCCCTCTCCGACGTCCAGGAGGGGCCCCTCAAGCAGCTCGTCGACGACATCACCAAGAACGGCGGCACAGCCTTCGCCACCGTCGTCGACGTCAGGAACCGAAAGCAGGTCGAGAGCTGGATCGATAACACGGTCAAGGCGTACGGCAAGTTGGATGGTGTTGTTAATGCGGCCGGCGTGATCGGCAGCCACATCGGCATCCACGGCATCGAGGACATCGAGGATGACGAGTGGGACTTTGTGTGCGATGTCAACCAGAGGGGTGTTTTCAACTGCCTCCGGTAAAATTCGTCTGCAGCCGTCGGGGAGATACGCACATGCTGACAGAGTGTATAAAGCGCCCAGATCCCCAACATGAATGACGGCGGATCCATCGTGAACTTCGCCAGCATCGCCGGGCTCATCGGTTTCGCCAAGAACGCCGCCTACGTGGCATCGAAGCACGCCGTCATAGGCATAACAAAGACTGCAGCCAAGGAGCTCGGTCACAGGGGCATCCGTTGTAATGCCGTCTGCCCGTGAGTACGCAACTTGACCAAAGAGGACAAGAGTAGAATAGCTGACCCCCGCCNCCCCCCCCCCCCCCCCCTCTTAAAGAGGCCCGATCCAGACGCCCATGTACGCGAAGTCCGGAGAGATCAGGGGTGAAAACCAAGACTTTGAGAAGACCGTTGCCCTTAAGCGGAAGGGGGAGGCTAAAGAAGTTGCCAACCTGGTGGAGTGGCTGCTATCAGACGGTTCGAGCTATATCACAGGGTCGACCCAGCAGATTGATGGTGGGTGGAATTGTTGAACAGGCGCAAGGCTTTGCCGGGTCAGGAGGTGTGCCCAGAGCCCGAGAGCCGAGACCGAATCTCGTCCCATGATGATCAAGGATGTCTTGCTAGGATAATGCCAGACTTATTAAAGTAACAGCGACGGACAGATGTACCAACGCTGACGAACGGGATCAAGAGATACTAAAGTCCTAAAGTCCAGGTTACCAGCAACCACCATGCACGGCCTCTTTGCGACCAGGCTCGGAATCCCCAGCAGAATTTACTTGCCCCAACCAGGCTGCATGGAAACAGGCAGATGAATACTGACTTCGAGGTGGTGAGGGTTACCGTCCGAGATGGCTCCCCCCTCGACCCCCCCGTTGGAGTCCTTGCACGTGTCCAGGACAACCTGGGCGGCCGCAGCGATTGTCGCCCTACACCGGACTCGGTCAGCTCAGCCTCTCCTGAAGAAGTGTCGAGACCTGGGACAAGTGTATAATATACATACCCCGAGCTAGAGCTTGCCCAGTCCTTGATTCCACGGCTCACGATCGAAATCTCAGCCCGGCCGTGCGAGCAGACAGTAGAGCCCCATCGCTCGGTCGCGAAGATCCTTGATCCTTGATCGCGGAGCCAGTTGATGCAAGCTTGTGCGTCTTCGGTCTAACAGCAGGACCAAAGCCATTAGCATCGTTATGATGTCTATTTGGTTGGCAAAAAGGTAGGATGCTTACATTGGCAGGAGGACCAAGCCCGTCGCAAATAGGCCGGGGGTCAACGGCGAGGGCGGCGAGGGGCGCGAGGACGAGGAGCCCGAAGGCAGATGCAAGGTTCACCATGGTGAGGTGTGTTTCCTTTTTTAGAAATGAACAGAGTGACACGTCTCGTCCTAAAAGAGTGAACTGGGTGGGGTTGTGATGGTATGCGGGAAGCCTTAGACGAAGGAATGGACGAGTGCGAATGCCCTGGCTAGAAACGGAGACGAGCTCCTGGAGTCATGATGAGTTTTATATCTGTCGTGAAGGTGCCCTCTGGCGTCACCCACGGGCTGAACTACACACACTCACACACACACACGGACATGGCATGGGTAGTTGAGAGGAGCTGGGCTGCAGGCCCCCTGCTGCAGGCTGACTAGAGCTCCACGTTTTAACAGGGTTTCGAGGCGCTCACTCAACTATTAGCTCCGCTGCGCTCTAATAATCGGTTGTCCAATACAAAATGAGTCCCGTAAATGGGGAATTCGCAACCTATGGTTTGGTGTTAGCATGAGCTACCAGAGGCTGATGTCAGCGCCCCTTAATATCACATCCATGACCTGCACACATCCGACGTATGGAGAGTTAAACGGCAGTGTCGATTAGAGGATTCTAGGCTAGACTCCTGCTCAGTACGGATCTCGAAGAGAAGATTGATGCACCGCAGCCCACTATCACACCGCGATGCCTGGGACTCCTTCCCTCTTCTTGAAGGCGATATTCAAGCCAAGAGGCTTCCTCAGGAACCCTTCCCTCGTGTCCAAATAGTCCTGCTGAAGCACGACATCGTACCGCCTCACCCACGTCGCGACGATGAGCTTGAGCTCCATATCTGCCACGTTGCGCCCGATGCACGCCCGGGGGCCGTAGCTGAACGGGATGAAGGCGTTCTTCTGCCTGTCCGTCACCTTCTCCCACCTCTCGGGCCGGAAGTCGTCGGCGTCCGGACCCCAGACCTCCTTGGAGTGGTGGACGCTGTAAGTCGGCACGCTGAGGGTCGTCCCTGGCGGGAAGAAGTGCCCGTTGATCTCGACGCCCTTGGAGTCCGGGGGCACCATCCGGGGAAGCCCGATGCCGGACGTCGAGTGGTGGCGGAGCGCCTCGTTGATGACGCTCTGCAGGTACGGCAGGTCCTTGATCATTTCGTAGGTCGGCACCACGACGTCAGCCGGGATCGAGGCGTCGAGCTCCTTGCGAAGCTTGGCTATGACGCCGGGGGTGCGGACCGCGTGATACAGCAGGGCGCAGGACGAGTTGGAGGTGGTATCGGAGCCCGCAATCAGCTGCGTCAGGGCCTCGGCCGTCAACTCCTCCCTGCCGAGGTACTCGCCCTTGTCGTCGCGGCCCTCCATCAGGCGGGCGAGCAGGTCCTTGCGCTCCGGCGGGGGAGGCGATTCGAGCCTGTGGCGGACGCGGGCGACTGCAATGCCCGCGAGGTTGCTGATGGCATCGAGGCCCTTGCTGAAGAAGGGGTCGGGGATCCAGCGGCAGTACGCCTTGAGGCCGGGGAGGCAGCCGAGCGTGGCCGAGACCTCGCCGCGGCGGTTCAGGATCTCGATGGCGGGGGCGAAAACGGGCGGGCTGTCCGGCTCGGCCCTCATCTCGGCCACGTCGGCCCCGGCCCGGAGCATGCCGAACGGGGAGCCAAAGGCCAGGTCGCCAATGACATCAAAGGCGAGGTAGTTGAACCAGTCGAGGCAGTCGACGTAGGCATAGCCTTCGCGGTCGATCGACTTTGCCATCATCTTGTCCCACTGGGAGACGAAGAGCTCGAGGTTGGCGTGCATGTACGGCTCGAACTGGCCGACGGATTTGGCGCTGAAAGTATGCGAGACAATCTTGCGCTTCCTGGCATGCTCCGGGCGGGAGCGGGTGTTGAACAAGCCTCGCTGAATGGAGACGAATGGGTCGTAGAACTCTCTGCGGCACGAGTGATCAGTGGGATGATGATGGCGAGTAGCAGCAGGAAGCTGGTTCCCGGTTTCTGGGGGAAGGACGCTCACGCCTTTAGGAAGCCATTTCCATGGCCGTAGACGAGTGGGATGGCCCGGTCATCATTGATACTGACGTGGTTGGGCTGGATCCGGATCATCTGCCCATGTTTCCTGTGTGCCTCGTCGACAAGGAGGTACCTCTTGCCCCTGCGGGCCGTCATCAACAGCCACAAATTGGAGAAGCGGGCGAGGAAGGGCCCGCGCAGATCGCGAAGGGTGCGGAATGTGACGATGTATGGATACAGGTATGAGACAACCAAGACGGCCACCACCGCCCAGGGCGACAAGAGGAAGTGTGTGATTGCCATGGTACACGTAACAGAGCAAGCAGGCCAGGAGAGTATATCAAAGGGCTGCACAAGTGAACAGACAACAACTCAGACCGGCAGGCAGGCGTGCGTGAGCGAGAAGGGAACCTCACATAGCGACGACGGCAGGGGTTGATATGTATATACCAGTTCGCCGCAGGATGGGTGAGAGACGGTGATCTCTCCCCCCTTCTCCCCCCCCTTCGACCGTCCTATTGCCGGACAGGCGCGGCATCTTGGTGTCGGATGGGGACCGGCCATGACGGCATTGGCCCGCAGCAATGTCGGAGGGCTAACCCTCAATGGTCCATCCAACGGGTGGTTCGTTCAGTGGTCACGGCTCCGCGTCCTTCGGGGGCTTCTCTCGCCCCCAGATCTTCCCCGCATATACTTCGTACGTATAGGTAGAGGGGGGCAGCCGACTGATCCGAAAGTCCCCAGTCCACAAATCCGGGGGATAAGACTTCTCGAACAATGTTCCCGCTCGTGGCACCCAAGTGGCAGGCCGGGGGTGGGGCCCTCCTGTTGACCGGAGGCCGAACAATATCTCCCTCAACAGACCCCACGACACTTCTCTTGCTGGCTGAGGCGGGCACACTCGGCTCGGGGGTTCTCCGCCCAGGGCCCCGCCGTGGAGCTCTCTCTGCTGGATGTGGGTGGCGGCCGGGGCTCCACTGACCGGCGCCAAGCCCCCCCGGTCTTCGGCATCGAGTCTCGGGACTTGTGGGAGGCGGAGTGCGGGTGGGGGAGACTGGAGTGGCGGCCAAAGAAGAAGAAAACCTTATCCGCCCTCAGCAGCCTGGCCCTTTTCCCATATCCTCTTTCCTCCCCTCTCTTCGCAACGGTTATATGATATTGTTTTTTCCAAGCGAGGCAACAATATTGAACCCACCCCACCCGGTCCCCCTCCCCCCCCCCGGGAAATCGAAGGAATGTCTCCTGCTAAGAGGAAACCATCTGCCGAGCCTCCCAAGACCCACGATGACCGGCCGGGTCCCGACGTGAGCAGCAGCGGCGGCGCAGGGCCCGCCACCAAGCGGCAGCGCGTGTCCCTGGCCTGCGATCACTGCCGAGCTGCCCGCGGACGGTGCGATGGCGGTCGGCCCAGCTGCGACGTCTGCCTCACCCAGGACAGGACATGCTCCTACACGTCGTCCACCCGGAGGAGAGGTACGCCCACCGGGTACCTGCGGGCTGTCGAGTCCTCGCTCGCCTTCCTGCTCGACCAGGTCCCCGAAAACGCCAGAATCCTCGAACGGCTCCTGAGGCACGAGTCCGAGATCTTCACCGGAGGCACCAGCGAGCCCAGCGAGCGCCTCCACAAGCGATGGACCACAAGCCGCTTCCGCAAAGAGATGTGGCGTATGCTCGTCGACGGGTATCCCAGCGCACCCGAGAGCAGCGACGCGTCCGCCTCCGCCAAGGACGAGGATACGGCCACCGAGGCCGACGATGCCTCGAGGTTGTCGCACTTGGCCGTCCCGCCTCCTCGATCCCAGCTCAACACACCGCCGGCCGAGGATGGCAAGGAGCTCCGAGCCCATGCAGTCTGCCAGCCGAATGCGCAGCTCCCGTCTAATTGGCGGCACCTGCTGGACGTATACTTTGCATACACCCACTGCTGGCTCCCCATACTCGACAAGGATGCCGTTGTCAGTGTTGCCGTCGCGTTCCCTCCCGAGGGGATCTCCCCGGGCCAAATGTCAGATGTGCCGCCCGCTCAAGCGGAGCTCTGGGCTGTCTTGGCCCTGGCCTCGTTCCAAGATGCCGCGTACGGTGGTACCCTGACCGCATCCTCACCGCTGACCCCTAGAAAAATCTATTCTATCGCCCGCAACATGATGCCGTCTGAAGAGAAGAGATTCGAGCTCCCGCACCTCCGGGCCCTGCTCCTACACTCTCTCGTCCTTATGGGCCAGGGCTCCGGCCTCGCCGCATGGATGCTGATCGGCACCGCCCTCAGGCTTGCTCTCCACCTGCGCGAGACGGGGGACCTGTACGCTGGAGACGATGGCTCCACGGCCTCGCCCGGAACTCGAGCCTTCGCCGCGTCGCTGGTCCTCAACACGTTCGCCTCCGCGTACCTGGGACAGCAGACGTTCCTGAGCGTCGACACGCAGGAGCTCAGTGCGGCCATCGATGCCATGGGCCAAGCCGGCGAGACCGAGCCCTGGACGCCAATCTTCGGCTCCGGCCCACCGGCCGAAGTCAACCCCCTCCAGAACTTCCGACAGCTCTACAAGATGGGCCAGATCCTGAGCGCCTTGCTCCGGGCGGGCGGCTGGCGCTCGAATCAGTCCCAGGGCGGACCTACGGCGGAGGACCTGATAAACTGCCTGGACCCGAATTTTTCGTTCTGCAATAGCGTCGTCCTGGGTAGTTCGACACCACCGGTGCCATCTGCCTTTGTCCTGCACGCGTGCTTCCTGACGACGCTCACGCAGTGTGCCCCGGGCCATCGGGCCTCGCTTCTCTCCAGCCTGAGAGAGGTAGTCGAGAGCTGCGAGACCCAGTTCGGGCCCTGTGGCGTGCCCCCGATCATTGTATGTCTGGCCGGGACGGCGTTGCGGTCAAGACACGCCGACAGAATGGAGGTGTACGAAAGGAACAAGTGGGAGAGGCTGGCCGGGTCTCTGAGGACAGTGTGGATAGGGAGGAGCGGCGGGCACTCCTCGAGGCTGGTTCCGCCGTCGTCCAACACGGCCACCCGGTCCACGGACCCCGGTGTACCTGGACAGGAGGGAGAGACACTGGTCAAGCCCGAGATGCCGCGCCCAGATTTGGGAACACTCCTCAATATGCAGAT
Source organism: Hapsidospora chrysogenum ATCC 11550 (assembly GCA_000769265.1). Classification (NCBI taxonomy): domain Eukaryota; kingdom Fungi; phylum Ascomycota; class Sordariomycetes; order Hypocreales; family Bionectriaceae; genus Hapsidospora; species Hapsidospora chrysogena. Next base: position 113,489 of record JPKY01000002.1, read on the forward strand.
CACCCCCCCATGTCTGACGGATCCCAGCCTCGACGGCAGCAGCTATGTCGGTTGGACAGACGAGCAACCGATGGGCTATGACGCCTTTTTTGGGGACCTCGAGTACGTATGGCTCGACTCGAGCGCACCATTCTTATGTTAGTTCCCGCCATGAGATGGGAACAGCTTGGCCACTCTGGGGAGGGAATCTGTATTCGTAGCTGGGTTAGGTGTCAGGCGTATGGGCTGGAATTTCGTAGCGTCCCGGGATATGTAAATGAGATATGTAAATGACATGCAAATAAAAAGGGTTATAGACTTGGACCAGCCTGCAACAGCAAACACAACACACCCTGAGAGTTTGACAAGCGCCGCTGTGATAAGCGAAGGTCGTGATCATCTTGGTAGAGTGGTTGCGTCCCCCATGATCGTCCCGCTCAGCTGTCTACGCGTGTTGTTTGGCCTATGGCTTCTGCTTCAACTGTCTGCCAAGCAGCTGTCCCGTGAAAGATCAGGAGACCCCGCAGGCAACAAGCTCGTTCCAGCCTGCTCCGGAGATGGACCATTAGAGTGCGTCCTATTCCGAGGGTCTTGAGATCATGTGGGGACCTTATTCTTGACCCGATGGTGCTGTCAGCCGTCATCGCATGTTCCTCCCCGTTTGAACCTTCACCGGACATAATGTTTTTTGACGGAGCCGGCCACCCGGGGGCGTGGACGCTGGGTAATAGTAGATGGGAGCCTGGGAAGAAAGCATGCACATCGGAGACACAAGGTTCTCCAGAGACTTAGCCGTGTGAAGTAACTGCATGAAGCCAGCCTGTCGGGATGGATGGCTTGTTAGCGGCATAGTTTCATCCGATTATAAGCAAAAGGGGTACCCCAACCCATTCTCAACCATGTAATCAGAGTCTCGGGTGTACCCGGCGCCATGCCCGATGTGCAAGCACTCTAACATAGGGGGAGGGAAATACTTCAAATCACTAGTCTCTTATGGTGGGAATAAGCTTATGAAGAGTACCGAGGCTCTATCCGGGCGATGAAGATCTGGACGGGGGCCACGGCATGATCGTCCGTGAAGATGAGAAAGCAGGTTTTCATGAATAGAGCGTTTAAAGACACAAGGTATAGTGTCCGTGTCAGGAAGGCGCCCCCGGTTCGAATGAGAACAGCTCGTCGAGAGTTATAGATACCTCCGCGCTTCTGGTCGATTTACCGGAGGCTGCGTCATGATGTAGAGGTTGCTTATGGGTAGTTCAGTATCAATCAGGTGTGACTGACGCGTCTTTTTTCTTTTGGTGCTTCACGAAACGGAAAAGAAAACAAAAATAGACAATGTGGCTTGTGCAAACTGCTGAGTTCTCGCTCACGTCCACGGGGAGATGATGATGCACGATAACGTAGTTCTGACGCCGGCGGGAGGCTTAGTGGTACGCGACAAGTCCGACGAATCTGCCAACAAATCATCCGCAAAGTGCCTAGTTTTAAAACGATGGTGCGAAGAGGGTCAGTATGGCACTCCCCCGGCCTTTGAGACGCTGTCGACGGCGAGCACAATGCCGTGTTGGACTTCATCTGCTACTGCGTCACGACAAACCCGAACGTAGCAGGCCAGTAGCACTTAACCCACGGCGATGTCGATTTCTCCCGCCTTCGTAATGTGTGGCGAGGTAGCGCGTCCAGGATTGATGCCGGTGTCCTAGGATCGATGAGCGAGCGCCATGGTCCAAGACTTGGATTCTGCGTAGCACCAGATATGCGGGACAGTCAAGGTTCCTGACTTACTCCCATGTACACCAAAAAGGCATATCTGGTTGCGATCCTATCGGATGCTACCACCACGCCTCACATACAGGGATTCTTCGAATACCTAAGGCATTCGAAGTTGCCTGCCAAAGAAGACCATACCAATCTCGTGGAAACAGCCAATCTTGTCGGCATGGGGTCTCTCTGCCTTCACTGGCAGAGTGACGAGAGGTCGAATTTGCGTCGGATATAACACCTCCCCATTGCATTGGTCACTCCGTAATAAGCGTTGATCTCGGCAGGAGGGATCGCTCTCCGCAGTGTCCGGATGCCCCCTAAAGCGTGGTAGACGCGAGTGTGCGAGCCGGGGCTTGCGCTGGGCATCGGCCGCGAATCTTATGATGTGTCCATAAGCATCGTACCACCAGGGTATCCAATTGGAAAAGCTGTACTTGGTACGCCGAGGCAGGTCCGGCTGCAGGTAACCACCAACTGAGTGATGTGGCGCACGTATGGTGGTGGTTATGGAGTCGCATAGTATTAGCGGTTGGTAAGACTGGTGGGAAGGTAGTGCTAGGCAACCTACCATCAGTTGCGGTGCCTGTTGATCGCGTCAGACACCCCCGGATCGTCACCCCTCACGCGAGGAAGGGATAACCTGTTCGGACCGCGCCAGCGTCACAAGTGACGGGGTTCTCTCCGGGTGCCCGACGTTGGAGGATGCACGGAGTGCCAACAATCTAAGAGCTTGGCAAACCCTTCCCCCCAGCTGACCTGTGGAAAAGATGGGAGGATAGTGCAATGCAAGCCGTACTCCTGTTCGTCTGACGTGGCCGTTTTCTCAATTAGTTGTAGAATCTGAACGTTTGTCAAGGGCCAGGGTTCGATGATTGTCCATGGAGGTGAGGATGGGCTCCCGATCCATAGACAAAAGCTTGTGTTGACAAGTCGGTGGCACGACTATAAGTGCGGTGCTGGACCGAGCTTCGTCTCCAATTGCGCTTCCATGCCAAAACCTGGAACAGCCTCCTCATCGTCTTGTCGACACACATGTGTGGTTTCGGCCTTCACGCTCTGACTGTTAAGATCAGACGTATTCTGGTTATCGACTTGCCGCCTGGACTTGTCCTTTCTAGCAACCATTGCCACTCTACCCAATATGGGCACCGACACCGTCAAGCCGGCTGGGTCTGGACAGCAACAAGAGAGTGGCAATGCGAGGGCCTCGAGTAGGGTTTCTGATTCAGTTGGCAAGAGACCTCTGTATGATTGCTGACAACTGCTCTAGATAGCTCCGGCAATATCCCTTCCGTAATCCGTGAGCCGGAGATGGGGAAGGCAGGCATTGATCGCTTCCTGGCTGAATCGCGAAGGTCCGGGCCGTGGAGCGGCGTGGCAGTTGTCGGCTCTCCCAGTGGTACCGATAAGGGCCGGGGGGCAAGCGCAGTTTCCTCGAGTGGAGATGATACACGGTCAATTGCGGCTACCCAAGGGTCGGGCAGGAGTTCTCAGTGAGGAGGTGCTGCTTGAGCTGCGGATGCGACAGGTTTCTGCGTGTCGTCTTCGGATTGGGCATCCATCAATGACTCTATCAGCTGTGCTGGAAGAGTATCCTACGTTGTTTCGATTTTAACTGATTTTTGTTGGGCCACGAGTGGATGTCTTCGCTGTGCCGTGAAGTTGTCAATATCTCTTTAAGGAGGTAGACCAAGGTAGCCGGGCCGAAAGGAAGGTTGTTGCAACTTACTCGAAAAGACCAAGCTGTCGTTTGATGGAACAGGTCGGCAAAGCAAGGCGGCGATGGAACCGATTGCGAGCTTGACGATAATGAAAAGAACATGTCCGATGCCCAGGAGAGGCCACAAGAGGCCTTGGCCTTGTAATCAGTACCTCGTAGGTACGTAACCAAGTCCTGCGTCCTGCGTTCTCATGCTGATGAGGAAGTAAGAAGCTCCCGCTCCTGTATTTCATCACATCAATTGCGTCATGTGATATTGTCTAATAGAGGGTCCCGTCGCTGAAGTGTCTTGAGCTGGGTAAACAGCGCTTTAATTTCGTTTCTTACTATGTCCGTAGGTACAAACCTGGTACTATCGCGTTGCTTATATCGTCTCTACTTTCCATGTACGGTTAGCTCAAAGATATTAGATAAGCGGACGAGGCCGCGCATGAGCGGCAATCGCCAGCTCCTGCCCGATAGCGTGTGGTGGTGGCCCACATCCCACGAGCAAGACGGGAATGCGGGAAGGTGCCAAGGACTTTTGGCTGGTGATCTGGCAGGGGTTGGAAAAACGGGTTACGGCACAGCCGCACAGCCGGCGAAGCCTCCCAAATCGTTGAAACAACTGGCGGCAACCAAGGTCAATGTCGAGAGCGAAATCCTCGCCGCTCCTTAGGCAACCAACTGTCCGAACGTCTCAAGATCGGCACCGAAATAGCCTGACGGGGTTCTGCCAGCGCTGGCGCATGAGGAGAGCTCACGACGCTGCTGGAACAAGCGACATTTGATGTACGTACAATGCTTGCGTGCGTGCGCCGACCCGGACACGAGAGTGGCTGCGCCATGCTCAACTGCACCATCTGCCGTTTCCTTAGCAGCGGAGGCTGCTGGCATCGGGCGATGAAGCAGGCTTCCAGCGGTATCTGGCAGCGACATTGTAGTGCGCCGTGGGAGGTTGGCAGCGTCTGAATAGGTACTCGTACCAGGTACTTACAAAGACCAGTCGGGGACGCATCCACACGCCAATGCTTCTTGCTGGCTCGATCGGACAGCGGGTACGGGACAACACGAGTCCCCTCGCCTCGGCGTTGGACGGAAGAGGGAAGAACGAACGTTGCTCGAGCCCCGAGCACACAGGGCGAAACCGCGGCCCAGTGGCCCGTGCTCGTTGGATCTTGGAGAGTTGGGACGAGGCTAGGTAGGAGCTCGTGAACCCGATGCCGCTGCTGGCAATTCAAAAGACATCTGTTGAGAACCCAGGGTACGGATCCGAATGATGAGCCTTGAACTGAAATGCTGGGGAATTGATACTCTGAGGTTTGGCAGCGTGGCCCCAGTGCCAAGGTTGTCCAGCCAGGTTGTCCCGCTGCGGCGTGGGCGAAGCCTGGTGTCCGTGTTCCTGCCGTAATCTTGGCTCCCTTGCCCTCTACCACGCTCCATTCCAGTTCTCGAACACCGTGCTCACGTCCTGCCTCATTTTCTCTTCCCCCCCCCCCTTTCAAAAACAACAATCGCTTTTCCCGACACGCGCGCCCTCAAATATCTGGCGCGGCGCATCCGTCCCGTCGCGTTCGCTCGTTGATTCCCCAGCCTGCCTACCTGCCTGCCTTTTGGGACACACAACTCGTACGTGGCTAGGTAGCCGATGCTGTGGAGCGTGTGACCAAGTAGAGGACCCTGCATCACCCCGTCTGCTGCGACGACTCCCACCACCACTCTCTCCCACGACCGACCACGTCCGCCGCCGTGAAGGACACACACTTCTCAGGACGAAGAGCCACTCGCTACACAATCATCATTACCGACGGGTAGAGGCAGCCGAACCTTGTCGACTCCGAGCGCCTCCAAGGTCGAAATCGCCCCAGGCACCGCCGATCATTGAACCCAGCTCCACATCACCGGCACCATGGGTAAATCAACCCAATTGCTTCTGCTTGCTTGTCTTCTCCCCGCTCCGGCCTCACTAACAGACTCTTTCGCAGCGCAAGGACAACCACCCATAACCACCATCCCCCCCTTCGCCGACACCAACGCCTTGCCCGCCTGCGCCATCAGCTGCGGCCCCCTCTACGACGCCAACGGCGCCTGCGTCCCTCCCCAGGTCCAGCCGGCCGCGCCCACCGTCTACGAGGCATGCTTCTGCACACATGACGCCGTCAAGGCCTTCTCAACCGCCACCGCTGGCGTCTGCGACAACGCGTGCCAGGGTCCCGGTCTGAACTCCATCGCCACATGGTTCCGCGGCCTCTGCGACGTCGAGGGCGGTGGGAATAACGGAGGCGGTGGGAACAACGGGGGCAACAACGGGGGCGGAGGCAACGGCAATGATGGCAGGCCCACGGGGACTGGGAGCCCCGTTAACAACGGAAACAATGGCGGCGGTGGCGACTGGTGAGCAACCCCCCTCAAACTCCGCGCGCGAGCACCTCACTAACCCAGACAGGTTCTCCGGCCATTGGCAATGGGTCGCCATGCTCATCGCCCTCGTCGTCGGCCTCGGCGCCATCTGGATCGGCGCCTGCATCTGGCGCCGCCGGTACCTCAAGAAGAAGGAAGCCCGCAAGAACCAGAACCGACAGTCCGGCTCGGCCGTCCACCATTCCTGGGGCCCCGACGCCGCACAGCGCCATCTCGGCTCCGGTCCGTCGATAGGCTCCTCGCCCGCCTTGAACGACTCCCGCGCCGCAGGCTCCTTCATGCCCGGCGCGCAGGCAGCCGCCGTCGAGGAGAAGCCCAGGAGGAAGTTCCTCGGTGGGAGGTAGCAGACGTGAAGGTTCTCGACGCATTTTTCCAACCCACTATCGACACGACACGTCTGTAACGGCCGCTCTCCCTTTTTGTTTGCGTTCCAAGCCGAACTACGATCTGACTATTGTTCCGCCCCGTCTATATCTCCTTACCGGCGTTACCGTGCTTCCTCCAGTCTTGTTCTATTTGTACCCTTGGGATTTCTAGTTGATGGGAGGCGTTTTGAGTCTTTTGGTCTCTGTATGTCTTACCATCCATCGGCTCCAAAAGCGGGTGCCGCTACTCCGGCACTCTGATGGTTAACACGGCCATAGCTGTACGGGGTGCGACCACTTATTCATGCTTAGCTTGGGTTGACGGCATGGTGGGATCTCTTGGCGTCGTTGGCGTCTTGGATATGGAAAGAGCAGCTCATCGCAGTTCGGTCGTCGTGTCTCGGTCTACGCTGGTCGCCGATATGGCGGACTCGCTGGCAGTCAATATATCGGCTACCTACGGTTTCACTTCATGACGCGCCAAGTTCAATGATTCCGGGCATCCCGTCGTGTATGATGCGCCTACCATGGTCTAACCCTATTACTATCTTCCAATTACCTGTGGCGACTCCTGCCCAGATCAGCTGTCCTTCTCTTGCTCCGCCGCAGCGTCCATGTACAAGTCAATCAAGCAGCCCGCGGACCAAGCTTGTGTTGGGCTCTGTTGAGGTCGCGTCGTGTCAGCGTTACATTCTAGGCAGTGAGACAATGGGACAAGGCCACCAGTCACTTACCGAATCAGGACAGTGCTCGCCATTCTTCTGGGTCAATTCCGCCAGGCCCGCCCAGACGCTCTCCTTTATCATCTTCTTGCATCCCGCCAGGCGTCGCGTGACCTGCTGGAACGCCTCCGTCTTGCCCTCTTCCGTGGTCCTACGCTTCAGATCAAACTTCAACAGGGCCCGCAGGAAGAAGCCCGTCGGCCACAGCCATTCAGGCCCCTGGTGGTAGTTCCTGCCCTTGCTGGTGGCGAAATCCTCGCTATCCTCGCTGTTGTGGTAGTACGGCCGGTAGTTGAGATCAGCAGGGTCCAAAGTCGCCATGCCCGTCGGACCTCGGATGGTCCTGTCCGCGAGGCACAGCGCGTCAAGCGCATGGTCCGGATCGAATAGCGCCGGGGCAACCGTCATAGCAATGGGGAAGTTGCAGCGCAGCTGGTAATCTTCAAACTCTTTGCCAGACTTGTAGAGGTCCTTGTAGATACCCCGGCGGTTGACAATGGCGGGGTTCACGTCGTACTTGGAGTCATCCTCTGGGGACGCCGGGACGAAATAGCATCTCTCAAAGTTGTCCTTGATGCGGCCTGCCCAATCCGCCAGACTGACTGATTGGCCGTCGGCGGTCATGACATCTTTGTAAGGGTATTGCCCCTGCCTGTGAAGCTCTGACAGCCAATCCAGAGTGCTGTATAGGAGGCCAGTGATTTCGATAGCGGCGCCGTCGCGGGGTGTCCCTGGGATTCCCTTTGATCCAGCCTTCTCGCTCTCGCCCATCTTGTCCATCCAGGTGCCGCAATTGAACTGATTACCACCAAAGATGAGCCCGGTGTTCCAATCGACCTTGATGTCCTGGTTGAACCCCTCATCCTTCATTTGGCCGTCAATCTGCGGCCCTGCGTTCGCTTCGCGGTACTTCATTCCCGACGCATGCCTCTGGAGTGCCTCCTGGATGATGTCTTGGATCGTGCTCTCGTGAGAGTATGCCCGAGGGTCATCGGTAGGGAACCACGTATCGTCATATGGCAAGAACCTACGCTTGACCTTGGTCCGAAGCAGCGCCGTACCCTCAGGAGCAAGCTTGGTGTAGTCCTGAATCATCTGTAGGAAGAACCAGATCGAATCCCGTGAGTTGTACCTGGGAGCGTCGCCACTACTGAGGAGATTGGGGATCATTCCATGCTTCAGCACACTACCGAATGCCAGAATGTGCTCCTTGGCCTCGTCAAAGCGTCCAGTACCCAGGAAGAGGCCCCGCGCGGAGATGAAGACATCACGCCCCCAGCATCTCGCCCATTCTACCGCAAAATGAGGCAGTCCGGCAGCCAAAGAAGGCACAGCCTTCTGTGGCCACAGGGAGGCAGATTTGACATAGCCAGTCTGCTGGACACTCACCAAAGCCAGCTTTTGCACGAACCATTGTCCGTCTCGCACATTGCTTGTCATGAGTTCCAGTGCCCTCCCTGAGGCTGCTGAGTGCGCTGTCCGCAGTACGAGCCCGAAGTAGCGTGGGAGGAGGAAGCTGGGTATGGGCCTGATCGCATTGAACCGTTCCCTGAGCCACTGGGCGGGTTGGGAGAGGCGCTCATATGATCCGGTTCCACTAGCGCGCTCTAGGCGGCCGACGATATAGTCCAGAGACCACTTGCCGTCTCGAAGATTTTGGCAAAGCGGATGGGCAAGATTGTTGTCCCTGATGATGGGCTCCAAGACGCTCCACCACCCTTGAAGACCAGCGTAAACGAGCTTCCCATGACCGGGGATATCGTACGTGCCGTCCTGACCACCACTGGACTCCCTCTCTTCGGCGTCGCATCGGTACATCAAGAAGTTGAGGTCCACGAGGTCGAGATTACTCATGGCAGCGTCCGCTCCGGACGTGACATAATGGTCCAGCCCGGAGGAGTGCTCTGCGGTGGGGATCCACGTCTCGAAGAGAGCGATGCTCCCGGGAGGGAACTTGTCCCGGACAGTGATGACGGTTTCATCCCCGGTGACTTCCATCCTGATGCCGGGTACGTCGATCACCCGACTAGGGAGACCGCGCAGGTACTCCTTGTCATCAAGCACCTCTTGCGTCGCTTCTGCACTATCATCAACTTCCAGCATCCAACTTCCCAGATGGCGCGCTTTGGTGCCCGCGAGATGGACAGAGCTAAAGGCGCCATTGCCATTGCCATAACCCGGGAATGCAGTGTGGGCAATGAGGAAGTAACCCTTGCGCGACTCCGGATGGACACGATGCACCGTGACGTACTCGTCTTCGTGATGTATATGCGTCTCGTCGTAACCATCCTTACCCATCAGGGTGTGGATCTGGTTCAGGAGCTTCTTGATACCACCAATGCCGTTCTTGCCTCCCCCAACAGTAACCGGCTTCGAGCGGGAAGATTCCGAAGTGTACAGTCGGGTCTCCTTGACGAGATCGATCAATCTAGGATAGATCTCGTCGTAGCCCATAACACTTCCTGTTGCGCTAGAGCACATATTGACGAGCGCGGCGTTTGGTAGAGTGTCGCGCGCATCACGTTTCTGAGCGGGGGTCTCATTGTCGTGGGTGCAGTCCATGAATAAGGCATGAACCGGTGTCGGCTTGATGGTACGTATTATCTCCCGGGAGAACTCGCCGTCATTGCGAGTCCCTTCCAGGGTCAAGCTAGATGTTGACGTACGCCTTTGGGACCTCGAAACCTCGTCGACCTCGAAGCTACCAATCGGCCGTCCGCCATGGCGGTGGACAAGTCGGCTGAGCTCCCCTGTGCTCCAGGCTTGCATCGCTTCGCGAATGAGTGAACTGAGGCCAAGACGCTTGACAAAGACATAGTCCGTCTCCTCCGAGCCACTGAAGAGTTCCGCGACAACGTAGAGGTCGGGGCGCACCCGGCGAGCCTCGTCCAGGATGTGCTCCGCCACATGGATTGGCGTGGAGTGGCAGTTGTCTATGCGCAAGCCTGCAAAGTACTTGGCCAGCAGCCGAGCATACTTGGTCATGTGTTCCCACAGCCAGGGACTGTCCTGAGGACCTGATCCGTATCGGAGCTTGACGCAGTCGCCCCAGACAATGACCTCCCGACGCAAGTACACTCGCGAATCGGGCCCGGCATTGTCGATTAAAGCATTTCCACCCCAAACCCAGCCATTATTGACCAAAACCAAGTCCCTTGGGGAATGCCGTGATGTTTTGTCGTTCTTTGGAAGCCGGGTGAAGTATGTCTCGATCAAGGGCCTTTTGTCGTTGATGGGGCCCAGCTTGGGACCGTGCTCATCCAGGCGCATGTACTTGATGCGATTGAACACCTGCTCCATGATCTCGTCCACATCAGTGTCATACTCTGCGTAGAACGTAACATTTAGGGCGTTCAGAATCTCCACCGCCTTCTGCAAACCAGCGCCCTTGTCCGCCCCATCAGTATCCTCCCCTTCATACCGTCCCAGTGTGAAAGACAGCACGCTCGCCACCAGAGTCGGGTCCACCCGCCGGCGGAAACGCTCACCGAGGTGGTCAGTGCCATGTAGGCCGTATTGTCGAACAACTTGGACCTTGTCCTCCAATGGTCCATTCTTCAGGGTCTCAATCTGGTCGGAGAACTCGCCTTGATCCTGAGGAACGTGAGTCTTGCCAGCAACCCATGCTTCAACGGCCGCATTGGCGTCGCGTGTAACATCGAGCACATAGAACTCCCAAAGGCGAATCTCAACTATGACCTCTTTCTTGACAGCCTCCATGATCTTGATCAAGTCGTCCGTGGTTTCGAGATCGGTCGGCAAGCCGAGGCTTCCGAGGCTGGCGCTCAGTTCCAGGAGCTTTGTGTCCAACTCGTATGCAGCTTCCAACCATGGCGCCGTGGTCAGGTTGTAACCTGCATCGGGATGCTCTTGGAGCCATTCCGTATTGTTGGCAGTGTGGTTGAGGACAATGTCAGTCAAGCTCAGAAGCGAATGTTCCTTCTCGAGGCTGTCGACCAAGCGCTGCACATCCTCCTCGCCGGCGGGGAAACAGGCGGGATCCCAGCCAAGCTGGTCGCATATGCTGTACGGAGAGTTTGAGATGCCCCGAACCTGCAACGGGGTGAAGTGTATCATGTTGTAGCCTCGATCGCTGATCCCCTGCAGGTGGCGGTCCCAGTCCGTGGGGTATTCGCCCATGAACTTGCTAATGACGGAGAAGACGGATAGCGCGGGTAACGGCAGGGGGCGACCGTCGAGTCTGAGGCGCGGTGCCACATCGATATAGTATAAGGGCGTCTTCTTGAGCTCATCCTGGGAGGTATTGTCGGGTGACGATTTGGGGCTCAGCGCGGGGAGCTCTGCGTAGGTGGTGTAGAAGGCGTAAGCCCCAGCTTCGTATATGGGGATGGAAATCTCGAGGGTGCGATTGAAGTCGGGAGTAAGCCTGCAGCTCATCGTCAGCTGCGGGTTTCCTCATCCAAACCGAATCTCGGGGCATACTTGAACTCCCTAAAGTTGTCGCGTCGAAATTCGACGCCCTTTTCGGGGATGTTGACCCAGAGGCTGCCATGACAGCATATGGACGAGGTGCCCTCAATTGCGAAGCGGATGGTCACCGGGTCGCCGCAGCGAGGCGCGAGGTAGATGTACTCGCCTGCCACCTGGGGCGAGCCATCGTCGTTGAGGGGGAGCAGATAAACCTCGTTCGACATCATGGTTCGCGGTATCATGCTGGAGGGGAAAGGGAGGGCGGGAGCCAGCAAAAGCTGCCCCGCGCTACAGAGTGCTCTGGAGGGGCCGCTGGGGGGGGCTGGTACGTCAGGTCCAGTTTAACGTCCGTGCAGGGGACGTGCGGGTTCTGGTTGCAGAATCGATGATGGCGATCCACCACATGTGGGCGAGACACTTGCTTGGCGGGCAGCTTCTATCCGTACGTACCTTGGACTACCTGCTCGTATGCTCGCAATAGGTAGTAGTAGCCTGCAGCGACGAGGTGGCAAAGGCCATGGAAAGGCGGGGGAGGGGATGAGATGGAGGGACGGATAAGGAAGAGACGAGGCACATACTTGATGCCAGTGCTACTGTGGTGGAGCAAATAATCAAAAGGCCGTCGGCGAGGTTCCCCATCGATCAATCGGTGGTGGCAGTTATGGTGCGGGATGCCAGTGCGCCTGGCGCTGTACGATTTGTTGGCCCCGTCCCTCCCTTGCAGTGCCTTACCAGGTCGTTTACAGTAGCAAGGGGCCGGGCCTCATGCTATGGAAATCCCCCCTGCCGCCGTCGCCAGCGTCGAAGAGGCAGTGCCGGAGTCACACAGGCTGAAATCAGTACCTAACATAGTAGTCAGTCTCACCGCCGGAACGGGTTGAGGTAAGCCTGAACACCTAGTAGCCAACCCCCCAGTCGGTCACCGTCTACCTAGGTGGGTGGCACGGACAATCCTCTCCGGCGAGTCTCCAGTTACACGACATGATGAGGCCAGTCGCAGACAACCACGGAAAGCGGAGTTGCCCCTAAGGCCTCAGCACTGCTGGGAGTCCCAGGACAATGAAGACCAAAACAAGGCATAAAGACCCAGTTCGACTTCTTTACGGGCCTAGAACCGAGATAGAGGAAATTTTCAGACGCCAAATCCCGCAGAAAGGAAATACAGATCGCGATCGCCAGCATGAGCTTCGATGTCCAGGAACAGAGAAGCTTTCGAGCAGGGCAGTTGCGTCTGTGGTGGGGCACGCACTCCTCTTGGGAAACCCATGGCGCTTTTGTTTCTGTTCACATGTTGCAAGTGAATCTGAGGTAGCAACCAGAAACCGCATTGTCAAGGCTGAGAACCTAGAATTACTCAATTGAGTTATGGAGGCCGAGTAATTAGCGTTTCAAATTTCTACCTACTATTTAATTACTAGTAATTAACTAGCTTTAATGTCTGGAATTCTTCTCGTCTTCTGAAACTCTCCAGTCTCGAGGACTTTTCCGTCAATAGTCATGACGTCACTGGTGCTTAGCGGCATGGATAAGCACCGGTGGATAAGCAATGCATCTGAAGCGATAAGGCAATTGCACTTGGTGCTTAAAGGCCAAACCCACATTTTGCAGCACCGATCCCGTTGGTGGTTTTATCTAGATGGTCTAGATATAGTACCGTAGAACCACGACGTTGGACCGGAACTGACAGGGACCTGTACATCCCAACAATTCCTTCCTCTTTGAATTTACCTGACATTCAACCAGTATCCCGCCAAACTGATCTGCGTTTTTTATTCTCCGGTCAACCCGATTGGATGGTGAATAACCTGCCCCAGTCCCAAGCCTCCCTACCCGCGAGGCACGGGGTAGTACTTTATATATGGTTCCAATCCGATTATTCTTTTTTTTCGAGAATGTTTCCTTGTTTATTAGCAGATTTGTCGCCAAGTACAATCTGTGCAAGACAGTGCCCTGGGCCCTCAGGACTATGTCCGTATGGAGCAGCGCGCAGGTGCGTCGACTACCCTGTATCTCCCACTTAGGATCGTAAAACACGTTGGGAGATCGACTCAGTGGGACGGAAAATGAAAGTTCAAGCTACTAATTAGTATATGACTGTGACTTACAGGCTCATTGTGACCTTGGTCTGCATATAAATCCGCACATAGCCGAAGTTGCGTGTTCATATATTGTGGGGTTTCCTCGTTGGAATTTTGTGATTTACAACCCATTTATATTCAACAACCACTATTGCTTCGTTCGACAATGGGGCCAGCATACTTTCGCAGCATATACTAGGTACACCGGACGATGGGGTGTTGAGCACTGTTGCACTGTTTCCTTTTCTGGCTGGCAAGGAAATTCCCATTGACAGGCTCTCAATATGTGAGCAACGCTGCAACACTTTGCAAGATACGATGCGATGTGAGCATGTAATACGAACACAGTCTCCTAAGGTTGGCACAAGTAGTCTATGGCGCTATGGCGTTGCTTATACCTTGGTCACTGGGTCTGCACCCGAGTCTCTCCTAGCAGGTTTCTCACCAACGCCATTACTGGCGCCCACTGTCCCCTCGGGCCGGGCTGCTTCGTCACGCGCTACCAATGCCGCATCCTGCTGCTGCTGAGAAGTTTTATCCTCGGCCGTTTCCAGCCCTCTATCCCGAATAAACACCATACCAAGAAGGCAGAGTCCAATCAAGGGAACCTGCAAGATGAACACGGCATGACTGGCAGCCATGTAGGCGTCAAGCACACTCTCGGGAATGCCCTCGCTTCCAAATTCAGGCAGGCTGTAGGTGGAATCGGCCAGGTATGCATACTCGGCGGGCAGAGCTGTGCGAAGCCGGGCCTGCAGCGCGGCGGCGGAGATGGCGAGACCGCAAGCGCCCCCAGCGCAACGGTAGAAGTTTCGGTTAGAGATGATGACGGCGCGGCGGCTCTTGGGCGAGTGTGCCTGTAGGGCTACTAGCGTCGGCTGGAAGATGCATCCGACGCCAATGCCCATAGTGGCCAGGGGGATAATGATGATGCCGATGGGGGTGTGACGGTCGTACAACAGAGTCAACCCGGCGCCACTGGAGCATGGGGTCAGTATAGCCCTGCTGCTGATGACCGTCTGGAGAACTGTGTTGACTTACAGTGTCCACATTGCGAATCCGACCCAGATGACCTCGCCGTAACGCTTAAAGTGGGAGATGTAGAAGCCAGAACACACTGAGATGGCGGCCTGAAGACCGACGAGCGGCATGTAGATGAGGGCCGAGGTGATCATGGAGAACTGGTGGGCGTTCTGTAGGTACAGCGGTACGTAGTAGAGGATAGCCTGGTATACACTTCCCAGTATCATGGACTGGGTCAGCATTACGGCGACGACTGGGTTCTTGTATATCTCGACTGCTCGCGAGGGTCAGCCAACAATATGGGAGCCGCCATTGGACGGACGAATAGAGGATGATATTTACCTGGCATCATGGGAAGTTTCGCTACACGCCACTCGATGATGATAAACAGGATGAGGGAGAGGGTTCCGATGGCCAGCATGCTAATGACCATGGGAGAGTCCCAGGCAAAGTATGAACCACCTGTTGCCCCTGGTCAGCACGGCGACGGGCTCGCAACGACAGAGGGAAAGGGTGGCGGACTGACCTCCAGAGATGGGTATCAATAGGAAAACGATGCCGATTGACGAGGTCAACGTCCCCAGCCAGTCTACCTTGGTCACACTCTCAGAGAATGAAGCCGTCCGCGGCTTCGAGGGCAGGTAGAGGTACGACAGCACAAACGTGACAGCGCCGCAGGGGGCCAACATCCAGAAGAAGGCACGCCAGGTCGTCCTCGTGGAGATGGCGGCAGCGAGGAAAGGACCGACAACGTTTCCCAGCCCGATCATGCTACCGATGATACCCTGGTATCGACCCCTCTGCTCCAGGGTGACGACGTCGGACACGATGATCGAGGTGAGGTTGACGAGTCCGCCGCCGCCGATACCCGCAACGGCGCGGAACGCGTAGAACATGGCGGCATTTTGGCTCAGGCCGCAGAGCAGGTCGGCGACGCTCAGCAGGGCGATGGCGGCGAGGAAGACGGTCTTGCGGCCGAAGATGTCGGACAGCCGGCCGTAGAGCATCTGGAAGGTGGTGTTGGCGAGGAGCGAGGCGGTGCCGGCCCAGGAGATGGTGGCGCGGGCGTCGAGGTCAGCAGCGATGACGGGAAGCGTCGTCGAGATGCCATTCTGGTCGATGAAGTTGATGAGGAGCGTGACGGAGAGGATGGAGAAGACGATTATGAGCTGCCCGCGGGGGAGGATGTTGACCTGGTCGTGAAGTGACCGCTCAGCCTTGGTTATGGCGGCCTGCCGGGGCATCGTGTGGGCGGTCGGTCAGTTGTATCGCCAACCCCGGTGAAGGGCTGGGCATTCAATCATTTCATCCATTCATCATGGGCTTCACGCGTCGATGGCGAGTGAGGGGAGGTATTTGATGGGGCAAAAGTCCCCCGGCCCGGCCACGAGGACGGCCGCTCATCGGAGATGGACTGGGGCATGTCCGACGTGCGAGTGACATAGCCGGCATTGATGTCATCCCCGAGACGCGGCGGCGGCAATAACGGCGGATATACCTGCCAAACTCGCAACTCTGGCGACCGATGACACCACCCAGCGAATCCGATCGGAGAATTGAGCATGTAACCGACGATGTGGGTATAAATGTGCCTTACCAGCTACTAATCCGAGGTCATTACTCATTTTCATCCTCCTTATTCAGAAAACTACCACCCACCCATTTTTGCATATCAAAGGGTAAGTGTGTCTATGTATCCCCCCTCATGTTATGTTCCCTCTCGCTAATTGATATCTCAGACAGATATTACGCTTCCAACCCTTATAGCTTACGCATCATGATGGTCTTTTTCGGATCCGGAACAGACTATGTACGCCGGGTCAGCACTCACCTCGTCACCAAGTCGGCAGTTAGCAAAAGGTGGGAATTATAACATACCTGAGCTCCAATCTGCATGTTCTCATACCTCCCCGTCACTCCTGGCACGTTCTTGATGTCGTAGTGCAACAGCGCCGTAGCCATGACCATCTTGATCTCATTGACGGCGAAGAAACGGCCCGGACACGCATGCCGGCCGTATCCAAACGTCAGGCTCGTCGTGCCCACGCTGACAAACTGGCTGTTGGCAACCACCTCGGCCGCCTTGGTGGCGGATGCGGCGGCGCCCTTGGACTCCCGCAGCTTGTAATAGCGCAGGGGGTCGAACTGGTAGGGCTCGTCGTGGATGTCGCTGTCGTAGTTCATGCTGCCGGCAGGAACCTCGATGATGACGCCCGGTGGAATGGTCTGGCCGTTGGACAGGGTGAAGGGCTTGAGTACACGTCGCTGGAAGGATGCTGCGGTTGTGGCACCGTTAGCTTCGTGTGCGCTTCTCAGGTTATGAATTGAATCGTGGGCCCTACCTGCTGAGAGGGGATAGTATCGCAAGACCTCCTTCATGAAACCTGGTATTACATGGTCAGCGGGGCGCCCGAAGCCGAGCATTGGCTTTCAAAGGACTCACTGTCAAGCTTCTTCATGTTCTGCATGGCAAGGCTGGTAAACTCTCCGCCGCTCTCTGCCAGGGCCTGCTGCACATCTTCCCGCAGCATTGGGATGACCTCGGGCATCGCCGCAAGAGTATAGAAGCTACATGTGTTCCCGTCAGCCGTTTGCGTGCATGTATCCCGCTTGTCCTGCAAGGTGAGCTTACGCGTTGGTAGTAGTGAGAGTGGTGGTGTGGATGGCGGCGAAGCTGATACCCAGCTGGTTCTTGGCCAGCTCCTTATCGTCCTTGGCCCCAAACTTCTGCTGCGAGTCGATGATCCACTGCAGCATGTCGTCGGGCTTCTGGTAGTCCGGGTTCTCGGCGGCCTCGCGCCGGCGGGCAGCGACGACGGGGCGCAGAAAGTTGTCGGCCTCCTGTATGCGGCGCTGGAGCTTCTTGACCTGTGGCAGGAACCTGGCGACGATGGGCCGCAGCCAGGGCGGTGTGAACTGGAGGATGTGGACAGCTGTCATGAGGTCGACGGTGTAGTTGATCGAGGCGTCCAGATAGGCCTCGTCCCGGCAGAGCTCGGGGCCGACAAAGATGCGACCGGAGGCCATGGCCACGATGCGGAGGAGCTTGCTGTTGATGTTGACCTCGGTCCAGTCAGCCGTCTGCGGCAGCTCGAGGCGCATTGCCTCCTCCACTTCGTTGTAAATGGTCGGATTCAGATGTGCTGCCTCAGATGTCAGCGACAGAGGGTAGTGACAATGCTACTTGCAGTGTCTCTTTTCTTACCAAGCGATGGGGTCAGGGATGTCTTGACGGTGTGCGGCAGCGACGGTACATCCGAGTCGATTTTGGTGTACTTGGACTGCATGGACTATCCCCGACACTCAGCATGGTTCGGTATATTGCGAGTCGCGACGGACCTACCTCTTCGACAGCCCCTGCGAAGCTCAGCACATCGTCGGGCAGCTTCTTGAGCTCGGGTAAGAACTTGGGGGATACGACGAGGACCTTGGACTCTGGCACAAATCAGTACATAGGGATAAACAGAAAATGAAAAGACTCATCATACGTCTCGCCGTCGCAACGCGAAAGACACCCTCCTTGAACTGTGCCCGTCAAAAGTTGTCAGTCACTACATGTAACTAGACTCTCGGCCGGCGACGTCGTGGACACTGACCTTGTTGTAGCCCTCCGTGTAGATGGCCCATCCGCCTCTCTTCATGAAGCCCTTGTGTCCATCACCTACGACCGGTATGCCAGCCAGGGGATCCGGCCTTAGGAGACGAGGCAGCAACAGAACCATAAGGAGGACGAGGATGGTGGTCGCGATGGCCGGCCAGCGGGCCTCCAGCTCCCGGTAGAGGGTCGCGTAGTCTGTAGTCGCCGCCATTTTGAGCCTGGCGAAGAGGTCCAATCCACGGGGGGGGAGGGGGGACTCGGCAAGATATTACTATACAGCGAGAGAGGGGGAGGGGGGGGGAGGAGCTGAAGTCTTTTAAAGTATGGAGGGCCCCTCCTGGGAGGGCCTACGCATTCATTCATCTCTTATTCACCCAATGTCTCATCCTATCCGACCTCTTCGGCGAATAAAAGATCGTCACGTCCCCCGTCGTTTACCAGAAACGCCAACGTGCTACCCGGCAGTCTAACGAGCCGACGCAAGCTTGGCAGGCTAAGCGAGGGGTGCGCGTGGGAATGATGTGCCGAGTGTGGGGGCCGTCGCAACGGCTCGAGGGAGGGGGGTCGGGTCGGGCCTAAGTTGCAAAAGTATGTAGTCATGGCTCGTATCATCCCTTTTCTTCACTCGTACTCGTATATATAAACCATGGCTTCGTGGCAAACCTCAACTCTGGGGTGGGCCGTTGAAACATGGCGTTTGTGGGTTGTGCGGGATCGTCGATACACATCGTTTCACATGCCCGGTACAGTATTACTTTATACATGCGACCGTACTCGTACGAAGGAGACATCTAATTAATTGTATAGGTCATACCCGGTGAAGCATCGTCATCGCCACTTATCCGTCACAACTCACCCGGACGTCAACGGAAGAAGGGTTAATATAAACCACATGTAATGACAACAGGCCGCATAATGTGTCTTTGTGAACTTACCGTGCTAGTTAGTATTAGAAGGTACGGATCATTACTATCAACGCAGTGCAATATCCCGTCGGTACGACATGAAACGGGGACATGGAGTATCCGCACCCGGAATCTCAAATCCCAACCCGGACCGGGCCTTTGGCGCCTATTACTTCACCGCCGCGTACATACCTCGTACTACATGACTCCCCAAGAGGCCGCAGAGGAGTAGCTTAGCACGAGGAGAGAATGGTAGGTACTCATACCTAGCCAGGGGCAATGTCCATGGCGAAATTATGTAGCAGGGATCCCTTCCAAGAACAGTAAGGTGCCGTCGTTGTTACAATCCTTAGGATAGACCGGCCAAAGCGAAACCGAGACCGAGGCATCCCCCGGCGGCGGGGCTTGCGAGCGATACCCAGGTCTCCACCGACCTTTCGCCAATAATATGAAACTGTCCATCGAAGCCGTCCGCTCTTCCACCCCTCACAGACCCGAGTCCCGAGCCACTAACAACAGTGTCCCAAAGGGATGGCATGGGAACGATCGTCTGCCATGTTGCATCAAGACGATGAAGTGGCTCGTTTGAGCTCAATGCCACGCCAGCCACTGTACATCGTGGTGGCCCCGAGAAATCTCTTGGTCTAACAGGTCTACTAGAGAGAATGTGCCACAGATTTTTGAAGGAACTGAGGCTTACAAACACAAAGGATGAGCAGCTAGATGCGGGATGCTACAAATTTCCTTTCTCCCTCCCCTCCCCTTATTCGGTAATATCTAGCGTTCCTACTAACGAAAGATACCGACAGATTCGGAAAGTGGAAACAGAGAGCCAAGTGCTTACCTTTTTATACGGGGCATTGATATTCAACTCCATCGGGTTGGCGCCTGTTGGTTGTGTTTTATAGTCCGGCCACTCCTCAAGAGGGGAAGTCCCTCGCACGACATGTTGACGACATGGACAGATTTCGAGTTGGAAAGAAAATATTGATTTCCCAGGAGTCTAAACAACCCAAAAACCTCGGGCCTAGGTACAGCGGCTAGATAGGAGCCCAGGAGGGGTTCATATAGCACGGATGTCCAGCCTTCATGTTAAGACTTGCGAGGCCCGCCACGAGATAAGCTTGGTTCTCATCCTCCCTGCTCAAGCCTCCAGTATTTTGGCGTGAGCAGCACTGCGTTGAGATGAAGCCACGGAGTCTGTACGACGTCTGTCGCTTTAGACGAACTAGTGATTGTGACCTTCGCGAGATTCAGGAGCATGATACTTTGTCTGCATATATTCCTCCTTTGTTGCTAATGTTTGCACATGAAACCCCCGAAAGTCTCTGATCTGTGTGAGCCATGAAACATAATACACATTACCACGGTCCAGATTGCAAACGATTTCCATAGTGCACAGCGGGATCACGTTTGTTGAATTCTAGTCTCAAATCCACTCGGGTTGCTGTCGTGATATCTGCTGAGCTCCGTACCGTTCGCACACATTTGTGCCCATGGCGCCGTTGCGTAGCGTACCACTACCAGTAGAAATGCGCTCCTTTTGCGCAATAGGGCTACTACGCACGCATAAGACTCTCCTGCATCTTCTTTACGTTTTCGTTTGTTGGGCCTAAAGTAGAACATCAGAGCTTGCTTGACACAATCCGCTGGTAGATCTCATTACAATATGCCTCGAATAGTACAGACAGAAACCCAACGCCTTGCGATACACAAACAAGATCCTTCAAGAAGCTGATAATTTCGATCCATGACGCTCAAGAATATCCTTTTTTTTTCTTTCGCCCATTAGCTCCTCTCCTATTGCCCAAATTGAAAGGCATTTGTAGGATTGTTGCTGTTAAAGAAGTGCTCAAAATTGTTGAACTGGTCCACCGACATCGCCCAGTCCATAAACTCGCTGAAATAATTAGGGTCATTCTGCTCGCTCGGGTCCAGCCACGCAAGCCCATCATCATCGCCATTCGTATTCGTCACATATGCTCCTCCATTCACGGCGGCGGGGCACTCGGCCGGCTGTTGCTGCTGCTCCGGTGTCGCACCGGGCGGCGCCATGATGCCGCTCCTCAGTCGGCCCGCCAGCTGGTCTGCTTTGCTCGTCAGGTCCCGGATGATGTCGGCCGCATCAGCGGCGACGCTGAAGTTTGCGCCAAAGACGTCGAATACAGCGACGGCCTTGTCGAGAGCTTTCCGGGCGTTGGACGTGGACGAATGGATCGGGTAGGCCAGCACGAAGCCCACGATGGAAATGGCTGCGTTCCACTGCCAGAAAAAGAACTCTGACCAGCCGCACATGAAGTCCGTCTCCGTCACTACCTGATGCATAATCAGGGTGTGCGCAATGGCGTGGTGGACGCAGGCTGCGGCGTGTCGCTCGGCTATGGGCGTGTAGGTGCTCGCGTTGGAGTAGAATGTGATGAAAGGGCGGCACAGGTTGGTGAATTGGCTATGGTACAGAAGCTCCAGGCAGATGCGCTGACGCTGGAGCCATGTCGGGGCAAGAGGGTCGATGTCGAGCGGTGTGCGGTCAATGGCGAAGGGCTCACCTCCCTGGCGGCGGGGAGACTTGATGCTGGAGGGCAGCTGGTCCGCCCAGGCTTTGAGCGCGGGGAGGCGGACGGCCAGGAACTCGGCGCACGATTCGAGGGCCTGGGAGTCCTTGTAGAGAGAGTTGGTCCCGCTGCGCTCGAGTGCTTCTCCGAATTTCGCATAGAGCGGCTGGTGGATGTCGAAGCTCACGTGGCTGAGCTTCTGCATCTGGAGATTGTACGTGAGCCACGTAACATTCCCGTAGCTTCCCAACGTGGCCCCATTGGCAGACGCAGTCTCTATATCGTCGGAGGGTTGAGTGACAGTCACCTGAGACCTGTCGACGAAGCCAAACCTGCCCAGCTTGGCCGTCACCTTGGACTCGGTGGCCGAGAGTATCCACCATATCCTCTTGCGTAGCTCCCTGTCGGCCAGGGGCATGTCTGCCGGTGGCTCGAGATGCAGACCGAGGATCTGCGCCGTCCGGACCGCCTGAGCCACAGTGATGTGCGCCATGTTCTGGAACGACGCGCAGCAGAGGTAGCACATGGAGAAGATGAGGCACTGGACGGTGGTGATGGTCGGGCTCTCAAAGTCGGCGGCGAGGAGAGACTGGCCCCGGCGGTAGTACCACCGTCCAGCCATGGTTGCGTCGTCAGAACTCGGATCGCGATGGTCGGGGGCTGCGTCTCGCGATATGAAGCTGTAGCCGTATTGTAAGCAGATGGCGAGTACAATGTCCACAAGTGGCGAGTTCTTGCGGTGCGGCTTCGATGGCTCCCATAATGAAGCATAGTGTCTTCGGAACTCCACTTCGTCGATGACGGGCATTAAGCAGTGGTATGACTCCCAGAAGAGACTCAGAAAGTACTCCTCCTGCGTCCTGGTCATTGTGGGCGACGGTGACAGACCACCCACCACCTGGTTCGACTGAATCTCCCTCTCCTCGGCCTCATTGGGGTTCGTCAGGGCCGCATTTCTCCTTGCCTCTTTCGGCTGCATGCTCCGGGGAGCACATGGCTGCTGGAGCGCCTTGTTAAGGTACGCGCCAATCCGGCTGACAAAGTAGAAGTGAGACGAGGGGCCGTAGTACGATGTCTGGTCTGACCGTGACGTTGCAATAAAGATGCCGTCCCACTGCGGCTTCGAGACGACCGAGGGCGAAGGCGACGAGGCCTGTGTGGAGCTGTGACCATTCTGGCTCCCGCGCTGGTCCCGAGTAGACGACGGCGACGTAGCGATGGAGGTCTCGCTCGGCGTCGGGACGGATTGATGCTCGCGCGACTTGTAAGCGTCGAGCTCAGCCTGGAGCTCCTGAACTCGCGCTCTCAGCTTCTCAATCTCCTTGAGAGCCATTGGGAGGGTGCGCGGTTCATTGGTGCCCTTGTGGGTGCAATCCGCACCCCGTTGCCGACAGGCGCGGCACGGACGCCCATTATCGCATTTGATGCGCCTGGCGCGACACCAGTCGCATGCTCTTGAGACTTGCTTCCGTGTCGGGCGGATGGGGATCTCGCGGTCCGGAGAGACGGCGGGCACTTCTAGTTTCGCGGGACCAGTGGGTTTTTGGACAAATGTAGGCAACATGGCATCGGCCATACTCCCTGGCTGCTCTGGACAGTGGTCCAGATGCCGATAGGCTTTCAAACTTTATCACCCGGAGAGGAGATGACAGGAAGTGAACGAGTGGATGTATGATGTTGGGGAGACGCCAGCTCGGAGTTGCGGGAGACTCGATTCCGCAACTCCGTCAAGCGCCCCACTTTCCTGTGCATGTCTGTACCGGGTAAGCTCGAGGCTTGTCCATATTGTATGTCGGTACCAGGGAATCCTTGCAATTTTGGCATCCATCCATTAGGGTACCAAGTTAGTACAGTAAGTGTGTATGTTCTTTGCTTAATAGTTAACATTATAGTGTGCCTATTTGTCAGCGGACGAGCGCAGAGAAACTGGGCGAAACGTCAAATCATTAATATTTGTTTAGATACTTCTCCTGCGGCATGGAGTTGAGCTTCTATATGGATTTATTATGCCAACTTTGCCAAGCGAACTGCCCGCACCTCCCTGACTCAACATCCCTGTCTAACGATCCTGTCAGTCGGCGCTGCGGCGCTGCGGCGCTGCCGCCTCACCCCTGATCTCTTGATTATTACGTGTCTGACACCAGGGAGGGGATGTCGTCGACCGTGGACTCTCCCAGCAAGATGCCGTTGACCGCCGTGAAGAGCGGGTACTCCGCCTCGAGGCCCCTGGCCTTGAGGAAGCTGTTCACCTCGTGGGCTGTCGATGTGCCCTGGAGCTTCTGCCCGTTCAAGTCCTCCCGCTCGACGTCCTGAACCGAGATGCCCTTCTCCACCGCCTTGCGCGCGCAGCGGAAGTTACGTCCTCCCGAGCACGAGGTGATGAGGTCGGCTACGCCGGCTGAGGACTCAGTAAAGGTGCCAGTCTGCACGGTCTCGCCGAAGAACTCCTTCCCGAATTTGACCATCTCCATGAGGCCAATTCGCATGATGGCGGCCTTGGCGTTGTCTCCCCAGCCACGCCCGTCGACGAAACCAGCGGCAAGGGCCACGATGTTCTTCAAGGCACCCCCGAGGGACACACCAGCGACGTCAGACACCATCTGAACGTGAAAATACGGTCGGTGGAACAGGGTGCGGAAGCACTTGTGATCCAATGGCGGGTATTCGCTCGGGACAGCCGTAAGCGTCGTCTTAGACACCCTGCCGCGGACGTCACGGTGTGTGGTTTCGGGGAGGTCGCCAGCGCTGGGGTTCGGGCTCATAGATCGCGGCGTCGGGGCCCTGCTGTCCATCGGCGGAGGGGCGTAGGCAATGGTCGTCTCGGACCATTTCTCCAGAGCGATCTCGCCGGCAATGTTTGCCCCGCTCAGGGCGCCACAGTAGATGCCGAGGTCCTCTCCGATCCACTCGCTGAAGAGGCTCACGCCGTCGTCGGACACGTTGACACCCTTGATGCAGCTGATGCCGCGTGCAAAGGGCAGGATGTGGCCGCGGATCTGCTTGCAGACATTGCGGATGAACTGGTGCGGGAGGTTGAAGATGAGGATGGTGGAGTTCTGGACGGCGTCCTGCAGTGAGGGGTTGGCGATGACATTGGAGGGCAGGGCCACGCCGGGGAGGTACTTGACGTTCTCGTGGTGCTCGTTGATGATCGCGGTGAGCTTCTGGGGCTTGTCGCCGTTCGCCTCGTCGTAGTGTTTCGAGTCCTTGGGGATGGTCACCTCCTCCTCGTAAACCCACATCTGAACCTCCTCCTCAAAGACATCAGTGTTCTCCCGCGTGTTCTCAGCGATGATCTTCGAAATGGTCGATCCCCTCGAGCCCATGTTAGCATATTCAACGGACCGCCCTAGATGCACGTGTCACTCACCAGTTGCCGGAGCCAATGACGGTCACCTTGTGCTTCTTCCCGTGGCCGCCCAGCAGTGTTGACCCTGCCATCTTGACTGCCGTGGTGGGGGACGAGAAATGTCGTATAGGATGAAGGCACAAGCTTCTGAAGGTCGGGGAGGATCGAGAGCTGAGAGTACGGAACATGAAGACTGACGAGAAAGAGGGGCTTCCGTTCAGTGACAGGCAGGAAAGGAGGGGCGGATATATGTGCGGGCAAGACCCAACAACTTTGATTGGGGTCACTACCTGGTAGCGAGAAATCATGACGGACTGGGTTTAGCTGCCAGAGGGGACACACGACACACTCACCGCCTTCCCTAATTGGTCGAAAGTCTTGGCCGTACTCACGGCGATCCCGTATTCACATGCTTCGAGACCACCAAAAAGAATGGGATTCCTCGAGAATTCGAGATGCGGTTTCACATGTGGCTGGTTAAACGAGGATCGAGGCACCGCTTCAGGCACACGCACAGCCACACAGACTCTATTCTTATTCATCCTCTCGCGTGCACCCACGGTCCACCCCGGCCATTTCTCGGCGGCCCTTGTGTGTCTAGCGGGCCTGGACCAGTTCTCTATCACATAAACTGAGCTTTGACGGTGTGGCTGATGCATGGATGGGCCGCCGTGTTCCTAGCAAAGAAAATCTGCGCTCAAATGTATGAATCCTAGACATATTCTATCTCGAGATGCCGAGGCTTCATTCTTGAATCGGCAGTAACGCTGCGCTCTCTTCATCAGGCAGAGGTAGTCCAATCGACAGACGACGATGTTTCTTTCCTCGGCTCTCCTCCGTCGCTTCGCCATCTCCGAATATGGGCTTGAAAATGGTGTCGTGGGCCATCCATACCAGGTTAAATGTGACGTTTAGGAGCGCTGACACGAGAGGCGGGTACCTACCGTCCTCGTCTGCCAGCCACTCTGAGATCTTCATAAGCGATAGCAACAGCGGCGCAGCACACAGCAGTAAGAGGACGCGGCCGACCTGCTGCCTCCAGCTGGTGATTCTGTATGGCTCCAGTGACTGGAGGTACTCTTGGTAATAATCGGGGAGGTGGTGCTCGCTCGCGCCGGTGGTAATCAGCCTCAGGTATCGGGCACTCGCCTGGGCGTGGTCAGGGTCGGGGCGCTGCGGACGATCGATCATCTTTCGCCACCATGGACTCTTATTGGGCTCCCCCGGGTATTCCAGCGACACGCGCGGAGCATAGAGGGTCCTGGCGATGATCGGTCTCGGGAGTTCAGGTAAGGGACCTTTCTCAGGGACAGAGACCTGAGGTGGCAGCGGTATGCAGGGGACAAAGATCTCCTTGTAGCCTGACCCACCACCCTCAGTCCTGAAGATTTGGCGATAGTCGGCTTTGGTGACTTCATACACCACTCCCACCAGGCCGCCATCCCATTCTTGCCGGGGGTTGGCGGGAGGATACAATGGAGGGACTTTTGGTGTGTCCGGCAGCTTGGGCTTCTCGGGCAATTTTCTGTAATCGACATTGGCAAAACATGGCTCCTGATAAGGAAGTCCGGGTAGTCTGAGCGTGAACCGAAGTACCGGCACCGAAACGTTAATCTGAGAGAGCGGACGGATGCCTCGACGGCCCCGGAACGTCTCGGCGCATAGGTTGGAGCCATAGGCCAAATAGAGGACCGACTCGGAGTCTAAGGAAGGAGGGTGGCTACCGTCATCTTCCTGGAGGTTCTGGGCGAGTCGTTCGATTGAGGTCTGGGGCGTGCTTATGGCGCGGGCCGGTGTGGATGGTTGTCCCAAACTCTCGGTTGCTTCCGAGGACCCTGTGGAGGCGCCTGAGTGGGGTGACCGTTGCCGAGACATCTCAAAAGATTTCAACCCTAGGGGAGATCTCAGGAACGAATTTAGTACTTTGGTTGCAGGAGTCAAAGATGGATCGTCGGGGGCTACTTATCGGATTGTTCGCTGAGCCGAGTGGGTATAGCCGGCTCCACACACCATGCTCTCAAACAAGTGTCCATCTGCATTCCGTCGCGGACTTGGTTGTGGGGGTGCGGAGTCTGGCCCATTGGTGGCCAGCCTACCTGCCCTACGGTACCTGATCTTTATTAGTTCTTTGCTTATTAACGAGCGGAACGGCAAGCCAGCTACCAGGGTCCAAAAGCATGAATGTCCGCAACAGACTGCCTGGACCATGCGGCTTTCAGATCTAATCCCAGTCACTTCCATGCAAGAACGTCGGATCTCCGACCACAGCCTTAGCGTATTGGTAATCATGATACCCTCGCTTGAGCGACGTCCCGCTTGGCTTGTCGGATGGCTGGGCGAAGGTGGGCCAGGCAACAACGAATTCGTAAGTCAGTCGTCGATGTGACCAGAAAGGAAACGCGGTCTTCGTTTGATACAGATGTCGCCGGTGGGAGATACCTGTAAGTAGTACCTACCACGGCCAAGGTGCGGGTTAGGTAGGTATGTGTACCATGGCGCCTGCCAGTGCCTTACCTTACCCAGGCCGGTGCTGGGGCTGGCAACATGTGGTCGCACCTGCCTCACAACCTGGAACTGCATCGGGAGATGCCTGAGAGTGCGCGAGACGCGTAGGGCGACGCGTGACAAGGCAAACGAGAACCGGCCCCGAGGACCTTTGCCTCGCGTCCGCCTCATCGCGCTTCTTCACCTTCAATCTGTCCCCTTCCCGCAAGTTTCTCGCCCCATGCATACTACCTACCAGGTACAGAGTTACCTGATGTAGTGGAAGCCTACTCGTACTACGACTTCCGCATTCCCTCCCCAAACTCCTATATTTACCACGTTAGTTTCGTTCAGGACCACCCTACCCAGGAACCAAGGACAAATTTCCACGCGGACTGGGTGACCTACATCTGTCTACTCTCCCGCAGCATCGTGGATATGGCACCACCTCGCAACCGGCCAAGGTCAAATCAGCGAGTGTCATCGCACTTTGGAGAGTTGGACACCACCCCTACCAATCGCCATCTCCAGTCATCACAGCAGAAGACAGAAGGCCAACATTCACTCGCAACCACGCGTCAGAGCGTCGGAGCTCACACCCAATCCAGTCGGCCCATTTCTGATGGCTTGAACAATGGCTTGGACGACGACGATTTGCTAGCTCTCGATACAATGGCCGCTGGTCCCAATACACGGCAGGACCACCCACAGTCTGAGCTAAGCCCACGGACTCACTGCCATTCTCCTAACAAGGGAGAGACCCCGAAGGATATTTGGGACTTTGAGCCTGAGACTGACGCCGATGGCTCTTCACTCCCTCCCCTTTCTAGCCCAAGGTCTGGCCTGGACAATCTCCCAGACACGGTTCCAATTCCACCGGACCAGGAAGCTGTTCGCCCACCCCAGGATACCGCTAATGCACAGCCCGGGTTCGACCTCTCTGAAACCGCTTCTACCTTGAGGCGCAGTTCTCCATTCGAAGCCGACGAGACCCGCAATACCCTGTGGGATTTTGGAGAAACACCGATGAGACGGTCACCGAGTGATTTTGCCGCTTAGTATGATGGCAAATGTCAAACGGCCCATCCCTTGGATCAGAATCCGAACGCACCAGAAAGTATCGCACGAGAAGCCACGCCAATGGAACAGTCGACCTCTCACTCTCCTCTGCAAAAAAGACAGCATGTCAACGCGCCGTGGGAGATTGGCGACAGCTTTGGCAGCCCTTTGGCAGTGATTTCAACGGTCACCAATCCCCAAGGCTCCTGGCAGATACCCCATATACCACCCTGTCCTCGACTAGACCTCGAGTCTGAGAAAGATTTTGTTTCGTCCCCCCCAATAAAGGCTACAACTCCGGCAGTGGGTTGTAATTCCGCAGGCCAAGAGCCTACGGGTACTCATATCTCACCCCAGGAGTCTACGTCTTCGCCGGATAAAGCACAGAAGAGGGGCAAAAAGCGAAAGCAAAGACCCAAAACTCCAGTCCAGTTTGACGACAAGAGCCAGGCAATGGCTGAACGCCCCTCCAAGCGACAGGCGCTCGGGACTACTGCCGCGGCCGCCAACGGAGCCTTGCCTTCCAAGTCCCCTGTGCTCGTTGAAATAAAACGAGCTTCTGCAGATAAGCCTTCACGGTCAGTGAAAAAGCGTCAAGCTGCGGCTCCAAAAGAAACCCCACGGGTAGCTGTAGCTGTCAAATCTCGAAGCAAGAAGGCTGTCAAACGTGTTATTCATCAGACCATCAAAGAGGTTGCCCACGCAGGGCCAAAGACTCCAACGGATGCCACTCCGCCCCTTGTTGAGCCTGACAAACACCCAGCGGTACCTGGTGATCCCACAGCCCAAAAGCCGGGGAATGGGAGGGGAGGCTCAAAGGCGAGGGCCGCCGTATTATCCCGACAAAATCTCCGTGCGAACAAGGAGTCAAGAGCACAGGGCGATGCCACAGATCCTATCTTGGTTCGCAGCGAGCCAAGTTCCAGTGTTTCAAGTGCCAAGTTCTCTCAGCCAGAGGCTTTATGTTCGTCCAAAAACGAGATCCCAAACTGTACGGACCACATGCAATCGACCAAAGACGAATGTAAGCACCAGTTGAACGGTGCACCTGTTTCGGACGACAATACACCTGCATCGGAAATATCGAAACAACTGCGAGGAAGTTTTTCCGAAGCGAATGACCAGTGTCGGTCGCATCTTGTCGAGAGGCATCCGAACACTCAGCGTATTGACGATGAGCAAAATGCCTCCGAGAAAATGGCCTTCATGACCTCGTGGACAAAGGGATCGCGTCCGAGATCAACCCTAGCCGAAACCAAACAGCACGATGAAAAGGAGGTCAAGGCGCCGCACCAAGACGGAACCGATGGCGAGCTTAACTCTGCCAGAGGAGCACCGTGTAGCGAGAGTCATACCACCGGGTTTCAAGCAGTCACCCATGGGAGTCAGAGAGCTAAGATTCATGAAGCCAGAAGGACGCTAAGCGTCAGCGAGCTCGGCAGTCCAGTACGCCTCCGACGAAGTCAGAGAGGCGACCCAGTTGGCTTTGCGCAGATTGCGAAGTCCGAATCCAGTGAATCTGAAGACGAAATCGACCAGGCACTTGCGCGAGAAAGCAGAAAACGAGGACACCAAAACGTCAGGCGGCAGCTTGTGTTTAGTCTGCGCCCACCTGGGGCGGTACCTGCTCATGTGGCCAGCAGGTCCGCGGTTGGGCCATACCCGGCAAAGGCCACTGGCTCCAAGACGAAGGCGACTAATATCCATAAACAGGTTCAAAACTTGCCTGACCCGTTCCGGATTCCCGATGTCCAAGATAAGATCCAGGAACAAATGTCAGCAAGCTTAGCGCCGCAGCAACATGTGAATGAGGGTCCATCCCACGGGCATTGTTCCAGCAGTCACAGAAAATGCTCCTCCAAAGGCCCCCAGAAACCTCTACGAGACGGTCACGGCTCAGAAATTGCGAGAGAGTTGCATGGTGTTGTGGATGTAAGCTCTTTCTGTCAGATCCAACCTCGTGCATTGTAGCTAACTCACAACCAGATGATGACGGAACATCTCAGCCGCGCTAACCGGACAGTTGATGGTGTCCTCGAGGCGTATACTGTCGGTACTTCAGGCTGTGTCGAGAGGATTGAGCGCCGCGTCAATCGAGAACAGAAGACCCTCAAGAAACGCTATGATGATGACAGCAAACAGTTTGTCCAGGAGGTAGATACCTCGAAGAAGGCCATCCAGAAAGGCAACAGCAAGCGTGAGAAGGCCTTGTCACAACAGGACGAAGAGGCAGCGGAGCGCCAGGTACTATACAAGCGGGCCAGCAGCAGTGTCCAAGCTTTCCAGAACACCGCCTTGGGTGGCCGCAGTCTTGGGAAGGGTGGAGTGTAATGGTTGCCGGAGCGGGACGAAGCTGAGAAGGTAAGTCCGAGGTGCGCGGTCGCATATGGCTGCGAGAGCCAGCGCCTTGTATAAGTACGATTGAGGATCAGAATGTTGAAGGATGAGTTCCATCTGGAGTTGCGGAATCATTTGTTTGCTGGGTGGGGCTCAGCCCGCACATCTGCACGTACTCGTACTAACACTGACTGTACGAACTTGGCATCATGGCACTGAATCTCGGGTCCGGCCGGGTGGGCACCGCGCGAATCTCCGTGGTAGCTCTCAATTAGTGTTGGAGAAGAGCCGAAACCTTAGTACCTATTCAACGCACTTTGCTTCTGGTCGAGATGTTCAGTATCATTGCGTTGTGCTGCCCATTCCTGGTATTATCAAGGTACTAGGCTAAATAATACCTGCTAACAGTGCTCGTGTGAAGCCAAAGGGCTGAGCGGCTGAGCCACTCTTAGAGCACTGACACCCGTGCTTGGCGGCAATGTCCTGACGAATGTCGGCAGCGAAGCCATCATTGGCGCCATTGCCCGTTGTGGCGCAGCGTCCAGCGTCTGCATCGTCATCACCCGCCCATTCAGTCGTCCCGGTCATCTTCTTGTTTCTGGGCTCTCATCATGGTCGCCCTCTCCTCCGTCGTCTTCCACCTCTAGCCCTCTGTGAGTTACAGGAACTGCGACTTCTCCTCCCTCTCTCCGTATATCCTCACCCCCCCCCGTCCTCTCTTCCTACTATTAATACCTTAGTACTTCATACCCGCTATTACCTATTTACCGCCCCTGCTGAACTGCCTACCGCATTGTGGTCCTGCCACTCTGGGAAAGGGAAACATCCTCACTGCCCCGCTTTTCCCGTCGTTAATTCCCGTCGTCAAAACTCACTTCGCGCTCACCTTGTCCTTCCCCCTCTCCCAAACGAAAAGTCCCGGCCTTCGGGTCTCCTCCCTACTTCGTCCGCCCTTGTTTGTGTCGTTGCGCATCGTCACGTATTACTTATCGCGACCCGCAAACCACCCGACACACCGGGGGGTTTGTGTCATCGACTCATTGAGCCGCAAAATTCGGCACACGCCGTTTGTTCTCCCCGCGGTTCCGCAGATTCGTCACCCTCTTCACGCCGACGACGACACCCGGCGCCAACCACAGCGTCGCCCGCAAGAATACGCCGTCCCCAGCGCCTCAGCCCCAACGCCTTAGCCCCAGCGCCTTAGCTCACTTGCGAGAGGATGCAGTTCCGTCAACGGATGGCCCGTCGTTTTGGCGCCACGGTACAATCTTGCTCCAGACCGCTCTAACGCCGCGACACTGACCATTCTACCCAGCTTTCCCCCGAAAAGCCGTACCTCAGCTACTACGATGTGCTCCTTACGCTGGAAGACGTCAAGGCCCTGAAAAACGACTGGCTCACCGACAACAACATTGCGTTTTGGGAGGAGTACCTCGAACACGAGACCCTCTCCCGCTTCCCGCAAGCACGCATCATCCTCCTACGGCCGAGCATGACCTTTCTCCTCATGAAGGAGCCGGATCAGCGTCAGGTCCGTGCCGCTCTTCCCGACTTCTCCAAGATCACCCACATCTTCCTGCCCATCAACGACAACCGTAACGTCGGCGTCGCCGAGGGCGGGAGCCATTGGTCGCTGCTAGTGGTGTCTGCCCTCGACGGCAAGGCATTCCACTACGACTCTCTCGGCGGCGCCAACTACGCCGAGGCCAAGCTCGCCACAGCCAAGATGCAGAATGTCCTACAGCGCCGCCTGGACTTCGAGAACCTGAGGGACACCCCCCAACAGGAAAACGGCAGCGACTGCGGAGTCTTCGTCTGCATAATAATGCGCCACCTCCTCGTCAAACGGCTGCTCAGCGCCAATGCCCGAGAGAAGGTTTCCATGAGCATGGGCGGAAAGATGGTCGATAGCAACGGCGGTCGTAAGGAAATGCTGGCCATTATCGAGAACCTACGCGAGGAAGGCGAGCGTCGCAGGTCGTGAGTGCTAATCTCCTTATGCTCCCTTTTTTCCCCTCCCTTTTGCCTTGGACGTGACGCGGCTACTGTTTTCCTTCGTGGCTTGTCCCTGGACCCGTATCTAATCGCAGGATTTTTCATAGGAGAAGTTCCAGTCCCTTTTCATCGTCCAAGACGCCTCCGCGGATCGAGTAGAAAGCGGCTCGCTTTGGCTCTGAGGAACAATACGAGAAGCTTCTCAAGGTCATGTACACGCAGTACCACGTTGGCCGTCATCAAGAGGACGAGCCAGGCTCTTCTAGGCCCTCCCTGGCCGGTACGCCATCATGCGACGAAACCGACCCCCCTGGCCACATGCCCCAGAAACGTCGGGTATGGAGGACGTACGGAACCAAGAGGCCTTCCAATATGGTCCGGAACCCCCACGGGCCTTCGGATGGAACGAAACAACTTCCCGTGCGCGAGTCAGATGGTGCGCATTCGCTACGTACCAAGCCTAAACCTCCTGCTGTGTCGATTTCCGGCCAGTTCACCCACGCGGCGCGGCCCAACAAAACTAAACGGCGGTTCAACCTAACGCCAGTCAAGATCCGCGGTAATCGCAAGGGCCCCGCCCCTATGCCCTGGGACCGGTATCCCATCTGCATGACGTGACGACTTACAACTCCCCGCATCAGCGACGAGGCCTCACGGCCTGCATACTGCTAGTATCTAATTTTGCTTTCACGATGCCTCCGAGTCAATGAGTTGCGATTTTGTTTTGTGTGTTTGTGTGTGGTATTATGTTGTATGTGTACAGGTAGGGAGTTTGGGAGGTACACGGCGTTGGAACAAAACAATCGTCCCCGGAACACCACGTTTTTCAGCATAAGGCTGGCCTCGGTTATTTCAAAGTCCATTGGCCTGTAACTCGCCCCTCTCCGGAGTTTGAGGCCATGGTCGTGTCTCCTGCTGTGAGTCAGGGGCCTCCTTTATCGGAAAGTGATGGCTTGCACTGAGGAATCGCCGTCTCCGGCGGCGAATAATCTCTCTTGTGTAGTTGTGCCATCGGAAGAGAGGCTCGGGTCATCACATATTTCTGGCGAAGAGAAAAGGGACAAAACATGGGCTGGGTGGGCATAGGGAAATAAGCGAAATTGATTTTTGAACTGATACACCGCGGCTGGACGTCTGACAATATGTAGTCTCAGCAACCTTGGACTCCGGACTCCTAAACTTTCCCTTGGTTGAATAATGCGTCGTAAATCGTGAGGGTGGCCCATGCAGACTGACTTGAGAGCCTCCGAGGCCACAACTGTACCCCATCCACGGACTCGCCGTAAACCATCGGGGTACTTTCAGTTCTTGTTCGCGAACGCAGGGTTCTGCTCCATTGTTGCTGAAATGTATCCTCTCAGCACCGCCCACCGGTTCGCCGTGGGCGCCGACGATCCTGCACTAGGCGCCTCGGCAGTCTTCTGCTGTTCCTGGCTCGCCGACCGAGCCTCCATCTCATCACCATCGGCAACAGCCGAGTCCACAGCGTTATCCGCAGAAGCCCCTGGCGTCCCCGCAAGCTTCGCCATGCTCACGCCAAAGCGCTGCATCTCCCCCTTCACAACCTTCTCCTTCCTCTTCAGCGCGCCCTTCCTGCTCTTCAAACTCTTATGCCTCACTTTGCCCGCCTCGACCTGCTCCTCGAGCTCGGGGAGGGCGTCGGCCAGACTGTCGAGGCTGGCGATCTTGTTGGCCGGGCGGCGACGGCGTCGGTGACCGGATTTCGAGATCTTGTCCGAGGAAGATTGGACGCGGGAGAGGAAGGTGGAGTG
The DNA here is from genome assembly GCA_000769265.1 of Hapsidospora chrysogenum ATCC 11550. Classification (NCBI taxonomy): domain Eukaryota; kingdom Fungi; phylum Ascomycota; class Sordariomycetes; order Hypocreales; family Bionectriaceae; genus Hapsidospora; species Hapsidospora chrysogena. The sequence continues at coordinate 148,022 of JPKY01000002.1, forward strand.
ACGGATGAGGCGCTTGTCGCGCTTGCTGGAGATGAAGGAGTCGGAGACGGCGGCATCTGGGCGGAAGAGCTTGGGCGGGAGGAGCGGGTGGATCTGGCCGGTTATGCGCTGGTGGCGGAGGGTGCGGGCGGAGGGTTTCTGCTGGTTCGTGGGGGGTGCGGTTGGGGCCTGCATTTGTGGTTAGTATATTCGATTTATATTGTCGATGACATTTGTCTTTTTGTGGTTGATCGCGTACCATGCTGGGCAGAATTTCTGGGTATCTGGAGCAGGCTGCTTGCGGTGGCATGCAGAAGCAGAGGAAGCTGAAGAGGATGGTGGTATGGAAGAAGGCGTCGAAATATTTTTGGTGACGGAAGAACCGACCTACGAGTGGTGGGGGTTACGCACCTTTTCCCAGTGCTCCTCCATCGGCTTGGAGCGGCATCTTCAACTGTGTCCATCATTTTACTTGAGCTCTATAACCATCTATCTCCACCACACGCAAATCTGTTGACATACACTAAACACAGGATGTAAGTAGAATGGAAAGACTTGACCATCTACGCAGAGAAATCGCCCAGCGCGAGGCTGAGTTGGCAGATCTGAAGGCGCAACTGGCGCTCGCAGAGTCGAAGCATCGCGCCGCCACTGGGCAGAGCAACGAGTGGAAATGGCCGTTGGAGAGCGACGAGTATCAGCGGTATGCGCGGCAGATGATTGTGCCCAACTTTGGCCTCCAAGGTGAATAACCCCTTTCCAGTCTCTGCAGAGTTCAACTCTGAGAGTATGCTGAATACGGGAGCAGGTCAGCTGAAGTTGAAAAGGAGCCGGGTACTCTTCGTGGGCGCGGGAGGGCTGGGATGCCCGGCAGCAGCGTATCTCGCCGGCGCGGGGGTTGGGGAGCTCGGTTTCGTGGACGGTGACACCGTCGAGGTGTCGAACCTACACAGGCAGATCGCACACTCCACCAGCCGCGTGGGCATGAGCAAGGTCGGCAGCGCCATCACGTACCTCAGGGAGCTCAACCCGTCTGTCACGTATCACGCCCATCAGACACACCTCACCACACAAAACGCCAAGGACATTGTCTCGCGGTACGATCTTGTTCTGGATTGCACCGACCATCCCACATCACGGTACCTCATATCCGATATATGCGTCCTACTCTCAAAGCCGCTTGTCTCGGCATCGGCGCTCCAGACATCGGGGCAGCTCATCGTACTCAATGACCCGCCGGGAGAGGGGCCGTGTTATCGGTGCGTGTTCCCAAAACCACCTCCGCCGGAGAGCGTGGTGGGGTGCGGCGAGGGCGGTATCCTGGGCCCGGTGGTGGGCGTCATGGGTGTGCTGCAGGCCCTCGAGGCCATCAAGGTCATCATCTCGGACAGCGCTCAGGGCCCGAAACGTCCGCCGATGATGCTCCTTTTTAGTGCCATGGGCGACACTCCCTTCCGCTCCGTCAAGATGCGGGGCAAGAGGAAGGGCTGCTTCGCATGCTCGGATGAGGCGAGCTTGACCCTCGAATCAACGCAGTCGTCCATGGATTACGTGCAGTTCTGCGGCGTGAGTGCGCCCGTCAGCCTGTTGCATCCAGAGGAGCGCATCACGGTGGAGGATTACGAGGAGGTGTCGAGGCTGAAGAGCGCACATGTCCTGTTGGATGTTAGGGAGAAGGAGCATTTTGACCTGTGCCATCTTGAGGGCTCAGTCAATATCCCGATCAGCCGCTTCATGAGCCACTGCGGCGGGGAAAATGGTGAAATACCGGACTGGGTACCCACCGATATCCCACAAGAGTCGCCGATATACGTCGTCTGCCGAGTTGGTAATGACTCTCAAATTGCTGCTCAAAAGTTGAAGGAGATGGGGCTAGATCGAGATGGCCAACGATTCATCGGAGACATCCGAGGTGGGCTCAAGGCGTGGAAAGATTCCATTGACCCGGGCATACCCTTCACATAGCCAAGATCTACAAGGGACTACGATTTTGCAAGAGAAAAGGGAAGAATTCGTCGTTTGACAGGGGGAGGTTACCGCGTGATAGTACATGTGTGTCCGGCGCCAATAGCCTACTAAGTCTGTGTTGCTTCAAGGAGCGGAGGTCCGTCCCAACCCATATCTGCTGCGCCGGTTCCAATGAACAACCCAAAACAAAGAAACATAACCAATCAGAATCTGGGCAGTTGTGAACCCCTTTTTTTTCTGCGGTTCCTTATATCAGGTCGGCGGATTTCTTGCGGTTGAACGCTCGCTGGTCCTTGAGCCATTGCCTGTATCCGCGGACGCTCTGGATCTTCTCGCCGTAGAAATCGGGAACTGGCGTGGCGTGTCAGCATCGGTTCAACAATTCGGAAGAGCGGCTAGAAGAATTGGGATGAAACGTACCTGGGTTGGCGGCGCTCGAGTTGGTGGGGTCCACGCGGTTCTTCTTGATCCTGGCAAAGAACTCGGCCTCCTTCTGCGCAATCTGGGCCTTGACCCGGTGATTCATCAGATAGAAAACCTGGCTGCCGATGCTGGGGCCGACGAGCCAGCCGGCGCCCGCAAACGCCACCGTCAGCATGCCCAGCGAGATGAACGGGTCGAGCGGGATCTGGGCGACGAGCGGCTCCGCGATGCCGGTGGGCAGCAGCGCGGCGCCAGCACCGAAGCCCACGACGCCCATGGTGGCTGAGAAGAAGACCTGGATGCGGCGCCGGCGCAGGCGCAGCTTGAAGAAGGTGTTCCAGTCGAGCGGCGGGGGAGCAGCTCCGTCGGCGGGGCTGGCAGCCGGCTTCTTGGAGGCTAGGTCTGAGGCTGGTCGGAACTGGTTGGCGGTGGCGGACTTTTGGGCCGGGGAGGTGTGTGTGATATTTCGGCTGAGCTGCTGCAGCTGGGGCACGATGCTAGTTGCGCGAGACGGGCGGAGGGCTGAGGCAGTGGTGATGGAGCGAGCCGTCGACTGGGTGAGGGAAGCGCAGCATCGCTGGGAGCTGAAGGCCCCAGCCGGCCGGCTGGGCAGGCGCAGGACGAATGTCTTTATCGGCGCCGACATGTCGAAATCCTTTTCAGAGGATCAGGCGGTGAGACGAATTGGAGGCGGAGGGTGACCGGTTGTTCGTTGTGGTTGGGGGGGAGAAGCTGGGGGAGTTAGGTTTCGTGAGCTGGGGGAGGTCGGTCGAGACGCGGCTCGAGCTAGCTCCGCGGAAAAAAAGAGCGGCTGCCGGAAACTTTGCGTACTTACCTTTGTAGCCACTACCTGGGTAGTAGTAACTACCTACCCTGGACCACGACGACGTCAAGATGTATGTGGCCGGTTTGACAGGTATTGAGTGGAAACTTGGACGCGTTGATCACGTGCGCATCCAACGTTCACCCAAAGTTTCATCCCAACGTTCAAGCTTCTTTCCTCATAAAACCTCGACACGTTTACGATGAGGTCGAACGGCGCATACATGGTTTCCTCTTGGCGTATAATTCATGTCTTATTGTGGTTAACCTATCTCATCTCCCATCCTCACTACAGGCCTAACATCAGGGCAGCCACAGAGGCAGATGCAACGGTGCCTCGGGGTGCAGCGCAAACGTATCCGCGTACCCAGACACATGCCCATCGACCTTGGGCCGACGCGTGAAGACGACGAGCATATCCCTGGTGGCCGGTCTAGTCGTGTCCTTCTGGTACAGCGACGTGACGCTGTGCTTGAAGTCGTGGTCCACAAAGAGCAGCGTGTCCAGGAAGTGCCGGTGCTGCACCCGGCCGTGGATCATGGTCGGGTTGGTCTCCCACGTCTGCACCCCCGTCTTCTCCTGGTTGTCGTGTAGGTAGGTCACGGCGCTGCTGGGCTCCATGTTGTCGCTGCCCAGGAAGACCGTCATGGTGTGGTCGGACCCGTCCGAGTGGACGCCCTCTAGCGCGGGCTCGCCGTGGAGGCCCTCGTTTTTGTCGGTGTGTGTCCGCGCGTTGAACATGATGGTCACCCAGCTGGCGGACGAGTAGTCCAGCCCGTCGCGGGGCCGTATGGGCACGCCTTGGATCACCATGGCCTTGAAGAGCATCAGTGCCTGCACCACCGTGTTGCCCTGCATCTCGTTGGGCGCCTCGTCGAACATCCTCTGCACACCCGAGTCGTGACGCTTGTAGTCCTCCTGCACCGTGAGCGTGTACGGCTGCGTCTCGAGCCGTCGTATGCTCCTCGTCTCCGCGTCGATGCAGTACCGCCCGTACGTCACCGTCCGGTAGTCGAGGGTCGGGTCCGGACCCGTGAGGTCGCTGATCTCCTGGACCGACTGGAAGTCGGCTTCCCGGGCGCCGAGACCTTTGAGGATGGGCACCATGTCTTCCCCGCGGACGAATATGTGGCTGCTCTGAAGGTACAACCTACGCAGGCGCATGACGGCGGCGATAGCCTCGTAGAAGCCCGCATTGTAGCGTTGCTCGAGCACATTCAGCATGTGAGGCGCCGTCCGACGCGGGAGGCCATTTTTGTGATACCCATTCAGAAGAGGCATGTTGTTCAGGTACTGGAAGAGAAAACAATATTGCTTTGGCAAGCCTCCTGCTACCAAGGGGCAAGTGCCCCGAGATGTGCCTTTCCTCCTCTTATACGATCCCGGGACCCCCGATGCCAACCCCCGGACTGAGTACTTGGTGAATACAGCAAGTTGTTTTATCCTTTTCGGTCCTTCCTCACCAAGATTATCCCCGATCTTACGTTAAGGTACGCGCACTTACACGGACCTCCACAAATACCCCTGCTGTGCCAAGTCCTGATATTTCTAGGGTCAATATTATCACACTCTTTGTCGTCTGCCAGCGGTTCAATTAGGCAACGATTCAGACATCATGCCTTTCTTTCTCAGCGAGTCCCACCTGTATAATATGTACATGAGGGTAATTCATCCGTTCCTGCAGGACGCTCGGCAGATGAAGGATCACGAGCAGCGCCCTGTGCTTCGTAATACTACACCCTCAGACGCCCATATGGGAGCCCGGCATGATCGAAGGGGTATCTAGCCCCCTTGATGTGCGACTTAGTCACCAAGATAAGAAAGCTCCGGGGTCTGGCTTCTGTCGCAGCATACTGGAAACCCCCCCGGCAGTACGAGGGGCGGAGTAGCACGGCCGCACCGACGCATGACACAGATACCTACTCAGAATATGGTATACATGCTGATCAGAAAACCCTCACTCAAGGCTCCAGTTTCCAGGGTCTTGTATCCCAGCAATTTTCTCGAATGCCCCGGTCAGTAGTCTCTCAGCCTTCCCGTCTTGATTAAAACGCCTCCGGTCCCTTAAAACGGGCCTAGCTATGGACGGAACACGGGGCGACGACTTACACCGAGATCGCGGTACTCTTTCAACCACATCTCACTCTTCTCCCATATCACGATGGTCAGCTCTCACGATCCGCCCTTTCCCACGAATGGGTATCATCATCCCAACAAGACGAGCCTAGTCTCGCGGCAAAGGGACTCCAGCCCCAAGTCATACGAGACACCCAAGCTGTCCATCGTGGAGACATGGTCCATACTTCTGTCCCGCCTCAAAGAGGCCACAGCCACCATCAAGCAGCGCTATGACGAGCGCGCCCGCATCGAGAAGGAGATAGGCGCCCGCGTCGACGACTGGTGCAACGGTATCTTCATGCAAGAATTCACGCGTCTTGAGCATCTCACCGCGGAGTTGGAGATGCAGCTGGCCGTCACCAAGACGCAACAGAGCGGCCAGCAGAACCATCAGTCGCTGGCATCGTTCGCCCTGACGCCCTGGCAGATGGAGGAACGCTATCGTGCCCTCGTCCAGCTCCAGTCCCTCGTCGGTTCGTTCTACGAGCGTGCCAGCCCCGCATATGACCAGTCCAAGACGGTGTGGTGGTTCGATCCTTCATACCACAAGTCAGAGGGTCTCAACTACGACCGGTACGGTGCCTCCGACGTAAAGGACCTGGAGGCTCGGATCCTCAAGGCCCTGGGCCTCGGTCATGAGAAGCAGCCACTCAAGCTCCTCCTGACGTCGAGCGGCGTCGCCGCCTTCACGGTGCTGCAGCAGTTTGTCATGAGCAAGGTGGTCACCGCCGGCGACACCATCGTCATCTCGCCGTACCTCTACTTCGAGTGCTTTGATCACCTGCGGCTGCTAAACCACGTCAAGGTAGTCAACGCAGACTCCTTCGCGGCCGAGGACATCATCGCCGCGGCTGAGAAGCACAATGCCAAGGCCATCTACCTCGATCCCATGGCCAACACGCTCGGCCTGGAGACCACGGACGTGCGGCGCTTCTCTCAGCTCGTGCACGGCCGTGAGGGATGGTCGGACCGCTTCATCATCATCGACGGCACTCTCGTCTCAGGTGGTATGCCCGTGTACGACTGGTTCGACGGGCCCCGCCAGCCCACGGTGCTCTACTACGAGAGCGCGCACAAGTACATCCAGATGGGCATGGACATTGTCATGTGTGGCTTCCTAGTCTATCCAGAGGTCTTCCACGAGACACTGGGCCTCATCCGCCAGGTCACCGGCACGACGCTGTACTCGCGCCAGGCCAACGTGCTGCCGCCCATCGACCTGCAGATTCACCAGTCGCGCATGCACCGGCTCACCACCAACGCGGAGAAGCTCTACCACCTGCTGGAGAAGCAGAGCAGCGGTGGCCTCGCCACGTTCAACTTCCCCGTGCACTGGCGCCGGATGGGATGGGGCCACGGCGGCAACGTGGTGACCATACGTCTCCTGGGCGGGGAGCACATGAACAAGCGGCCGAGTCTGGACATGTTCACGAGCTTGGTGCTGAGAGCGGCCGAGGAGGAGAATGTGGGCATGACCAAGGGCGGTGGTCTGGGGTTCTCTGTCACTCGCATCTGGCCGTCTACGCCGTTCATCCGGAATGAGGATCCGTACATGCGCATCTCGGTCGGTGTTGATCCGGACGAGGTTGAGCCCGTGGCCAGGGCCATCATCAAGGGGCTGGAGAGGCACCACCGGGCGTCTTCGTCAGCTATGGCGCAGTGGAAGCTCAGGGAGAATGGGGTGGTCAAGACCAACGGCAGCTCTCATTTTGACAACTTTCAATAGTTCCTGGCTGAATCCTCAGAGTACCCGCTTGAAAAGAAACTACCTGCATCATGACCCTTGATACGGTTACATTGTCCCCTTTCATGGAGTTGGCTCCGCATAAGCTTGCATCTTCCACACCGGACTGACGGCCAGGGACCGGTCATTCCTCAGGGATGATATTCGAGAACACATAAAGAAGGGAGGGAATTTTTGTCCCATGTAATGCGTGCCCTTGACACCATGTACATGCAGATTCTGGGGGAGAGCGCAGGGAGAACTTGTCCATGCGCTCGATCGATATGTGCCTGCGCAGTGCGCACTCGCACCAGTTTTGGTCTGCTCTCATCAAGATCCTTCAGCGCGATAATACACGCAAACTCTCGTAATACTGCATCTTCTTTCAATTCTCTATTACCGACCCTCTCTCGTAATACTAGGCACCCGTTTATTTGGCTTGTTGAAGTTTGCAACTAATTACTAGGCGGAGTTCCCAGCAGTGCCCTATCAACATGTCCACGGGCCGGATACTGCCTCGTGTTCCGTTCGCTTACCTCGCTTGTACTATAGTCTGTGCTCTTATTCTTTTTCGAGAATGGTGTGAGTTATCTTCCTCTCTTCTGTCATGGCCACAACCTTTGTCCGACCTAAAACAGGTCTTGCCCACCCCGCTTCGGTCTGGTTTACTAAAATCCCACATTCACAGTAATCCCGGAAAGGGACATACACCATTGTCGGGCCCTCCTTGTCACCGGAGCTTGGGCCCCTTCCAGCACCGATGACAATGGCCGACTCCAGAGTTGTCACAAGTGGGAGGCCTAGTGGCTGTGGCTTGAGCTATTACGAGCCCCAAGGTATAGATGCGTGCCTGAGCGGCCGAAGAGTCGTCTTCGCCGGGGACCCGACCATAAGGCAGATCTTTTGGGCTGGGCCCATTGAGGCCGACCCCGGCGAAGCCCCGCCACGCATGGAGGCGGCGGAGAAGCATAGAAACCAGAGATTCGAGGCCCGGGGCATTACTCTGCTGTGCATCTGGGATACTTGGATGAATGGTACCGAGCTGCAGGCCGAGCTGGACATGTTCCGAGATGGCGGAGGCAGAAGCGAGCTCCCCAGGACCAGAACCTGTCGGTAGAGCTGTCTTGTTCTCCTCGGAACTCCTGTATTCTGGGCTGCCGCGTTTGAGGGTGAGAGTACGTCGATATCTTCCTGCAGGGCGTCAACCGAGTCGAGGGCGCCATCTACCTGGGGCTGGAGGACAGCATCGCCGGTTCAAGCAGCAGCCACTCGGCCGACCAGATCCTCGTGTCTCCCGTACTGTACCCAGGGTACGTGGCCCTGAACGCAGAGAGGGCGGTGACTCTGACTCCTGAGAAGCTGGTGTATCTGAACACTCTTCTCGCACATTCCCCCTTCTGTGCATCATCTGGATGACGGTCAGCTTCCTGGGCGGGAAGACCACGATACCGCGGAGATGGAGAGGCACAAACTCGGCGGGGTACCTCGTGCGAGAGCAGTCGGACGAGCTGAAGGGCCTGATGCAGGGCGTGATCCTCATCTAGCACTACACCCACAGCTCCAGGGTGCTTCCGGTATATAAGGTGGTCAGGCTCTTCATCGCCATGCATCTCTTCCTGTCGGCATATAGCCAGTCCACGTATATACTTCAGAGAACGTCGTGGGACCGTGGCTCTGACAAGGAGATGCCCCCGGATGGTTCTAGCAAGTATCGTCACCTTGCGGCCGTCTTGTTCCGTCTCAACGCTCTCAGCATCCTCCTACCGTTCGCTATGGCCACAACCAGCTACGCCTCGTATTACTTCGCGCCTTGCGTGTCGTTCTGGTTTCTTGTCACCTGGGGCACGCTGCACATCAAGCCGAGATGGAACTCCCGCCTGTGGACCTTGGCGGGAAAGGTGCTCGTCGCGCTGCTGCTTTCTCATCTCCTGATTTCTGCCCCAGGCGTGTTGGAAAGAGTCAGCCAGGCCACACACTGGGCGTTCGGCTTGTCCCGATCCGCCCGGGAGATGCGCTTCAGGCCGTCACTCGACAGGTTCGTTCCGCTCGCGGGAATCTCGGTTGCTGGTCGGAACTTCCAGGCCAGGACAAAGCTCGAGAGAACCAGCAGCAAAGCGCATGCTGCCGCTGTTAACGTAACTAGTAAAGCTCGAGAAGAGCCTAGGGCCCCCGAGAGTCGGACGAGTCGCTCAACGGCACGAAAATAATGGGCTCAGGCTCCCCCGGTGGCTCCTACTCGGGGCCCTCTGCATCGTTGGACTGTATCTTTGCGTCTTCGTCCTACCACCGCCAGGGGGCCGTGGAGAGTCTTTCGACAAGTGCACTTACAATGCCTTCCACCCCTACATCTCACCCTTGGTAGTGATCGCCCTCCTTGCCCTCCGCAACTCGACGGTTGGGTTGCGATCCTCGTACTTGCATCTACCGGCGGACCTGGGACGCATCAGCCTCGAGACATATGTCTTGCAGTATCACATGTGGCTGGCCAACGATGCCACGGGCATCCTGAGTCTCGGACTGGTAGATCGCTACCACGGGGGAGTCCAGGAGCCGGTGGCTAGGAGTCTAGAGGCACGCCTCTTGACGGTCGTGTTCCTGGCGATGGCGCAGCTGGCGCGTGATGCTACGCAGATCCTCGGCCAGTGGATGTTTGGGAACCGAGAGGCAAGTCGTCGGAAGGGCGTCGCAGGGAGGGGAGAGGTGGTCAGATGAAGCCTGACGAGCCGTCGCGACAGCGTCAATGGCAGCCGAGCTGATAGCTACAGTAGTGTCGACGGGCCGCTGGATGGATTCTATGGCTGGCATCCGACGTGAGTTGCGTACCTAGAGTCCTCGTAGAGCGACAACTCCTGCCTGTGGAACGAGATGAAGGCTGAAAATGAGGTTGTAAGATCGAAGTTCAAGTGCCACGGGGGTACGGGTAGCCCTACAGAAGGGTCCAACAGGGTGTTCCGTGTTAATACGCCTGAAGTGGGTACCCGAAGCGAACGTTCCAGCACCTGCGCGTGCTGCCAGGGAGGGAGAAGGACGAATACAAAGCCCTGATACCAGCCCGCTCGACTATCAAGATCATTATAATATTTTAAATAAAAGAAAGAAAGGGAAATAACGCAGTTTATAATGGCAGGATTAATGGGATTCACTGTAAAATAGTATTATTACTATTTAAGATATTTAAATGTCATACAAACTCTTTGATAAGCAAGCTGCAAAGCAGAATTACCTTACATTCTGGAGATCCATAAAAAATATGAGGGTGGGACGACTTGAAATCCGGCTGCGTGATTTATACGACAAGCTTTTAGTGGCATGTGACTGTACATGTACAAAATGATTACTTCGTTTGCTAACTAATTAGAATTTATGATTCTCAAGGGCGTGGCCGATCCGTATAGTCGCACCGTATAATAACACCACATAGTGGCATAGTTAGTAGGCATGATTTAAAGCATCTATTGAAAGGTCCCGGTGTATATAGTAAATATCACGATCGCATTAAGAAGTTAGGATAATTAAAGTGTGTATAGATGTACATATATGTATATGTAATTGAGACTAGCCGTTTGCCGCTATCTTTGTGATGTATCTATACATCCGGCTACGGAAGAACCAGGAATCCGCTGCAGCTTTGTACACCGCTATCCCAGACTTTGATTAGCTTCGGGCTATCCAGTATATTTCTGTTTTACCTTTAGCTGGCTTAAAATAACTAATCTTATAAGTCTATAGATTAGCGTAATGCTAAGCTCTGTAGCTCCTAGGGTTAATTAGCGGATGCGCTAGGAGCTTAGTCATCATCACTAACATGACGCGAAAGGCTAAATACCTGACCTTCTAGCTGAGTTTCTAACCCAACCACGTCACCCCTCCAGCTTGTTATCTTGCACGCAGCCGGACACGCGTTGCAAAACATACCTAGGTAGTGGGAAATTCTTTGGAAAGCAGAATCTATTGGGGACTAATGGCAGGCCTCTGAGGGCGCTACGGCCGTCCGTATCCCCCGGGGGGAGCACCTCTCGTCCCGACGACCGCGGCGCGTGAAGGTCCCCACGAACACTCCACCACGATGGCGTCGGCCCCTCGCTCCCACGCCTCGACGCCGAGTACGAAACCGCTTCGAAGCGAGACGAATAAGCCAAAAAGGGGACAACTGGTAGTGGAACTCATTCCGAAGCCACGCGACTACCAGCCCGGTAGCGGCCCTCCGTTACAGCGTATCACGCTGCTCCCGCCACGAGACTCGACCGCGTACATCATCGAGCGCCTCCTCCTGCCGCCGAACGAGCTCGCTGGAGATGGAAGGCCACGGCCAAAGAGGATGACTTATGTCGTTGGCTGGCGCGACCTCCCAGCCGCGAGCCTGCTGGTGCCCGCCCTAGATATACTGGAATACGTGTCGCCGCGGGAGCTCGAGAACTGGGAATCTGCTCTGGAGGAGGAAATTAACGAGGACCGAGCCAGGCGGGAGGAGGAAAAGAAGGCGAACCTGCCGGTCACCAAGGGCAAGAGGAAGAGGACTGGGCCGCTGGCAAATGCGCAGATTGCGTCCGCAGCGGCGGCGGGGCTGGAGACGGACGAGGACTCTAAGGGCCGCTTCAAGAGCGGTGCGCTTAGCCTTTCCACGCCGCAGAAGAGGCGGATGAAGGACTTTGACGGGCTGTCGGGTGACGAGGGCAGTCCCACTCAGCAGCTTGAGAGGGAGCTGTACGAAAATCCGACTGCCTTCCAAGGACAGGAAGAGGAAGAGGAGGAGGTTGATGAGGTCGACATGGTAGATTATCAGGAGGACATGGATATGGACCAAGACGTCACACTGCACAACCCCTCTGTGAAGGAGGAGAGTGAGCAGCCTTACGCACAAGCTGGGCAGCTTGAGAACCTGCCCTTTGCAGCGCAGACCAACACATCATATCTAGGCGGTACAGTCCCTAGAGACGACAGTCCTTGGGCTTCACAATCAACCAGCCCTACACGGGCTCCCGCGCGCTCGCATGGGGAGCTGCCGACGTTGCCGAATACCCTTGCTGCCGACCCCTACACAACCTCTTTCACACCTGTCGACGTAAGCGCCGTCCGCTCGGCACTGAGGAGCACACAGATAGCGAGTACAGTAAACTGGTTCACCGACACCGGCACCAGGTCAGCACCCCGTACTTCGAGCGCACCGATGTCAAGTTCGCCGAGAACCGCCTCCAAATCAAAACGGAAGACGCGCAGGCCCAAGAAACCGCCGAAGCCACCGCTAGCGCAACAACCGGTTACCAAGGATGGGGAGGAGCAGTGGATAGTCAAGAGACTTGAGGGCGACGCATTGTACGATGTCGAGGGCAGGGGCCTGGTGCGGTACTTCAAGGTGCGCTGGGAGGGCGACTGGCCGCCGGAGCAGAACCCCACGTGGGAGCCCGAGGAGAATATACCGCCCAACATGGTGCGCAACTATTACAAGCGGGGGAAGGACAGGAGGAAGGAGGCCAGGAGGGCATCGATCTCAGCGTCACCGAGCACCGAGAAGAAGGGAAAGAAACTGACGCAGACCAAGCTGTCTTGGGGGGACGCGAAGAAGTACAGCAGCGTCAGCGAGGTGTTTGCCGGCGGCGGCGACGACGAATTAGCAGGTTCACACATGCAAGGGATGGATGATGCTAACCATGGACGTCTTGGTAATGGCACACAAGGCGGTGATCATAATGATGATGATGACGAGGACGAGGAAGAGGAATTCATCGTGGACGAGGCATGGCATGCTCGTAGCCAGCAGCAGCGTCCCTCGTGGACAGGTGCCGCCGCGAATCTCTTGGGGGGGGTTTGAGAACCAGCAACCAACTCTGATTACAGAGGACACCCAGGACCGGGAAAAAAAAAATATCTTGCGGGTCAAGCATAGGCGTCAGTGGCGATGTGGAGTTTTGGCTCATCAATTTGGCGCTGCTTTGGATGGGTATACTCATCACGAACGCCCTCGTAGATTCGAGTATTAGTGTACTGTTAATACCGATGCAATTCTCATGGCGCTCCCTATTTCATTGCATGATATGCTCCACGCGATACGACCATTTTGGTGTTTCACCCCCCAAATGCCCGGTGCATATGACTCTTTTTCTTTTCCGATACCAGTGCCCATGCACGTAACCCCTTTTCCCAATACCAACGCCGGAATGACCCCGTGCGCCGTTCTCATGCCATCGTGATCCCGCCGTACCACGCCATGATACGCCGAAAAAGGTTGTGTCAAGGAAATAAATATGCAAGGACGTGGCACAATGAGAAAGTCGTTTTACGGGCTCACTCCGTCTGAACTTCAACCCTCCCAGCTAAAAAGTCCCGAACCACCTGCGCCGTGGTGGCTCTCGCCTTCCACGTCCCACATCCGAACTCACAGTCCACGCACTCGGGATTCTGCCCAGTTGCGAGCCCCATCTCGACGACTGTGTCGCGCCGGTGCCGCGCGAGGACAGCGTATTCGTCCCACCGGCTGAGGTTCTCCGTCTTGGCCGTGTTGGCCTGGAAGTAAGTCTCCTAGGCGTCGTTCCAGTCCGGGTCGGCGAAAGTGTTGAGGACCGTGTTGTGGTCTTCTTGGAGAACGGGTGGAATGTCCCAGCTCCAGGTGTTGCGTGAGAAGGCGGCGTGCTTCTGTATCATCTCGAGCATGCCATCGCGGTGGGAACGTGGTTCGAGGCCTTGCAGGCCCATGATGGGGGACCAGGTATCTGGCCATGTCTGGTTGTAGGGCAGGCGATCAAACTTTCTCGCGAGGTGGTCATGCGGGATGAAAGCGGAAGTTCTGACCTCGAGATCCTCAATGTGTGAGTCTGTCGAGTCAATCTCTGGGTGTACGAGTGACATGTTGTAGTCTAGCAAGGGTCCATCATGTTCGTCGGGCTTGTAGTAGGGGAAGCTGCCCTCGCGAAGGATCCTGGTAGCCCGCGCGGCCTGGAAGATGGAGACGAATTCCACACTGAGCGCGCCAGACTCGTAGCTTGCATTGGTGATGTGCTGGAGTCCCATGGTGTTGAGAAAGAACCACACTGCCTTGGCGGGAAACTTGGCCGCTCTGATCGCACGCGTGAAGCCATTCCGAAGCAGAATAGAATCCCCTTGGTGGTAGCTATTCCTGGGCACTGAGGGCCTCCATGTCCGAGGATAATGAACAGCACCGTTCTCATCTTCAATTCCCACCGAGTGCGAAGCGGTCTTTGTGGAATAGGCGCGGGCGGAGGCTGGATATTTGAACTCGACCACGGCGGTCCTGGCGCTCAAGCCGTCTATTTTTTGGGTGTCAAAGATGGCGGCGCTGATTATGCCGCCTTCACCGCGGATGATGGTGAGGAGCTGGGTGAGGGTGATGTTGGGGACGTGGAAGATTACTCTTCGGCTTTGGGTGGCCCCCCCGGAGGGAGAGGGTGGTGCGCTTTCGAAGCCGGAATCGCTGTTGGAGTCCATCGGGAGTGAAGCTGTGGTGGGGTGGAGGGAGGGAGAAGTTGTAGAGGCTAGAATTCATTTTCATCTCCTTAAAAGACCCCAGGGGTTCTATTGTGTATTGAGTTCAAGCGCATACTGGATGTGTATTAGGTTGTTGGAACTGGTTGGTGTATTCATCCATGAGCTTCGTGTTGTTAATGTTCTCTACCCGTACCTAGGTACCGTACACAGACATATCCGGCTAATTCCCACGTAATCGAGCTATTCGTGTACATGGATATGTTTGTCCGGCATGTAGGCATCATCGTCCTATGCACAATTGGGGAGCGGTCAGATGGCAGACTTGGTCGTATTCGCCAAGGAAGAAAAAGCTCCGACGACATTGACAAAGATGGCAAGTAGACCAAGGTAAGTACTTGATTACTAGTAGGTATTGAACCACCCAGTCGGTACGTTGAGAAATTCTTCCCCTAGGTATGAGTAGAGGGTTGGAGGTTCCAATTACTATGGACATCAGTGAGATGGGTCATGCATGTCATCATCACCCCAATGGCCGAAGCGGGGGACATTTGATGGCCATCTATCAATCTTCGACGTCACCGTGCATAGCACCATATATGTACGAGTGCGTGCAATACAGTACTAGTACTAATTAGTAGTCGTCTGTAGACCTTACAGCAGACCAGTAGACAAACATCCCGGGTACCCCACCACCCAGCCTCCCACTCCCAGCTCGCGAGAGCATTACCAATTGCAGTGTTCTCTCTTCCTGCAGGGGCCAATCGAGATGGGGGAAATCAGGTTTTCCATCGCATTCGCTGCTGTACGTAGTACTATACACTACTATACAATCCCTGTCGCTCCTCTTTGGTGAGGCACCGTCGGCGTTCGTCTGATGTGATGCCAAAATGACGTTCATGAACAGAAGATCAGAATTGAAGGAACAGGAGAGCCTGCGTCTGCCCTGGTGTCTGTGGCACCAAACGACGGCCTTAAAATGGATGGTGATGCCCACTCGTTTCTGCTTCCCGCGGATTCTTTACATACCTGTACGTAGGCATTGTACCTCTGTTGTACCACGCCACTAGTATAAACCCCCTCGCCGTCTTCACTGGCTGCCGCTTTCCTCACCGGGCACCCCGGGAAACCCAGAGACAAGAACAATGGCGCCCTTTCCCCTCAATGACGACGGCCTCCGCCAGGCTCGCGAGATACTGCAAGAACCCACCCGCACCGAGAACCCGTCACCCACACTCGCCCTCCGCGCCGAGGCAGAGACCGTCACCGTCATCGCCGAGAGCGGCGGCGGCAGCAGCGGAGGCAGCAACCTCAGCGGCGGCGCCATCGCCGGTATCGTCGTCGGCTCCATCCTAGGAACACTGCTCCTCATCTGGGTGATCCGCTCCTTCACGAACATGGGGTCGCCGCCGGGCCCCGAGCGCGAGACCATGTACCGACACGTCGAGCCCTCGGGCAACAGGAGGCGGCACCGGTCCAAGCATAGTCATAGCCGTCGCCGGTCATCCTCCTTGTCGGCTCCTCCGCCTGTCGTCGTCAGGGAGTCGTCGTCTAGGCGCCATCCAAAGTACGTCTACGCGGATCCCGACACCGGCCGGGGGAGACGACTGTACTAAGCGGAAGAGAGAAGGGGGGGGGGGGGGGGGGGGCCGGGTTATTCATCTCAATGATGTAAGGATACCACTGGGAGACAAATGTACCGGTTCATAAAAGGATGGTTAGACCATGTTTGTCGATACATTTTCTGTTTGTTTCAATGGGGCAAAAAGGCCTGGGGAGTTGTTTGTTTGTACGAGATATATGAGATACGATAAATGCTAAATGAGCCATCATTTCAAAAGGCGTTTGTTTGGTTAACATGTTTTTGACCAGTGCCCGGTTACCTATCGAGAGCGTGGAATCGCCCTTGGTGAGATGACAGATCGGTCCCAGGTCCAAGCATCTTAAGGGCGCCGGCGACTGCGGCCGGCACTAACGGCGACAGGGCGGCACTTTCGGGAATGGGTGGATACGCATCGGGCGGCGTCAAGTGCCGGGGTCTTCGGCATCGGTGTGTCAACGGGCGGTCCGGGAGTCGTCCTGGTCAGCTCGTCGCAGACTTGACAGGCACGAGGAACCAGGACTGATGATGCCCGGGCAGAACGACACCCGAATGCCGAGTCAGGTCGAGAGAACCAGCAATCCCTTAGGGGGGGACAGGCACCTGAGAAACCCGTTGTGTAAGCCGTTGTGTAATGAGTATTCGGCGGACGCGGCTCATAGGTCGAATGGCCGTCGTCTCTTTCCCGTTTGGGGTTTCTGTTACCCAATATGACGCGTCTCAAAACTCAAACCCCGAGCTGGCATTTGCCCAAGACAATCAAAAAAAAAAAAGAAATCACGCGAGAAGCGAGTCCGGTGGAATTCCGAATCTCCGCGGCATGGCACCGGAATATATCCGTGCCCTGTGGCAGTGTATGTATTCTTAACGGAGAAATGCGCCCCCAAGGCACGAGGGGTACCCAGGTGATCGCTTGTTTCCCGCGCGGGCCCCTTGCATATGAGGAGCGGCGGCCGTCACCACAAACGACGACGACGGCTCTGCTCTGCCAAAGACCCAACGCCCAACGATGGCCTTCAAGGACCCCCGGCAATGGAGCTTCGACGTCGATCTGTACGTCAACCGGCTCGTCCCGCCGCCGCCATGGCGCCACATCCCGTACCCGGTCGCGCGCTTCATGGGCTACCGTCACGAAGGTGACAAGCCCAGGGAGGCAGGCAACCTGGCGCCCATCCTCTGGGCCTTTATCGGCATCTTCTGCAGCCTGGCCCTCATCGAGGGGGTGGGCATGCACATCCCCGAGTTCGCGGCGCGGTCGGCGCCTCTGATCGTGGGATCCTTTGTAAGTACCATCGCCATCCACCGTGTACAGCACAGCACAGCACGGCACGGCACGGCACGGCATGGCGTTACAAGTTCAAGGTTGCACTTTAGCATGTAGTTATCTCTGACACGGAGGCCGGGTAATAGGGCGCAGCTGCAGTGCTCGAGTTCTACGCCATCGAATCTCCTCTCGCACAGCCGCGAAACGCCATCATCGGACAGCTCATCTCGTGCGTCGTGGGCGTGGGCGTGTGCAAGCTATTCCTCCTGAGCGACGACTTTGAGCGCATCCGGTGGCTCGGCGGTGCCATCGCCTGCGCGGCGGCGACGGCCTGCATGGCCCTGACCAAGACGGTGCACCCGCCCGCGGGCGCGACGGCGCTGATGGCGGTGACCGACGATGCCATCACCCACCTGGGCTGGTTCCTCATCCCGGTCGTGATGCTGGGGTGCGTGCTGATGCTCGTGGTGGCGCTGCTGGTGAACAACGTCGGGAGGCGGTTCCCGCTGTACTGGTGGACGCCCGAGGAGCTGCGTCCGGGGAGGAGGGAGATGTTCCACCGGAGACCGTCATCATCGTCCACGGCTCGCGCCAGCGCGGGTGACGAGGAACCCAAGGAGGATGTGGAGGCGGAGGCGGGTGCGGATGTGGAAGCGGAGGCAGAGAGGCCGCGGCATCACCGTGTGCCCGAGACCAACGAGATTCTGATCCGGCCGAGCGAGGTGTTTGTGCCGGAACACATGTTCTTGACGCAGGAGGAGAAGCTGTTGTTAGAGTCCATGTGCCAGCGCCTGTGAGTTGATCAGCAGCTGGGAGCGATGTTCGGGACCGCAGGGGGATCTTATGACTATGAATAGAGACCGACGGCACCGTGGGAGCAATGTTATATATGCATGAGAGCGATTTGAGCAACTGGGCATGTAGGGAGGCATCTAGAATATAGAATAGCCCAAGAGCTTCTTCTTCTTCTTTTTTTTTTTTTTTTTTTTTTTGCCCTCTTTTTCTTCTTGAAACCAGGGTTGGTTGTGTTTGGAGACTTGCTTCATGATGGGTCTCGGGGAGGAGAGATGGTGAGGAGAACGGACTGACTCACCGGGGAAGGAAAGATACAGGTTTGCTGGTGCAACTTGGTGCATGATTGATTGTCCCACTTCCCAGTGTGAATTTCCCACTGACCAACACCAGAACATGAAACCAATCAATCACGCTCGAGAGCTCCCACTACCACGTCGGTCCAATCAATCATCCAACAGGCACCAACACAGACCATCAAGTTCAGGCAAACCAGCCGCATGAGAACCCGTTATCTTCCACTGGTGCCGCCTAACATGGTCGCCGATGCTTACATGCGTCACGCCGGCGCAAACGACTGCAGCATACATGCATAGTACCTAGTACCTAAACACATGTATGCATGAATACCTACCAAGCAAGTTCCAGAGATTCCTCACCCTACGTACTCCCTTCCTGACTCACTCCCCGCCAGAGGCTGATGGCGGCGCCTGCAGCAGCCACCGCCGCCGCGACAAGGCGGCCGTCGAGATCAATATTTATCCATCCGACATGCCCGCCTCTCCATCTCGCCGGGCAACAACACCATCTCCGTCCTGACTCGCGGCATCGCCACCATGGCGTCCACCGAGAATAACGAGGTTCCCTGGTTCCTCCAGTTGTCGTACCCGGTGCTGTTTCCCAGTCACGAGGCTCTCACCAAGCCTCGCGCCGAGTTCGATGCCTTCATCCGCGATGACCTCGCCCGTCGCCACGATGCTGACGTCTCGTCCAAGACGACTACCGACGTGCCACCTGGGACTACCGCCGAGACTGTGACGAGCGAGTCCTTCACCGAGGTCGCCCCCTCCACCACGGGTGATATCAGAGACGCCGTCCAGGCCATGGACATTGACGAGGCCGCCCAGCAGGAGCCCTCCGACTACGCCAAGGTCCAAGGCCCCGCAGAGCACCCATTCATGGAGGGACTCCTGAGCCACGATAGCAAGCCCCAGGAGCCTCCCAGCATGGAAAACAAGATGCTCACCGAGAACGCCGACCTCGCCCACCAGTCCACCACGAACCCACTGGTGGACCTCTTCGCAGAGCTCGAGGACGTCATCACCCCTCCCCGTCTGCGCGAGCTCCTCGAGGCGGCCTGGAGCCACGACCCCCAGTCCACCCTCAGGATCATCTTCAACGCCCGCTCCATCCACCTCGGCAAGAGCTCCAAGCACATCTTCTACCACTGCGCAGGGTGGCTGGCCCAGAACCATCCCCTGACACTGGTCGCCAACCTGCAGTGGCTCAGCCGCCCGGTCATCCCCAAGAAGGAGAAGAAGGACGATGCCGAGGACAATGACGTCGTCCTGGTAGAGGCCGACAAGAATGAGGATGATCCCGCCAGGTACGATGTCAAGCATGGCGTCGCCCACGGCTACTGGAAGGATCTCCTCAATATTCTTGCCCTCGCGGCGAATGGCAAGCTTGATTGCCTGTCTGACCCGCGGGATATCTTGAACTCGGAGAATCCTGGCATCGAGAAGGGGAAGAGCCTTCGTTTTCGCAAGAAAAAGACAAAGAGGGGCCGCAACATGGCTGCGGCCCGGCAAGCTCTCAGCAGAGGTGTAGCTCAGAGCAACGTCGCCGCAGAAGACACCACTCCTGAGGAGAAGCCCACGCAGGGAGTCGCCAGCGAGGCAGAAAATCCCGAGGCCGAATCTGCCGCCAAACGTTCGCTCACGTGGCAGGAAAAGCGGCTCGAGGTCCGCACAAACCGGCATCAGGCTGCTGTCAAGGCCTTCGAGGAGAACCACGTCTTCCGGGCACTGCACCTCACCGTCGCACGGCTCTTCGCCGAGCAGCTCGAGGCCGACCTGAAGGCTCTCCGAGGCGACGACCCCAAGGCCAGGAGGACAATCTCCCTATGCGCAAAGTGGGCTCCCAGCCAGGCCCGGTTCCATGACCGCCACACCTTTGTCGTCTCCAGCATAGCCGAGATCATGTACCCCCGCGAATCCCTCGACGGCGTCCTCTCAGCAACGGATAGCCGCGAGACATACCTCCGTCACGCGCGCGAGCGTTACCGCAAGGATGTGTCGGCACTGCGGAAGCACCTCGAGATCGTGGAGCGCGACATCACGGCACAGACCTTTAGCAACATCAAGTACGACCGCGTCCCCTCGGTTGCCATGAGGAACTACTCCAAGCTGTTCGCCGAGAAGGATTTTGACCGCTTCGAGGAGTACATCTCCCGCGTGGCCGAGGGCAAGGCCAACATCTCGGGCGCCACGCTCCTCCCGTCTACGCTGGTCCACCAGGCCTCCCAGTTCAACGGCGTCGAAAACGTGACCGAGCAGCAGAAGCGCAGCATGAGTACCGCCGCCCTGCTGGCGCACAAGAAAAATGAGCTGCAGTCACGCGTCATCGATGGCCAGTGGAAGACCCTCGTGCAGCGCATCAAGGACTCGGGCACCCTGTCCTCGGCCATTGCCGTCTGTGACGTCTCGGGCAGCATGACCTATCCGAGATTCAAGGACGGAACGTGTCCGCTGGACTCATCCATTGGGCTGTCGCTCCTCGTCGCATCGTGCACGGCGCCTCCTTTCGGGGGAGCCTTCATCACCTTCTCGGCCACGCCGGCAGTCGAGAAAATCGACCTATCCGCCTCCCTGACGGAGCAGATCTGCCAGATGCAGAAATCGGACTGGCAGATGAACACCAACTTTGCGGCCGTCTTCGAGAAGCTCATCCTGCCCATGGCCGAGAAGAACAACCTCAAGCCCGAGGACATGGTCAAACGCGTCTTCGTCTTCTCCGACATGCAGTTCGACAGTGCCGAGGACAGCCGCTCGTCCAACTGGAGCAGCAGGAACCGCGGGGGGGCCGGCAGTCCGCGCTGGAGAACGTCGTACGAGCGCATCAAGCGCCGCTTCGAGGAGACTGGGTACGAGATGCCCGAGCTCGTCTTCTGGAACCTGGCTGGCGGGCGAGACGGCATGGCCCCCAAGCCCGTGACGACCATGAACGAGGGCACTAGCCTTGTCAGCGGGTACTCGCAGGGCATGCTCAAGGTCTTCCTCGACAGCGGAGGCTTCGAGGAGCCCGAGGAGGAGGATGAGAGTGATGCTGTGATGGTGGAGAAGGGCGGTGGTGATGGGGAGGAGGCGGCGATCCAGCCCGTGGCGAAGAAGTCCAGGATGGATCCGCTGCAAACGGTGAAGAGGGCCATCGGGCACAAGAGCTATGAGATGCTCAAGGTGCTCGACTAACGAATATCACGATACCCTTACGGTCTAGAAGCTCTATTCTATGTAAATGGCGTTCTGTGGATAAATAATACCAGCTGCACTTGTCAAATTCATCATCTCAGATCGC
This sequence comes from Hapsidospora chrysogenum ATCC 11550, assembly GCA_000769265.1. Lineage (NCBI taxonomy): Eukaryota > Fungi > Ascomycota > Sordariomycetes > Hypocreales > Bionectriaceae > Hapsidospora > Hapsidospora chrysogena. The sequence continues at coordinate 169,724 of JPKY01000002.1, forward strand.
CACGGTGTGATATGCTTATTACGACTGAATGCCTCCCGCCAATACAGGAACATTTCCTACAATGATACGCACACTTTCTGAAAGGCCAGTGTCGCCATGGTGGATGGCGTGCTACCCTAGACTTCCTCCCCTGACGGCCCTTCCCTCACCATGTGCCAAGTTGAACCACATTTGGAAAAGACTTATGCTCAAGTCAGGTACCCAACCTATGCCGCTAACAGTCACACAGCGGTGGATAGTGTTGGGTTTGACTTGGATGTTAAAAATCAAGATATAATATACTCGGTGGCCACCTAAAAGTGGTGTTTTTATAATGTTGTTCATCTCAGTTCGCTTCTTATCAATAGTCATTGCCCGCCGGACTTGAACACCAGGTTTTCTCTGTGACACCCTAATAACCATGCCCAAACCGATGAATAAACCCAACGCCCACCAATCAATGCGCAAACCAATAAAACATACGCCAATCGCTGAGTCGAAAAAAAAAAAAGCATGATTATCTGCCTTCGCTTGTTTTGTCGCAAGGGAATCTCGTTCGTGACTGTAAATGCCAGCCAGGTCTGAGGAAAGAAGCGGCAAGTTCGGATCTTGGCTTCCTCTGTGCTGGTCCAATGAATATTGCTGCCTAAAAGGCAAAGAGCCCGCTCCTCCGCTTGCCGAGAGGATATACTATAAGGGCACTCATGAAGAGACCGACGCTTATGCCGATGGCCACCTGGATGACCTTGAACAGCATATTAAACGACGTTGACTCCAGGCTGCTCCCGCTTCCGCCGTCCTTGCTCCCGCCAAAGGTGAGCTCGTCCGCCGACTGCACACCCGCCAGCAGGGAGCCTCCAACGGCGAGACCACTAGGCACCTGGACGAAAATGGCAGGAAGCATCGCCGCCGCCGCGAGGCTGTATCCGTTGGGACGTCGCTGGCGCACGGGCTTCACTTCTTCAAGGGGCGTCCCAGGCCGGGACTCGGGGTCGGAGGGGAGAGACCACTTCTCGCTAGAGTTCTTACGCTTGCGCAGTAACCGGGAGATGCGGGGTTGCACCTTGGCCTCCCAGAAGTCGCAAAAGTCCAGCCAGGCCTTCTCAACATGGCGTCCCAACCTCGAGTATAGGTTGGCAAGAATACCCACGGTCAGAGCCCCCAGCATATTGGAGATCTCCGTGCCGCCGTGGAAGTACATGCTGCTGTAGCTGTTGACGCAGAAGCCGGCTAGGGCCATGAGTATCATGACGGGCGTCTGTTTCCACTTGGCCTGATTGACGAGGCACAAGCACATGCTGAAACCAGGGACAAATAGGAAATTCCATTCCCGGCCAAGTTTGTCCTGACATTCCCTCTCGCTGGTAGCGTTCGAATCGAGCATGCCGTACAGTGACGCGCCAATGGTGATGCCGTATCCGAGGAAGAGCGTGTAGATCATGGCGTGGACCATGCGCACACTACCGGCGACGAGGTTGTAGCTCTGGAGCTCGAGAGACGCCGAGAGCACCATGTAGCCCGGGAGGATAAGAGCGATGCTGCTCTGGGCCAGAGCGCCGAAGCAGATCATGCCACCGCCATTAATAGACCCGAAGAAGCGGGCGAGAAAAGATGTCACCACCGCGGCGGAGACCTCAAAGACGTGCGCATATAGCTCATTACTGGGAGCCAACACCAGCTGGAGGACGCCCACTATAGCGCCAAGGAGGAAGGCAAAGGGGAGATCGATGAAGCGTCCCTGAAATGCAAATGGAGCCACGCAGGCAGACGCGACACCGTACATGAACACACGGAACCACTTGTTGAACTTGGGTTTCCGTTGCATGACCTCATCCAGCATCTTCGTAGCCTCTTCAACACCAATCTTATCGTGAACAACATCCTTGTAGATGTTGTGGACGTCTCGTAGGCGGCCGAGATCGATGCCTTGGGGTACTCGAACAATCTTGACTTCCGTAGTATGCGTGCGGCTATCGTCGAAGCTGATGATCATGCAGGACGGGATGTAGAGGAATTGGCCCTCGATTTCGAGGACGCGGGCCGACATTATCATGTACTCTTCGAGGCGGTGGGTCGGGGCTCCGTACAGCATGAGGGCGCGGCAGAGCTTCAGGAGGTATCGGTGGCGCGCGATAACTCCGGCGATGTGGACCGTGATGCGGTGCTTGTCCTTTTTCGACTTTGGCGATGTGCCCTCTTTCTTCAGTTTGTCGGCCCAGCGGTCCGAAATCTCGCTGGACCCAGGTGCCGCGAACATGGATGATGACTTCATAAGTTCAGTCAGGGTAAGAGACGAGGCTGAACCACGAGAACGGTGAAGGCTGAACAAACCGCTAGAACGACCGGATCTGGGGACCCGAGTTCGAGATGGAGATCTCGAGGCGGGTGGTGAGGGTTGAGGGGACATAGCGGGAGTGGCAGTCGCCGGAGTGGTGAAGCCGCTGCTGAAAGGACTTCCTCCGCCTCCGGGGCTACTGGAGCCATCATCGTGGTAGAGCTTGAGCAAGGATGAGAGGACGCCACCGAGGTACTTCTTGGGTCGCGGGACGTAGTCGTGAGCGTACTCTTGTTCGAAGACGGGCGTCGACGTGCCGGATACACGGCCACGAGGGGATGCACGGCCACGGAGAACTTGGCGATGGGGGAAGTACCTTTTTCTCCGGCGTGTGTGGGACCCGACAAGTTCGGCGCCAATATCATGCTCATCCAGAGGTTCATCCTCACCCTGGGACTGATGATGTGATGGGCGATACCGGACCTGCTGTCCCGAGGCCCCTTCGCCACCACCAGTGCCATCAGCAGCACCTTCGGCCGCAACAGCTATGGCCGCCCTTGCATATGGCGATCCAGGGGTACTCTCCTGCTCGACATCATAGTCATTGACTATCACGGTAGGATGACGGGTCCTCGCGCGGTGGAGACCTTCTGAGTCACCTACCAGGTGCTGGAATGAGGCGCCGACATCATTCGAGTTCCTCCTGGAGCCCGGAGCAGAATGGCTCCCCAACGACAGAGCCAGACGGTGCGCCCTGTAGCGGGCATCATGGATGGAGCGCAGGGTACGCTCGTTGACCTGCTCCTCGGCCTTGTCCGCCTCCTCCCGCTCATGGGGCGCGTCGTAGCTGGTATTGCGGCGGAGAGCGGGTCTCGGGCGCGCAGGAAGGGGGCTTAAATCGTTATCCGAGTGGTGACGCTGGTGTAGACTCGTCTCGGGAGCCCCATCCTCTTCCTCCTCGGACAATATCTTGGTGAGGGCGCGGTGGAGCTCCTGGGCATCTGGAGCACCAGGAGGAACGCTCTGCGGATATGGTGACGGCGACGGGGATAGTCCAGCGCTCAAGAGACCGTTATCGCCTCCGGATCCTCCTCCGCCACTGCTGCTGCTGGCATGCCAACCCACCCGCTTCTTCCCCTTGCGGTTGGGCGTCGGGGAATCGCTGGCTCGGCCGCTGTCCAGCACTTCGGCCGACATGGCTGGCGGTAGAGCGTCTGAGCCGCTGCGTCTATAGTTGGGTGACGAGGCTTGGTTCTAGATCTGGGTGAAGATTCCGATCGATGATCCTGAGACCTGTCTCGGAGTCCTGGTGATTCAAACCATGAAGCTCAGCGGAACGGGTTGTCGGTGATGTTGCATATACCAGTAAACATATACAGCTACCGGCGTGGACGAGAGCGTGCAATTTGGGAAGGGAAGAGAAGATAGAGAGATATACTGCTAGTATATAGGCAGCAAGATGGGGAGTCTTGGGAGTGAAGGGTCTTGGGCTGTTTTGGATTTCCCAAGCGGCGGACGGCGGAGCCAAAAGCGGGACACTGGATCCCGGGCGGGACTGGAAGGAACCATAATTATCACGGCTCCACCTCCAACATCGAGTCAGAGGGAGCAGCGAGAATGTGTGCGAGAGTGGATGGATGGGGGAAAGAAGGACTGGATGACAATAATGGCAGCCGCAGAAAAGGAATCTTCTGGTGGGGACGCCGAGTGAGCACCGAGACAGCCGAAGCACGTTGGCATACCAGAGGCCCAGAGGAGGTGGGAAGGGGGGGGGGNGGGGGGGGGGCAATAAATTTGGGCGAGAGCAGCTGCTCGAACCCCCATTTCTTTTTGCCGCAAGCTTTTCTGTCTTCTACAAACAGCTGGTGCGTCGTTCGAGCTCGCCATCATCCCAACAAGCTTGCGCGGCGTGGTGTGGAGAGGCAAGTGGAGTTGGGCAGCGGAAGTGGCCCTGGCCCCTTGGCTGGACCTTGCCGAGATCTGCCATCGGCGGCAGGCGATGATCAAGCGTCGAGACTCGTGGAGCCATGGAAGGATCCTGCCGTGCTCTCGGCTCGAAAGCTTCCCATGGCAGCCCGGAACGCCTTGGTGTTGGCGGTGGCGATGACGTCGGCCATTTAGCCACCTCAAGTTCAGCCGCCAGGAACGAACGGCGCCAGTGGAGCTTGTCAGAATCTGCTTGTTCTTCTCACTGTCTAGTTCGAGTCAATCCATCAGGTTGACTAATTGATAAGACCGCATGCATACCTCGCCTGTGAGTATAGGGTCCTATCGAGCCAAGAGGTCGCGACGTAATATCCGTCTCGTATCCGTCGTGGTGGTCGAGCCTCGACCCACTGTAGATAGGGCTCAAGCCAGGAACGTGAAGATGATTGCTGCAAGTAATGCTGCAGGCTCCTGCAGCTCGCTCGAGCCGCTGTCAGATTTAAGATTTTCCAGGGGGTATGTACTATGGTGTGCTGCCCGTCGTGCCAATGAGGGAGTCCGGACCCGACACCTAGACATTGCGTTTTCGCCACCTGCCAGGGCATGATCCCAAGACCATTCGAAGATTTTCCACCGTTCGTGCTGGCACTGGTAGTGCTGGCAGGATATCGTTGGGGCTCTTGGGGCTCGTGTCCAAAGCTTTGCGGCCGGCGCTAGGCTCGACAACGGCGGGCCGGCCATGTTTCTAATTTCGTTCAGAGGGGCGCGCTGTGGTATCCCTAGCGCCCGCGGTCCCCGACTCCGCTTGCTCGTTGCTTTGGGTCAAAGACCATCGAGGCCTGCTTGCTATCCACCGACATCGTGAATGTGATGACGCTTGCGGGCCCCTCATCGAGCCGGTTGACGAGCTCTGGAATTCGAGGCGGTGCAGTACGTCGGTGGGGAACAGACGAGGATAAAGGTGGAGAGCGTACGGGATACTCAGAGTGGCCTCGGATTTCCCTATTCGTCGTGATATTGATTTCGTATCACCTCGTCACCAGTCGCTTCCCGCGTAGGCAAAGGAGTTTCTTGGGCGGTGGTTTGGATCGTGAATACCTAGTACCTGTACCTGACCTTGCTGATTGGCCGTGGATCGGCCTAAACGTTCTGCCGCACCGGTTTGCGCCTTGGTTTCCAGGGTGCAACTCTTGTCTCACATTTTGTCGTACTCAAACTGACTGAACACCTGTCGAAGTCTCAACTCCGCAGCTGGCGAAGACTCCCCATCACCGCTCGCGACTTTCGATGCCGTAGACATCTTATGTCCGTTTGAAGTGGGCCTGCCTCGGACTGAGCCTCCGTCTTATTTCGACATAGTCGACCTGGCGCCCCTGAACCAACAAGGTTCTGGCCGTTGCTGACCCCGACCTATCTTTACCCGTGCCGCAATTCATCATGTCAGCAAGCGCAAGCGCGAGGGCGCATTCGGATCGCATTGTGCCCATGCGCGTCATCGTGTGCGGTGTACAGCGCACAGGCACTCTGTCGTTGCGCCATGCCCTCTTCCGCCTCGGCTTCTACGACTGCCACCACATGCACTCGGTCCGCGACAATGTTGAGGAGCAGGGCCACCACTGGGTACGCGCCATTGAGGCCAAGTTCGCCGGGAAGGGCACCGAATTCACGAGACAGGACTGGGATGTCGTCCTGGGCGACTGCCAGGCTGTCTGCGACGTCCCCGCCGCCATGTTCGGACCCGAGCTGGCGGCGTGCTATCCTGACGCCAAGGTCGTGATCCTCAACCGCGATCCCGACAACTGGTACGACAGCGTCCTGAACAGCATCCACTCTAAGCGACCGCCGATGACCATACTACGGATGGTCTTCTGCGTCATCTTCGACTCGGCGACAAGATCCTGGTTGCGGTTTGCTATGACCCTGGGCAACCACGCCTTCGGCTACAACCACCGTTCCGAGAAGGACAAGGCGCTGGCCTGGTACAAGGATATCTACCGCGACTTCCACGAGCGAATACCCACGAGCCGCCGGATCGACTATAGTGTTGGAGATGGGTGGGGACCGCTGTGTGAACATCTCGGCGTGCCCGTGCCCCAGGTGGAGGACGAGAAGGGCTGCATGGTGGAGGCACCCTTCCCGCACCTGAACGACCGAGCCGCATTTTCAGACGAGATGAATCACTGGTGGGCAAAGGCCACTGCGCGCAGCGTCGACAACATTTTTAGATTAGTCGGAAAAGCTGTCGTGACTGGGACGACAGCCTATGTCGGCTACCTTGCGTGGAAGACCCGGCTCGGTGGCCGACTGTAAGCCGCTCCTCAATGGTTATCCGACTTGGCACATTTCGTGCCGCCGGCTTGGAACGATGGATGGCCGTCTGTGATGAATTTTGGGACATGTGGCCATGACGATACTGTAACTCGAGATGCCTGGAGCTTCTGAGATTTGTATCCGTTCCAGCCGACGTTGCCTCCCACGGCTTTAACTAATACTGGATACGGGTGATACCTTGGTAGCTACCTACATCACGCCCTTGTGTACTCTGCTCTTACCAGAGATTTGCAGATGCTTCAATTCCGAGTACGAGCGCAGTCTCCTGATTAAGCTAGTTTATGTTTACAGGCGGTCCGAAAGCGACCGCCAGCGCGAGAGGGTTCGACCTCGGATCGGATCGTCAGACCCCGCAAACCCATGTCTGCTTACACATGGGAACGTTGCGATCCGTGCGGGCCTGGTTACATGGTTCAATGATTATCCAGATAATTTCCAAGTACGGACAGCAACTTGGCCGTTATAGTCGATCTAGGACCCGTCGTCCGGGGCCGTCGAGAGCAAGCTGGGGTGGAGGTTCTTAATCATGGCACCAGGATGTTCGCCATATAATGGACCCTAGCTCCGGGAGAGCTTCCCAGAAGGAGATACAATCTCTCCCACCAGGTCAATCGTGACATTCGAAGATGAAGCTCCTCACATTGGCCATGGCGGCGGCTGCCGCCGCTGCCACCGCCACGCCGGGCGAACGAGTCAAGACTGGGCTTGACGTGCTCATAGAGTCCGACTACGCTCAACTGCAGGACAGGAAGGTCATTGTTCTCACCAACCCAACGGGCATCACCCGGCAGATGGATCTCGGGGTGGACGTCATGTTCGAGTCCGGCGCGGTGGACCTCGTGGGCGTCATGGGTCCCGAGCACGGCTTCCGAGGAACGGCGCAGGCCGGGGGCAGCGAGGGTTCCTTTGAGGACCCGAAGACGGGGCTGACCGTCTACGACGCATACCTGGCCAACACGACGGAGCTGATGGGGTTCATCGAGGAATCGGGGGCGGATACGGTCCTGTTTGACATTCAGGATGTCGGCGCGCGGTTCTACACATGCAAGTTTATTTTCCACCCACCCGGTGCGCGATCGACCGAGCACGGTCTAACAGGAGCATCTAGATATCTGGGCCATGTACGACACCATGATTGCCGCGGCCAAGACCAACGCCACCTTCACCGTCATCGACCGCCCCAATCCCATCACTGGGTTGGATGCTTTCGGGCCCGTGCTCAATGAGTCCTTCATCACATCATACGTCGGTCGCCGTCCCATCGCCCAAGCTCACGGCATGACAGTCGGGGAGCTTGCGTCCATGTTCGTCGGCGAAGGGTGGGTATCCGAGGCCGCCGATAACTCGTCCCTGTCCCTCGAAGTCATCAAAATGGAGAACTGGCGGCGGTCCATGACGTTCGAACAGACCGGTCTCCCCTGGGCGCTGCCCAGTCCCAACATGCCCACCGTCGACACTGCTATGCTCTACCCCGGGACCTGCATGTTCGAAGGCACAAGCATCTCCGAGGGCCGCGGTACGACGAGACCCTTCGAGCTGCTCGGCGCGCCGTGGGGAAACGAGTCCTGGGCCCTCGCCATGCGCGACCTGGACATCCCCAACACGCAGTACCGCTTCCAGTGCTTCACGCCGACGGCGGACGACTTCCAGGGCAACGTGTCATGCGGCCTGCAGGCCTATGCAGACCCGCGCTCGATAAAAGAGCTGGAGACCTTCGACGCTCCGTACGTGGGCGTCAGCCTGCTGTACACGGCGAGGAAGCTATACACGGTGGACAACAGCACCGGGGAAGCGCCCACGACGGGGGCGTTCCACTGGATATACAGCGGGGGCAGCAGGTCGCTGTACAATATCGATGTGCTGGTCGGGTCGCCCCTAGTGAGGGAGGGCATCGAGAGTGGGCTGACACCGGACGAGATCCGCGAGGCCTGGACGCCACGGCTGGATGAGTTTAGGGAGAGGCGAAAGAAGTACCTCTTGTATTGAGGGCTATTTAGAAGCCTTCTTTTTTCTTTTGTAGATCCTTCTCGTCCTCACGAAGTGTGTGCGGGCCTTTTCTGGTCGTTCTGCTGCTTTAAAAATCGGCCTTGTCGAAGTTGCGCACAAAGTTGTAGTAGAACTTGACAATGTCCATGTGCTCGCTCATGAGGATACGCTCGTCTATGGTGTGGATGTTGATGCTGCCGGCCCGCGTGTTGGGGGTCCAGCGGTAGATGTTGGGAGAGAGGTCTACCTGTCTATTAACGGGGGGCGAGGAGGAACATGGGGCCGTCTTAACTTACTCAGGTAGTGGCGCGTATCCGTGTTGCCAGTCATTATCTCACCCACCGGGACGACAGTCCTACCCTCAGATGCATAGGAATGCCGGATCGTACCCGAGAAGGTGTCCCAGATAGGGCCGCTGGTCGGGGACACGGGTGTGCCATGGGTCTTTTCCTGGGCGCGCAGGATTAGGGTACCGTTATAGTCAACGTCCCAGGTCGGTCGCACCGGCCGGGCCTCGGGATCAGACTCGGCAAGATAGCCCTCGTAGTCGTCGTCCCCCTCGTAGGCCCGGAGGTCAAGGCCGTACTTGTCGGCAATGTGCCTGATGTACCTCACGACATTGTGCTGGACCTCGGGGATGTTATTCTGCGGGGCAACCCGGTAGTTGACACCCAGAGTAACAAGCTCAGGCATAGCATTGATCTTCTGCCCACCCCGAATCACATCGACCGCCTGCGACGTCTGGATCATATACTGCCAAATGGGCTGCTCACGGGCGAGCAGCTCAGAAAGCGCCGCGAGGTCGCCCGCACGGACGAGCCTTGTGATGTCAGGCTGCGCGCGCGGGGAGTAGCGCGCCTGGCACTGCAGGTGGCGGTGCGGGGGGCTGCCGTCGAGCAGCGCAGGTTCGTAGGGGTGCGCCTCGAGGCTGGTGATGATCTCGGCCATGATGCCGATGGATGTGTGGGGGAAGGGGATGGAGCTGTGGCCGCCGACGACGGAGAGCTCGAGCCAGATGTCGACGTGGCCCTTTTCCACGACGGAGGGCAGCGCGTAGAGGACCTCGTCGTCATCGTCGTCATCGCCGCCGCCGCCAAGACGCTGCAGACCCAGGCCGCCCTCATCGAGGATGACAGCAATGCCTTCGTCGCCGTAGCGCTCGGTGAGGAGCTTGCCGATGGCGCCGGCGCCGCGGTACCCGGAGCATTCCTCGTCGAAGCCAAAGGCGAGGATGAGGGTACGGGCGGGCGTCCAGCCGCTGGCGAGAAGTGTCTCGACGGCGGTGAGGAGGGCGGTCAGGCTGTTCTTGTCGTCGCTGGCGCCGCGGCCCCAGAGGTACTGCCCATCGTAAACGGCGGCGAAGGGCGGGTACTTCCAGGTGGACTCGTCGGGGACGGGGACGACGTCCTGGTGCGCGGCGAGCAGTGTGGGCTTTAGAGATGGATCGGAGCCTTTAAGAGTATAGACGAGGCCGAGGGTATTGGCCTTTTCGACGGTTGCCCGCTCGTGGCTATCTCGACTGTTTAGTAGGACTCATATCAAACGAGTTGCTCGTACGTGGAAGTTAGGCTACGCGATGGCGCTACCTCGACCGAGGCGCTGAACACTACTAGGCTATGATGGTACTTATGAACGGTAAACTAGACTCACATGGTCGGATACAGGACCTCCAAGACGTGGTGCAAGTCATAGAAGGGCGCCCACCGCTCATCCTCGTCCGGCTCACCGAGATCATCAAAGCAGACCGACGGAACCCTCACGACGGCCTCGTGACGCTCTACCTGCTTGGCCAGGGCGGCGGCGGACGAGAACAGGTCATCGGCAGATGGCAGTCCATCTCCCGCGGGGTCAATCGCAGGTGGCAAGTTGCACTTGAAGTCGTCGTCGTCGGAGGAGGAGGAGGAGGAGGAGGAGGAGGAGGAGGAGGAGGGCGCCGACGCCAAGGGTCCCGGGGCGTGATGGAGCTGCCCGAACGGGAGCTGGTCGCTGACAACATGAAGATGGTGGTCGAGCGGGGCCACAAGGAAAGCAGACGCACGGGCGGCAGCGGCGGCAGCCAGAAGGGTACGAGTAAGGTGTTTCAGCGGCATGATGAGATGGATGTTGGGTAAGTTGCCCGGGGTTTCAACTGTTGTGTGCAGTTGTGGGGAAGTTTAGATCAAGTGAGGCTGGGATGGTGATTTTGGTGGTGGTGATGGTGGTGGTGGCGGAGTGTGGCGGTGTGGGGACATGGGCCACTGACATGGGCATGACGTGCTAAACGGATCGAGAAGCTGCTGCGATACGTACCTACCTTACCTAAATACTGATTAATTACAGGTGGAGCGGCGGGGAGCGATGAGATGGGGGAGTGGGCCTCCATGGTGAATCGATCTGCTAATGTAAAGAGTGAGACCTGCCGCTGCCCTGGATACATTATACATGTACTGTACATGTAGTCTTGTAAAACACAATGACATGGCTACCTTAGTAGTCGGGATCGATTAGACGAATGGATGGTGGCTCAATGAACCTATATATTGATACGCTGTTCTACTCTTTTATTCGTACCAAAATTAACATAGCATCGTATTCTTTCGAGTCGGCAGTCAGTTGTGTCTCTTACTCCGTACATGTATCTATCTTTCTGGTCTTCCCAACACGGCTTGTCGACGATATTGCATTTTGGAGAAGAGGGTCCAAGAGGGTCCCAGCAAGCCACTTGCCCACTTGTACGTCAAATAAATACGAGTAGCTTCCAGTACTGTACGGACCACGGACAGGCAGATGGAGACCGAGACAGTTCCTGTGGAGAAACTAGCTTTGAGAGATTGCCGAACCATTCCCCATCTCCGCGGAGCCACATGAGACCACCCACTCACTACTTCTAACACACAAGTTACACAGCAGCAGTCTCATGCCCCTCAAGATGCCTACCCTTCCCTGCAGCTCACGTAGGGATGGATATACTCGTTACATAGCATGGCCTAGGTCCATCGCATTGCCCCGGACTTGAGGGGAAGTGCCGCCCTATCCCTGCAGCGGCAGGAGGAGGAGAGCTTCCCAGACAGAGAAAGCGACATACAAGATACGGACAGTACAGTGAGTACACGCAAAAGTTGAGCTCCAACGGCCGCTCAGCTCGTAGGGGGGATGATGCGCGCTCGACATGTCATATCACTTGTCTGTCCATCACACCTTACAGCTTCATCAGCAGCATAGTCGGGCGTCACGTCGTCGTCGCTCGAGGCCTCGGTGGCTGTCTTCAGCCCGTCGTCGAGGCGTCGTGGCTGACCGAGCGGCGAGTCAGCACCCTTGTTTCGGTCTTTCTTGGCGCGTGGCTTCTCGAGATTGCCGCAGATAGCTTCCACGCCGAGTCTCAGCGTCAATGCGCGGGCGCGAGGGAGCATCCGCGGACGGAGATCTCCATTCTCCCCTGGTGTAGTAGCAAGAGTTGTTGTTGTTGCCGTTGTTGTTGTTACTGTTGTCGTCGTCGCCCCGCTCATAAACTAGTAGTCAATATTGTAGTCTAGGCCGTGGTGGATCTGCTGTCTTCACACGACCAGGGCATCTCCCCAGGGGCCACCAGATCAAACGTCGTAGATCAATATCCCCAGAGTCCCCAGAGTCCAAGCTGTTGGCTTCGGGTGTGGTGACGCCTCTTCGGGTCTCGGGGCCTGGTCGGCACTCGATACCGACCATGTCTCTCACCGGGCGGCGGCGCCCGCCAAGCCGATGCGCTTCTTCTATTTCCTTGGCCCCCTCTCAGCTGCCATTCTGAGTCTCCAGGCCGCCCAGCCGTGAAACGTCTCGATAACCGGTGCCGTGGTGGAAGTGCTTCGGATACTGGTAGGAGCATGCAAGCGATGGGGGATCCGTCCAAGCCGGCCGCCATGTCCATGGCTGTTGTACTAATACGAGTAGTATGAGTACGAGTAGTTCTCGTGCACCAGTCATCTTGTGGTGGCGCCTGGGGGCGGCCAGCTCGAACCCGACCTGTCGCCCGACTTGTTGATGGACTATTGACATGATTTTTATAGGAATCCGAAACCACTCTGGGGGTGGACTCGTGGGGTCTGGGAGAAGGAGGGGGACCCGACAATTCCCGCCGCGGTAGATGATGGCCTCCGCCAGGGCGGGAGATGCCAAGGAGCCGCGGGTTGGCCGAGTATTGGCCGTCGGCGACCGCGCGCCCGGCGAGATGAAAGGCGGCGAGATATGGCCATGTTGGGAGAGTTACCAGGACATACATACGAGTAGTACCTACCATTCTACCTACGTACGAGTGCGTCTTGTCTCCTCAAAGAGAGCTAGTCTGTCCGAGTCTGTACGGCCGTATCACTCGGGTAATCAATAGCCATTAGCCATACACTCACATGCCTGCCGTCTGCAGCCGAAATGGTGCCATGCCCACTCGTGCCCCCGAGAGACGCACGGACGGATACCAAGCACGAAAGAAATACAGGCTATCCCCGGTCGGTGTAAGTGCTTCGGTCCGGTCGACTCGGGCGTCGGGCGAGCAAATCAGGGGCAAGTAGGGACATTTCGGTCCAGCTCCACCCGCACACCAGGACTAGGGCCCAACAGGGATGAAGCCTGCAATCGATCCCAGGTCGCGGAAGAACACTAAAGAAAAAAACGAGCCATTTTCTCTTATGCCTTAGGCATGGTCGGCTTTTCATTCTCAACTCGACTATAGTCTCCGCATCTCCGGCGGATCTTTGTGTGTGGCGAGTGAGACACGAAACACCTAACCGAGAGACATGCAGCAACGGTCAACGCCATTGAAGAAAGCCAGACAAGTCTTCCATATTTTCAAGTTCCAGATTTATTGGGTACTTTTATTAGTCAAATGGCCACATCAGCCTGCAAACCGGCTCACATGAAAATGGACATCGTGAAAATGGGCCATTCGCACAGCCGCCCAGAGAGGGGATCGACGCCGGCGTCAAGTTTGATACTCCACAGCCCTTCTTGCCGGCCCAACGAGAAGGACAAGAGAGCGAACAGGTACGGGTACATCATTCAAAAGTATCCGTAGCCCCGGCATGATATGAAGATGGTGAAGCCGTCTGGCCACTAACATCCGCTGGCGTGAGCCTCGGCGTCGTTCCGTCACCCGCGCACCCTTCCCATTTGCCCCTTTCTTGTGGCTCAAACCGCACCATCGCCTGCCAGGGACCTGCAGCAACCAACGGCAGACACACACACACACACGCACACCTCTCGGTGCCATGGCCGCTCACCTTGCAGTAGTAGGCTAGTACGAGAAGCAACGCCCTTTTCCCAGTCCTGCCAGGGGCTCGCCGTCGGCTGCTGATGCTGGCCACCTTGTCGAGCCCACCCACCGCTAGCCAAGGGTCCGCACGCCATATTCTTCCTAGTCCCACGTGGACTAGCCATGCTTAGTGTGGTTGCACACTCTTCTGGTTGGCAAGCTGGTTGCACGATGAGGATCCTGGAAAGTCTGGTGAGCCTATCACCGGCTGCTCGCTGGGCCCCGAGCCAAGACTTCCGTGTCGTTGGGTGTGCTGCGGCTGCGTGAGTGAGCTATTGGCGATTTATTCCCTAGCTCAGTCCGCCACTGGTTGTATGTATACATACATACATACATACATACTTACTTACATAACCCGTCGTCTTATTAAATCTAGTCCATAGATAACATCGTCCCCCCATCACCAACCCCCCCCCTTCCCGGCAGACGCCCGTTCTTCTAACTTCCCCGTGGCATACGTGTATGCTCGTATACCGGTACTCCAATCGTTGCTGGCCGGCAACTACGCCATAATGCTGTCCCTCGAGGCCGAGTCCTGGACATGGTACGGGATATCGCTATGCTTCGTCATCTTCCGCCTGTACGACCCTCCTCGCCTTGTACCACACACACACACGCACGCAGACACACACACCCTTCTGTACTGGAGCTGACAATCATGCCTCTCCCTCTAGAGTCTCGCGACGCCTTCTCCTGGGATCATGGAGGAAGCTCCAGGCCGATGACTACCTCATGCTCGTCGCCGTGGTTAGTCTCCGCGCCTCCCCCGCCCGGCCGCTGTTACATCCCGATCGAAATCCTGCGAATCCCTCCCTCCCCTTCACCCCTGCAAAGATCATGTCGAATATCACATCTGACGCATCGCGCAAAAAATACAACAGGCCACGGACACGGTCCTCATTGTTGGCATGAACATCGTCGCAATGTCGAGCAGCAATCTGATTGATCCCAATGACACGACGCCGCTCGACGCACAGAACATCAAGGATCGCCAATTCGGGTGGGTTTCTTTCAGATTGCGACAATCATCAATCCACCACCGCCATCGACAATGAAAGCTAACCTCGCCACTGGGGGGGGGAACAAACAGCTCCAAGATGGTCCTGGTCGTTGAGCAGATGCAGTGCCTAACCATCTGGACGATAAAGACATGCATCTTGATCATGTACAACCGCCTGACCATGAGTTTGCGCCAAAACCTGGCCGTCAAGATCGTCGGCGGATACGTCCTCCTCAGTCAGTTGATAAACCCCCTTCTTCTTTTTTTTTCTTTTTTTTTTGTTTTCTCCAGGGACGTATGTCGGTCCTAACCGAGTCACAGGCTTCGTCGTCATGGAAATCCTATACCTCGGAGTCTGGTGCCGCCCCTTTAACCAGTACTGGGCAGTGCCTCCCAACAGTAGTAAGTTTTATCATCGACATTTTATCATCGACCGCTTAGAGTAGCGACGTCTGCCCCTTTGTGCTAACGACAGGTCACCCTCTCTAGCACAATGCAACGCCGCGACGAACCACCTCATCACAAACATGGTCTTCAACATCTCCTCAGACATCATGATCATCGCCATTCCGATGCCCGTATTCCTGTCATCCACCCTGCCCGGGAGGCGCAAAGCTGTGCTCTGCGGCGTCTTTGCCGTCGGCACCTTCACGGTAAGCCCCCGTCCCGGTGTAACATGGGCCAGTCTTGGAGCATCACTGACAACCCCCGGGGGCCTCTCCCCGTCCTAGATCATCTCGGCCGTCCTCAACAAGTACTACAGCTTCACCCAGCCCTTCGGCCTGGACTGGACATTCTGGTACATCCGCGAGTCGTCCACCGCCATCATCGCCGCCAACCTGCCCCTCACATGGACCCTCCTCCAGCACGTCTTCCACCTCAAGTCCTTCCACGAGAAGTACGCGAACCAGTACACGCACTCGCATTCTCGGTCGGGCTTCCGGTCCAATGGCTACGGTAGCCGCAACCCCCGCTCCACCATCCGCGGCACCGTCTCCTCCGCCATCGACCGCTCCGCTAGCGAGGAGCGCATCAACCAGGGCTTCGCGTCCATCCCGCTCAAGATCTACCAGAAGCGCGAGATTCAGATTAGTACCCTCCCCGCGGGGCCGGATGATCATAGACGGGCCGGCATGTCGTCGACTGATTCGCTGCCCGATGGCCTGAAGACCAGGGTGGATGTTCAGGGTGGCGGAGCGTCACATAGCAGCCGGAGCCACGGGTACAATGGGTCGACGTCGGAGAAGTCGATTGTATGAAATCATATGCGAACTTGTGACAATAATGACAAGCAGGAGGTGTAGGTATATAATGGGGACATGCAGATTTAGAATAACATGCATTGTGCATTGAACGCCTCGGGGCAACGAAACGTCGCCAATTGTCCGTCTTCGAGTGTTCCCATTTCCAAACCGGCCAGCCGCATGCCAACGGTCAATGCGTCCGGGAATCCACCACAGTTAAATACTATCGACGCCTTACATTTTTTTTAGTACATAAAATGACATGCGCCTTACACGGGCGGAGTATCCTGTTGAGAGGTCCGTTGACCCTCCGGAGCACCGCCGCCGGAAAAGTGGAGCCATCTCGGCTCCGGCCGGAGGAGTACTGTAGAGAGAGACGGAACCGCCTCCGGCGAGAGATCACGGAGCAGCCTGCAGACTACAAATGTCGACCAAGCGTAGCAAACCAGCTGTTTCGATTGTTTCTCCCCGGTGAGACTCGCGGGTAGGCCGGGGCGCGAGTGCCCGACCGTGGCATAACAGCTCATCAGGAGCAATGGCGGGTCTAACGGATATCAAGAGCCGAGCCTTGGGCTTTTCGTGCCATGCACTCTCATACGTCTGCGCCGGAAATAGCACTTCGGCGCCTTCGCATTCTCCATCCTCAGGCATTCCTCACACACACCCAACATCCATCCCGGTCCAGTGTGCAAATGGATATCGAGAGGGTCTCGTCGTCGTCAACAAGGCCATCATGGATTCGCTCGCTCGAATCCTCTCCCGGCCCCTAAACAAGCCCTACAGGACCAGAGACCTCAACCTCTCCGAGGCACCCCACCTCGACACCAGCGGCCACATCTCCTTCCCACCCTCAGATATCGAGAACCCCAAAAACTGGACCACCCTCCGCCGCTGGCAGATAACCGCCTGCACAATCCTCCTCGTCATCAACGCCACCTTCGCCTCCTCCGCCCCCTCGGGCTGCATCCGCTCCATCTCCTCCCACTTTGCCGTCTCCGAGGTCGCCGCGGGACTCACCGTCACCCTGTTCCTCCTGGGATACGTGGCGGGCCCGCTCGTCTTTGCGCCTCTGAGTGAGTTCTACGGTCGACGGTGGGTGTTTTATGTTACTTTCTCGCTGTACCTCGCTTTCAACTTCCTGTGCGCTTTTGCGCCGAATTTCGGGGCGCTCTTGGTTGGTAGGTTCTTGACTGGGACCTTTGTCTCGGCGCCGCTGAGCAATGGTCCGGGTGTGCTCGCGGATCTCTGGAATCCGCTCGAGCGAGGCAACGCCATGGCGTCCTTCTCAGCCTTCGTACGTACACGTGATGCCGCAACAGAGCGACCAAGAGCAAGAACTAACGATACTGCAAAACAGGTATACATCGGCCCCGCCCTCGGGCCCGTAATATCCGGCTTCATGGAGCTGGAAAAGGACTGGCGCTGGTCCTTCTACGTAATCCTCTGGCTCGGCGCCATCTCCGCCGCCCTGATGCTCACCATCCCCGAGACCTACGCGCCCGTCCTCCTCCTCCGGAAGGCGCGCCGTCTCCGCGCCGCGGGGTACTCGGACGTGAGGGCCGCCGTGGAGGACGACGACCGCACGCTGGTCGGGGTGTACAAGGTGGCGCTGACGCGCCCCTGGATCATCCTCTTTGATCCCATATCGTTCCTGTGCGCCGTGTACATGTCCGTCGTGTACACGCTCGTGTACATGCTCTTCGTCATCTATCCCATCGTGTTCCAGCAGCGGAGGGGCTGGAACGCTGGTGTCGGGGCACTCCCGCTCCTGGGCACCGCCATCGGCGCTATGTTCGGGGCCTTCATGGTCGTGTACGACACGCGCCGGCGGAGGATGAAGATCGAGAGCGGACATGCCCAGATGGAAGACATGGAGCCGGAGGATCGTCTACCCCTGGCCATGGTAGGCGGCGTCGGGTTCCCACTCACCATGTTCTGGTTCGCATGGAGCGCCGAATACGACAAAGTCCACTGGATCGTTCCCACCCTAGCGGGGGCTCTTCTCTCCACCTCCCTCCTCCTCATCTTCGTCGCCTACACAAACTACATAGTCGATACATATCTCACATACGCAGCATCGGCCGTCGCGGCCAACACCATCGCCCGGTCCGCCTGCGGGGCTGCGGCGCCCCTCTTCACGCAACAGATGTTTGACGCTCTCGGCGTGGGACCCGGCGGGAGTCTGATCGGGGGCTGTGCGACGCTCCTTGCCGTCATACCGTTCATGTTCTGGAAGTACGGCAAGGTTATCAGGAAGAGGAGCAGGTTTGCTGCGGTAGATGAGAAGAAAGTGAAGCGAGAGCAGGATGTGGAGCGGTCCGCCCCTGACATGGCCGTTCAGGTGCCGACGGAGTTGGACATGCCGAGCGTCGCGAGGTCAAGAAGCTCATCACTAGCCTGATGCGCATGTGAGCTTGGTGAATCCTACAGAACATTCTTACAAAAAAAAGCTTTTTGAATAGAACAACCTTGAGACTAAAATCTATGGGCCGATGCCATACAATGGGGTATGCTATAGATACATAAGATAATACTCCCAAAACACGCTCCGCTC
Organism: Hapsidospora chrysogenum ATCC 11550; assembly: GCA_000769265.1. Lineage (NCBI taxonomy): Eukaryota > Fungi > Ascomycota > Sordariomycetes > Hypocreales > Bionectriaceae > Hapsidospora > Hapsidospora chrysogena. The sequence goes on from JPKY01000002.1 coordinate 188,276, forward strand.
CGAAACAACTGCATACAACCATGGAGAGTAGACGGCTACGTCTTCCTACCACTACTTCCCCCTCTACACCTTCTCGGCGAGGGTAGATCCAGCGACGGCGTCGTCACTTCTGTCGTCGCTCTTTTTAGCCCCGCCGGCGGGACCGCTCACGCTCATGTTACGGAAGTGTGAGGTGTCGCGCTCCTTTCGGGTGACATAGCCAGGAGGCACCCAGCGGTGGCTGGTCCAGGGCTTGAGGTCGGGCTGGCCGTACATCAAGTCGACGTTCTCGAGGCTGAGGGTGCGACTCTCGTAGAGGAAGAACCAGACGAGCAGGGCAGCCGCCAAGTTTGTGCCCGCGAAGACGAAGCCGTAGGCGTACGAAATGCCCGAGGTGGCGATGGGGGTGAGGAATCCGATCAAGAAGTTGCCGAGCCAGTTGCCGGCTGTGGACAGAGAGGCCTGTTTGGCCCTCGTCCGCAGAGGGAAGGTCTCGCCAATGACGACCCATGCCATTGGGCCCCAGGTGCCGGCGAAAGAGGCGATGAACATGCAGGCCGACACGATCATGACGATGCCCGAGGTGCTGTTATTCTCAGGGTTGAGACCGGTCCCGACCGAGGCGAAGACGAGAAGCCATGCGCACTGCCAGAGGGCACCGAGGAACAGAGGCCAGCGACGACCTGGGGGTAAAGCAGAGGTTAGCGAATGGTTCGGTGCACGGGGCGACGGCAAGTTGGGAAAGCGGGCGGGTCACAAACCGTATTTCTCAACAACGTAGAGTCCATAGAAGGTCATGGCGACGTTGACAGCGCCCAGGATGAGCTGCACGAGAATGGGGTCGTCAACGCCGGCCGAGTCAAAGATGGTGGCGCCGTAGTAGAAGAAGTAGTTGACGCCAGTCCACTGCTGGAGGAAGTGGATGCCGATGCCGAGGAGGGTACGGTAGAGGACCTTGGGGACGTCGGTCTTGGTGCTGAAGCATTCCAGCCAGCCACCAGTACCGACTTGCTGTTCCTTCTCGAGGATTTCCCTCATCTCGTTGATATCGTCCTCGACCAGGGGGTTCTGCAGGTCGTCCTTGAGGCCTCGGAGGCGGCCAAAGGCCAGACGGGCGTCCTCCCAGCGACCGCGCGAGGCGAGCCAACGGGGAGACTCGGGGACAACCATGATGCCAAGGCCGAGAGGCAGTGAGAAGAAGATTCCGAGGCCGATGACAATGCGCTATTACACCGCTCGTCAGTCTCGACAGCTGCTAGGAGGGAGGGCGGGAACATGGATAAAGGCTAGATCTTACCCAGGACGCGTCAGACTCCTCAATGTTGCGGACGCCATAGTTGATAATGTTGGAGACAAGGATGCCAAAAGTGATCATGAGCTGATACGAGGCGACGACAGCTCCTCGGATTTCCCTGGGGCTCGACTCGGACTGGAACATGGGGACACCGACGGAGAGGTTGCCGACACCCAGACCAGCGACAAGGCGACCAATCATCATATGAACCCAGCTTCGCGAGTGTTAGTAGGGCTCCCGGCCTTCAAACCCTCCTCCCCCCCGGGGAAATGACGAGACTTGTCTTACCTCTGCATGGCGGTAATCTGGATAATATTGCCAATGATGAAGACAAAGACGCCAAAGGACATGGACTTCCTCCGGCCCCACCAATCAGCAGTGTAAGCGCCAGACAGGGCGCCGATGAGGCAACCGATGCTCATGAGGGAGACGAGGGTGGACTGGATGATGGAGTCCCATTCCTTCTCGCCGTTGGGGCCATCCTGGGCGAAGCGGTTCATGAAGTCCTTGAAGAGCAGGAGGGCGGAGATCTGACCGGTGTCGTATCCGAAGAGGAAGCCGCCGATGGAGGTCGTGGCACCCAGAAGCAGGGCCTCGAAACCGCAGTCGGCGCCATTGATCTTGACGGACCTGGGACAGGAGCGGTCAGCCTGTGCCACTGCACTCGACGCAGAAGGGGCATCGGAGGGAGATGGTAAGGCGGGATGGGGCGTCAACTTACATGCGTCCCAGCATGTTGGGCAGTAGTAGCAGACAACGTCTCGCAACTGAGTCTGTCTGGTGGTCGATGCAATGTCTTGTCTCGGGAGGGAATGTCTTGTGGCGATGGTGTTTCGGGAGAGAGGGCGAAAGGTGTGCGGGAAGCAGGCACTAAATAGGGCTCCTACTAGTACTAGTAGTACTTCAAGTCGGGGAAGGAGCAGGGGACACGGGCGTATTCCTAAGATAGGTACCTCAGTTAGGTGGTCGACGACCCTAGACTCCCTGATAAATGCCACAGGACTGACGCGTTGAATTCGAAGGACCGTACGACTGGCCAGTAGGAGAGAGGCGTGGGATTTAAAGCCACTTTACGGATACCTACAGTACGTGCTGGATGTCGTGTGATGTGTGCCACGATCCGCTCTCAGCACAGACCGGCCTTGTCGAAAGGGTGGTACCTACGTAACTGGTACTCTGGGCGACGTAAACGGCCATTTCTTGGACGTTGTGGGCCGATCGAGCATGTTGCCGGACGGACTGGGGGCCCCATTGACGGGCCTCCCGTGTGGTTGTTCTTCATACCTACAGTATACTGTACTGTCGTCGCGCGGAGTCCAGCATCCTCATCCTTCCGCCATCCGTTGTCCCAGCCGGGGGGAGGTCGATCCTGGCTGGGTGGGCGTGAACAGTGCCGAACATACGAGTGCATCAAAGCCCAAGGGTGAAGTCCACGCACGGCTGGTGAATGATGATCCCTGCCGGCAGCCGCGCGCGGCGTAGTGGACAGGTGGTCGGTGGACTCTCGTCGGCACGGCAGTCTGTGACAGGCCTCTGGGATGGATCATGGATGTAGGTAGGCATGTACGTAGGTACATGGCCGGCCCGTTAGCTTGGCTGTCGTCATGCATGGTGAAGTCACTGGATGATTCCGATCCCATCATTCCCACACTGTCCACATATTATCCCGCCCCCCCCCACACACCCTCCCCAGTGGGCCCCCGCCACCAAACACCAGCAAGCAAGTGCCGGCTCTCACTTGGCACTCAGCTTTATTACCAACATATGCCGAAAAGAGAACAGTGTACGCAGGCGTGCACGCAGGCTGCTTGGGGGTGGTTGTCTCTATTAGCTATCAGGGCTGCGATGCCTCGCGCTGCTAAGTTCTGCTTCTTGCCGGCGACCTGAGCAAGTGATCTGCAAAGAAGTTGCAAGTCAGTCCACTGTACAGTACGTCCGGTACGAGTAACAAAACTAGCACAAAATGCGGTAGGGCCGATGTCAGTGGCGCTCGATGCGTGGCGGCCCACGACGTCTGCTCCACCATCCGAGTGGTTCTCAATTCGAAAAGGTCCGACAGGCTGGAGGTGAGGGCAATTGATTGCAGGGGAGTTTCATCTTCTGTACCCATTGGTAGGCTCTATTTTTCTTCTTCTTCTTCTTCTTCTTCTTCGGGGACCAAATGCACCCAGAGTCGCTTAGCAACCATCATCTTGTCACTTTTTCAATCAGCTCTATCGAACCCGAAATGTACCTGAAATCTTTTGATTTGATGATACTACTGTTTAAGCTTACAACCATAGTCTGAGCACTAGTCTAATCTAGATAAAATTCTGAGCCGGTTGATGACGATGCGGCTGTGCTTGGCGGTCGGTCCGTCCTGGGCTTAACCTTCCACTACCGTGTGTATACACATGGGATGCACAAGAATCCACTGTGCAGTCCATCATGACGATCATCATCCAGAACCTGTAACCAAGGAATCGCAGACCAGGTGATCTGACAGTGATGCCGCCACACAGTCATCCTCGTCAACTCGCAGTGAGTTATGTGTTGAATCTGACGAAGGGCACATGGTAAGCAACCGAGTTATACGTACAGTACGGACCTACGTAGAACAGACGTGGGTATCCATGCAACACCCACTCGGAGTAATCGAACAAGAGGACGGATACGGATACTCGTAGCGCATCAAAGTACTCACGTTAGCAGAATCCCATGACTACAAATTCAACCACTACATACCTACAGTATGTAACAACTTGAATTAATTACGCCCTGCCGCCCTGGCAATCAGAAATTCAAAACATCCTCCCCTGGCCGCGATCCGGGGTCCCTCATTAATGCATGCAACCCTCCATGGGGGGACGACGGCATCGGTGTGGAGTTTACAATTTACACAAAACTTGTACCTCCGTACCTACCTACTGTATATTCATATTTAGAAGGCTTCTGGACTTGTTCCGCAGATCGCTCCCGAACTTTGGAAGTTTCGAAAAGTGACCTAGAACCCACTTCCTCGGTCTGTTACTCGGGTCAACCGCCGGCAGTCCTGTGCCGAACGCCGATGGTCCCTGCTAGTTCGGGCGTTATTTTCTTCTCCCCCCCCTTTTTTCTTTTTTTGGCTCAACTCTCCTCTTGTCTTTCGGGCTCTCACCTGTAGGCGCAACTTCCCACACCCGCCGTGCCGTGCTCACACATAATTCAGGCTTCCAGCGGCACCTGCAGGGAACACGGATACTCCCATGAAACGCCGATTGCTCGCCCATGGGGATGCGGGCGACTGGCATATCCCCGGGGAGGTGTCCAGCGGGGGGTGTCCAGAAATCAAGGGTCCAGCTGAGCGATATCTCGGAGCTCTCTAATTACACCTGCCGGCCGTATTGTGGCATGCACCCACTTTGTCGCCGGCCGGAAGGCCGAGGCGTCCCGATGCGGCCGTCCCTGACCTCCAGACCGTCCGTGCATTATCGGGTCCGGAAGCATCACTGCATACCAGGTACCTACGTGCACGTATACGTACGAGTCATACATTGGAAGCTCAGTCCTACAGCCGAGTAAGGCCTTAAGACTGATACCACCTACCTACATACTATTCAACACCTCGCGGCATGACAACAAGGCAGCAAGTCGTGGTCGTCTACCCCATCGCAATATGGCTCGTCCGGCAGGCCATCCTCACATCGACACACGTCCAGCTGACCAAGGAACTGCTCCAAGAGTTCGGCCGCTCGGCGATAGGCAAAGACAACGTCACCCCCGGAGCATGCCAAGTCGGGATCGAAAACCACTGACGGACGACTTCGAACATGTTATTCCTCGGACGTCGTATTGATGATGGGCTGAGGTATGTGAAGACGCTTCACGCTTAACCCAACAACCGTCGTTGCGTCGAATCGACCCCTCAGAGTCGGAACCGGTAGCGCCGAGACAGGATTCCGCCTTGCGAGCAGTGTCTAGGTTTGGGCTGACTGGCCAGCCGAAAGCGAGACCCTCGCCTCCCGCACATAGCCAAGAAGATGGTCCTCGACAATTAGGTGTGGAAAACTGCAGAATTTATTTGGCTAACGAATCGAATCTAGTACAAATTTGAATATACTGGCTCTGTATAGGGTATGCAAGGGATGTGCCAAATTGGTGTCCCTTGGGTGTCAAGTATTAACAGTCGCCCAACCATCTCCGCCACCTTGGACGCGCGACAACAATTAGGGAGAGTGCTCTTCAGAGAGTGCCTAGCCTAGAGCACGAAGGCGGCAACGGCGGCGACGGCAGCCAGCAGGGCGGGGCCATTGCGGATGGCAGCATCGTCCTCATCCTCATCGTCGTCGGCGGAATCGTTGGTGGCAGAACTCCTGTCGCTGCCAGAGTCCTGCGAGGACCCCGAGTCATCGTCATTGTCGTCGTTGTCGTTGTCATCATCAGCCTTGGCGGCACTCTCATTGTCGTCGTCCTTGTCGCCACCACCGCTGGAGAAGAGGTTGGGGCAGGCGTCGTTCATCGACTTCTGGTATTCATCCCGCTGGTCCTTGGGGCACTTCAAGATGCAGTCGTAGAAGGGGTCGGCCTTGATGCTGTCGCACACGCAGTCGGCGTAGTCGTCGTCAAGGACGTCCCGGTCCTCGCACTCGCCGCTGATCCAGTCCGGGGTCGCATCGTTGATGAAGCACTCCCCGATGCAGCTCAGATTTTCAAAGTCGACGTCCGGGATCTCGGACTGCGGCAGGGCGTGGGCGGCGGCGACCAGGGCGGCCAGGACGGCGGGGCGGAGCTGCATGTTGGCGGCGTACGGGTTGTGGGAGCGAAGTGCGTGTTAAAGGGTTGGGATGTAGTGGGTATTGGGTTGTTATTCGTGAGATGTTACCTTGGGTAGTGTCTGTGGGCAAGTGTCACGGCTTTTAGGAAGAAGGCACCGCCCCGTCCCTGCCTGCGCGATGGCTCCGTGTTTATGTATTCGCAGTGAGGCAACTTCCTCCAAGCAAGGGTCCGCCGAGCTGAGTCTAGAGCATCGGAGCTGAAAGAACGAAGTACTCAGCCAAGGCACTAATTACCACGTAATACTGCCCCAGGCGATCCTGGCCGAGTTGGGCTTGGTCTCTGAAATCCACGCCAGAAGCTATTTGTGACCAACGAGGCTTGCTGCTCTTTCTATTCCTCGTCCCTCTCGTCCTGATTTATTCAATATAGAATGTCGGGGCATGCACACAGGTTACCTGGTACAATCCAACTTCAGGCCGTCCTCATCCAAGACTATTCATTCTTCCCGTCATTCGCACCGCCCGCGCGCATGGCTCCCTCCTGAAAAGAAAAAAAAGAGATTCTGCGACAACTGGGGTTCCTTCGCGTGATACTCGTATATGTAAAGGACTAGTTCGTAGGGCTGGGACTCAAGAGTACGCAGTATCATTGGTCAGTCTTGTAGGCCTCATTTTAGACGCGCCTACTATTGAACGATTAAGGGTCCACCAAGGCAGACTGGAGCTTCAGCCGCAGACGGCGGCCCCTTTCGAGCTTTGGACAATTTCGGGCCTCGTTTCGTCCGCGCTTACAGGTAGCACGTACGAGCCGCTGCATCGAAATGGATCAAGATCATCAAGAGATAAACCACATCCAGACGAAACCGCCATGGGGTGGCTGACACGTCGTGGATATATTATTATAGCTTGGCCCAAGTTGGAACGGTAATTAGCCGGTGCCGCCCAGTCTTCTATGGGCGGCCGAGGATCTGGCTGAAGTGGCAGGCATGTGATGACTTGCGAGTGAAGTGATTCCTGGTCAGCACGCAATAATAAGAATGATCTGATTGTCCCGTTTCGGCAACCCAAAAACCTCCCCCCGCCCCAACCCTCCATCACCTTCGTTCGCGACTCCACCAAATCGACGCCAGTTGAAGGCCACAATTGACGTCGTTGGGGGTTGGCCCAGGTACCACATTGTGTCGCCAGGCTGGCACCATGATGATATTAAAGAGAGATTGAAGGAGAAAATCATAAAACATATGAAGAAGTGCACAAGTCGGACGGAACCAGAATACATGTAAAAACCAACAGATTCTACATGTAAGAAATATGCTAAGCGAATGCTCCCGCTCCTATATGATGTCGTCTAAAAACGGGATTGGCATCTCCATGCCATGACAGCAGTTCCACCCTCATGCAGCATGATCCGATATGTCGCGTTCGAGTGTGCGGTCGAGATATTACGAGTTCGGGGGACGAAAAAAACGACAGGTGGTCGACGTCTGACCAAAAAGAAATCCTCTAGAAGCAGCAGGTCAAGCACTCCAGGCAGCACTCGCAAGTCTCTCCGCAGAGCCAGCAGCAGCAGAGCGTGGCGATGCTGTTCTCCAGGTTAGCATGATCCGCATAGGTAATCTTGCCATGTCGGGAACCTGCCAGCCGTAGAGACACCCCTTGCCGTCATCTTTCTTCTCCTCCGGTGCCGGCGGCGCATATTGCATCTAGAAACGTCAGGAGAGTCCGGTGGTGCCTGGGGAAAACGGGAGGTACGTACGGGCTGCTGGGGAGGAGGGTAGTGTCCCTGTTGCGGAGGATAGCCTTGGTAGCCTTGGGGAGGCCCTTGCTGGGGGTAGTACCCCCTACCGTAGGGAGAGCCATCAGTATGCGGGGACCACTGTCGACTCAGCGAGACGGGAAACTCACTGCGGGGGCCCTTGCTGCTGGTACTGATAGTCGGCCATGATGTGAAGGATGCAGTGGTTGTGATCCTGGGGGCGTGTCCGCGCGAGTTCCGGTGATCGAATCCAGACCGGAGGAAGAAGATATAACGGTATACCAGCAGGGGCGAGCAGGCTACAGGACCTAGAAACGAAAATAAATCATAGGATTTTTTAATAAATGGAAAAGCAGGCGGAGGGGGATGCACTTTTTCCTTGCGACATAGAATGCCGAAAAAGTACGCGTAAGCTATCTCTAGAGGACCCCAGCCAAGGCCCCCAAGATCTGCAGGGTTCAGGGTTCACACCAAGACGTCAACAGCGGGTTGGCCCGACCCTCCCAAAACTCAAGCCTCGAGCTGCCATTTCACCATGGATGAACGCGCGGTCGGCGGCATTGTATTCGTGTTGTGTCTGATTCAGTTGGTATTATGGTACGGGACACTAAAAATGAATTTTACTGAGAAATCGCAAGGTCAATACATGTAGTCTCTTGCCGCTTCATACATGTAGGTGCTGTCCCCCTTTACGGGATCGGCAATTCATTCCCAGCTCAGGGTGCCGAGGGTGCTCGTCGGGGATCCACTATCAATACCGAGCCATGCTTGACCGCCTGGCCGCGAGAGTGTCGGACCGTCTGCTGAGTTCCACGGTGTCTTGACCAAGCCTTGTTTGTTTTCAGTGACATGGGCCGGGTAGTGACGTTGGGCAACTGTGTGAGCATGGCTGCCTGTTATACTCGCAGTACTATGTACAATACCACTACTAGTATCGTTAGTAACTACTACTACCCGTAAGTAATAATAACACAGGAGTACGGTATATCAGCAGGTACCAATATGTAAAGTTGTATTGCTACTCGGACTGGAACTTTTCTATACTTATTTATTTAATAACTCTGATAGCTAAAGTAATAATCCCCCAATCTGTCTCCAGTACATCACTACTGTCAAAGCTCGTCCGGCTACACCTGCAAGCCGCTGGTATCATCTGAAACAAGCTCGAGTACTGTACATATATTCTCCGGCATACAGGCCCTTACTCTTTATTAGCAGCAGCTGGACACTATGAGTGTCACCCCATGCTGCTAGCATCCCGTACACCTAGGTACATAGTCATCAAGGAACGTGGTGTGCATGACAGAGTCAAGTGGCGCCTATTACTTAGTATCTATATCGTGTACCTACGGGCCAAACATCATCTTGACAAGTGTCACTACCTATGTGTATCCTATCCATCCATATGGAGGTACCGCCCAGTGCAACGGTCACTACTACTACTACTACTACTACTACTACTAGGAGTACCCATACCCATCGGATTTCCAGTAATGGCATTGTCCCGACTTCTCCTCCCCGCCCCTGAAACCGCCTTCCTAGCCCGTCCCACGACAATGCTCCTCGAGCCAATCATAGACGGCCGCAAACCAAGTTCCAGACGGCGAGACCGACGATTTGCGATCCTCGCCCTCACCGGCGCGTTCTTAATCTTTCGCTTCGGGTGCCGTGGTTGGTAGTCCGTCCTGCGTGTAGGTATGTGGGACAACCTTTGAATGGGCGTACCTAGGATCATAGCGCCCGCTCGCGCACATCACCGCCGAAACACGAGTAGGTGTTGGAAAAACAAATAGAGGTGCGTAAAAATAGCTGTCGGGTATGTTGCAAAGGAAGAAAGGCTGCCCCATGTCCAATAAACATCCTCCCCATATAAGACGGGCCTGAAAACTTCTCTGTTTCGCAGTCCCCTCGTAATCATCATCAAATATACTCATAGGTGACTTCCGTCGTGACCGTAACCGTGATTTGCAGCTTTGCCTTGTCGAGTTTCGCCAACTCCAACCAGTACCTGCGGTCTCCATCGAAGGAGTCTGCCGCGACGGTGCCACAGCACACAACGTAGAGGGTTGGCTTCTCTCTCTTGTCGCGGTAGATCAGCTCCATAACCGTCGGGGATACCAGGTCTCTTCGGAGCTCTACGACCTCCGCCTTGCCGGCACCGCCCTCGCCTTCCATGTCCAACCGCCACAGATGACCGGACGTGTAGCTGCAGATGTACGCCGCGCTGCCGTCCGGCAGCAAGGTCAGGCCGTCGGAGTTATCCAGGCCACTGGCAATCTCCTCGGGTGGCCCAACAGCTTTCAGGTCCAGCCCATCATCGTCCCACTGGATGGGGAAGCGGTAGACAAAACCGGAGCCCGTGTTGGAAGCCCAGCCAAATTTCTCCGTAAAACGAACACGGTTGACCCCGAAGTACCCGATTTCGCCGCTCTCCGCAGCGCCCATGGCGTCGTCTTCTATTATCACCGACACCTGCCCCGTAGGTATGTCGATGCGCCAGACGCAGCCTCTGTTGGCGTCCGCCGTGGCAAGAGTGCGTTCCGAAAGGGCGACCATGCCCGCGAGGAAGCGCGCGTCAGGGAGAGTGGCAATTTCAGATATCTCTGGGCCATCGTCGCTATCTTCCGGGGGCATGGTAACGCGCCAAACCGTCCATTTGCTGAACTGGCCATTGGCCGGATCTGAGACGGCCGTCGATACGGCGTACTCCTCGCGCTCGGTGCCCCGCAGGGCGCAGAGGCCGAAGGTGCCACTGGCTTCTTGGAACTTGTGGAAGAGTCTGGGTTTGATAGAGTCGAACTCGTTGGCGGGGGGTGGTGCCGTGGCCAGGTCTAGAACCAGGAGCTCGGGCTCCTCAATCTTGCCAAGGAGGACATTGCCATTGGGGCGAAGAGCAACGCCTTCGCACCATGAATCGGATGTGACCTGGTCGATGAGCACAATCTTGTGGAGTCGCGGGTCAGGGCTCTGCCTTGTGTCGCCGCCGCTTTTCCCTGCCATCGTGGCTAGCGCGGACGAGGCGCTCCGCGGCGTGGGAGGGGACTGGGCGCGAATGGCGGATAGGGGCTAAGTCGATTGGGGTTTCGGTCGCTGCCGCGCGGATTGGGGGAGACTATGCGAACAGCCACCGCGGGGCTGGGGAATGGATTTGCACCGGCGAAGTGCTGGGAACAATGGGTCGCCTTGGATGCCTCTGGCAGCGCTATAGTGATAAAGTGAAAGCTGATGTGGTACTCGCGGGTGGGCAGAGAGGTGTGTATTAAGACAGGCGAGGCCTCGTGTTGTTCCAGAGGAAGTCGCAGACGCACAAGCCACACGCCTGTCCTTCGAGATCCTACAGTAGCTAGTTCCACGTTGGCATCGATCCCAACAAAGCAAAGAGCCTAATTAGCGTCCCCTGTACGAATACGTTGTCGCAAGCGAGACTGCGAGGCCAATGGCACATCCGACCAACCCTGATCGGTCCGGATGATCACCCATCCCATCCAACTTGGGCCAGGGGGAGGGGCCGCATGGGGGAGCGGGGAGAGGCTGCTTGTTTCGCTTCCACCGGAGTCTGGAAAGGCCTGACGGACAGGCAGGGCCAGCAAACGGCTACCACCGCAGGTCGCCAGCAGGCCTCTCGCATCACACTGCCCCGAGCAGCCTTGAGAATGGAGAACACTCAGCCTACCACGTATGTTCAAGGCCTATCAGCTGTACAGGCACCTCTCATGACTGTTGATTCCATCACGGCGCGTTCGATAGATACTTGCGATAAGAATGAGTGGGAGTTGATGCTGGCGCGGCTCCTGGGCGGCCGACCTGACCCAAGAACAATTGGGCGGGGAAAGGTTCGTGGAGTGTGGCTTGCATGCCACCTCGACGGAGCAGGCTAGGCATCGTCAACAACGGCAATCCGCCTGGCCAGGGGTGCGACCACTCGGGCCAGTCTCCGCGCGAAGAGGCGCAACGCCGGTCGTCGGGTGCCAACGCTGCTTGACCACGTCAGGTTTGGTCCAGTTTAGTGGCTTGGGGGTGGCTGACTGGCAGTAGCCAGCAAGGCCAACTCGGGTCCACATGCGGCCGAAGTCGAAGACGGGATACCCGTAATACAACGAATCGGTACAGACCGTATACTGGAATCAGAGTGCACGGAGCGGCACGCGGTCATAGCGCCGGCGGTAATCTTGCCCGGTCTCAGCAGATGGTGGGATGGAGGAGGCGAGCCAAAACACTCGTCAACGGTTTGATGAGTGTACAGTATCACGGTGAAGAGGCGGCAAGAGCATTCCCCCAGGCGACCCCCCAGGTACCTACCTACATACCTAGGGTGCTCGTACCTAATCCCAGACTCCCTCCCCACCTCGCTGGCAGGAGCGGCTCTCACAGTGGGTCAGCAGCAAGGACCCAGCCGCCATTGGTGGCGCCTGCCACTGGAAACCGTACAGGCACCTTGTCCAGGTACTAGATCTATCCGTATCCGTCCTGCGACACTGAAGACCTACAACAAGTATACGAGTAGTATTAGTAACAGACGAGGGTTGCTTCCTTCCTCTGCTTAGTACTACCTACTACTATCAGCACTCGTACTAGTAGTACTACTAGTAGCATTCATTCGGACGGACCAAATATAAGGTACTACCCTACCGACCAATACGCCTAATTACTACTGGCATTCCCTGGTACCTCACCTAGTTGTTAGCCGTGCTGGTTTCCGCTTGTCGAGCGGCCCGTGGAGTGAGTCTGCGGATGCGACCTAGAAATGGCCATCCCGGCATTCTTCAATAGCTAGGTACCCGTACTTTATCGTACTTAGCTTACCGTGTACCACACCGACAACCAGTGTTCGGATACTGCTAGTACCTGGTAGTAATGTAAGGTTAGTAGTTCACCAGTCACTCACCACGAGTCTTCGTCAACCCCCCCTCATCAACCCCATCCCAACACAGACGAGCCCCCGAGAGACGCACAGATGATTGCCATCTCTAGCACGTATTAGACTTGCAGAATGATACCACCGTATGGCACGTCCGTACCACGGCCGTCAATCCTGGCGCCAGGGGCAATGAGACCCCAGCACTAACCACCCTGCCGAGAACAACCATGGCCGGATCCTGCGAAACCTGAACTGCCCAGAACAGGAGCAACCCGGCGCAATCCGTCACCATCACCGCAGTCAGTCGCATGCCCGCCAAGGCGCTTCCGCACAGCTCCGCCCACCTCCATCGATGGGCACGGCACGTCGCCCCCGACTCCACCATCTGGATCGTGACTCTGAAGCCCTGTCCGTGCCAGGGAGAGACCAACATGGCTCTCCAGTTACACTCTCTGCCCCTCCAATACCTCCTAACGTCGGCCTTTCTTTACAAAGGAGTGCACCAAAACGTATCAGGTATATATATGTGGCCATCCGATTCCTCGCGCGTGGTGGGTGACCTTGCCTAGATGGCTATCCCAAAGATCTTCCCTTGTAATACCCGCAACCTTCTTAGTACTCGTACGTAGCACAGATTTAGGATGACGTGAAGAAGTGGCAGGCACTTTGATTGTCTTGCATTAGAGTCATGCGTTGCAACTGCATGCGTGTGTGCATGTCGCGGCACACACAACTTTGCCGAAGAAGCCCTTGCATCTTCTACCATTGAATTGCCAATGCTAGGTCCTTTCCATGCTTAGCGGCTGAGAAGTGACTCTCCTCAGCTGTCTCACTCGGTCCCGTAATTTTGCCCGTGGGAGGGGCAGTGTCTTCCCAATACTTAGGCAGGCACTCCATAGGCATCTCAGGGTGATGGGCTTAGGGGCCCCCATAGAAGACACCCGTTGACTCAGCGAGCAGTTTCTGCTTCGGATGAGCTAAACTGGACACAATCAGAGTCGTCTGCTTTTAAATATGTACGCAGAGATGTTTTCATGCCGGGAACCAGATATCTTGTAGCTGGTCGCCTCATACTGCATGCGGGCGGACGATTTCCCAAGCATGGACTCCCTCGCGATCCTTTTCCCCTTCAACTACTACTATCAGGGGCACGTTTGACACTACAAGTACCTTCAAACTTTAGGGGTCTTCCTCGCTCTGGAGCCACTCCCCTGTTACCGGGCACCATTTGCAGAGTATCCTGTCAGGAATCATGCCAGACTTGTACAATGTGAGGTACCGGCGGATCGTGTGACTACATTTTAAACTTTCCAGAAGCCTTGACGAGCCATAGGTGGCCGGCGGCGGCGGTTCTATAGTGTACATTCTTGAATATTGTATGTCGCGGTCGATGTCTGCCCGGCTAAAGATGTACTTCCGGGCCAGCACTACCTGGTACTGGTAGTAATATGCGTTACCGCTTATTATTACTAACTACTGGTAGGTATATGTAAAAAGTATCCAGTCCATGTACCAGTAGTTTATAGTGTAATCGGTTGTTGGTTTTGGGACATTTTATCGACGACTTCCTGCTTTAAATGAAGGAGACACCAGTACTGTTCGTAGATGAGTCCGTATGTATGTACACAAATATACATTGCCGACACATCTACCATGGAAGCAGATCCATATGGAATATTCTAAGCAACGGGCCAGAACCGCATTCCCCAGCCACTCGTCGCCGGCCACCGCCGTTGTGCGGCTCGGGATTCAGTCACCAGAGCGCCGGTTCCAGCGGTAGTCTCTTACAGGATACCAGACTGTAGCTCCTCAGGGCCATGCCCATACTATATAAGTATGTGTTGTGCAATCCAGTGCTCGGCTAGGCGAGAAAACGCAGGGCAAAGGTCACGAAAGCACCTACTTCCACAAGTTCCCTTGCATGTATATACCACACACATGAAACGACCAATTGGACTTCCTCCTCCATTACTAACTCTCATCTTGGAATCAACTCTAGAGCGCAAAGACTACTCCTGCAGATGATGAGGCCAAAACATCTCCGGCGTCAGCCATGGCGGTAAGCCCTGACGGGTGTGATGCATTATATGCCCCGATATGTATGCCAAGTATTCAGCCCTGAAGCTTGGGCGTCAGACGACAGCCGCTCAACTCCGTGAGCGGGTTCTTGTTTCTCTGCCTTACCTAGGGGATACACAATGTTGCACAGGTATGAACCAGTGCCGTCTTGTGGCATGACACGACGGCACAGCAGAAGCAGTGTGTACTAACATACCAAAAGCGCAAGGAACGCACCGTACGCCGACCAATGTTGGGACTACATGCAGGGAATGGGAATTACTTAGAATTTCGAAGTCTATACGTCATTACGGTTAATAAAAGGCTGATAAAACTGTATCGTACACCGTCCGAAAATCGACCGCCCATACCATGTTTGGGTACATCACTCGTCCTTCTCCTTGGTTTGCTACTCTTCAGTCTCCTCCTCTGCCGGAGCTTCGGCATCCTTGTTGTTCTGCAACTTTTCCAACGCCCTGGCCATCCACTCGTCAACGTTCTTGACGTTCTCGTCTATCAGCTTAGCGCGCGTCTCGCGGACCACGGACGACCGCTCCAGGAAGCCTTCCGCATCGCCGATGAAGCGCTTGATGGTGTCCATTTCGTCCTCGTCCTCCTCCGACAGCCACACGGCTTCCCGGGGCATGTACGTGTAGGACTTGAGGAGTCTCTCGTTTGCGACGATGGGCACGCCGGCGATGAGGGCCGCAGGCACCGTGGACGAGGCCTTGCGGTCATAGTAGTCGTACTCGGCGAAGGCAGGGATGATTGTGAAGGCACCAGAGAGGGTGCCATAGAAGTCGGGGTAGGAGAGGTCCTGGTCGAAGACGACGTTCTCCTTGAGCTCCTCGGGGACGCTGGGGGGCTTGCCGTGGCCGATGACGTGCAGCCTCACCTTGCGCTTTTTCTCGTCATCCGAGACCTCCTTGTCGCGCAGCTCGCCGATGACGTGACCGAGCTGCTCAAAGGTGTGCTGGTAGTTGCGGCGGGACTCGGAGTAGTCGCCCTGCATGGCGAGGGAGATCTCGTTGGGGTCGGGCTCGGCGGTGTTGACGTTGAAGACTGGTGGCATGACGTTGACAGTGTAGTTGAGTTTCTCCTCCCACCACTGGTCGGTGTCGCTGTGGAGAAAGTCGGCCGTGTGCGGGCTGAGGGCGATGAACTCGGCCATATCCTTCTCGATGTACTCGCGGACGACGTTGGTGTGCCTGCTCTCGCGCCAGCGATCGGCGTGGTGCACGAGGCAGAAGAGGTAGGTCTCTCCCGTGGCGAGGAGCTCGCGGAACTCGGCGGCCTTGCTCTCAAGGTCGAGCTCGCAGGTGATGGAGACGAGGACGTGCGGCCGGGGCCCGTTGGAGACGACGGACGCGAGGTCGTCGTGGGAGATGATCTTCGAGATGGGCGAGGCCAGCTCGAACGAGTTCATGATCTCCTCCATGTTGTAGCGCTGGCGGCGCAGCATAAGGGTCAAATCGATGTCGGGCTGGCCGCCAAAGGCGGTGACGAGGGCAGCCGTGACCTCGTCATGCGTACCACCAGTCTCGAGGATGGCGACGCGGACCTGCTCAGGGTGGCCGGTCTCGTTGTAGGCCGTCAGGCCGGCGTCCGTGACGAAGGGGACGTTCCATTGCCGCGCGACGGACCATGCGGCATCGTGGTAGAAGGAGAGGAAGAGGGAGAGGGCGATGAGGACGACGACCCAGGCGACCATTAGCCGCCGTCGAGGGCTGGAGAGGATGGACATTATGGTGGCTCAACTGTGGACGAGGGACGAAAAGCCAAGAGGCCTAGGCGTTCAGACACACGATGGCGGACTTCCCCCTACCAGATGTGAGAAAAAAAAATAATTAAATCGTGACCAAAAGAAAGCGAACGGATTGGTGGAGGAACGAGGGAGAGAAGGAATGTGTGGTGCGACCGTGAGGTCAGAATATCTCGCTCTGGGAGAAAGTGGGTGTGGCCAAAGTCTCCTGTTTTCCCCAAGTGCGCAACGGAGCGCATCTCTCTTATTCCGGTAAGTGGTACAGATACGGAGTACAGAGTACAGTACCTTATATTACCTGGCCAATGGACGCGTCGGTTGTGCGGTTCGGGTTGTGGGGGGTGGAGCGTAGGATGAAAAGCTTTGACCACGGACTTACTTTAAGGGGAACGTTGCTCAGGCATGAAGCAGGCGGGTAATGCAGAGGGGTTTATGTCGCACAGTGAAATTTTGGAGGAACAGGTGCTTACGGACTGTGCTGTTACCCCTTCTACAGTAGTACTACTACTAGCATTAGTAGGGACCTGTAGTGAGGTACCTTGAGTTAGGTAGATTTCACTGGTGGTCGTTCCGTGGCTGTACCGAAGTTGTCCCGCTACATTCCCGTGTTATCGCCCAACATGCAACCCCCTGATGGGTGCATTTGGCCGATGCAACAAATTTCGCAGCCACGTGCACCGACTACTCGCATATCTTCCTTTGCAACACACTAGGATCACATATTAATGGAGTAAGCCCGTACCCCCAGCAGGACTACCTGAGGGTAGGGTAAGTTACCAACTTAGTACCAGGTACAGTACGGGTAGTTCATACGTACAGCCTCTCATTATTACCGTCCAAAGTGTCTACTGGTCTAGAACCAAGTCGTGTACTACTAGCACGAACATGGACGTACTACCTACTAACATGTATGCATTCGTTTACCGATGACGCACGATGACCATGACAAGGCTGGACAATAAATACTAATTACGTGAGGGGCCGCTAGCAACGAAAAACCGACACTCTGAAAATATGGAGGCCTCTACCTTATCTCCCCCCCCCCCCCNCCCCCCCCCCCCCGAGGGAGCTAATAAAATAAAACAAAACAAAATTTCCGGTGAGCTATGTAGATATTCGGATCGACAATAGCCGTGTGCTACATGCCTTCTCTCCTCCAATTTCCAAGACCAGGTGCCACCGCCATACCCATATGAGTAGTACCTCAGTGATGAAAACTCATAGAAGCATCAATTGAATCATTATGGTTACCACGCAACTGCCTAGGGCATGACGTATCCGCCTTGTTAGCGGATCAACAGTGTGTAAACTTGAGGTCATGTCATGATTGCGGCGTTGTGTGATAAAACCAAATTTATTAGCTTTACTATAATATACGGTGTTTTCCGTGGTAGAGTTGTGATTGTTCAGGCCGGTCCCCCGGGAGAGGGGGGTGAGGGGGCTGGCTGGGGGCTGGCTGAGACGTGCCTGGTACGAGACGCCAGACACTTCCCTATTATATCTGTAGAACGTGCTGATGGCTTCTCTGGGGCTAGCCATCTCACCTGTATTTTATCTCGAGTTGGAAATCCTGCATGCGGCAAGTGGATGGACTGACCATTATTACCTGTACCCCATCCGTTTCCGTACAGGCGGCCGGATTGATAGACCACGGTCAAGATGCCGCTGAGCTGCTTCTGGTGAAATGGAGAGTTGATAGGAATGTTATAGGATCGGGACCCATTTTAATTCATTTGTTACATTACTACAGTCTGTACTGTAGACCATGTCAGGGGTGCAGCCCAGGGGCTAACACAATCCATCATCCGCACGCATACCACAGACTACTACCCGTAAGTAGCAGCCAGCCAATGCAGCCGGAGCCCTACTGGAGCGCGCCCGCCAACTGACAACTGTAATTTCAGTCATGCAACCCGTTACACCACCAGCACATTTACATTATATTACTAACGTTAGTAAGGTACCTGACAATACTACCCACTCTCTGGCTTCCCTCTCCCCGTCAACCCTCCGTTCCTTGGCGCGACCTCCCCCCTAGTCCTTTTCCGACACAACGCAGGCCGCCAACGAGAAAATTATCGACCGCGACACCGACCGCGACGACGACGACGACCTCCACACCATGGCCGACAGGAACAAGGAGGACCAGGACGCTATCCCGCTGCGCGGAAGCTCCTTCGATGAGGAGGAGGGCGACTCCCTCGTCGGTCGCGCCGACGCCCACGCCAAACCCAAGCGCGCCTCGCTGCTCCCGCCCTTCTCCCTCGCAACCATTGACAGCAATGCGCCCGCCTCAGTCCTGGCCTACTGCATGGCCTCCATCTCCATGACCGTCGTCAACAAGTACGTCGTGTCCGGAGACGAGTGGAACTTGACCTTCTTCTACCTCGCCTGCCAGGTACGTCTACTAAACTACGAGAGGGCCGCCCCTCGAAACCCAAACCCCCTTCTGACACCTCTGTACAACATCTAGTCCATTATCTGTACCGTAACTATTACGACGTGCAAGCGCGCTGGGCTGATCAAGACGTTGGCCCCCGTCACCCTCGACAAGTGCAAAAAATGTACGTCCAATGCCCTCTGTTTCTCTTCTTCTTTGGCGCGACAGATCGCATACTGACGACCCCACGCCCAGGGTTCCCCATCTCCTTCCTCCTCGTCGGCATGATTTACACGAGTACCAAGGCGCTGCAGTTCCTCTCGGTGCCCGTCTACACCATCTTCAAGAACCTGACCATCATCGCCATCGCCTACGGCGAGGTCTTCCTCTGGGGCGGGTCCGTCACCCGGATGGCTATGGGTTCCTTTTCTCTCATGGTCCTGAGCTCCATTGTGGCCGCCTGGGCTGATATCAGGAGCGCCCTCACCGGCGAGATGGGCGATGACTCCAAGAACGCCATCGCTACGCTCAATGCTGGCTACATGTGGATGGCGCTCAACGTCATGTGTACCGCCACTTTCACCCTGAGCCTCCGTAAAGTGATCAAGAAGATGGACTTTAAGGACTGGGATAGTACGTTCCTTTCACCCTCCCTACTCGTTTCGTGGCGTGCTCACGGGCCTGGTATTGTCGTACTCTCGCCGGCGATGCTGACCACCCTTATCTAGCCATGTATTACAACAACCTCCTCACCATTCCGATCCTTATCATCGCCTCCTTCCTTGCCGAAGACTGGTCCAGCGAAAATCTGGCCAAGAACTTCCCCGAGAATCAGCGCAACAGTATCCTTATGGGCATCGTCTACTCTGGCCTTGCCGCCATCTTCATCTCGTATTGTTCCGCCTGGTGCATCCGCGTCACCTCATCCACAACGTACTCCATGGTCGGCGCCCTCAACAAGCTACCCATCGCCATCAGCGGCCTCATCTTCTTCTCCGCACCCGTCACCTTTGGCAGCGTGTCTGCCATCGTCCTCGGCTTCATCAGCGGCATCATCTACGCGGTCGCCAAGAAGCGCGAGTCCGAGGCCAAGAAGGAGAGTCTGCCCGTCAAGGAGGACGGCGAGACCGACAAGCAGCCCCGTTAGGGCATGGGGTTGTGCTACATTTGGGGTAAATTTCGTATAGACCATTCGGCGCAATTTGCTTTTCCCTTTCCTCTTCCTTTATATATCGAGAAAACAGCGGTTTGACACGGAGAGTTGGGCTGGGTATAGATGTGGGACATTTGTCTTCTTTGGAATACACGAGCGGCGTCTAATATTGAAGGGAGTATAGGAATACACAAGCGTGAGACAGCGGAATGGCACGGAACCATTCGATTCGTGTAGTGCATAATCGACGTTCACTGTGGCATGGGGTTTTCTGCTCTGGTGGCCGTGTATGGTACTGCCGTAGCAGGCCCGTGTCCCCGCCCCATCCGGCCCCAGCCTGCGAAGATTTGCGAAGTTGCTTCGCCCCCTCGGCGCTAGAGTTGCGGGCTGGGTGTCCTGAAGTCTCACAGGCCGGCCGTTCGTGGTACTGTAGCCGACTAGGAAGTCTCGGCAGCTCAGAATATGTGCGAGTATAGGCCGCTCCATGGCAGTTCCGCAATGGGAGCATGAGGAGGCATACTTTCTACTCTACAGCTCGCGCATTCAGAGCTCCCCATGTCCACGCACCTAGAAGTAGGGTGGGCCTCAGGTAGTCAGCTGTCAGCTACTCTTTTTTTCCTCCTCCGCCGTCTTCTAGATTATCCACTTTGAGTGGAATCGTGGCGATATCCGGAAACGAGCTTTGAGGATACTCTGCGCCGCCACCCCAAAAGCTACCGCGACTTATGATATCTACGTATGCTAGCGCTAGCGACCAATTCCCTGCGATACCCCATGAGAGTCATAGCTGCGACAGAATAGGCAGGTCAACATCCAATGCGTCTCGAAAAGAGCCACTGCCCCTTGAAAGTACTATGGGGAGTCTTTTAGTAGCTACCCCAGCATGCTCCTCCCGCAACCGAGAGTGGGGATAAGCTTACACATTGAATCTCCTGCTGGACCTGAGAACAAGCTGACCATTCTCGACTGAAACAGAGTGCTGTATTGGGAGCCGAGCGATTATGTCGTCTAGCTCTGCCGTCGAGATGGGCGGCGGCGGCCCCGGAAGCCGAAGCTCATATCGAAAAATAGCCCCGGTGGAGTACATGCTGCTTTGAGAAAGGGTACAAACTCGTTTTGAACTTTGTCAATTAGGAGCGGTATGGGTAAGACAGCTACTGTCACGTTTCCGAAAGGTGGTTGACGCCAGAGATGCTCTCCTCTACTGGTGGATGCTAGGGCCTTTACATACTTATCCTCTTACAGCGGGAAGGATGCAATATAGAAGGTGATTATGTGTAAATTAATAGTCTAGCGCCTACTCAGAGTCCCTCACTGTACTGGATCACCAGTCGCATGTTGACTATTCACTACAGCACCAGTGTGCTAGTACTACCAAGGATCTGGGTGTACTTGACTCCTGGGTTGTAATACCAGTGGTCACTGTTGAATCTGGTGAGCGTGTCTATAGGCGATGGAGACGCAAAGAAACGCCGTGATAAAGGAAGCTGTGTCGATTTAAGCCCTCTCTCAGAGGCTGATATGAGAGACAACCAGACTCTTCGGTGCTACACTACGCAACCGTGAACGATGGGGCCCGTGAGGTCTCCTCGAGGATGGCTGGTGATGGTTGCACGACTTTCGCCGGCTGAGGGAGATGCTTGGGACCCTGGCGCCTTCTCTGTAGAGCGCCAGCACTTCATCATGGAGATGGTCAGCCGTTGGACCAATCTTTGTTTTGACGACGGGCCCGCATCGGTGATGGGCTTTGGGTTTCCTCAAGAGCGGATGTGACCCCAAATGGCGAAGCATTCCTTGTTTCGGTTCTTCAGGGGTCAGAAATGCGTGATGCTATCCAATAGACCGTGCGCGTCAGCCTCATAAGGCTGACTCGGAAGAGCGCGAGGTGTGGAGATGCATGGGTAGTGGGTACGCGCGTTGATAATACATAAGTACCGGTAAGTACCTTACCTAGATAGCGGCAATTGAAGACCTAGGGACACGACATGGCAATTGGCCGGCCCCGGGGCTGAGGAGTTGGGGGTTCGAGAATTGGGATCAGGCAGGTGGCCAATGTGAAGAGAACATCGAATGGTGGCTGCACATGGTGAAAGGACTACCTTAGATCAGGTACTAATTAACAGATTACTGTACTAACCCAGTAGGTTAACGAAACCACCGCTATAATAGTGTACATTACCTGCTCGACGGCCTTGGTTTCCTCGGATTGAAACCAAATATTCTTCAGAAGCCCGAAATTGAGCAATGCCTACGTATTCCCGAGAACGTGTTCAAGAATTAGTTCCAAATCTATTCTTGACGTCAGCTTGCCGCGTAATCGAGCCCAGCAGCTCAGCTGCACCTGCCTGCTCTTGATGACGACGCACCTTCCCTACCTACGCCACAAGTGCCAGGGAACAGCACCATCCGTACCTACCAGTACCTGCCTACTTACTTAGGTAAGTCGGTATTACTGGTAGCACGGACCTAGGTACGTATCTGGTACCTAAGCCATTGGATTCAGCTGTCGACAGCCAAGATGTCAAATCTTCTGCTTAAATGCCGGTGCCCCTCACCACCTCGCTGGTGATGACTTCACAGTCCAACCGGGCTCGGAGGAAATGTTGTCCCTCTGATCAATCCATCCCCTGGCCATGGACGGCTTCTCCGTTGCGTCGCTCAGTTCGCTCTGCTCTGCCATCTCCCACAGCGCCATCGCATGTGCCGTCGAACTCGCCGAGCTGGTGCGCACCACCCCGCCCGGTCAACATGCCCAGCAGCTCGCCTCGCTGTCCGGGGGACTCCAGGAGTTCGGCGCCAGCGTGAGCCATTTTGAGGCTGCCATCACCGGCGCATCCGCCATCTCCCCACACTTGCAGGAGCAACTGGGCAGCTCTCTTGAGGCCTGCCAGACCAGGCTGGCGCCCTTGGGGAAGCAGGTCATGCGTCTTCAGGCCGACAACGTGCGCGGGCTCAATGCCGTATTTGTCATGGTGCACCAAGACCTTCTGGTAGCGTACACGCAGCTGCTGGCCTTCTTTAACGAGGTCCTTTCCATGTGAGTTACCTCTGTGGTCGCGTTTTATTGTCGGGAAATCTCACGTTAGCTACGTCCAGGACACAGAAGGAGGACCAAGATGCTGCTCTGGATGGCTCGCAAGGCCGCGACATAATCGCGACAGCAGACGACGCGGGAAGCATGCTGTCCAAAGCTGGTGACATCCTCGTCTTCAACACAGACTCCAGTTCCACACCGTCCTACTCACCCCCTTCAGCTGGGCTGGCTAAAGACGCGGCTGAGACGGAAGAGCCACCTCCATACTCGTACGAGCCTTCTGCCGCATCGGAGTCCTCCGCCGTACCTGGGTCATCCGCCGCCGGCCCTTCCATCGCCTCTACAACGTCGGCTCAGGGCGGCGGCTGGGGTGTATACGTAAAGCACACATTCAAGGCTCTCACCGCTGGCCTGCGAGCCAAGCCCGATCCCCTCGTTACCGCCCTATGCGAGGCCAGCCGCCGCGGCGAGGTCACCCAGGTGGCCGCCCTTCTCAGCCAGGGCGCCAATACTGACGGCAAGAATGAGGATGGCGAGACCCCACTGCAGTGCGCCATCCTGGCGAACCAGGAAGGGTCGGCCCGCCTGCTTCTGTCATCCGGGGCGGGCGAAGAGAAGCAGTGGTCCAAGATGCCTCCCATGTTCCTCGCGGCGTCGGTCGGTAACGTCGCAATCGCGCGACTGATATACGAGAGGGGTGGACCTGGTGCCAACACCAGGAAAGATTCCATGTCCGGCCAGCCGTACTTCGTGGATGTCGTGAGCAGCGGGAACCTGGACGGGGTACGCTTCCTCCTTGAGAGGGGCGCAAGAGCGGGAGCGCAAAGCATCGCCGGCAGGCCCGTCGTGGTGCAGGCGGCGAGGAAGGGCAACATCGAGATGGTCAGACTGCTGCTCGATTTTGGCGCCGAGGTCAATGCCAACGACATTACGGGCAACTCCATGCTGGCCATCGCCCTCGACAAGTCCAACTTGGAGCTGACGGACCTTCTACTCGCCCGGGGTGCCAAGCCGAACTCCAAGACTACGTCGGGCGAGCGCGTTCTAGCCACGGCCCTGTCCAGGAGGAACCTGCCCTTCGCGCAACGCCTCCTCGAGGCTGGCGCCGACGGCAACGTGGACGACATTTACGGGCAAAAGGTCATTGTCAGTGTCGTGAAAGACACCAAGATTTCCGACGACGACAAGGTCTGGCTTGTGCGTATGCTGCTCGACCGCGGTGCCAAGACCACCTCCAAGGACATCATGTGGCCGAGCATGCACCTAATTCCCCTCGCCGTGGACAAGGATGTCGGCGGGAGCGTCGTTGCGCTGCTCTGCCAACGCGGTGCCGACAGCGGCAAGATGCTGCAGAACGGAGAGACTCCTCTGACTCACGCCATTAACAATGGCCGGATTGGCCAGATCAAGGCCTTGGTGGAGAACGGCGCGGACCTCAACCTGTCGAACAAGAGCGGCAAGACGCCGTTGATGCAGGCCGTCGTGAAGCAGGACTTGAACTTGATCAAGCTGCTGGTTGAACGCGGGGCTGATGTCGATGCGCAGGGGCACTCGGCGCTGGAGTTCGCTTTAACTCTAGGGAGGGCAGATATCCTGGAGGCGCTGGGGGTTGTATCAACTCCCAACGCTGCCTCCAGCGCATCTGATGCGCGACCTGGGTATGATGCGGCGGTGCCGGGGAGGAGTTGACACAGGAACAATGACTAAACGAAGATATACCAAGCGCCATGCTATTCTATCCCGATACACACGTCTGTCTACAACGTCTATCTACATATCATGATCTAAATACTATGCTTGGCCCTTGCTCCGCAGTATCTCACGCAGCCACCAGGCGTGTATCCGCGCGTCGCTCGTCAGTTCGGGATGGAAACTCGTCCCGAACACATTGCCCTGCCTCACGGCAATGATGTCTCCGGAGTCGTCCATGATGCTGGCCTGCGAGACGCCAGGCTTCATGCGGTCGACACGCCCAGGGAGCTTGGCCAGAACCTGCACATCATCTGTGGCGAGGACCTCCTCGACCACGGGAGCCCGGATGAAGACGCCAGGGAAGGTCGGGGAGGGTGAATCCTCGGTCGATGAGGCGGACGAGAGGAAAGGGAGGCTTAGATCAGCCTCGAAACTCTCAATCTGCCGACCAAAGTGGTTGCGGTGGACGCGGACGCTCAGACCGCCGATGAGCTCCTGGCCGCCTTGCTTGGTGGCATTGGCCTGCTGGGAGAGGAGGATGAGGCCGGCGCATGTGCCCCAGGTGGGTTTCCGGTTCACCCTGACGAGTCAATGTCAGCACCGTCAAAACAAGCCCCTGGGTAGTTACCTAGCGCTTACTTGACGAACTCGCGGAGTTTCTCCAGGAGGTCCGTCTGACCGGCGACGAGGGAGATGGTGGTGCTCTCGCCACCGGGGATAATGAGGGCGTCGCACTGGGCGAGCTGCTCTGATGTGCGGACCTCGGAGAATACGAACTGCTTCGCCTGGGCTTGCGAGTCTGTGGATTGGATGTGCTGCGATGCCTGGTGGAGGAGGGTGAGGTGCTCGTGGAAGCCCCCCTGAAGGGCGAGGACACCCACTGTGAGGCTCATGACAGACGGTGCGACAGGTGCACGGTGTGATGTCTGCCGAGAAGGACCCGGAAGTGTGGAGGAGTGAGGGGGTGCTGAATTACTAGTACTCGGTGCATGTCACAAGTTCTTCCTCCGCATCAACCAAGAATTGGACATTTAGGGACTGCGGATGATGCGTGGTAGGGCGTGGTGGACTAAGCCGAGAATGTCCGCAACTGGCGGTGCTGCGCGACATCGGAGCGCGCGGGGTGGCGACGGCATCCTGTGGGGGGTTCCTCCCCTCGGTGGATATCCGGGGGAAGAGGACCCCTAGAAGGGCCCCTGGGACCCTCTGCCAGAGCGCCCTAAAGCCGGCAGAGCCTCCAGGGCCCAAGTTGCGCCACGACTGCACTGCACTCCGTTGCACATGCGCTCTTCAACTCGTACATGTAATGTACTAAGGTACCTGGTATGCGCCGCCCCGCAGCGAATCAGCGGCGCAACCGCCAACTTGGGACAACCGGCGGCGACTCCGGGCCATTGTGGTCAGTACTCGTACTCGACTACTCGCCATATCATGGAAGGAGGGNGGGGGGGGGGGGGGGGGGGGTGTTTCCGCGGAGTCATCAGTCAAGTCAGTCATAGATAAATTCTGGAAGCACACAAGACACTGGAGTGACATGCATGACGAGTAGAGGAATGACCAGGAACAGGCTACGGCCGGCGCCCTTTCTGTGACGAGGCCTCGTCGGCACCTCTGTTATTAAGACTCATGCAAGACAGTGCTTGCTGCATCTGCCATGTGCAGGTAATAGCGCACTCTCCCCTTTAAGTAGCACCGCAGGGCTCCGCATTACCAGTCCTCTTTCGGGCGCCATCCGACGATTGCCGACCCCACGTCAAAGGGAGTTCGCCCAAGGTTGGCGCGATATTGGCACGGGTTTGCATATTTTTTATATTTTATTAGGGAGAAAAAATCTCATATCGCTCATGACTATGTCCCTCTGTTCTACATAATCTTACCCCTCCCCCTCCCCAGGCATTGAAGATCGCCCTAGACATTTTATTGCCCCTCCCCCTCCTCCATCCTCATCCACTGACTGCGGCACCGGAGAGTTACTCGTACCACAATCATTGTCACTACAATACTTAAATACTGATTATACAACCACCGCCATCAATCATGACCAACGACGCTCCCGCCCCCGGCGCCTCCGCCCCCGCTGCTGCTAACACCAGCACCGATGCTGCCGCCCCCAAGTCCTCCTTCGCCCTCAAGGCCGGCCTCGCCCAGATGCTCAAGGGCGGCGTCATCATGGACGTGACGGACCCCGAGCAGGCGCGCATCGCCGAGGAGGCCGGCGCCTGCGCCGTCATGGCCCTCGAGCGCGTGCCCGCCGACATCCGCGCCCAGGGCGGCGTGGCCCGCATGTCCGACCCGGCCGTCATCAAGGCCATCCAGGAGGCCGTCACCATCCCCGTCATGGCAAAGGCCCGCATCGGCCACGACGTCGAGTGCCAGATCCTCGAGGCACTGGGCGTCGACTACATCGACGAGAGCGAGGTGCTCACCCCGGCCGATGACGAGAGCCACGTCGAGAAGAGCCCCTTCGGCGTGCCCTTTGTGTGCGGCTGCCGGAACCTGGGTGAGGCGCTGCGGCGTATCGCCGAGGGTGCTGCCATGATCCGCACAAAGGGCGAGGCCGGCACGGGTGACGTCGTCGAGGCTGTGCGACACATGAAGACGGTGAACAGGCAGATCGCCCAGGCCAAGGCCGCGCTGGCCGAGGGCGGCGTCGTGCGCGTCCGCGAGCTGGCCCGCACGCTCGAGGTGGACGCCGAGCTGCTGCGCCAGACCGCCGAGCTGGGCCGCCTGCCCGTCGTCAACTTTGCTGCCGGCGGCGTCGCCACGCCCGCCGATGCCGCGCTGATGATGCAGCTGGGCTGCGATGGCGTGTTTGTCGGCAGCGGCATCTTCAAGTCGGGCAACCCTGCCCAGCGCGCCAAGGCTATCGTCCGGGCTGTCACGCACTTCCGCGACCCCAAGGTGCTGGCTGAGTGCAGCACTGGCCTGGGTGAGGCTATGGTTGGCATTAACTGCGATAAGATGAAGGCCGAGGACAGGCTCGCCGTCCGGGGGTGGTAGGCTGGGCGTCGTGCTGGAGGGTTATCGCGTTTTGGAGGGCGATGAGCTTTGACGGCGTTAGGATATTTGCATTCAACATGGGAGTTTAAAACATCTTCACCAGAGTAGATAATGCGGATCTATTATGACTATGCTCTCTCGCCTCGGGAATACTTTCCCTACCACATGGTGTTGCATACCGCAACCACCCTGCATGGTGCACCGAGGCGGACCACCACCGACGCATCACCCACCTCATGGTTTGTTTATCCATAGATACGATACAACCACGACCATCTAATGAAATGGATATAAAACAAATGGATATAAAACAAATACAAAAGTACAATCATCATCAATCAAGCAAAAAGCTACACATACGTAACTAAAATAAGTTAATAAAAACAAAAAGTCGTGGTTGTTCCTGGAGGGGGTCGAACCCTCGACCTTGACATTTCTACCATAAAACCAAGAAAAATTCTTGACCTATAAGAGTCACGCGGTAACCACTCCGCTACAGGAACAGCAACCGACTGCCGAAATCTTTCATTTATAAGGGTAGCCACGCCTCCGCTGTCGCACCCCTCCCGTCATGATGCATGGCATTTTTTCCCATTCAACGAGCTTTTTACACGTGAAACTCAAAGCTTCTGGCATGTCATTTTAAAATGATACGTGTGTGTGCGGCACTGGCAACGAGTGTAGAGTAGACACCTCGCAACGGTCGAGATCGCTGCAACAGTAAATAAGAAGACAATCTCCGCCGCGAGTAGCATTAACTCCATTAATGTTCTCTGGGCCATGCAGATACTCCCTGTAATGGGGATGTCTTTATCCGATTATTTCTGGGCATTTCGCCGTTGTAGAGCTCATTTGACAGTTTAGGGCCACTGTAAAGATTCCATACGTGTTCAGGACCGATACAAGTCTAGCATTCTCGGATATAAATCCATACAAGAAGGAAAAAGAGGAGAGTTTCATTTTACGCTTTGGTATTCCTAGGAGATGACGACGGAAACTTGGACACTTTCCAGAACTGCGGCTGCCAACAGGCTTCCCACAAATTGGAACAATAAACCCAGACCTCCAGGTTTCCTTAATCATACTTATTAATCATATTAATCTAAGAGTGCACAAAAACGGGGACTGTGAAGTTTCTTTGTGCCTGATTGTCTGGGTCATATGAGTTCTGGCCTTCACAAAGGTGTCCTGCTTAACCCTTCCTATTGACTGGAGATCGACGCCAAGCCCCACGACGTATTGAATTTGCGTGTTCACCCTGCACCTGAGTATCATGAACGGCTACAAGTTCAAGTAGTGCCCCTTACAACGTGCCCGTATTGAGTATCACGCGCTTGCAACTTGTCCCGGGTCCTCATCCGCGTAAGAGACATTATTGCAAGACCCACAAGCAATGTTCTGCCACATTATATACCAGTCAAAGCCACGACCACACAGGAGACGGTGTATATATGGATACTTTAAAGGGACGGGTCTAGAAATTTTGGTTACATGCGAGTGTACCATGCCTGCTTTCCTGTCACCACGGCATATATATTTTTTTGGTCTGCTCTAGCTGCTTCAGTTCCACACGGGCTGACGTGAATCTGATATGGGCAGAATGGTGTCTTCTAGCTAGCAGTTCTCTCTCTTTTGTACAAGACGTCCGACAAATTTGTAGACTTTGGATGTGGCGAACTGACTCTCCAGTGTGTAAGAGTTACTTCTAAGACTTACGCCGATTGAATTCAGCTTGCTGGAATACCAATCGCCTACAGACAAATACCCAGGTTCCATGATTTCCAGTTGATGAAAAGTGGTCTCTCTGTTTCAGAGGTGGCCATTGGGACAGCAAGCGGCTGATTCAACTCCTGTTCGTTAAAGCATTGAGACAAGCAAACCAAAGGCGAAAGAGACCGAGCCCGGCGGCCCTCGTCCCCAGACGACGTGGCTGCGCGAATGATGCAAGGTCCATACAGCACTCTCTCACCGAGACAGATAACTCGACGCTTCATCTCAACGACAAAATAGCTTACATCGTATGTAGGTTATACCTGATCGGCCGCTCAGCAGAATCGAAGCACCAAGTCCCATCGGGATGCTGGTCCTTACGATACGGCATCTTACGAACATTTTACATAGCCTTGGAAGGCAACGGCAATATGATAAGCAGCTTAGGTTTCGATCTCCGATACTTCCTTATGATGGGACAATCCGACCCAGGAAGCACCTACCCTACAGGTTACATGCAGGCTGTGATAGACGTAACGTGAGTCGATGACTGAGGAAGTCCCGCTCAGATGCGGAAGTAGTCACGTTGCACGCCTCTATGGGCGCATATTGGGGCGAGGGAAACTATGGGGTGCCGTCGTATCGGGTCCCATCTTCACAGTTAAGACCTGGTAGGTGAGGAGACTTTGTTGCCGCCTCAAGATAACTGGCTGCTTGCTGGTAGTGGTCAGCTGGTCCGCGGAGGATTAGTAAGCCCCTAGCCCTAACCCTTGTGTGTTACCTTTATATGTCAAATTATTTCCCAACTTACTTGCCTTCGGGCATATGGTTTATTTGAAACGATACAGAGAAGATGTACGTTTTACCCCACACCACCAAGTCCCAGGTTCGATTCCCAGTACTAACATCCATCACAGTAGCATGGCCCCTGCACTAAGGATGACACGCTCAATCAAAGAGAAGCTAAACATTTTTTTTTGACGAGAATCTATTTTTTTCCCTTTGCCCTTGTTTCTTGCTTTCGTCACATATTCTGTTCCTGGTCTTCCGTCCCGCTTCCCCACGTCGATCCCAGCGCTTCCTGAATCCCGACCCATTCATCGCGACTGCAAGGTGCTGGCTCTTGCTGTAAGCGACACCTTGCAGCTCATCTACTCGCGCGGCCACGTCAAATTTCCATATTTCCAAGCACACCAAACTGCTGTCGCGACAGGCGCCGCCTAGGCCATCATCGTCTCAACCCGGGTGGCTAACGTACGAGTTCATCTCATTCAGGCGTTTATTGGCCATGCCACGTTGGAAACCGCTGCTTCTGCACCGCCCCTTGGCCACGTCGCAGGCGCTTTCTCTTCGATGTTGGTCGCCTCGCTGAAGATATGAGTCTCCTGAAGACCCTTTATTAGACCTCGACAGGCAATTCACTCCATCCACGACGCTGGCCGTACACCCCATCTTCTCCCCTGCAGAACACAGCCGCGGTGTTGCCTGGTTGCGGACGCTGCAGCTTGCAGATCCGTCCAATCCCAGGATTTGACGCGCGACTAACCGACCGTTTCTCGCGGCCTCCCTTGGGTCCGGCCATCTGTATGCATCTACGCGCCAGCCGGACTCACACATTGGGTTCATCGACCTTGAGGCCGGGCATCCGTAATATTCTTGACCTCGATATCCCGACGCGGGTCAAGCACCAGCCTTACTGACGCGTTGGGTGGTATTAGGCGCCCTACGTCACATCCTGAGCCGTCTACAGCCAATTATTCCTACGCGCGCCGAAATGCCAAGGCTGACTTGGAACTCCTTCCGCATACACGATCAACAGTCCTGCGCCGACACAACCAACACCTCAGCTCCGAGTACTCTCTTCGTTCGCATGCTCGACAACGGCTACAAATACTCTATCTGGTCCTCGCACTCAAAGCCACAATGAACGGCAGAATCTCCAAAGCTCAGTACAGGCGCCCTCGTGTGAGGCTGTCCAAGTGCTTGCAACGACAACTCCTTGACGCCCTCGCCTTACCTTCTTCGCCAGTGCCAGACGACACCCTCCCTCAAGATTCGCTCGTGCACCCGACAAAGAGGCAACTAGACGAGATCGATCAGCCTCCTGCGAAGAAAGCACGGTTAGAACCCGCAGACAAGGTACGTACGGCACTACACGCCTACCTATGCGAGATTCAATCCTAATAGTGAATGGGTAGACACCAGTACTCCATCATCCGAAGCCTACGTCGAGTACCCGATACGCGACCTTCCTCGAGAAATTCGTCGATCCCACTCCGACTCCTCGTGCCAATTCAGAGCACAGCTTTGTTCTCGAGTGGCTCGAATCGGTTGGGTCTGACCGAGATACTCGCTGCCGGTCAGATAGCTATCTACATCCTTCGGACGATAGCCCCATACCCAGACGGTTCTTGAAGTCCGCTCCGGAAATGAGCTACCGAAAGCATACCGACGGCTACATGGTGCCGGCGACCCCTGCTTCGACTGGGTCCGCTTCATACAACAAATCCGTTGCCCCGTCGGATGCCAGCAGATCTTCGTCGCGCTCAACCAAGAAAAGTCTTGTTGAGGAACCCAATTACCGGGATGAGAACCTGCGTAGGAATGGCATCCACATGATGCCTGTTAGTCGTTCTCGTCGACTTCCCGACCATGTTGCTAGTGCCGTTCGCTATATCCAACAGGATCGTGATTCTCCACCACCCACCGCAGAGGATATCTGGCGCGATCAAGAGCTCGATGACCTCTACAATGGCGCTCCCGAGTCTCAGGTAGAGAGCTACTTCAGGGATAAGATTCTCCCTAGGACGGGACCCCCAGGTCCCCTGAGACGCGACGACAGGCTACCGATGTTCGCGGACGCTGTCCCCAGCACAGGGTCCAGTTGGAGAGTCAGCAACCCCGTGCCGGATATGCTCTATGGATACGACAGGCGCCGGGCCTTTCCCCAGTACGACGCCCCATTGGACTACATGGGGTCTGACGCGAAGGGCAACAGTCAGAGTCCACCCTTGCTGTATCCATTCTTCCTCATCGAATACAAGGCGTCTGGGGGGAATATGGTCGTGGCTACGAACCAATGCCTAGGTGCATCAGCCACCTGTGTCAACATCGCCGAGACCCTCAACCGTCGACTGAAGGAGTGCCGGAGCGACATGGTCCAGTCTGTCAACAGCTCTACGTTCAGCGTTGCCACGAACGGCGTGGACGCTCGATTGTACATCTCTTGGAAGCAGGACGATCTTGACTACTACATGGCGACAGTCAAGAACTTCCAGCTTCAAGAACCGGAGCAGTATGTCGAGTTTCGTAAGTACGTCCGCAACATCGTCCAATGGGGCGCGGATAGGCGGCTGAAGGAGGTCCGGGACGCCCTGGATACTCTTCTGGAAGAGAGTCGGAAGAGGGCTTCAACGGTGGCGAAGTCTCGCGCGCCACCGTACGCCGACGCTGCTAGCAACAGCGGCAGCAGCAGCAGCAAGTCGCGCAAGAAGTCGTCTTCGGGGCGTGGAAGGGGCGGCGGTTCCGACCGCTCAGACAGGTACTACTAAGTCGCCTTGGCCATGCCTGCTACCAGATTGGCAGCCCCTTGTAGGGCGCCGTCCTGTCGTTCCTGGTAATGAGATGGAAGAGAGGGATGCGAACGGGTTCTATTGATCGTTATCATGTTAGTGTCATAAGCATGCTCAGATGTTTATTTATGCGATTTTCGATACATTGTCTTTCTTACCTAAAGCACTTGGTAACTCTACACATCTACCTGCCGTGGGGTCGGCCCACCCAAGCCTGGAGCAAAAGTCAGGTATCAGTCTGGTCGAATCGTCGAGTCGAGCTGCGTGCTCACCCTCAATGTTCAGAAGAATAACTTGGACAAGGTAAAGACTGTGAGTGGACAGAGAGTACACGTAGGCACGGAATCACAGTCCAGGAGGGCATGGCGATAAAATACCAGGGCGGAATACTATTCGTCACTAGGTTTCCGACAGTAATTCACCGACAAGAGCAAGAGCGTCATAATATAATCCGTCCTCCAAATGGGTAAAATGTGGTGTGAAGGATCGTGTTTGCCATTTGCTTCAGTGTTTACCATCTCATAACATCTAGCACTCGTTCGTGGACCTCCTGCATGCCCCAAACAACAACATATTCTCCGCCGACATATGCTTGTACTTGTGCCTTGCTCGTCTGGCGTCGGTCGTCTCGAAACAATAGCAGCAAACGCGACCTATAGTACAGTCAAACTTTTAACATGCGAACAAACACCGAGTCAAGCAAGGGATAAACCGAAAAAGTTGGTGCGGGCTCAGATTAAAGTGTTCTTCTCACTGGACGGACGGTCGCCGCGCCGTACTAGAGTTCAGTCCAATATGTGTTGGTCACGGGTAAAGTGCCAGGAGGATAAGAAAGGGTAAAGCTCGTACATTACCTGAGGGAACAAGCGAGAAGGAAAACAACATCAACAACTGCCTGCAGCTCTAGAGTGTAGTCAGCCGTTGCTTTGGGGACGCTATGAGCCAAATACAAGCAATGGACAAATATGGAAATGTCAGATCTTCGGTGTTGTTTTCACAGTACACCACTCTCAAAAGAACCCATATGTCATCACGTTCCGAAAAAGTCCAAAAAGAAAAGAAAGCTCACCTCAACGAATCTGTGAAGGGGTCAGCGGACGCATCGTAGGTTAGTATAGCAATAGCAGGCTAGCGCAGGAGGAGCAGCGGGCTAGTACGAGACCTGGAGAGAGAGAGAGAGACGTCAACGTAGATCTGCGAATGGATCGAAGCATGGCGAAAGGGATAGGCATCTCGTCAGAAACGTTCTTTTCTTGTCACGGCTTGCCTTGGTCTGACCGCTGTCCAGTCGAGGAGGACAGTGCTTCATAGGTGAGGAGGGAAGCGAGGCTGGCTCATAAGAACCCAAACGGGATCTCATCATATAGGAGGAGGAGGAGGAAGGGTAAGTGGGATGGAGTGATGATGGAAGTATGTACTTACAGAGACGGATGGGTAACGCAGAGTGCAGTTGGAGGGGTAGGACGAATAAGAATACATGAAAGAGGGGGAGGATGGTGATGTGACCGGTGACGAAGGGAAGAAGAAGAGGAGGCAAGTGGGAGAATTGGAGAGGTATTTATAATTGTGGGAAAGGGAAAGAGCAGGACCGGTGATTGTGTGACCTCAATGAAGCACGGTCAATAAAGAGTGTCATAATAGGTACCTGTGCCCATAGGTAGGAGCCCAGGCACATGCGGCCTCCAGAGGCGGCATCAGGAGGGCCTGGTGGGCTATCTACCTACCTAGGGCTTTATTCTGACATTGAGCGAGCCTGAGGGGGGATTTCTCGACGGTCTTGAGAGAACTTCTTTCTTTCAAATTATTGTAGCAGTTTTCTCATTGAGAACCGCCCGCAAACCGGGGGGGTGGAGTTCTTTGATACCTAGCCCCTTTATTGTGAGCCACATCGTGTAGAAGCCACCGTATGGCTCTGCGACGATAGAGGAAAATATGTAATATAATATTGAAGCTTGAAGTGACGTCCGGGATGGAACTTCTGGTCAAAGACTGCAATGCTGGTGTTGGGGTGGGTGAGTAAGGTACCTGCCGCACTCCTGCTGGATCCCTAGTGCTGCACCTCCGGGGACACTCGAATAGAGTCGCCCACCACAACACCAGGAACCGTTGAAATATGTCTCGGACACTCTTGGTTCCCTATAGAGTCTATTTATATGGTTTGATTCTATCTCGAGTTGATATTGGGTAGATATGGATTGAGTAGCTACGGCGGCCCTTGCTGACCTGGTGTCTGCAGATATCGAACGGGAGGCACTTGGGAGACGCCCAGCCTTGACCTTCTTCTCTTTGACCATGATCCCAATTAAACGTCTTAATCCAGGCTCTGCTTCCTTTGTTCTTCTTGTACTTGGCTTTGAGATGTCTAGGGATGCCCACGCAGCGTGGCCACGGTCAAGACGAACTGTAGGAGCGCTCTGGATTAAACCACTCCTCCTCGGCATCTAGGCCTTCCCAGGCGACTAGTACTTTCGTCCATAGGTACATTCATAATCTTGGATCGGCCGTGGATTCTATCGAAGAGCTTTTGGTTTGCGTCGACGTCGTCATGTCGGAACGAGTCTGGTTGTGGGACGGGTTTGGAGGAAAAGAGAACCGGGTGATCACGAACTGACGAGTTTGGATCGCCCAGTTTGCGTCCCAAGATAGGGGGGAGAATCGACTAGAAAAGAAGTAGAATGGCATCCGGGGGCCGCATGGTCTTGGACGAGAGGGGTGCAATTGGAAATAAAATAAAAAGCAGAGTTTGATGTGTTTTCTGGCGTACCTACTTAGGTACGTAGACAGCTTGTAGAGGATGCTGGTGGTTGCAGAAAAGAGCGGGAGGGAACAGGGGAGGAATCAGAAGCACCTCCTCGTCAAAGTGACCACCTAAGGTACTCCTTCCTCCTTCCTGCTTCTCCTCCTCCTCCTCCTCCTCCTCCTCCTCGTTGCAATCCCCCTATATCGAATTAGCGCCATCCAAAGCAATACTGGCCTAACAGCACTGTCCCTTTTCAAGTCAGCTTCGCTTCTTTTATTCTATTCAAGTACCCATTCTACAACCTGTGCAGGCTAAGGGGCATACAATTCCGAAGTCGTTGGCTGCAACCACCCACTTGCCCCAACGACAAACCATCTCGAGGACCCGTTTGCCAGCAGCCATACATCCTAGTTCATCAAACCGGTATGTCGTGCCTCTGTGATGATAACCCTGTACACCTCGAGCACTCTCTGCCGCTATTCGCTAGCCGAAACCGCCGATAGTTGCTGCGACCAAGATCGGTCTGTACCGCCCTCGGGCCCTCCTCATGCCCTGGATTCCACCCCCAAGACACTTTGTGGGTATACGGAGTAGTCAGAGCAGCACAAGGGGCCCGGGGTAGCTGTTTCGGAATTAGCAGCGGCAAACCACCGGCTTGCCAAAGAACCTGTGTCATGAAACGTTCAGGTCGGCCTTGACGAATCGCTGGGTATGTAATAGCTAACCATCAAGAGCGTCTATACAAAGTTCCTATGCGAAATCTCGGAGTCGGACCAATATCAGTAATCGCCAAGACCTTCGGCCACGGGCCAGCCCTTGTAGGTGCATATATCAATCAGCCTTATCAGGCACGGAGTGCCGAGGGGTGCTACTTCTTCTACCCCTCATTTTCGCGAAACCCCACGGAGAGTCTATACCTTGTTCAATCTGCAGACATTCAAGAGGAAGCAAGAGACTTTTCTTTTTCTCCATCGAGTTTCTTCGATCGGTGCTCGACTATCTCCTGTACGTTACTACCAGCCCGTGAGTCCTAAACAGCCTTGCTCCCTCGTTTCCACTTACACTTAAACAAAACTTCAGTTGTCATTCAATCCAGCCCCAGTTGGTCCTCATTTCTGGTTGATCGACAGCCGCAACCAACCATGGCGATCCCTCCAACTTCTGTCCCCGACTTTGACGACCTGCCCAAGGTCGAAAACATGCCTCCAGGCTACGCCTGGGGGGTGTTTGACCGCGACGGCAAGAAGGATGTCCTGGGAACCCTCAACTTTTTGACACCCGACATTGTCCAGGCGTCTTCGAAGGAGGTTAAGGATGGCGTCTCCATCTCCCTCAAGTATGCATGCGCTTACCCCCCCTTCTCACTTACAAAGTGGGCACAGCTGTGTGTGACTGAATCCAGTCGGCTAACAAAGACTCACAGCTGGTCCCTCAACGCCATGGCCAAGATCCCCATCCCTGGACGCGGTCCACCAGAGCACAGGATCGACTATAAACCCGACACCATGGGCTCCTACAGCGGCATCTCCTGGGACGACCACCTCAGCTTCAACACCCAGTCCAGCAGCCAGTGGGACAGCCTCTGCCACTTCCAGCACCAGCCTTCCGGCCTCGCCTACAACGGCTACAAGCCCACGAAGGACTCCCTCGCCGCCGCCTCATCCGCCACCTCCCAGGACGCGCCCACCATCGACCACTGGCACTCCCGCGGCGGCCTCGTCGCTCGTGGCGTGCTGATCGACTACAAGGCCTACACCGAAGACAAGGGTATATCCTTCCATGCCTTCGACGGCACGAGCATCTCCCCTGCGGACCTCGAGGCCTGCGCCGCCCACCAGGGCGTCGAGTTCCGCCCCGGAGACGTCCTCATCGTGCGCACCGGCTCGACCCAGATCATCGACCACCTCTCCCCCGAGCAGATCCAGCAGACAATGGGCGCCGCCGCCCTCGCAGGCGTCGAGGGCTCCGAGAACACGGCCCGCTGGCTCTGGAACAAGCGCTTCGCCGCCGTGGCCAGCGACTCCAACGCCTTTGAGGTCTTTCCACCCGTGAAGCCCGACGGGAGCAAGGGCAGCCCTGCAGACCTTGGTGAGTACATCCATCCCACCCTCTCTCTATTTCACAAAAAGGAAAGATGAAATATCTGACCGGCATCGCAGTTCTTCACCACTACCTCCTCAGCGGCTTTGGGATGCCCATCGGCGAATTATGGGACCTGACCCGTCTTTCCGCATATTGCCGGGAGAAGAAGCGGTACTCCTTCATGTTGACGTCCGCGCCGCTCAACCACCCCGGACTCATCGGGTCTCCCCCGAACGCCCTTGCTATTCTGTGAGGCGCGCAGTGGCACTACTTGGGATATACTGTTTTGGATCAGCCGTCGATATATAGCAGGCGGATATAGTTACACATACAACTTACCGAATGAGCTCTCTCTTTTATTGTATTGTATTGTATCGGTTTGGTCTACGCAGCTTCGGCTCCTAGATATACACAGGACTCCGTCGTCTAGGTGAACTCGCTCTCAGGGCCTAGTCCACAAGGTCCTTTGACTCGCGCACCTCTCGCCGCCAGGATGATAAACATGCCCTGCACAGCTATCCCAATGCGCCAAAATATCCGACATATGCTCCATCAACCTCCAACAGTGTACCTCCACAAGCCTGGCACCTGGCGTAACCAGGCCATCAAAGCCACCGGTACAGCTCTAGGGCGTCTTGCCCAGAACTCACGGACACAATGACCTCCGCCCAACGCCAATTCAGAACGTATCTCAACTCCTGGCTATGAGACTCGGGTATCTCTAAGCAACGCAAATTGGCAGGGCACCGAAAGCACCAAACATACGACACTACTTACAAAGAAGGGGGAGCTGTAACGGGAGAGTTAAGACAACGGCTGATGTGAACAGTAAGCACGGAAATCACAAAACAAGACGACCATGGCGAAAATTTAAACAACGGTCAGAATGAATTTAAACAGAATGACGATCCCACCACAAAGACTAGGATCTCCAACGCCAATTCATGACCTGCACTACCTAAACTAAAGGAAAGCCGCGTTCGTGGGCGTCGTGTGGGAAACTCCGAGAGTAAAAAAGGAGCGAAAGGGAGCGAAAGGGAGCGAAAGGTCCAAAAAGAAACTTTGCAATGTCGTGCCGAGTCCGAGGCAAATCAATCTGTAACCGTAGTACCGGCAAAAGGCGAAGATAGCCACAAGGGTAACAGACGATCCGCTCCAAAAGTCGCCAAAACTCCATGCTAGGTTCTGGGGTAGCTAGGGTGCGCGGCCCTATTTACTAAAGCGTCGTTAGCTGGTTTGTGTGATGTACAAAGTTGCAAGGTGTGTACCTGAGGGCCAGGGGGTCCCTGGGCACCCGGGAAGGGAGGGCCATAAGGACCAGGTGCTCCAGGGCCATGGGCAGGCATGCCGAGGTAGTGAGGCGGCGGGGGAGCAGGGCGGTAGGGAGTGCCGACGCCAGAGTTATTCTGAGAGCGGCCCCAGCTCAGGCGCACACGCGAGTTGCCGATGGGATAGCCTTGCATCTGGTTGATGGCCATCTCAGCAGCGTGGCGGTGGACGAACTGAACAAAGCCGCAGCCCTTTCCAGGTGGGATCTTGACGTAGGTGATCTCCCCAAAGCCCTGGAAGAACGAGCGAAGCTCGTCCTCGGTGACATAGCCAGAGAGGCCGCCGACAAAGACGGTGGTGTTGTTAGGGTCGGTGAACTGGTTCATCTGGCTGCTGGGGTTGAACCCTCCGCCGGCGCCGGCAGCGCCACCTCCGTAAGGGAAGCCGCCCATGCCGCCACCCCACATCTGCTGCTGGGGCATGCCGCCGGCCATCATAGGGTTGCCGTGGTGGCCATGACCGGGGAAGGCGTGGTGGTTGTTGCTAGCTGCGCGTTAGTAGCTAGGTCGCAGAGCGACAAGAGGCATCAGTAGCTTACCGGTTCTTCGGAGTAGCGGTAGAGATGCGCATCGGTCGGTTGCCACAGTAGACACCCTGCATCTCCATAAGAGCCCGCTGCTGGTCATTCTCATCCGCGAAGCGCACAAAGCCGTAGCCGCGGCTCTGTCCAGTCATGGCATCCGTCATGATCTTGGCCGACTTGCAGGACGGGAAGCGGGACTGGAAGAGGGACACGAGGACATACTCGTTCACCTCAGGTCCGAGATCGCCGACGAAGATGGAATACTCAGGGCCTCGATCCTCGCTAGTGGGACGTTCTGTCAGCAACTGCCGTGTCATGGCGTCGGAACGAGGCTTGAAGGAAGCAGCGAAGGGGGAGAAAGCAGAACCAGTCGAGGTAGTCGCCATGGCACGTCGAAGTTTTGATGGGTTGCGCAAAAATCAGGCAGGTGTCGGCGTGTTTGAGAGGGAAAGCAAGCGAGATGCAAGGTGAATGGCAGCAGCGAATACAGAATAAACGTGAAGAGGAAGCAAAGTGAAGAAAGCAAGAGGGAGGAAAAATAAATAGGTGCGGAGTGGGGGGCGAGGGAATACGGGCGTAAACAATACTAGTAGCCAGCAGCTGGCCAGCGACTGACTTACCGCCTATCAACAAGACCTCCACCGGAAGCCCAGTTGAGCTTGAACTGGCGAGTGCTGTTGGGAACCGCAGATCCGTTCAGTCCAAGGGCCTTGTTAGCGGCCTCGGGAGTCGGGAACTCGACAAAGCAATAGCCAGCGTTCCTATTTTCAAGACCAGTCAGTGTGAACTCGAAACCCAGTGTGGACAATATCGACTGCTTACCCAGAGTTCTTGTCACGGATGACTTTGACGTTGACCGTTTCGCCAGCAGCACTGGCGAAAACACCCTTGATGAATGCCTCATCCATCCATGGCTCAAGTTCACCCATCCTCCACCAAGGTTAGATTAATCTTTTATGGCAGGATCAGGAGGCTTACCAGAGAGTCGTCTTGGGAGCATCCTGAGAACCACCCGTAGAAGGCGGTGGCACGGCACTCATATCGCCGGCGGGCGGAGTGCCGTTAGCGAAAGGCATGGGGTTCGAAGCAGGGCCTCCGTTGGCCGGGACTCCAGAGAAGGCGGCGTTATGGTCCATTTTGTTTAGGTGACGATGTCTTGTTACTGTAATCGGCGCGACTGTTAATTAATGCCCACAAGAAGTGATACAGAACGGAATACGACGAGTTTTTCCGAAGCAGAGATTGATGCGCACCGAGATCAACTCCGCGGTGATGGAAGAGATCGAAGCGCTTGCAAAGATTGATACTCCGAACAGTGGTGAAGATGGGAGGTGTTGCGAGGTCGGAAACGTGTGGGTTTTTTTGATCTGGTGAACACGCTGACAGACAAGAAAGTAAGTTAGGTCATCAACCCGGGCTCCAGGGTTTCAGCCAGCTTCGCTTGAAGGAGGGCTGTGGCTGTAGTTCCGACTGAAGCTTGCAAAGTCTAAATAGCTGCTGAGGGCTGGCTATGCCCATCGAGCCTGGTACAGCGCCACGATGCATGGAACTCTCCGGGTGATGCCAAAGGCAAAGAGAGATGATTGCGAGGTGGCCAGGTCACAGGTGGCCTCGGGACAACCCGGCGAGAAGTAAGAGAAAAGAAATCCAGACTCACCAAGACAATATTCTCAAGGGAATTAATTGAATAGCGACCCTTCGTATAACTGCCATTTTGGTATCAGCACGAGCTATTTGGAAGATTGGCAGAAGCATATGGGAACGGAGTGTGGGATAGATAGCCCCATGGTTGGGAGTTTGACAGGCCTCGACACTTATGTGAAGATGGCTCCTCAAACTCGCACCTGCGCTGCACCATGCATTTCACTCTGCGACCACCCAACTCGCGCAGTCCTGACTTGGGCGCCACGACCGAAACCCAAAATGGGGCGATGAACAATAGGACGTTCCCACAACTTACCTGGCGGGTAGAAGTGAAGTAACGCGGAGTTGGGAATGGCAACAAGCTAATTCGATTTCAGGGAATCTACGATGAGTCAGTCGTTGCCGCCGAACGCTCGCGCCTCCAACCTCGAGTGGAAAGGACCAGAGGCATGAGGATGTCAGCGTACCTCGATTCGAAAATCAGATCGTCGAAGCGGCGTAAGAGGCGTCGTAAGATATCGTCAGACCTGGCTGGATGGAGTCAGTAATTTATCCCAACAAGCACAACAGGAATCAGAGGACGGCATCAGTATATGTCGTGTGCGCTCGTACACGATCGGAAAAGGCCCAATGTGGCGGCAAACACACTCAGCAAAGGCCCAAATTGCCTCTGCTTTACCAGCTGGGCCTAACCAGTATACGGCCAGGCATCGATACCCGCTTTGGGCCTAACAGAGGTGGTGTGTACGCCAACAGGTGGATACCGAGCCTTCACCTCAACGCAAGAAAAGACTGCGAACATGCTAAACATACCTGTGACCAGTTCTCTTGTTCAAATGATACGGGTCCGCGAACGGATCGAGGCGAGGATCAAATCGAAAAGGCGAGTATCCAGACCCAAAGCCGAGACTCCGAAAAGCAGAGTACAGACGAGAATCTCTGAAGACGCCTTCACTCCCGTAACAAGTGTAGAAGTACTTCGGAAAACTTGAGGGAGAGGCGGGAAGCAGCGGCAGAAGATGAGAGTGACGATGTCGCGGAGAAACCCAGCTTGGTTCGTGGGTAGAACTTGCGCCAAATGAGGCTTAAGGGATGTGGTAGACGAGCTTAAACACCTCTAAAATCACGACAACCTAGAGAGACGGTCAGTAACGACGAGAACGAACACGGTCATTTCAGACGGCCTTCCACTCCTGGCAGCAGCAACACTGGTCCCTGGTCTCCTGGTGGTGCCACGGTGGCCTTCATCCATCGCGTCCAAATGCGAAATACGTCTTCTTCAAGCCGATGCTGACGCCTCGTAGGGCCGGAGTCGAACGAGACTGGAGACCACTTGTCGCTAGTTCACGAGGGGATCTGACAAGGCCAACATAGCCAATCGCCAAGGCGCGCCATCGTCAGCTGATCGGTCGATCCGCCCAGGCCGATGTTCAGTCCGAATTGCCAGGATTCTATCCGCCAAAGGATTTCGAAATCGGGCCCATTCTCCCAACGCCTGTGACCGTGGCTCCGACCTATACGGAGATGCTCTGGCAGCCGGCAGGCGATTTACGGTAATGGAACTTGCGTGATTCGAACTCTAGGCCTCCAGGCCTCCAGAGCCATCAACGCACGGGATTGCGTCATGGACTCTAGTCTTGCAAGAGGTTGGCGAGACCTTGCTGTTTCCGTGGCGTGGAAGCCTCCTCCATATCCTTGCACCGCCTGGACATGAGCTGTGGGCCGGGCGAGGCCGATTCCGGAGGTCCGGAGACTCGCAGGCCTCGTATGAAAGGCAAGGTTGCGGCATGTATTATATTGCCGTACGCTGAATCAT
Organism: Hapsidospora chrysogenum ATCC 11550; assembly: GCA_000769265.1. Classification (NCBI taxonomy): domain Eukaryota; kingdom Fungi; phylum Ascomycota; class Sordariomycetes; order Hypocreales; family Bionectriaceae; genus Hapsidospora; species Hapsidospora chrysogena. The sequence continues at coordinate 231,391 of JPKY01000002.1, forward strand.
GCCCGACAAGAGACGATGTGGAAAAGGTCGAGTTCGGATGATACGATGCCCCTAAATCGCAAGACGGGAGATAGGTGCAACGAACGGGCGACACAGGGCTCGCGTCAACTGTGTCCCAAACGACCTGTCGCCAACGCCGCCGGTGTCTTGGTAATGGCCACGCGGCCGGATGCGTCGGAAACTTCAACGGGTTGTCGCGTTCGAGTCAGGGTCGGGTCGTGGTTTCTGAGGCGATCCGCCTTTTGTCTTAATCGCTGCACACCGCAGCTGAGCAGACGCGACCAGCTGGCGCAAAACCAAAGAGCACAACGCACTCATACAATCTGGAAGTGTACCAGAACGCGGGCGAATGCATTGAATGCACCGGCGGGATGTCGGGATCGTAGGTAGCATCTTGCCACGGCCGAGGGGTAGTTTGTTGGGAGTCGAGTCCAGAGTACCAGTTGGGATGACCAGGCCACACCACCACCACACCAGGCCACCAGAAGAACCGACCACTGCCAGGACATGAGGGGAACGAACGATGGAGAAACACTCACTTTTAAGCGCCGGCAAAAATGATTCTCATCCAATTCACCGAAACGCGCGCAAGGGAATAAACCGGAGCAGCCGTGACGAGGAAAGGAAGACGAGAAAGGGAGTAACTTGGGAAAAGGTTTGAGGATGATCGTGAGGGAGAGAAACGACGATGACGGGAGAAAGCTTTTTTTTTTTTCCGCTTTTCGGGTCCGCCCCAAGCTAGGTCTTGGTTAGGCACGACGCAATCCACCGCACACGGCGCACAGAGCAGAGCCTTGGCCGAGTCGCGCGGCGACTGGGAGTTGGACGAGAGTGGAGACGGCGCCGACCGGGGGGAGGGGGGTGTATATTGCTGCAGTGTCCCACTGGACTGCGGTGATCTTCGATCTCGGATGTGGTTTCACTGGAACACTGGAACAGCCGAGTGATGATAATATTGCTCGCGGTTCAGGATCGCCAGATGCTGTTGCAACAAACTGAAGCTTCAGTACTACCCAGAGTCAGAAAAAGAAAGAACGCAGAAGAATGATGCAGCCGGCTAACTTTGGTCCAATAAAGCAGGAGACAGCAGAAGTCACGGCGCTCAATTACTAGGGTCGCGTTTGTGCTTTGTCGCAAAGACAATGCCAGAGAACAAATACGTCGAGACAACGCAGAAAGGGGTGAAAGCAGGGGAACGGAAAGATGGGATTGTGGGGGAGCAAGCCCTAAAATACGCTGGCACGGACACGATAAGCCCGGTTGGAGGAGGAACCGGGAACAGCACCTTCTCGCCCTTGCGACCGTGGCTTAGAGTTCTCGGTAGCTGTAAGCTGCGAGCATCTTGAGCCCAAGCGATGGACGAGGCCAGAAAGGTCGCATTTCATGTGGACATTGGCGCAGAGCTTGATTCTTTGGCGTGGAGGCTCTGTCGCCACTACTCTTAGTATGTACAGAGTGTATGTACGTACTAATTAGCGCTAAGAAGGTCTCTGGCAACTCGTGGAAGGAGGGCGGCGGGGGTTTCCCTATCGAACACCCGGTGGGTGGCATGGCAGTGCAAGAGTCTTGCAGCCGGAGGAAAGAACGACTTGTTGGCGGCCTGTGTACTAATAGTACTGCTACATATTCGAGATTGCCTACACAGAAGAGGTACTGTTACCCGAGGTAATACTAGTACTTATATACCCCGCAATGGCTGCGGTGGCTTCCTCATGTATACCTGTATCCTTGGGATGGAAGGCGCGTTCGAATACGTGTTGGTCGAGGGGTAGGAGCAATCCACGCCGCCAACAGAGGCACGTAGGACACATGAAGTGAGTACGGGTATCGACTCTACGACCTTTTGCTCGTATGTGCCTTAAAGCACTCGGAGGTCCGCCGAAGCCACCAACTTATGCAGGTGCCCAGGGCACCGAGATTACAGTGAGATGTTGGTTCACCTCCCCCGTAATCACGCTCAGCCCTTGCAGCTTGTCGGGTACGGATACTAACAGCGCGACAAATCGTGCTGGGCTGCTGCGACACTGAGTCGAGGCAGCTCGGCACCCACGATGGACTTTGGGACACCCGAAAACGATCCGAGCTAGCCAGTTTGAGGGTGTGGCGCTATCACCACGCATGGGATGGTGTCCATTTAACTTCGTTGGGGCCACAGGATTCTCGCAGCGCCGTCTGATGTGCTCACTGGCCCCCGTGCGCGCAGCCCTGAGGTGGACACCAGGTCACGGAATCTCCCAGCCGTTTCGCTGCCTCAGCAACAGGATTAGCATCACTGGCGGTGGCCAAAATTCCAACCCGATGAGATCCAAGCTTCTCGAGGCCGAGGGGAGGTGGTGAGTCAATGGAAAGCCTTCCGGAAGCCTTGAGGTCTGGTGCAATAACATCCCCCCAAGCGGCAATCAAGACGCTGGCGCTTCCCCGAGCCGAATGACGTTACGGCGGCTTTAATCCCAGTCTTCAATCCCCGATTCCCAGGTACGTGGGCCTCCCCGACGAGCATGGCCACATCATCGTTCAGCGCGACAGGGGGGCCTGTACGCCGGGGCAGCTACGAGTAGCCGTAAACTCGCATTACTCGTAGTGTTTCCAGAATTTCGAACCGGCGATTCGGCGAATACCATAGGGCCGTGGAATGCACAAGAAATGTGCTGCCAGACACTTGGGCCTGCTCGCAATCTCCGTTTGTCTAGCTCTCATCGAGTGCTGCTGCCCTTCCCCATCCCTTACACTGAGTCGCGTTCATCGTACTCGTATTAGCCATGCTACGGCGGTACGACTTAGGCACGTAGTGGTCTAGTGGCCTAGGTTCGTGATTACTCGTTGCAGGTTGCTTCTCGATGTGCTGGATCTTCCTGCGGCGCCCTCCAACGCCTCCACGGCGCCGAATAATTCAGAGCAGCATGCACCGGTCATAGTGACGCCGCGGCGCAGCCTAGTATTTTCCTGCATGTCACGCAAGCCACCGCGCGATGGGCCGCATGGGACCTTACAGGACTTGAGACACCCGGCACCGTTGTGGCAGCTACCAGCCCTCGAAGGCCTTTGGGAGCGCTGACGTCCAAAGGCGGTTCTAAATCTCAACATACAAGTCCATACCATCGCCAAGAAGCTCGTCCGACCCAGCTGCCTCAGCAGACACAGCGGAGTCACGGACCATCTCTCGCGAGACATCCACGCGGACAGGATACCACCCCGCCACGAAGTGGCTTCCCCTCAGCTACCTTGCTGTATAAACAAGCGGCGTCGCTCACGGATGTCATCAACCCTTCCACCCCTCTTAGTGGTCGCCCGTTCCAGCTTCCGCCTGGAGAAGTCCACTTGGAGGGTGGCGTTGCATGACACCGTCCCTTGGTAGCTGGCAAATGGGAGCCCTTTCCAAACATCTGGGTACCGGCCGGAAGTGGACCCCTTGTGTGAAGGCTCGTGAGAAAATTCATTTCATAGGTATATTTGTATCTGCTCCTGATTAGTAGCGATTTGAGACTTCGAGTCCTTCTAAACGATCTACCGGCAGGGCTGACACCCAGTCCAAAACGATCGAAAAGACCGTTGCCGACAGATTACTGCTAATAATATGGTAATATGATGTCTAGAAACCAGCAGATTCCTCTCGAGTCGCAACCGAGGTGCTTCGCACCGAACCCACAATGGCCACTACGGTAGGTATTATGTACCTGTCCGTACGCACCAGTGGACAGTTTTCGCATTAGGCAGTCCACTTCAGCTGCCAAAACTCCCGGTCCAACCTCCAACACTCCACATGCGGATAAATAGATTCTCGGTACGGACAGTGGGTTTGTGAATGGGTTTTTGTTCATGTTATCGCTTCGCAGGGCAACTGCGATTTACCCGAAGGCTTTAGTCCTGCCCCAGCAACCTAGCCTGGGAGACCAACTTAATATCACAAGTTCACAACCGAGGCCTATTCGCTGGTAACGGCCCAACATCCTTCTCATCTCGCGTACTCGACTGCACGGCCTGGGAGACACCCGTCATTAGAGTCTTCCGGTTCACCCTATTCTCCCTGCCGGCCACGGTAGAGTCGCGAAGCGCAGGAAGCCATTCCAACAGGCCGGTATCGGATGGCGCCATTTAATAGGTAGAGAGACCAAAGGCGGGCTTGTGGACCTTGGGATCCCGATAGTTCCGGCCGCACCGGGGGATACAAAGGATAGCAGACCTGTTGTCGATGGGAGAGCCGAGACGTGTATGCCGCCTACAGTTCCTCATAAAATAAATGCGTAGTAGAGTACGGTAGCCCATTCTGACTAGTGCGTAACCAGTTCTGCGAGGATTCATTTGGCCCTTGCGCTGCGTATACACGCGTGTTGCTGCAAGCTGAGTACGACCCTGAGCACAACCTGGGAGTCTCCCATGTCTTGGATGTCGGCTACATATAGTAGGTACGGAGTTTTCCCTCGCAATGGACAAGTGCACATGATGTACAAACGATCTTCGTACCTGCCATGTTCAATGCGAGCACCTACACGTACCCGATTACTACCTTGCCGTACTTGGGAACATCTAGCCGCAACCAACTTTGGGCGCCCAAGCGAGCTCGTATGCCTAACAGTGCCGATAAGCCATCGCCGTTCTTCAAACTTGAAACAAAGGACGCATCTCGCCGAATTAATTGTGGCTGGAGGTTGAGAAGCAATATCCGGCGGAAGTCAAGTAATGTCTCGAACTTGGGACAATAGTGCTGAGAACTTCGAGACGATTGGGGTGCTCTGGGGGTGTGTGCGTGCGTGTCCAGAATCGGCTCAGCTTGAGCGATCACGTGATCTTTGAACTTGCAGTTGCAACTTCCATGAGTGCTTGCTTACTTAATCATCTTCAACCTGTACGTACGTACCTTCCATTTTCTAGTTTCCACCGAGCAGACGTCAGGTGGTGCTGCTGGCTGTTGGCGTCACGTCCCCGTTGCCTGACAACAAGGCGTCCGTAAAAAAACATGCTGCAGTTCTCTATCCGGTAGACTCTGTACTTTGTCGTTTTTGCTGTCACGTACCGTCGTTGGCCTAATTTCCCAAGTTGCTGAGACTCCGAATCTTCGAGTTGACCTCCTCGCCGTGGCTTGCTGCAGACCTCAGTCGCAACGATATGGCAGCTCCGTCACCAGAGAAACGCGAGCTCCAGCTGGTTGAGAAGGTCGAATTCAGAATTTTGGCTGTCGCCAACAAGGAGGGAGAACTTCAGGAGCTGCTCCAGCGTTACCTTTGCCCGCTCATCTTGAAGGTTGCCAGTGACCACGCGTCTGTCCGGACTAGGGTGAGTGCAGCCCGTCACCGGCGTCCACAACGGTTCAACGTCACTCATTCACCGACCACAGGTTATTGAAGTCCTAGTCAGACTCAAGACTTTTATTCAGCCCCCGGCGTGAGTACACTGCGGTATCAGTCGCAGAGTCGATGGCTTGTGTGCTGACACCTATCAAGTGTTGTGCTCCCTGTTAAAGCTCTGTTGGAACAATACAAGTCAACGGATTCCGCGCCAATCAAGCAATTCGACCTGAGCTTTATTCAACACAGCCTAGAACGCATCGATGACGATGACCGGCGAAATCTCATTCCCATTGCCCTCCGTGGATGCTCCGCGGATGGAGGTCAGCCCAGAGCAGGACCATTCTTCCGGATCATTCTACGGCTTCTCCTCGACATCCGTATTCCTCCCAGAGGCACCAAGGATGACGATGCATTCAGGGGCACTATCGGTCTTTCGGATCCCCGGGATGCCCAGTACGTCTCCGAAATGATAGCCCTTTTTCTCCGCCTCAGAACTCCTACGGCCGGAACGGTCGAGGCATGGCGTGACGCCAACCCGACTTTTGTCGAGCGTGAGCTAGAGTTCTTCAGGGTGGAGAACGCGGGCTCCCTGAAGATATTCGCGAGACTATCCGAGCTCAAGGCGAAGCTCGTCGCTCTCCTTGCCAGCGGCGCTTTCACAGACCAAGAAAAGTTTCTCCCCACGCTTTTCGCTGCCTCGAGTTTCGACAACCGTGTGGCTTCGGCGGCAGAGGAAGTTCTGAAGAGAAGCTCCGTGTCTATGGAGGACGAGACCCTTGCTCGACGCCTATTCGAGGCTCATTCGAAGCTCCCAGCTGCGTACCGCATACGTATCCTGGGCATGCTCTCAAAATCCTCCATCTCGACAACAATGTCCGACCAGATCCTGGCCGTTGTCGACTTGGACTTATCGCCACGAGGCTCCGGATCCTCACTCCAACCATCAAGTGTTCTCGAACAATCAAAGCTTCATACCGCTCTGTTCCATTATCTTGCTTGGGTTGCCCGGGTTGGGCCATCGAGAGACGGTTTCACGATTGCTCCCGAGCTTATTGGTATCATGAGGAGGTATATCGAAGCCCAAGGATGGCCTGTTGCCCGAACAACAAACAGCACCGACAATGTCACACTTCGCTCAAAAGCATACGAAATGATCGGCATGCTCTCGAGAAACGTTGATCTGCCTACTCATGACCTTCTCGACCTCGCAGACTGGCTGTTCACATCGCTCTCGCAGGATCCCCTGAATGACACAGTGGTGAACATTGACGGAGCTCTATCCAGCCTCGCATTGAGGGTACCAGCCAGTCTAGAGCAGGCGCACCAGCGGCGTCTCCAGACGATGCTACTCGAATATATGGGACTTGGCGACATGGCACCGGCCGTCCGCAGCACTCGACACGCCGTGGTTAAATGGGCAAACCAATGCCTGCCATTCTCCAATATTTATGCCAGATGGATTGACATCTTGGCCATTGGTGTCGCGAATGAGCGCAACGACGTTGTCGAACAAGGACATAAAGGCCTGGATCCTTGGACATACCTTGCACACAATGAAAGTGATCTAGTGCTGCCCGACTGGTCCGAAATGGCGGCAGTATACTTCAACATACTTATCAACTCAGACTCCATCGGCACATCTGGATCTGAATCGCCAAGCTATCCACTGGAAGTATCCACGCGAAGTGCCATGCAAAACTTCAGAGGCAATAGGGTTGCAGGTTTCGCCGTGGCTCTGCGCTATATCAAGCAATTGATGTTCTTATCCGCTCTTGACGACTTCAAAATTCAGTCCCATTGGATGCAGATGCTAGATGCTCGCGTTAATTCCGACGTTGCTTCTCGCAGAAGCATCAGGAATTATCTTCGCTCCGCCCCCGAGAACTCCTTGAGCTTTTACCTCAAGTCATGCCTTAGCGGGGCTACAGTTGAAGACTCACCCATCACTGAAGAATGCCTGCGATGCTTCGTCGACGTCGCATCGCTGAGCCCAGCGCAGTCTACCGGCTATCTTGCCCATATGAGCTTCGACCTCCTTCCTCTAGTCAAGTCGAACAGCAAAGCAGTCAGGTCCCTGGCTGCGAGAGCTTTGGGCATTCTAGGGGCTCATCCTGCACATGATAATGGCAATTTACAGAAGTTGAAAAGCACACTCGAAGCCCTTTTCCAAGGGGCCGAGAAGCTGGTTGGTGCAGATTTGAACGCAGCCGAGGGAGGACTTTTGGCATACGGATATCACTGCTCGCGAATGGCGCTGTACGACGACCACGTCACGCCGAAAGAGCTCCGGGCCCCTTTCGGTTTTCTGGTTGAGGAACATACCCCACCCTCTCTTCTGGAGACCGCGCTCGAAAGCTTCTCGCAGCTGTGGTCCGTTGGCCTAGCACTTCCACCGACGGAAGGGGACCACTCTATCAACAAGGTGGTGGGAAAGCTTACACGCCATGCCAAGAAGGGCGACGAAAAGGCCATCCTGGCACTAGGAAGGCTCGCAGTAGGTCTCAACGACCAAGATACTGGTGAGGATGTCTCAGGGGAGTCTGAGGTCCTGTTTCGAGGGGCTAGTGGTACGATACTCAAGGAACTCTTCGCCCTTCATGAGATTAAGCGCGTTGAGGTTCAGTTCACTGTTGGGGATGCCATCAGCGCCGCAGCTGCGCGATGGGACTCCGACTCCGTCAAATTGACATTGGATGTGGAGTCACGATCGGATCAGAAGCAAGCTGGATCCCGCAAGGCTCTGACCACGGCTGTCTTGGACAAGCTTATTGCCGACTGCAAGACCACAAAGCCCTCGCTTCTGAAAGCGTCTGGCATCTGGCTCTTCTGCATGGTTCAATATTGCTCACATCTTGACGAGGTCCAGTCGCGGCTGAGAGAGGCACAGGCAGCTTTCATGCGCCTTCTCGGTGCGAGGGACGAGCTGGTGCAAGAAACCGCATCCCGTGGCCTCTCGCTGGTCTACGAGCGTGGAGATGCAGATCTCAAGATCACCCTAGTCAAGGATCTCGTGTCAGCCTTCACCGGGTCCAGCACACAGCTCAAAGTCGACGAGGACACCGAGCTGTTTGAACCTGGCGCCCTGCCGACAGGGGAGGGAAACTCAGTTACGTCGTACAAAGATATCGTTACTCTGGCGAACGAAGTCGGCGATCAACGACTCGTGTACAAATTCATGTCCCTGGCAGCGAATGCAGCTACATGGTCTACCCGGTCAGCATTCGGCCGCTTTGGCCTCTCCAACATCCTATCCGAGTCGGAGGTCGATCCCAAGCTATATCCCAAACTATACAGGTACAAGTTCGATCCCAATACGAATGTCCAGAGATCCATGGAGGACATTTGGAAGGCGCTTGTCAAAGACCCGGCCAATGTTTTGGACACCTACTTTGATGACATTCTCGACGACCTGCTCAAGAGTATCCTGGGGAGGGAGTGGCGCATGCGGGAAGCTAGCTGTGCGGCCATATCCGACTTGCTCCAAGGTCGCCAGTTTTCTCAGTACGAGAAGAAGTACCGCGAGGTCTGGACCGCCGCCCTCAAAGTCCTCGATGACGTTAAGGGTAGTGTGCGGGAGGCGGCCTACCGACTATGCAAGGCACTTGCAAAAGGGCTTGTGCGACAATTGGAGGAGAGCAATAATGCACTGGCGGCCAAGGCCATGATGAGAGAAGCGCTTCCATTCCTCCTTTCTGACAAGGGCATCGAGAGTTCGGTCAAGGACGTCCAAGTCTTTTCGACAATAACTGTGGTGAAGATCGCAAAAAAAGGCCGCACCGCGTTGAAGCCCTTCATTCCAGATATGGTCCCCCAACTCCTGGGGTTGCTGAGCACGATCGAGCCCGAGCAGATCAACTACCACTATCAGAGAGCTGGTGATCAGAGTCGGGACCAGATCGACAAGCTACGATCGCAAATGGTGAACCAATCACCCATTTCGGAAGCCATTGAAAACTGCCTGCGCTTCATTGATGGAGATGTGATGGACAACTTGGCGCCGAAACTCGGGGCCACTATCAAGGCAGCAATCGGCATGCCCACCAAGATCGGATGCAGCCGAGTTCTTACCACGCTCTTTACTCGTCACAGCGCCGATGTCAAGTCATATTCGGCCAGATTTCTCAAGTTGGCGGAGACGCAGGCCATGGACAAGAACGATGAGGTCAGCCAAGCATTCGCTCGTGCTTGCGCGTACGCTCTGCGCGTCGTATCGGACCTCGACAAGGCACAGTTCTGTGAGAGACTCGTCAAGATGTACATCGCTTCAGAGGACGAGTCTCGCCGGCAAAAGATTTCAGATGTCGTGCTGTCAGTGGCCAAGATATCGTCTGACCATTTCACAGCCAATGAGAACCAACTGCTCCCTTTTGCGTATCTTGGGGCGCACGACACGGATGAGTATACGCGAAAGGTCTTTGGGGAAGTTTGGCAGCAGCACGCGGGGAGCAACCGCACTGTTGTGCGGTACGTCCCAGAGATTGCAACCCTCGTGCAGCAGTGCCTCGACACGAACCAGTGGGGCCTCCGCCACACGGGCGCTTTCACTGTCGCCGCGATGGTGTCTGACGTGGCCTCCGCGAGTGAGGCTACTGGGGAAATCAGCAAAGCGAACGTTGAGACACTCTGGCCTATCTTGGACAAGACGTTGGCCTTGAAAACTTTTCCTGGAAAGGAGAAACTGCTCGGCTCGTACCCGAAGTTCGTGGAGAAGAGTGCGAGCCTTTGGAAGAACGACGCTCAAATTGCCACTCAGATGAAGAAGATTGCCATACGGGAAGCAAAACGGAACAATGATGCATACCGGGTCCACGCATTCAGATTCCTTTGGCAGTTTTCCAAAGCACGGGAAGACCTAGACATGCTCCAGGAGATCGCGGACATTGTCACTCCGCACCTGGACGAATTCACAGACGAGGACCGAATGGACGTCGACTCTAGGGAGGACTTGGCGAGCAAAACGGCGAGGTCTGGGCTTGAAGCCATCGCTCGGGGGTACAACCGTCCCAAGCTGATGAACGATCCAGGGACCGTGCTGGCCAAGATCGTGACTACTCTTCAGGCGTATCTCTCCAACCCGAAGTTTGGTGCAATCAAGCGGGAGGTCTGGTATGATGCTGTGTACGACCTGATGGCGGACTTGGGGCCGTTCAGCAGTCCGGTGGGCGAGTCAAATCAAAGACGTCAGCCCTTGTGGGCGGAGAAGGACAATGGCATCTCGTTGCAGTACCTCCAGAGCTTGGACGTGGAACAGTCCGACGCAGGGACCGAGGCCCAGAGGACCAGGCGCGCCGAGGCGATCTGCCAGGTTGCGCAGGTTAGGCTGGCAGGAGCTTTTGGCGTCAACGGGCCGGACCTGGCGGAGTTTGAAGAGAAGGCACAAAAGGCGGTAGAGCTGGAACGAGCGCCGAAACCCCAACAAGCGATGAAGGCTGCTGTCGAGAAACTCCGGGAGACGGCAGTGGGTGCGGCCAAGGCCGATGAATGACGCTGTCTTGGGAGTGGAATATGCATCACGAGTCACTAGTATAGACTATATGCTCTCTTCGATGTTTGTAACTGCGGCCTTGTAGTGATTCTTCTCCAGGTCCAAGTACAGATAGGTACAATTAACATTGACCCCAATATCTTTTTATGGTCATTCGCACCTTGCAACAAGGGTAACAGCATATTTGCCATTGCAAACATCATTCTAACAGGGTGTTACAGTAAGCTCTCCACCCGTCTGGCATATTGAGAATTATTCTTCATGATAATAATCTTGTGGAAGGCTTGAAGAACTGGACAGATGCTGGCTTCCAAGTGGGTAAGTTTGGATGTTAGTGTAGGGTAGGGGGTGATGAGTGAAGAAAAAAAACCAAAAAGTGGATCCAACCCAGAGGTATGGTGATTTGGGTTTATAACCTAAGGTACAACTCAGAATGAGACGGATGCGGTCGCGTCATTAATGTTCCGGCGGGCGGTGGGTGGTGGGCGGTGGGCTGCGCTCGACGTCACTACTACTAGGCGCGTATGGACGCACGTAACCAGCAAGTTCCCTGTGGGGTTCACTGTTAATGACAGTATTTCGGTCACTCTCCCACCTCAACAGCATCATCGCCAGCTCAACACGAGCTCCCACCCCATCGACAATCAGCCCGCGGACGCAGTTGACCACGCATCCTCGCGAATTCGATATACAACTCGACATACTACAGCTACGCGATCTACGAATACCGAGCCCGCCCTTACCCTTAGTCTTATCCCCTCCCCCCCGGGGATAGCGGGGCTGCTTCTGCCAGCGTATCAAGCTTCAGGATAGGCGCGGGGGTGGACTTGACTCGTCGTCGTGCGGGAAACCTTAGGTCTCGAGAGCCACAAGCGCATCTGGCGAGCTCAAATATCCCACTATCTTCTCCCGTGCAGTCTCGACGTTAAATATCGAGCCGATCTTCCATCCGGATATCCGAGCCAACGGTCGCAACGGACACACCATGGAGGAGGGGGCTGTCGAGACCTTCTGCGGCATCACGGGCGCTAGCCCGGAGGTTGCCCAGGGATTCATGGCGCTCTCCGGGAACAATGTTGAGCGGGCGATTGAGCTGTTCTTCGAGAACCCAGAGCTGGCGTCGAGCGTCCAGACCGGCGTCCCGTCATCCAATCAGCCGCAGCCAGCCTCTAGGTCCAACACGGGACGGCAAGACTCGAGGGGAGTTATCCATATCGATAGTGATGACGACGACGATATAATGCAGGTGGACGACTACGACAGCGGCACCGACGATGGTCGCGCGGCGGCAGCTCAGGCGGCGGCCGTGGCACAGGAGGAGGAAGATGCTGCTATGGCGCAGCGGTTGCAGGAGGAGATGTATCGGGATAACCAGGGCGGGGGTGGTGGCTCCATGGGAGAAGACGGCGTGCGTGCTCCTATCGCTGGGACGACCGAGACGCTCGTGGCTCCTGATCCAGCGTGGGGGGATTACGGCGGTGACGGTGCCGGGTTCGAAACGGGCCTGCTAAGTCAAGTACGGCGTAGACCGATGCCACCTTGTAAGTTCGGCACTTTTTTTTCTTTTTCCATGCTGGTGCACAGGTTAGTCGGCTAACATCTTTGTCTGTCATAGCTGGCTCCGGTGGACCGTTTGCACAGCGTATATGGGAGGAGCCGTCGAACCCTGAAGACGCAGGCGGGCCAGGCAGCCATTCCCGACGTCTTGCTGAGCTCTTCAGGCCTCCCTACGATCTCATGGAGCGTGGACTGGCGTGGGATGAAGTTCGCACGCTGGGCAAGGAGGGCAAGAGGTGGATCATGGTGAACCTTCAGGACATGAAGTATTTCCAATGCCAGGCTCTCAACCGGGACATCTGGAAGGATGAGGCCGTGCGGACCCTGATAAAGGACCACTTCGTCTTTCTCCAGTACGACAAGGACTTCGCGGACGCGGATGAGTATCTCACATTCTATTTCCCCAACCAAGGGCACGAGAACCCCGACAACTACCCGCACGTCTCCATCATTGACCCGCGGACGGGCGAGCAGGTCAAGGTGTGGAGCGGCGCCCCGTTCCCTTCCGCCGCCGATTTCCACGCCGAGCTGGCCGAATTTCTCGATCGGTACAGTCTCGAGCGCAACAGCAAGAACCCTGTGGCGCAAACTACTGCCAAGAGGCCCCAGACCGTGGATGTCGATCGGATGACAGAGGATGAGATGCTCGAGATGGCGCTGAGGAACAGCCTCGCGGGGGCCGCGGGCAGCAGCGGATCGAGTTCGGCGCCTAGCATGCAGGACCCAGACGCGCTCACCAAACCGCAGGCCGAGGAGAAGGGCAAGGAGGCCGAAGTGCCGAGCGCGTTTTCTCAGATCTCGAGTACCAGTCCGCACACGGAGCCGGAGAACAACCCGGCGACGACAACGCGCATCCAGTTCCGGCATCCTACGGGGCGTGTGATCCGGCGGTTCAACCTGCAGGACCCCGTGCGGCGGCTTTACGAGTGGCTCAAGGCGGAACCGCTCGAGGGAAAGACGGGGTTTGAGTTTGAGCTGAAGAAGATGCCCGAGGGGCAGGATCTGCTAGAGAGCCTCGACCAGACGATTGAGGAGTGTGGACTCAAGCAGGGGACGGTCATGATTGAGTTCCTCGAGGAGTAGGTAGGTGGAGTATAGTATGGGGGAGGGCACCCGCGGCCTCGTGATGGATGGCTGCGGGGAGTTTTTGCTGCCTTACCCAGATGTCGACGAGGCGGACGGAGGTTGAAACCAGTGAAGCTAGCTTGTGAAGGATCATGATACTGGACGGACGGCTAGCATTATAAAATTATGCTAGCTAGTGCGGTAATGCATGTGGATGAGTGCGGATATGCTCACCATCTCGGGAGCGGTGAGCTAACACTCGCCATCGTCTGGGCGTTTAGACGGGGCAGGGGACGATGGATCACACACTCTATTATAGACTACCTAAGGTCAGGGGAATGGATGGATGGGCAAGGTAGGCCACATCTGGTGAGGGGTGCGAGCCTGTCCTCTATACTAGTAGGCATGTGGCTGGCTGCTGACATGTGTTGTATCAACTTGCATGCATCCTTGGTAGTGATGATGTTGTTTACCCTGGAGCCCTGGACGACAATGGTGGGTGGTTACCGTATAATTAGGAGCGTGAAAGGTCAAGGCAGGACATCCCAAGGCTGCATGAAAATCGACCCCACCTTGGCTTGCCTGGGGTGGCCTGGATCATCCCTGCACCGCCGAGTCTCCCCAGTGTGCCCACCATCATATCATAGGCAGTTGGTATTTGGCGGATGGATGGTCACCGCTGCCAGGCGTCGGAGCCATTCCATTGGATCTCGTCACATCTCAGCTGGCCTGAAGCAACCCAGAACATGACCGATGCTGCTGCTGCTGCTGCTGCGCTGGCAACTTGTTGTTTTTCCTCCGGCCGCTGCGTAAACATTGCCCTGGGATTGATTGACCGACCACTCTTTACCTTACCTGCGGAACTTGCCCTTTACTTTTGACTTGCCCCTACTTTCTTACCTTTTTTTTTTTTTTCCCTTTCCGCTCTTCGATCTATAGTACGTACAGACTACAGGGCACCTTGCTTTCCCTACGGCTCCCCACAACCGCGGCGGACTGGAATCCTTTGTTGGTGGGGTTCACCGCCAGCACCTCAGCCCTGTGTCACGACCGCCGACGCGACTGCGAAATTCCCACAAACACTCCCTGACGACGATATAAACGAATGTTATAGCCGTCGACGGCCGTCCTTCTTGCCCGATCTCAAACTATTTCCCGCGACCAATTCGAACAGCCGAACTACGAGCACAGCTCATCATGGCGGACGCGGGGAACGAGGCACTCGACCCCCAGCTGCTATACTCCAAGGAATACTGCATTGGTCTGTTCTCCATGCCCAGTTGCTGAAATTGGAGCACCATCTGACCTTTGGGGGTAGGGGGAGGTAGCTTCGGAAAGGTCTACAAAGGGTAGGCCCGCGATCTCGAGCCCAGCACGAGCCCACTGGGAACACCGAGCGAACGTGCTAATGGTTGTGTTTCCACAGCGTCGACAAGCGAACCGGCCAGGCCGTTGCCATCAAGATTATCGATATTGAGAGTGCGGTCGACGAGGTCGAGGATATCATACAAGAGATTGCCATTCTCTCCGAGCTGCAGTCGCCCTACGTCACCAAGTACCATGGCTCCTACGCACGCGGCGCCGAGCTCTGGATCGTCATGGAGTTCTGCTCCGGGGGTAGCTGCGCTGATCTGCTGAAGCCGGGCCTGATCGGGGAGGACTACATTGCCATTATTGTGCGGGAGCTGCTGCTTGGGCTTGAGTATCTGCACTCCGATAAGAAGCTCCACCGTGACATCAAAGGTGAGACTGCTCTTGCGAGCATTGCCCAAGGCCAGGTTTCCGACACGGGCGAGGCGTGACGTACTGACGGTTGCGCTAGCTGCCAATGTTCTCCTTACCTCCAACGGCCAGGTCAAGTTGGCCGACTTTGGCGTATCCGGTCAGCTCTCCGCCACCATGACCAAGAAGAACACGTTTGTGGGGACGCCCTTCTGGATGGCCCCAGAGGTCATCAAGCAGTCCGGCTACGACCACAAGGCCGACATCTGGTCCCTAGGCATCACAGCCCTCGAGCTCGCCAACGGCGAACCGCCCTACGCCGATATCCACCCGATGAAGGTTCTCTTTCTCATTCCCAAGAACCCGGCGCCGAGACTCGAGGGCAACTTTACCAAGGCGTTCAAGGACTTTATAGAGATGTGCCTGCAGCGCGACCCCAAGGACCGACCGACGGCCAAGGATCTGCTCAAACACCCATTCATTCGCAAAGCCAAGAAGACGACGTATCTCACAGAGCTCATCGAGCGGTATACCCGGTGGTCGGCCACCCACAAGCACGAGGAGAGCGAGTATGACGGGTACGATGGACCACCGCCGTCCGCGGAACCGCAGCGGGTCAATGAGGACATGTGGGACTTTGGAACTGTCAAGCTTGTGGGCGACAGGGGAGGCATGGTCACCCGACCGGGCCTCAATCCCATGGACGAGAGCGCTACTAACGCGAGGGCATCCCGGACGGCGGACAATGGGGAGGACTATGGCGAGAGGCGGCGGGAGCGCAGCCCGATCAAGGCGAGGGACTTTGCCTTGGAACCCAACGAGACGCTGAAGGCAACCTCGGGCATGTCGAGACCTACGAGTCCGCAGCGAAAGCCTACCCAGGGGCAGCCCGCATCCCCCGCCAAGGTGCCACTCCCACCAAGCCCACGGAAGACGCAGCCGCGAGGGGACCCCGTCGAGACACCGAAGCCCCAGAAGAACCTGCCGGCGCTGCCTAGCCAGTCCCCCGACTACGACCGAGAACTACAGGCGCAGCTGCAGCGCGACCTGGGTATGCTGGACCTGAACCTCGCGCAATCGACGACTCCCGAGAAGTCGACACCGCCTCCTCATCAGCCACAGTCTCGGCCCTCGAGCTCACGGGTGCCGGTCATGACAATCCCTGAGATTCCGCCCTTCCGGGGCACACCGTCGGGGCAGCATAGGGTGGCATCAGGGACGACACAGCGTGGCAGTCCGAGTCCCGCTCCCGCTCCCGCTCCTGCTCCCGCTCCTGCTCCCGCGCCCTCCATCGCCCAGAAGCCCCTCCCCATGCCCGACTTCGCCGCAGCTCCTACTTCATTCCCATCCCCAGCACCCGCGAACCCCAACGGCGAGCTGGATGCGCTCAACGACGTCATGTTCCCGGCGTTAGAAGAGGCCCTGAAGCGACGGCAGATCCGGGTCCAGCAGCTGTGCAAACCGGGACAGCCGCAGACGCCGGAGCAGCAGCGGGCGGAGGCGGCGCACGAGCGGCTGCGGAAGCTGGTGTTCAAGCTGGCGCACGTGTGCAAGGAGATTGACCACTACGACAAGGCCGAGCCGGTGGGCATGGGGAGGGACGTGGGCAGCTTCCTGGAGGGACTTCTGGAGGAGATTCTTGTGCGGGTAGAGCCGCTGGACGAGGAAGAGGTTCAATGATACTTTCGACTCTGCGGGGTGGGGGAATACTGCTGCGACGGATTGAATGAGAGACGTACATAAAATATACGAATACAGCTAGAGAGAGGCGGAAGGGAAGGGCGGAAGGGCGGGACGGGCAAATGGGAAGGCCCTGGAGTTTGGGAGTTTATCGTGACATCAATGAACTTAGTAGCGACTGTAAGGAGTCTTGGCAAAGCAGGTTTGCCGTACACGTACTTGTCCTCGGTCGGTAGGTAGAGAAGCTTGGTCGATTTCGCGCGTCAGGGGGCGACGGCTTGTGTCAGGACTTTTAAATAAAGGTCGTGCCCTTTTTTTTTTTCTTCTCTCTCTGTTAACAGAATTCGATAAACCTCCCGCTGTCTCTCCGCACAGAACAGCAGGCATTTATTTCGTGCCAACGGGGGCAGGCCTGCTGGCTGGTGATGACGTGACGATGTTTTTACTCGTATACGTTCTCGGCGAAGGAAGCGCTACTAGTCCGTAAGCGGCTAAATACCCTCGTAGTTCGCTCGGCCGAGCGCTCGTTTTCCGCCACTGGGCCGAGGTGTGGATCCCACGGCGTCCCCGGCCCCGCTGGAAGCCGCGCTGGGCTTGGCATGACTGAGGCGTTGTTAGGCGCCGCGCAGGCAGGTGCGCAGGTGCTTCGGCATTGGGAAGGGAAGGGTGGAGTTGCGAAAGCAACGAAAGGGCAGGAGAGGCGCGCTGCCCGGTGACATCGGCCCAATTCGAAAGTTGTTGCTGCGGGATTTGCTCCAAACCTGCTGGCTACTACTACCTTTCTCCAAAATCTTTGGAAACCTTTTTTTTATTTTTATTTTTTATCATTTTTTTTATTTGGTCCCTCCTCCGCGTCTCGCTCCTCCTCCTCCTCGTCCCTCTATTATCGATCGGGTTGCCAGCTGCTATACCGTCCCACTACCCTTTTCTGGATCCTGGTTAATTGGTTCACCATGCTGTCGCGAGCATCGGTCAGGTCGGCCCAGGTAGGTGGCATTGTTGCCCTGGTTGTGGTTCCCGTCCCACAGAGTTGTCCCGGGGCCAAAGGACAGGTGGTGGTTCGAAAAGGCTGGCGGGACACGATGGACAGAGCCATTGGCTCGCCCAGAAGAAGGACAGGCAATACTGACACTCAGCTTTAGGCCCTGCGCTGCGCTGCCACCCAGCAGCCCTTCGCCGCCCGCGGCTTCGCGACCGTCCAGTCCGACGTCTTCAAGCCCTCCAAGTTCGGCGGCAAGTACACGGTTTCGCTGATCCCCGGTGACGGCATCGGCGGGGAGGTCACAGAGTCGGTCAAGACCATCTTCAAGGCGGACAATGTGCCCATCGACTGGGAGCAGGTGGCCGTGTCCGGCATCGAGGACACCGGGCGCACCGAGGCCGCCTTCAACGAGTCCGTCGCCTCCCTGAAGCGCAATAAGCTCGGCCTCAAGGGCATTCTGCACACCCCGATCAGCCGCTCCGGCCACCAGAGCTTCAACGTGGCCATGCGTCAGGAGCTCGACATCTACGCCAGCATCTCCCTCATCAAGAACATCCCCGGCTACGCCACCCGCCACCGCGACGTCGACCTGTGCATCATCCGCGAGAACACCGAGGGCGAGTACTCTGGCCTCGAGCACCAGAGCGTCGAGGGCGTCGTCGAGTCCCTCAAGATCATCACCCGCGCCAAGTCGGAGCGTATCGCCAAGTTCGCCTTCGCCTTCGCCCTCGCCAACGGCCGCTCCAAGGTCACCTGCATCCACAAGGCCAACATCATGAAGCTGGCCGACGGCCTCTTCCGCAGCACCTTCCACGAGACCGCCAAGAACTATCCGACCCTCGAGGTCAACGACATGATTGTCGACAACGCCAGCATGCAGGCCGTCGCGAAGCCCCAGCAGTTTGACGTCATGGTCATGCCTAACCTGTACGGTGGCATCCTGTCCAACATCTGCGCTGCTCTTGTCGGCGGGCCCGGTATCGTTCCTGGCTGCAACATGGGCCGCGATGTCGCCGTCTTCGAGCCCGGGTGCCGTCACGTTGGTCTGGATATTAAGGGCAAGGACCAGGCCAACCCCACTGCCATGCTTCTCAGCGGCACCATGCTGCTCCGCCACCTCGGCCTGGACGACCACGCCAGCCGCATCTCCAAGGCCCTCTACGCCGTCATTGCTGAGGGGTAAGTCACTACATCCCGTCTCGTCGTTCATCTTTCGGATTTATGCTAACAATCACACAGCAAGGTCCGCACTCGCGACATGGGCGGCGAGTCCACCACCCACGAGTTCACCAGGGCCATTCTCGACAAGATGGAGACCGTTTAAACACGCGCAGCCATATTGACGGAAAACCACCATTATATACTCCCTTATCTCCTCGACATCTTACTCGCTCTCTCTCTCTCTCTCTCTCTCCCAATCTCTTACACACAAACACGCACACAGACACCAACGCACACACCCTCGAGAAGTTTCCGTCGCGCGCGAAGATGGGAAGATGCCAGTACCACATGGGATACAAAGCGACGCTTGGAGGGGAAAATTAGATGACTACGAGAAGGGGAAACCGGGAGGAGATGATTGTATGTGTAGCATTTTGCATTATGGAGGTACTTAGTTTTACATGCTTCAAATGGCCTCGGTTTTTTTTTGTCTTAAGACGTCAAGTGCATATTGGAATCTACGATCTGCTGGGCTTTGGGTGGTATGGCACCCATGTCCTTTCGACATGGAAGCACTGTATAGGTAGCGTAGTCCCTCGCAAGGCTAATACGGTCGTCGGGGCTCCCACAAAGTTCATTTTACCAAGAAATCTATGGGATATAATTACGCCGCGAACAGTTCAGGATCTAGCATCCCAGTGTTTCTATTACCATCCACTCGTCGAACGCTCCCGTCTCAACCAGATCCCCTTCAGCTAGCCCGTCAGCGTCCAGGATCTTTGAACACGGTAGAGCATCATCCTCGCCGATAGCTACTGTCCTCGCCCACCCGCCGTCCTCAGCCCACTCCCACCTCTCAGCGGCAATACCATTCCCTCTCCTCAAGAAGCCCTGGCAGTAATGCCCCGCCAGCACAACCAAGCCTCTAACATCACGACCCCCCTCCAGCCGCAGAACTACACAGCGCGCACCATGGCGGCCCATCGGTCTGGGGTTCACGTCCCGCCACACCTCCTCGTAGTCCGTCTCCTTCCCCGTGTCCGGGTTGAGCATACGGCCCGTCTCGAGGGTTGATCCGTCAGGCTGGGTGGTCATGTCGCCCTCGTCGGCGAGATCGTCCGTGTCCTTTGTGCGGGAGTCGATCCAGTGCGTCCATCGGCCGCGGGTCGTTACTACTGCCTGGCCTTTGTGGTTGACCGGCCACGAGGACGATGTCCCTGCGATGGCCCAGTCCAGCCGGTCCACGCTGATTTTGCCTGGGGGTTCGAGCAGCTACGTCAGTACCAGTAATACCGGGCATTCCGCTCTGCTTTGGTTGCCGCGGCCCTTGGAAAGATGAATGGACAGACCTGGATGTGCGTTGCCTGTCGATGTATCTGACCGAAGCACACGGATGTCCACGAAATGGCGTTTGGGGGAAGTGACGACCACGGTCGAGGTTGGCTCCTCGGGTTCCCCCGGGAGCCAGCGGATGTACTCTCTCAGGGATATGCTGCCCATTTTTGACGGTTACCTTGGTGAATGGCGGATGAAGGGGTTCTGTCGCGGACGCTGTTATGAGTGAGGCCTAGTGTAAGGTGTCGTGTTACTCCGCATTTCCCCGTCATCAAGAGGTGTATGATGAAGCCCCCCTCATGACATGCGGGTCTGCTCTGGCCACGACGACCAGTCATTATTTGGATTGAGAGCAGTTCGATTAATTATTTCTCATGGTTGATACTATAGTATATTGCTGTGCTACGTATCGATAGATTCATTTTCCCAAACCACGCCGTAACCAGGTTTTGTCTAGATTGGCACCGAATGATACAACGCCATGATACGCAGTGGAAATCCATCATAGATACCCGCTGAACATGCATTGACATTTCGCCCCATCAGAAATCATCATCCATCCCTCGCTGTTGCTCTGCTAGAGAGAAGCAGATCAAATTCCACGCTGTAACCAGGTCTAGTCGCGGCTCAAATCCTTCGACACCCGGCTGCCCCGCGGTGAGTAGGAGCCGAGCAGAACGGGAGAGCATCGCTTCAGCGATATGCCGCGACGAATTATCCATTGTCTTCGACATCGGAAGTCTGTCGAGACTGCAGCTCACGAGACCGACGAGTCTCAGCACCGTATGCCTTCAAAGGATCCCGTCTCATGGTCTTCCTAGGCGCCCTCTTACCGGTGAATAGTTCGAATTGGGCGAAGCCCTGCTCTGGTAGGAGATCCAGGCCTGTCATTGCCACCCATCCTCGCGCTGCCTCCCTTCTTGCCTGTGCTAGAAGAGGTGTGTCAAGAGTCTTGTAGCCCAACTCAATGATGACGCCACCGGTGCGGCTTCCCAACCACTCGTCCGGTACGGTGAAGTCGGGAGCCGGTACATCTCCGATGCTGTGCGTGGGAATGCACGATATGATAATGGTAGGTAGGTTGAACTGAGACGGCCACGGCTCACTCAGGCGGCCTATGACATGGAATCGAGTGTCTTTTCCTGCTCCAAGGGACTGGAAGTCTTCCCTTTCTAGCAGTTGCGCGAAATGCGTGGCCAGTGTCTCGGCATTCGAGGTTGTGCGATTGTAGATGGCAATGTTCTGGATGCCAACCTGGAGCATGGCGTACAGAGCCGCTCGTGCCATGCCACCAGCTCCCACGATCATGCCGGACGTCCCCGGCCTCACGGCGTTGGCTGGCGACAAACCTCGCCGGATACAGGCTCTGATGCCGATCCAATCCGTGTTCTCCCCGTAGAGTGCCTTCACTGGCCCCGCTCTGCCCATGCCCTTGAAGAATTCAGCGCCCTGCGGCAGCGACCCGTCTGGATTTAGTTGGCGGACGGGGATGAGTGTATTGACGGCGCCAATTGCGCGAGCATGGCGGCTGAGGGAGTGGATCAAAGTGATGACTTCAACTTTGAACGGGAGGCCAATGGAAGCACCGCCGAAGAACGGGTCTTCTATGAGGTGTTTGATCGAACTTAGAGAACGGGTTGAGTAGGGTCGGTAGCGATGAGGTAGTCCACAGGCAACAAGAGCTGCATTATGCATGGCAGGAGACATACTATACCCAACCTTGGCTCCAAAGACGTAGAGTTTCATTTCGTTGTAGACAAATGAGGAGAAGAGTGCCTTGGTTGCGGCACGAACTGTTAGATACGACTCGGCTTGCAAATTGGAGTCGGGCACTGAGGCGGATTCCGGAGCAACGGTCGTGAGAATAGGATTGAAGCAAGCCGATGTCCGCCCCAGGTTCCCAGTGTTGTAAGAGATCAAAGGCATCGGACGGCAATCCATGGTCTTTACAATGGCCCTGAAGTGGCTGATGGTGAAGTTGTCGTCTATCGAGGATGCAGGCCGAACCAGTCTGACTAGATCGCAACCAAGCTGGCTGGCCTTCTGATACAGCGCGGGCCACGTCGGTGAGTCCCAAGGCGGAGGGTCCACGGAGATAGAGCGGTCGCCGATCACTTTGGAACGTCCTTTTGTTGCCACCAATTGATTAACTTCGGTATCGTCCAGGCGGAGATCGACCGTTGCCATTTCCGGGGCGAGTCGAAAAGCATGGGATACTAATTCGAGGTATGAGCGAACTATGTCCTCGCCCGAGTTTTCGGGGAGCACAATGTGAATGGCTAGCGGCAGCACAGTCCCCCGTCGTGCGTGCCCGACAGCTCTGGTGATGTGACCTGCGAGATCATCCACGCTGTCCCGCCTAGGCCCGTCTATGTCTCTTTCAAGATCCCGCACCACAATCTGCACGACGTCGGCGCCCTCGAGATGATCCTCTATTTCGAAGTCGGCTTCAAGAAGGTCTGATAAGGGAAGCGAGACGGCGTAGGTAAACTGGCGCTCCTCCGTGGGGACTAATGCGAGAGGGAAGGCGGATTCGGTAAAGGGAATAGCCCCAGGAGGAAATATGAGTGAGAGGAATTTGAGGAGATGTCTTTCGGCTTGCTTCAGGCTCAGATATGGGGCCGCCAGACTGTCCAGAACAGGGTCGGACGAAGGCGAATCCAAGCCCCTAGAGACCTTTTCGGACACGTTGAAGAACTCCAGATTTGTGCAGGTGCGGAAGATGGTGCGGCTGACACTCAGCATGGTGCGCATCTTCTCACTGTCTGAAATCTTGAGATGCTCTTGGATGGCGTCGGCATCGCGGACAACATGGATGACGGGATTCGTCGCTGCAAACTCGCGAAGCAACGCTTGCACCCGGCTATCGATCCACGAGCATACAATGACGCAGTCGGTGCGATTGCGCCCCAGGATGCCCTGGAGGATCTTTGCCTGCTGCTCATGACAATGCGGCGCGCCATTTAGCCTCTTGTAGCTGGCACTAGAGGTACCGCAGGCACGCTGAAAGGCCGTCTCGAGGTCGATGACCTTCCTGTTCATGGCGGATGAAGCCATGATGGCCAGCGTTGACTTGCCGGCTCCACGGATGCCGACGAGGACGATGGACGCATCGGGGCGGAAGTCTGGCATCTCGCGGATCAACGGAGGAGATGTTGGCGGCGGTGTCGCTGTTGTCGTCGGGTCATGCCACTCGGCAGGAAATGATGCGCGCGAGCTCCTCGACGCTGCGTGAGGGTCATTGTGGCCATGGCCAAGCATGGTCCCGAGGGACCTCTTGACCCCAGCCATTGCGGGCATCGTCGTTGGCGCCGGGAAATGGCATCAGGTTCGCGGTGATGAATGTGCGGCCACCTTGAAATGTTGGTTGGAAGAGATTGCCTGGGGCCCCAATTCATTGACAGATGCTGCTTCCCGATGGAAAGGGCAGTCGCCCCCCTCACCTCATGGAACGCGGCTTCCCGATTGATGTACACCCAGCGAACCACGGTCGCTCTTGCTCTTGTGGTGCGACGGGTAAGAATTCTTCCGCCTCGACAAAATTAGGGCATCACTGCCGCCCCGGCTACCACAGGATATCAGCGCAATGGAGGGCGCCTGGGAGCTCCAGCCTAGCTAATGGAGTCCTGTCATATTTTTGTCAACCACATTGATCGAACCAAACTCCAATGTCAAGGCTCCCCCCGCAAAGCGACGACGAAAGATCGCGACTCTCCCAATGACCTATGTTTGCCAACTGTGTCAATCCAGCCACCGCGGCCCGAAACCCGGTCCCGATCTCCAAACGGCCGCATGAAGAAGATGTTTCTGTCAACCACCTTGGCATTGGTTCGACAATCCCAGCATCGTTGAACCCGCGGCACCGACCCCATCTCTCAATGACTGCTGAGTAGGATGCCGCAGAAGAAGCGAGGAGTTGGGGACGCGGTTGCCACCGACGGGGGAGACGCTGCTGACCCAGTGGCACCGAAACGTCAGCGTGTTTCTCTGGCATGCGATGCCTGCCGAGCTGCCCGGGAGAAATGTGACGGAGTGAGTCCTCGCTGCGGAACTTGCATCTCGCAGAGCCGATCCTGCTCATATACTCCGGCATCGAAAAAGCGAGGGGTTCAAACCGGATACCTGCGGACGGTCGAGCTCTCACTCGCATGGCTCTTGTTCGAGCAAGCCCCCGAGAACGAAGAAGCCCTGCACCAGCTCCTTACCTGCGACGGCAGCATCCTGCACAAGAAATCTAAGGCAGCGGATCGTCTTCATAGAAAATGGACCAAGAGTCGGATAAGCAAGAGTATCTCATGCTTATTGTCCGGAGCATCTCCCCATAGCCAGGTTTGTCCACCAAACACGGCCCCGTCAACTTGTCCCTGACCTTGCACAGTCAAGAACCGACACATCCGAAGCGGACTCGGACATCGAACGTGACGAGCAGGGCCCGCCCATCTCGGATTTTAACGAAACGGCCGGATACGAGAACAGTCCCATCGCTCTACGTCCCAGGGGTTATGCGGCAAGATTACCTCCAGCCAATCTCAAACTTCCAGGTGCCTGGCGCAAGTTACTGGACATATACTTCTCCTATACGCATTGCTATTTCCCAATCACCGACAGGACCCAGGTTTTCGAGGCCGCCATGGAGTATCCTTCCGAGGGCATTTCCAGCCACTCATATCAAGTTGAAGTTCCACCACGTCATGCCGAGTTGTGGGCTGTGCTATCCCTTGCAGCCTTCCAGGATTCTTCTTCTGCGAGCCCTTCGTCGGGGGACTTGTCGGCCAAGGCGATTTACTCCATTGCCCGCTCCCTAATTCCTTCGGAAGAGACGAAGCTCGAGACGCCTCATCTTCGCTCTCTTCTATTGCATTCACTTGTGCTCATTGGACAAGGAGCTGAGCTTTCCGCTTGGATGCTTGTGGGTACAGCGACACGATTGGCCTTGCATTTACGCGTCACTGGGGGTCTATTCGTCGATGGGCCTCGACAAGGCGAGTCAGCCAGCAGGTCGGGCATACTGGCTCTCGCGTCTTGTTTCATACTGGACACTTTGACTTCGGCATGCTTGGGGCAGCCCACAAGCTTGCGAGATGACCTGGAGGATGTTCACAGGATTGTAGCTTCCCTTGGGGAATCTGCCGAAGGCGAGGCCTGGACGCCCGCCCCTGGGTTCGGGCCCGCATTTGAACAAAGGCCAGTCTCTCAAACAGCGTTCGTACAACCATTCAAGACCTTTCGGCAGCTTCTCAGGTTCAGCCGGGTTTTGAGTGCGAACCTCAATGCTCCCAATGAAAGCAACCTCTTCGACTCAGCGACTGCTCCAGGAGACCTGGTCCAGTCATTGGATTCTGAATACTCCTTCTGCAATTCTCTTGTTTTCGGTGGCTCGACCCCATCACTGCCATCGGCATTCCTCCTCCAGACAGTGTTTCTCGCAACCACGACTCGCTTGATTCCAGTCTATCGCGCCTCCCTCCTTTCAAGCCTAATGGAGGTTGTGGACTCATGCGTGTCAGCGTTTGGTGCCTGTGGGACTCCCCCAATCATCGTTGGACTGCTTGGTATTGTCCAGAGATGCGGGTATACCAGTAAGATGCATGAAGCAGAGCAGTCGAAGTGGCGCTCGGTCGTGAACTCATTGAGGCAGGTTTGGAAGCTAGAAGACGTCGCCCAGTCTGTGCCGTCGTATGGGACGGCACATCCCATCTTAACGGACCAGCAGACAGGAGCGGCGTTGCCTGCCTATGGCCACGGCGCCGTCTACGATGCGGGAAACGTGCAGCGCGAGCTCCTGGGTTCGCGGCCTTATATCCAACCTGTGGCACCACCGGAAAGGCCACATCACCAGACAACGGTGCACTCAGGGCCAAGATGTATCCTCCCAGAAGCGCATGGTGAGAGCTCTGAATCTCACGGAATTCCCATCGGTCCACCAGGGAGGAATCCAATTTCAACCAGGACGGTCCCCCTGGACAACTCCGGCACATCGTTTCAGCAGTCTGGCGTCAACGGCCCTGTCGCATCAGTTCTCTTTCATGCCGGCAATAACGTGGCGCATAATCCGGTGGACTACGACGCAATACTGGAAGAACTCGGTTCCATCGATGGTCCGGAGGGGTTGGACATGGATCCCCAATTCATGGCGAACCTGGGCTTTGTTCCTGGCTGCGATCTGGCGGAGATATTCCAAGGCGACTTCGGCGTGTGACTGGGACTCTTAGCTATCCACTAATTATCAGCGACATCAACTCTGGCACCCACGTTGCGACGGCGAGGACGATCGAGCCCCCCTCTATTGGTCCCGATTCCCTAGGCGTCATGGTAAGGGGATAAGTCTTTACCCCCACCTCCACCACCTCCTCGGCCCAAATACGGTGCGATCCGCAACGCTGGCATCGCTAGCCTCGGTGGACCCGGACAAAGACTTTGCAGCGCTGGAATCCCTCCACGCAATCCCCGCACAACCCCAGATGACATGGATATCACCGCACCTGAGACCGGGGGACTGGTTCAAATCTCCTTGACTATGTCAGGTTCAGGATTGGCGTGTGGCTTGCAAGCATGACCGAGGTCTACACTCTCTGACAACCGCTTCAGTGTCCCTGCCGGCGCTACGTCTGTATAAAGGCGCTCTCAGGTTCTCGCTGTGGTATCGCCCTGGATCGCCTTATCGCCGGTTGTCCTCGCCCCGACACTATCACCACCAACAACAACTCCAAAGTCAGTCACCATGTCGATCCTCAAACTCAAGGAGGATAGGCCTACACCCAAGGCCGTCTACAACTGGCGTGTCTATGTCTGTGCTGCCGTTGCCTCGTTCGCGGCCTGCATGATTGGCTACGACTCTGCCTTTATCGGAACGACCCTGGCTCTTCCCTCCTTCACCGAAGAGTTCAAGTTTGCCGACTACTCGCCGAACAGCCTCGCACTTCTGAAGCAAAACATCGTCTCGGTGTACCAAGCAGGTGCCTTCTTCGGAAGCTTGGCTGCCTACGTGACGAGTCATTACCTAGGCCGCCGTTGGTCCTTGATCGCCTTTACTCTCGTCTTTTGCGTCGGCGCTGGTATTATGCTCGGCGCCAATGGAGACCGCGGTCTGGACCTGATCTTGGGGGGCAGAGTCCTGGCTGGCTTTGGCGTCGGCGGCTGCTCCAACATGACGCCCATCTACATCTCCGAGCTCTCACCCCCGGCCGTCCGTGGCCGTCTCGTCGGTATTTACGAGCTAGGCTGGCAGGTTGGCGGGTTGGTGGGCTTCTGGATCAACTATGGTGTTGATAGCACCCTGGAGCCCAGCCACT
Organism: Hapsidospora chrysogenum ATCC 11550; assembly: GCA_000769265.1. Classification (NCBI taxonomy): domain Eukaryota; kingdom Fungi; phylum Ascomycota; class Sordariomycetes; order Hypocreales; family Bionectriaceae; genus Hapsidospora; species Hapsidospora chrysogena. The sequence continues at coordinate 258,955 of JPKY01000002.1, forward strand.
CGCAATGGCTCATCCCCTTCGGCGTCCAGCTGATTCCGGCGGGTATGCTTCTTATTGGAGCCATGTTCATCCCAGAATCGCCTCGATGGTTGTTCTCCAAGGGCAAGCGCGACAAGGCAATGGAGATGCTCTGTTGGATGAGGAACCTCGACCGCAATGATCTCTACATCGTGGAGGAAGTCAGATTCATTGACGAGGACCTTGAGAAGTTCCGCCGCGAAGTCGGCGCTGGTTTCTGGAAACCGTTCCTGTCTCTGAAGGAGCGAAGGATCCAATGGCGTTTTCTGCTTGGTGCCCTCCTCTTCGTCTTCCAGAATGGTACGTCATCTCCCTGACTCTCGTGCTGCTTCCCACCCATCTCTAACGTTTCGCAGGCTCCGGTATCAATGCCATCAACTACTACAGCCCAACTGTGTTCAGGAGTATTGGTGTCACGGGAACCAACACCAGCTTCCTGACAACAGGTATTTTCGGAGTGGTCAAGACGTCGCTCACTTTTGTGTGGCTGCTGGTGCTCATCGACCACATGGGCCGACGGTGGCTCCTGATGATTGGCGCCACAGGTGGCTCGATCTGCATGTGGTTCATTGGCGCCTACATCAAGGTGGCCAAGGTGAATGGCGAGGAAGGTGGTAAGCTCGGCGGCGGTGGTATTGCCGCCATGTTCTTCTTCTACCTGTGGACGGCGTTCTACACCCCTTCGTGGAACGGTACGCCCTGGGTTCTCAACTCGGAGATGTTTGACCAGAACACGCGATCCCTCGGCCAGGCCAACGCCGCGGCAAATAACTGGTTCTGGAACTTTATCATCGCGCGGTTCACCGAGCAGATGTTCAACGCGTGGGGATACGGCGTGTACTTCTTCTTCGCGTCGCTCATGATCATCTCGGTGCCGTTCGTCTTTTTCTGCATCCCCGAGACCAAGTCCATCCCCCTCGAGGCCATGGACCGCCTTTTCAACACCAAGCCCACCTGGAAGGCCAACCGCATCCTCATGGCAGAGCTGCAGGAGCAGGAGCATGACTTTCGGGATCAGGCGGCAGAGAAGGTGTCGGACGAGCGAGTCGAGGACGGGGTGAAGATGGTGTAATACATCATTCCTATGGAGCTCTTGGCTCTTATTTCATGGTAATTAGTAGGTTGCCGCAGAGAGACTAGATGTTTTCTTCTGCGCACCAAGAAGGGCGTGGCAGAGGTGTATGTGCCTGTGCCCGTCCAAGGTCAACATTATATAAATATTCAATGTTACATATATTCATGTGTGCTACTCATCTTCCATTGTGACTCTTGTGGGTTTGTTTGTATGCTTGCATGGTGACACCATACGGGCTGCTCAAATCGTGAAGGGAGACTCAACACATGGCCGTCTTTTATACTATGAAACCGACTTGATATGTAACTCTCTTCAAATGGCAACTCAATTATCAGGGCAGCTTTCACCTTCGGACTTTCAATATACACAGAAGTACCATAAAGAATATCCCTTTGCGCCACGTTATGCCTTCTATTACCAAATATTACACATTCACCGAATTTCCTCGTCCTTGTTGCTAAAACGGGGGAATTCACCTCACAGTTTCGCAGCTCCCCCTGCCAACTGGGCCACCCTATCCGCGATAGCCTCCTGAACATGCCTCACAGGAAGCTCGTCAACCGGCCTACCTGTCCAGTACTTATCCTGCTCCAGGCCCTGCCATATGAGAGCCTCCGTTCCCGGAATCACCTGCCATCCCTTCCTCTCCGCCAGGGCACCCAGCTGGGTGAACGGCGACGGGTTATAACACATCTCCAACATGGCACCGCGGCCGCCGCCCCTGTCGAGGAAGGTCTCCGTTACGGCCCGTGCTCGCTTCTCGGCGTCAGTCTGCGGCGTGAGGTCGGGCACGCAAGCCACGACAGCGCCTGGTGCTTCAAGTCCGGCGGCCTGCGATGGGGTGTCGACATGCATGAGGCCTTCTCCGTAACCCCGGGCGGCGCAGTCGCGTACCACGGCAGCTACCTCGGCGGCGTCCCGGTTGACGAGGTAGATTGTCGTGGCGCGGAGGAATTTCCGCAGAGCGTAGACGGCACTGCGGGCTGCGCCGCCACCCCCGATGACCAGGGCCGGGCGATTGTGGTAGACACGCTCTGGGCGCCTGACGTTACGGGTGAACGAGTCGCGGATGCCAATGACATCTGTGTTGGCGCCGCAGAGGAGGCGGCGGCCGGTGGCGCTGCATGTGCGAAGGAAGAGGGTGTTGCAGGCGCCGACGTCGCGGCACTCGTCAGTGAGTTCGTCGAGATGTGGTAGGATGGCGACTTTGTTGGGCATGGTTACGGAGGCACCTTCAGGGGCTTGGTTAACCATGATACTCGTCCACTGATTTTTCGTGGCACCGACAACTTACCATAGAAATCCGGATGCTGGACCAGTTTCAGGAACAGATCCATGTCAGCCGAGTCCAGACGAATCTGGCTCCAACGCAGACCGAGATGCTCGTAGATAACACGATGTAAGAATGGAGACCACGAGTTGGCGAGCTTCTGGCCGAAGAGGTAGCCGTGACGATCAAGTCGCGATATCTCAGCCTCGACCGATGCGGTTGACGGAGCCGGACTTGCCATTGCGCTCAGCTTGTGGCGGCTGTTTGGTGTTGGTTCTCGCAGGCCTCGTCACAGGCTCAATGTGCCTGCTGTCGAGGAGTTACTCTTGTATACAAACAATCTCTCAACTTCGCATCACCCATGATGAGAGATGTGCGGCTGCTTGAGCGCCGAGAAACAAATATCCCCACCTCCGGACACGGTGGGGAAGGGTGCCCCACCCGGACCGTGTAGACCCACCTTCTCCCGGGGCACCCGGGTAAAGAATTATCAGGCGCCTTGCAACTCCGCCTACACGCACCCACGGGGTTTCCCGATGCGGTAACCAACCCGGACATCATCCATCCACTCGCCGAGAAATATACGTATACACACCACCACCAGTATACGATACCGCCGCTTGCACCTTGACCCGGAAGCTCGTGTAAACATATAGCCCATGGAAATCGTCGGGTCGAAGCGGCTCTCCGCATTCTCTCACGAAATTATCTACCACGACGACTTAACAATCATGGACCAATCGTTTCTCGATAGAGGACTTTGTGGAGGACCCGAGTAGTATCGAACCTGCCTTCTCGTGGTCTCTTGTTAGGCGGATGACGCCGTCAGCATGACAGCTGGGCGAGATGCTGCGAGGGACGAATGGGAAAGGTTCGCCGTCCTCACATATAGATACCCTCGCCACGATAGACTCCATCGTTCACTCATCAAATGAGTATCAGACACGCTTTTTCAGCTCCCTCTCTCTCCGTTAACTATTGTATCAACCACCCCATAACATACCTCACAATGGTTCACAAACCAGCCATCTGCACCATGTCCTTGGGCCGGTGCTTCGCCGGCCACTCTCTCGCCCACAAGCTGGACATGGCGCGCAAGTATGGCTTCCAGGGAATTGAAGTCTTCATGGAGGACCTCGTGGACCTCACCCTCACCATGAGCGGAGGCAGCACCCCTGCCAACCAACTCGCCGCCGCCCGCACCGTCAGGAATCTATGCGAGAGGAGGGGTATCGAAATCATCTGCCTCCAGCCTCTCATGAACTACGGAGGGCTAGTAGATCGACGAGCCCACATACACGAACTGGAGGATGCCAAGCTCTACATACAGGTCGCGCACTGTCTGGGAACGGATCTCATCTGCCTGCCATCCAGTTTCCTCCCCTCCGAGAGACTCGCGGAAGACATGAGCGTCCTTGTTCAGGATATGGTAGAGCTCGCAGAGTTGGGCCTCCAAGAGTCGCCGGCGATCCGCTTCGCGTACGAGGCCCTCTGCTGGGGCACACGCATCGACACCTGGGAGGGAAGCTGGGACCTCGTCCGGGCCGTGGATCGTCCCAACTTTGGCATCTGTTTCGACACTTTCAACCTCGCCGGGCGCATATTCGCAGATCCGGCGTCGCACACTGGCCGCACGCCTGACTCGGAGCAAGCCGTAAGGAGGTCACTCGAGACACTCGTCTCCACCGTCGATGTCAGCAAGGTATTTCTCCTGCAGGTGGCGGACGCGGAACGTCTCTCGAGTCCGCTGGATGAACGGCATCCCTTTCATCGTGAGGAGCAGCCGTGTCGTATGAGCTGGTCACGCAACTGTAGGCTGTTCTACGGCGAATCTCAGCAGGGTGCATATCTTCCCGCCAGGGCTATCCTGGTGGCCATAGTACGAGGGCTCGGGTTCCATGGCTGGCTCAGTTTTGAGATGTTCAACAGGAGATTGGCGGAGACGGATAAGGGGATTCCGGAGGAGATGGTGAGGAGGGCGGCTATGGCATGGGAGAAGATGGCCATGGACGTGCCGCTTCAGACCGAAGCATCATCAGCGCCAGCAGAGGCCAAGTTGTCCGCCATGCTGTAGTCTTTGTTCTTTCTGCTTTCTTTCTCTTTTCGACAGACAGTTTATATACCACCTATTACTCGAAACTACACCAATACTCAAAACGGTTCCATGTATCATAATTTGGCCTTGTCCTTGATCTTCATGTGCTTAGCCGCAAACTCCAGTGCCACCGTATACCCATGTACCCCAAGCCCGCAAATAACAGCCGTCGCCTTGTCACTCAGATAGCTATGCTTCCGAAACGGTTCCCTCGCATGCACATTCGACACATGCAGCTCCACGAAGGGCATTTCCACGCCCAGCAGGGCATCGCGGATCGCGACGCTGGTGTGCGTGTAGGCGCCTGGGTTGATGATGATGGCATCGACGCCGCCGCCGACTCCGGCCGCCTGGATGCGGTCGACAATGGCACCCTCGTGGTTGGACTGGAAGGACTCCAGATGGACGGAGAGCTTGCTTGCTTGTTCTTTGGCGCTGCTCACGACATCGTCTAGGGTGGTTGAGCCGTATACTTGGGGTTCACGGGTGCCGAGCAGGTTGAGGTTGGGGCCGTTGATGAGGAGGATGCGGCGGTTCATGACGGCGTTTGAGAGATTGTTAGCCATTCAATTCAATTGAGACAAAGAAGTTCACGGTATCCGAAGCATATACGCGTGCTCAGTTGGATGAAATGTACGCATTTATCCGCACTTACATCTGCCTCAGCCAGCGCCCACTTAGACCCAGCTCCACATGGTCGCATCGCCACCCCGGGGAAAGCATTCATCCCCTCCCCTGAATCCGTCCACACCATGATGCAACTCCCACATTGCGTCCTCGATACCACGCCACAGCAACGTGGGTTGTCTCTCCTAGCATCTCAACGTTCAATTGGTATTATCCTTAATTACCGCATATCGAACGCTTGGTGCATGTAGCTTGGCGTGGCCAGCCGCTTGCAATCTCCGTCCTCCCACAAATACCACTCATACCAACCATGCTGGGGATAAACGATCAGGAGCTGCAGGAAATCTATGATTTCGCAGTCCAGCTAGGCAAAGATGCGGGGGAGATGCTCATGAATGCATGCCGTCGGCGCATGCAGGGCAGCGGCGCGACCACGAGCGTCTCGTATGTCGAGAAGGCCAGCTCGGTAGACCTCGTCACAAAGACGGACAACGGTATGGGCCGCCGCTCGTCTTGATCTTTGTGCGCACATCCAAGACTAACTCATGCGCTTTTCCGCTCCTGCGCCACGGAATAAGACGTCGAGCAGTTCATCCACACTTCCATCGCGCAGAAGTACCCGAGTCACAAGTTCATCGGCGAGGAGACCTACTCGGCCGGTGCCTCGCGCGACTACCTGGTCGACGACTCGCCGACATGGATCGTCGACCCTCTTGACGGCACCGTCAACTTCACCCACCTCTTCCCGATGTTCTGCGTCTCCATCGCCTTCGCCGTAGGCGGCATACCCATCATCGGAATCATCGACGCCCCCTTCCTCCGCCAGACATTCTCGTCCTGCCGCGGCCGAGGGGCTTGGCTCAACGGGACACAGCGACTGCCTCTCATCCGAGACCCCGTGCCTCCTCTTCCGGAAAACGCGCCGAGCGGTTGCACATTTGCGTGCGAGTGGGGCAAGGACAGGCGAGACACTCCCGACGGCAACCTGATACGCAAGGTCGACTCGTTCGTCAACATGGCTGCGGAGAGAAACGGTCGGGGAGGAAAGGGTGGCATGGTACACGGCGTCCGGAGCCTGGGCAGGTATGCAGAACTGGCTGTAAACCTTGCCGTGTGAAGGAGTATGGGGACTGACCACATCATTCCGGCAGTGCCACCATGGATCTGGCGTACACTGCCATGGGCTCGTTCGATATCTGGTGGGAAGGTGGATGCTGGGAATGGTTCGTGACGGATTCCCATGTCCAAACCCATCCCGAGAGAGAGGTCCTAACCGTGTAATAGGGATGTCGCCGCAGGAATGGCCGTACTTGAGGAGGCGGGTGGTCTGGTGACGATCGCAAATCCTCCGCCCGATCCAACAACTGCCGATATTCCTCGCGCAAAATTAGGCGGGAGGCTTTACCTTGCAATCCGGTAAACCTTCCCTGCAACATACGTATCGGGAATTGTGCTGACGTTGAGCAGCCCTGCTGGCGACTCAGATTCAGAGACTGGTCGACAATCACAAGAGAGGGTCGTCAGGGAGGTATGGAAACGTGTGCAACAGTTGACCTACAGCAGGCCTGGATCATAGACAACAAGGAGGAGGCGGCGTCATCAAGGACGCCTGGGAGTGCCTGGAATTGGACTACAGTCCGCTTGCAATTGTAAGCAATCCTGAGCAAGACACGGACACTTAGCTACACGAGCCCCACGGCCACAAATTATGATGCCGCTCCGAGAACTCACATCTCACCCACTTCTCCCATTCGTGTGATAAACTCCTCTTGAAGCCGCCTCAGATAACCCGGCAGGGCCTCCTCGCTGCCCGACGCTCTCGCCTGCTTCAATGCCTCGTGCAAATTCAATATCAGGCGCCTGCGTGCCATGAGTTTGCGGGATTCGGAGCTCTGTCGGTTAGCCTCCCGTGTGCGTCTCAAGTAACCGGCTACTTCTTCAGCTTTCTCGATAAACGATGATGGGAAGCCAATAGCACGGGCGAGGTTGATACCGTAATGTTCCTCCTCGTCGATTGTACCAGATGTCACCTTGTACAACATGGTTATCTGTGGAAGCCCATCCGCGGTAGTGGAATTCTTAGCAGCAAGGTGCAGGTTCAGAACGCCGGGACGGTCTGCAAGAACACGCGCAAGTTCGATAAAATGTGTCGCGAACCACACGGAGGCTCTACTTTGGATGAGCGCCTCTGACATTGCAATGGCAATAGACAGTCCATCCCGGGTACTCGTCCCCCGGCCAAGCTCATCGATGATTGCGAGACTCCTGTCGTCGATATTTCTGAGAATGAATGCCATCTCGCGCATTTCCACCGAGAAGGTCGACAAGTTCAACTCAATGCTGTCGTCCATGGACACGCGGGCAAAGATATGATGGATAATGGAGAATGCTGCGTACTCCGCGGGGACGAAAGACCCAATCTGAGCCATAATTTGGAGCAGCGCAACGCTTCGAATGTACGTGCTCTTGCCGCTCATGTTGCAGCCCGTGATGATATGGAAGCAGTATGCTTCAGTGGCATAGTAGTCGTTGGGGACGAAGGAAGAAGGCCCCTGCGACGTGTCAGACACCAGAGATCTTAGTAGGCAATCATATTTACCTTGTCAAGAATCGGATGCCTAGCAGCCTTCAGGGCCAATGTTCCGGTAATATCTGGTTTCACGTAGTCCCGTGTCGTCGCCAATTGACCAAAGGAGGAGAGCATGTCCACCAAGGCCACAGATTCGCAGATACGAAACAAACTCGAAGCTTCCTCTCTGATATCTTTTACCAGCCTGTGGACGATCGCATCGCTTCGAATGACGACTTCGTTCGTAGTGTCCGACAATCTCAGGTTAAGTTTGACAAGGTTCAGTGTCTGGCACTCGATCTTGTCCTTCTTCCGCACGGCATTGATAAAAACATCGGGGAGCGCAGATTCATCAATATCTGCGCACTTCAGGCGGAGCCAATATTTGCGGCCGTTGTCAAATCTCAGATCCGCATTTGTCCCGTACTGTTCTATGCCTCAAGTTAGTAGTTTGTGTAGGAAACAAGTCAGCAAGTGCGTACCATTGATTTCATGCACGTGTTGATGAATCTGCTCTGTGAGCTCCTTGTATGTTTGGCGGGCGACGTCGAGCATGCCGCTGATGCCAGCCTTGACGGCAAACGTTCGCTGGTTTCGAAGGGCCAATGGCGACTTCGCGTACGTTACATCCGCTTCAATGACTCTGCGGATACGGTGGAGAATACGCCCGGTGGTATCCAAGTCGCATGTTTCTCGGATCTTTGCCAGCAACGCACTCCTCGCAGGCGCAAGCACCTTGTTCAACTGTGGAACAGCTTCGAGGAAGCTCTTCATCATCAGAACTTGATTTATTTGCTCCTCAACGTGTGCCACGTCAGTTGCAGCGGGAATAATAATGAGCTAATCGCATCAGTCGAAGTCCTTGAGGTGGACTGCCTTGCTAACCTTGGTAAGGAGCTTCTCGACGTCGTGGAAATGTTTCAAAGCTGTGGGCGTGAGTCTTGAATACCAAGTACCTCTATAACAGGTCAATACCTTTGCGAATCTCGAGGAACATCTCCTCATTGGTGGTCAGCTCCTCCAATGCTTCATAACGTGGGACTATGAACGCGTCATGGCGAGTAGGTGGCTGGAGAATGTTGCTTCGGAGCATCCGTGTTCCCATCGGCGTTGAAGTGTGGTTGAGCAGCCCAAACAAGCAGTCTTTGGACTTGGGATTCCGCGAGTTCTGCATTATTTCTAGCGACTGAAAGGCAGAAATATCGATCATCATAGTGTCTTCTGATGGCTGGTAGTGGATGCGGAGAGAATGGGGCGCAAATGTGATGGCAAATCCCTGTTCTATGTATTTCATGGCCTGTGGACGGTTAGCAAGCGATATTGGTTGGCAATGGATGGTTGACTGACCGCACTGAAAGTCGAAATGGCATAATACTTGCCCTGAGTGGCCACCTTGAGAGGTTCGACATCATTCTCAAATGCTAGCTTTCGAAGATACTCAAGTCCCGAAGTCTCGGACCAGGCCGACCTGTCAAATGAGTCAATCTTTGCTTCCGGTACGAGTTCTTGAATCAACGAAAAGAGTGTGCTTGGTCGGTTTGGCGGGCATGCTGTGGACATGAAAACAACCCTTGAAGGGGACATCATCTGGAGTTTGTGGATGGTCTTCACGTATGACTGGTTGTCGCATATCTGGCTGAGCGTGACCTCGCCGAGGGAAACGTTGACGAACGCGACTCCCACTGAAGGTGTTACTCCTCGAGCCTCGCTGATTGAACAGATGATACTCTGTGACTCGCTGTGGCCTAGGATAGAGGACGCCGTAGCAGCCCGCGACTTGCGACCTGACGCAGTCGTCGGGCGTGTTCCCGGACGCGACGTAGATGCTCGAGACATGGTAGCCACGGAACTGGTGGTAGAGTGAAGATACTCTGTAGGTTCGTTATCTGCATTCTGGGGCGTGCTTGGTCCGACATGGCTTGAAGCTGATAGATCATCGCCGTCACCTCGGGTCGTCGTAGGCTGAAAATAAACCGACGGAGATGCACTTCGTGTTCGCGATTGGAATGGCGTCCTGATGCGAGACCCAGGTAGAGGGTATCGCGCACTTGAGCGAGACATTACGGCCAGCTACACACAAAGTCGTAGGTGGCCTGACGAACAATGTTCCGACCGGGGATGGGCAGGAAGTCGGGTGATATTAGGTACCTCGCTCCGCATTGGCGTGTTATTGAAGGGGAAAGTCATGATCTGGCCATGAGATCACGAAAGTTGCCGTCGACCCCGACAGTCTAGGGTATCTTTTTCACCGAGAAGGAGAGGCTCGAGGTTCCTTCCTGAACCAATATGTATACTTGGTCGCGGAGGAAGGAGGCACAAATTGGCAGAGCGACGTACCTGTATCCTCCTGTGCTGCCGGGCTCGCACCCAGATTATCCTTGGAATCATCATCGTGGATGTTTCTTGCCTCAAGGCCTCGTTCTCTTTTGGTTCATCTCGTACCGGTATTTCGACACAGGTTGGACATTTTGGATCTTACCTACGAGTACTGCGAGTTCGTCTGCATGTTGGTTAGAACGCTTTTTTATTAGCCGGTGCTTTGCCGGCAGAATCTCACCACCTCCCCCCAAGATTCGTCGCCACCTCCAATCCACCAACAGCTCGCACTGCCCTCGGACGAAATCCACACCTCCACTCCAATCTTTTGGGCTTCGATTGATTGACGCGTCTGGTCGCGTTGCGCATCACCCGCACCATGTTCGGCATACTCGAGGCCGTCTCGGTCCCCTATACTGGAATATACCCGACTTACGAAGATCTGATACGCGATTTGAATGACCGCGTCACCAAGGAAGGCTACAAGATCGTGAAGGCTCGCTCCCACCGAGCCCGCATAGGGGGCTCCGATATCCCGAGCAATGAGATGGTCCGCTGTGATCTCGTTTGCGACCGTGGCGGTCGACCGTACGTGTCCCAAGCGACAAAACACAAGACGTCGACGAAGAAGACGGGATGTCCTTGGAGCGCCAAAGCCGTCAACCGGAAGACTATGGGCGGGTGGGTGTTGACCATCAACTGCGACCAACACAATCATGCGCCTGGGACACCAGAACCTCCTACACCTAGTCAGGGCAGCGAGAATGAGGACAATGGCGCGGAAGATGCGGAAGGTGAGCAGCTCTTTCCAGATATAGGCAAGCGGGTGCTGATATGGCATAGGCGATGTGGAGGGACCTCGACCCGACCCAGACACTTCGGCGGCGCTGCAAGTCGCGGGTGTATCCAACGCAGTCCTTCGATTGACCGGCGATACCTTTCACCAGTTCAAGACTGACTACCGCAAGATGTCACAACCGGAGCGCCTTGGCATTCTCTCCCAGTTGCAGCTCCGAATCGCTGCCATCTATGCCGTCCAGAACGAAGATGTGCAGCGCAGCAAGAGACATGAGGCCGCACAAAAAAGGCACAACGAGATTGAGGCAAACAAGCGCCAGCGTCTGCAGCAAAAGAGGACTCATCGGCAACAGCAGCAACAACAGCAACAGCAGCAAGTTCGAACCCCTGACCAGGCCCATTTGCAACCTCAGCAGCAGATGCCGTCGCAGCAACACCCGCACCACATGCCACAGCCGAATCAGGGCGGCCAGCAGCACCACCTCTCTCAGCAGCAATTCCAACTCCCTGACAGCCCGAGCCAGCAACTCATGGCAATACCGGGCATGGAGCTCGGCATACCACAACAGTCACCGCAACCGCAGCAGCCGCAACAGCCACAGTACCCCGAATCTAACCAGCAGAGGATACGAGGCAGTCGGTAGCCATAGAAACACTGCCAACCCCACAGGTCCCTGAACCTGCCCAGCGGAGAACACGACGCAGGCGGCAATCGTAAAGGGTTCAGAAGACGCGATAGGCACCGCCGCAATCAATGGTCTATGGATACTATGGGGAGGGTGGGGCGGTCCGTGTATTCTTATGTCGGTCATTTATGAGCTTGGCGTTTCGTTGGAAGAATATTGATATCCATGACGGGTTGTCGTCCCAGAGGTTAATACTAATGGTATTTACGTGGTCTCACGCACACCACCTTAAGTCTACGAGCGTAAACGTTAGTGGGCGCGGATCTAGCATTCTCACCGCCTAAATTTTCAGAAATTTTGCCGCGTCAATTCTCTGCCCACCCCACCGACCAAACCGACAATTGGTGCCACTGGGGAGCTCCTTCGAAATTCCCAAGAAACAACATCCAAGAGAAAAAAACACAGCTCGTCCAGGCCAGAAATATGGCGACTGTAGTACCTCCCCCGTCGAAACGACAGAAGCGCGACGAGCTCGAACGGAGTAAGGTGCAGCAAGATGTGACGATCGCGGCGTCGGGCCCACCGGGCTCGTTCAAGGCGAGATTTCTCGACGGCGATGGCAAGCAGATGGCGGACGTTATTGAGGTCCCTCTGGCCGATGCTTCCGAGAAGAACCTGTCGCTTCTTCTAAACACCCTTCTTGCGCGAGTAAGGCACTCCTACTGACTGCGCTGGGGCTGTTGCTGACTGGGTTCGACATCTAGGATAGGGAAGAATTTCTCCCGTACCGTTTTCGCATCCACATTCCCGACACAGACATCATCGTCGACCAGTACCCGACCGATCTCCTCAAGCTCCTTCGCGATCATGGCATCGAGAATCCCTTTGAGACGACTGTCACCCTCAGCGCCGAGCCCCAAGCCGTATTCAAGGTCCAGGCTGTCACTCGGATGTCCCACAAGATCCCTGGGCATGGCGAGGCAATCCTTGCCGTGCAGTTCAGCCCTGCGAACAGCAGCCGGTTAGCGACAGGCTCGGGAGACAAGACAGCGAGGATATGGGATACTGACACGGGAACGCCAAAGTTCACCCTCTCGGGACACACGCACTGGGTTCTCTGCGTTGCCTGGTCTCCTGACGGCAAGAGGCTGGCCACCGGAAGCATGGATAAGTCAGTGCGACTGTGGAATCCAGAGACAGGGAAGCCTTTCGGCTCGGCGCTTACCGGCCATTCCAAGTGGATAACCAACATTGCCTGGGAGCCGTATCACCTATGGCAAAGCGACTCACCGCGGTTGGCCAGCGCAAGCAAAGACGCAACTGTCCGTGTATGGTCCGTAAATACGGGGAGGACGGAACACGTGCTCTCGGGACATAAGAGCAGCGTTAGCTGCGTCAAGTGGGGCGGTACTGGGTTGATCTACTCAGGGAGCCACGACAAGACGATAAAAGTTTGGAACGCCGAGAAGGGGACTCTGGTGCACACGCTTGCAGCGCACGCGCACTGGGTAAACCACCTGGCTTTATCCTCCGACTTTGCTCTCCGCACCTCCTACTTCGACCACGAGCCTATTCCTGATACGGATGATGGGAAACGTGCAAAGGCCAAGGCGCGTTTCGAGAAGGCCGTCAGGGTCCAGGGGCAGATATCGGAACGCCTGGTTACGGCCAGTGACGACTTCACCATGTATCTCTGGGACCCATCTCAAGGGACCAAGCCTGTTGCAAGACTACTGGGGCATCAGAAGCAGGTTAACCATGTCACATATTCGCCAGATGGCCAGCTGATTGCGAGCGCTTCGTTCGACAACCACACCAAGATCTGGAGTGCAAGGTTCGTCGATTCCATACATGAAGACTACAGGGTTGCTTATTCCTAACGCTTTGGTACAGGGATGGGCGCTTCATCAACACTCTCAGGGGCCACGTGGCGCCGGTCTATCAGTGCTCATTTTCGGCGGACTCTAGGCTACTGGTAACGGCCTCCAAGGACACCACCCTGAAAGTGTGGTCCATGGCTTCCTGCAAGCTGGCAGTAGATCTCCCGGGCCACCAGGACGAAGTTTACGCTGTCGACTGGAGCCCGGATGGGAAGCGGGTTGGCAGCGGGGGTAGAGACAAGGCAGTGCGCCTGTGGTGCAACTGAGCCAAAGCCCTTAATACAATTCGAGAGATAATACTTCATCGCGGACCTTTACGAACACTCGCGGATCGCATGTCGGATTTCCACTGACCAAAAAGGCCATTTCCGCCCTGCTGGTCACCTGAGCGGAAATTGCCGTTGGAAAGCCTGTAGTAGTCGGTGTTTCCTAGGTCGTCTTGACCAGTCTACGGATCCAATTGCCCCGCCACACGGTGTTTCTTGACTATGAGTACAGCATGCCTCAACAGATGGTCGTCGCACGCGGAACTCCATGTCATCAATTCCCCATGTTTCCCCATGGGGCTCCGCAGCTGGAGTAAGCTTTGCTACACACAAGAGGCCGCGTACTCGCCTCCAGCATCAACGCTATTATCGAAAGCCCGGCCGCCCGGCCATGGCCCGTAAGCACTTGGGCGTTTAGGGAACATCCTCTCTTAGTGCTCCCCAAACCTCCGTGATTGTGACCCTTGCGTTCGTGTCCTCGGGTAAAAGCAGAAGGTACCGGCGGCCTCTTCGGAGAGAACGCTTAGGTGCGAGGCCCTCCCAAAATCCGAGCAGTCAACTCAGACGTCTCCGAGCCGAACAGCGAGCCAATGCCACATGGTTTAGGCGTGGTGACTTACACTCCCATAGGTGAGGACGTCGAGGCTGAGCTCTGTTGTTCCCTGTGGGGCAGTGGGAGAGGTGCGGTTGCCAAGAAATCGAGATGAACACATTGGCCTCGATGGCCTGCTCAATTGCCTTGGCTATGTCCCAAAATTTATTGCCTCCCGGCCCATCTTCCCGCCAGGTTGCTGCTGCTGTCCAACAACACCGACCAGATCATACGACAGGACTCGCTGTGGCTTTTCTCCTAGACCGGTGACTGGACCTGAATTCGGACCAACACTTCTCAGCCTCGGAGCGCCAAGGGTACGGGGGGCGAGATTGTCCATAGTAAGTCCCGATCGCGACGTATTGCCTATCATGCACTTCAGAGAAACGGACGCAAAGCACAATGTCACATGGACGAGACAATTGCACGCTGCATGGAGCTGCGTGTTTCTGCATGAGACGGCGGCCGTGTAAGCCGCTCCAACGGCCTTGGGCATCGGATGATGACGACGCGTTTAGCAGAGGAAAAGAAGGGAAAAACGACGCCATGATCCCTCACCAGTACCCTAGTTACGTAGGTAGGTACTTTGAACAAACCAAGGACAGCTTTATGCTCGCACAAGCGGCGACCCTCTACGGTTTCTGCCAATGGCCAGCCCGGGAGTGACCGGTGCCATGCATTCCCAGCTCCGTGTCTCCACCCGGGGCCGAGACCCCCGGCCCGTTGACTCAAGGCCCCGCTGGATGTGAGTCCCATACCAGCGCCGGCAGTTCGTATTCCAGTGCGCCCTCCGCGGCTTCGACTGGGGGGCAGCTGCAACGGGCCCACGGCTTCGAGAGCCGAGATTGAATGAGCTCCCGCAATGCGCGACAATGCTCACGATCGAAGGTGGCTCTGCGGGACTAGGGACTCACTGCGTGCATTGACAAAGTATCAGCTGAGTTTATTTCCGTGTTGATGCAGGGAATGACGTTTTCCATTGTGCTAGATATTCTTGTCTTGCGCTGGACCTTTGCGGCGTTGCGGCGCCCGTAGTCATTCGGGATGGATGAGGTGGGCTTTTACCTTCTATCGCTGCTCCTCGAAAGAGTCCCAGCAATCGGAGCAATAGCTCCTATCAGCTGGCATGCATGAGCCCAAGATGCCCGAGATCGTGAATCGCGCGATGGCGTTCCTAACAGGGAAGCAGGATTTTAAAGGCATAGAAACTTCTAGACCCCGGTCATTGACCTGACGGCGGGCTGGCCCGGATGGCTACCATACCTACTCGCAGTACCTATCGTACTCCAATCTGGACACTACTCGTATATCACCGATTCACGAACACCCTGCGGATTCGAGGGTCTCCCAGTCCTCTAAGTTAAGTTCACACGGAGCTAAGCCGGAGGCAGATCGGAGTTGGGGAGCCAGTGGACGGGATGTTGTGGGGTCCTGGAAAGTTACGTCAATGTGAGGCATGCCATCCATCCCGCGCCACCATGACAGGTAAGGTGCAGCCTATGGCAGGTGCAACTGGCTCGTCCGGACAGCGATACCATCCATCTTACATGCGACCCGTCAGGAACCGAGAGGCGGAGCAAATGAAAATTGAGAATGCAGTCATCCCAACGGGAGCTCTTGGGTGGGCCACATGCCCGTACGCTGACAGGCGCAGATGGAAAACTCAATCCCATTCTGACCATCGTGCCGGTGATGGTTTCGCGTTGCAATCCCACGCATTGGTGGTGTTACCAGTTGTAGGTCATACGGGTAGAACATCAAGCACATCACAAAAGCAAACAACATGTGTACGTACTAATAGTACGTATAGTATCTCTGGCAGTAATAGTGGGCACTGGGGTAGTAGGTAGGTAAGTAGACTTCTGCTCTGATAGGTGCCCGACGCTTTTGGTAGGTGGTTGGACCGTTGGACCGCAAATCGGAAAGTGAACTTTCCTGGTGTCGCATGGGTGGGGAGAGATCTATGGAATTCTATCTGCATCGTAGCCCCATCCTGGTCGCGGACAGCTGCTCCATACATATTCTCCCTCGTAACCCATCCCCATCTTTTACAGCACCACCCTGGACTCAATTCCTGATGCAAAATATCAACGATAAAACAACGAGAAAGCAGAGGGCCAATCTTCACCTGGGCGGACCAAAAGCTCCTGCGGCGACGTCAGTAAGGTAGCTGATTCACTCGGCTTATCGCCCGTTGTTCGTGCGTCTCAACACAACAATCATTACGTCAGAGACTCGGAGCTCAAACCCCCCAGATTTCGTCAGACGTCGAGGGAAAAAAAGCCGCGTCATAATTTTCTACCTGTCTCATCTTCGAGACTTGAATCTTCTTCCGGGATCATTACCTTTTCACCTTGGCCTCGAGTACCCAAGGTACTTTCTGATTCACCTGAACTGGACCAACAATCGTCTCGCGTCAGCCCATTGGTTTGGTTGCGCCGGCTGGCTGTTCATCCTGCCAAGTTTCGAGCAATCGCCCGCGAGCAACCGTGTCGAGCTCCGCGGCAGGCATCCTGCGCATGAATATCGCAAGCGGGAGCTTCCTTTACCAAGCTTGGTGAACCTATCGTTCTTCTACTCTTTTGAAACGGAGAGCTTCTGCGACCGCCGAATCGCACACATATAGCCCAAGATGACGGTCTTTATCTGTTCGCTGTGAGTTCCCTTCTTCTCCCTCCCAGTGTTGATGCTTGAAGCTGACACCCTAGCGCGCCATAGCTTCCTCCCCAAGACCGTCTACTTCAACCTCCCCGGTAGCCCTCAGGACCGGCCCGGCCTCGAGCGAAGGACTACCACTACACTCCCCGTCCATCCCCCCAAGCCCGCCGTCCCCACCGAGGCTACACCCAGCCTCTTCACCCCGCGACCGGACTTCACGCCACCCCAGACCCCGACCTATGAGGAGAACCAGCCTGATTTTTTCGGCAACGAGGATGGCTTCCGCGTTCCCTTTCCCCACGATCTTGGGTCGCCTACTGATAATAGCACCTCGGCCTGGGGCGGCCGTGCCAACCAGCCTCGATCACACGCCAATTCGCCGCCTCCCAAAGCCATCTCGGAACACGCCCGTACCCTGGAGAAGGCTAGGGAGCTCGGACGTCAGGGCGTGATACAGCCCAAGCCTCTCGTCCGCAGCGAGAGCCATGACCGCGTCTTCTCCAACGCTCACTGGAAGGTTGTCGACGCCGACCAGGGCAATGGCGGTCTGCGCAACGCCGCCCTTGCTGCTGCGCGTGAATACCCGGACAGGGATCACATCTGGGTCGGCACGCTTGGTATGCCAACGGACGCTATCGAGGGCACCCAACAGAAGGAGGAGATTGAGGACACGCTGGCCACCGAACATGACATGCTGACCGTTTTCTGCCCTGACAAGGTCTTTGACGGTCACTACAATCACTTCTGCAAGCAAATCCTCTGGCCCGTCTTCCACTACCAAATACCCGACAACCCAAAGAGCAAGGCGTACGAGGACCATTCGTGGAAGTACTATGTCAACGTAAACAGGGCATTCGCCGACAAGATTATCAAGAACTGGAAGCGTGGCGATGTTGTCTGGATCCACGACTACCATCTGCTTCTCGTCCCTGGCATGGTCCGCGAGAAATTGCCCGAAGCCCAGATTGGCTTCTTCCTCCACGTCGCATTCCCCTCTTCCGAGGTCTTTCGCTGTCTTGCCGTGCGCAAGGAGCTCTTGGAGGGCATCCTCGGAGCGAACCTGATTGGCTTCCAGATCGAGGAGTACACTCGGCATTTCTTGCAGACCTGCAGTCGCATTCTCAGCGTCGAGGCAACCCCTGAGGGCATCCATCTGGAAGATCGGTTCGTTGACGTCACCAACCTGGCCATTGGCATTGACCCCGTCAGCCTCAATAAGCACCGTCTGGACGAGAACGTCGCCAGATGGCTCAGCATCCTGAAGGAGCGCTACCAGGGCAAGAAGCTTATCGTTGCCCGGGACAAACTGGATCTCATCCGGGGTGTCCGCCAGAAGCTTTTGTCGTACGAGCTCTTTCTTAAGAAGTACCCCGAGTGGAGCGGAAACACCATCCTGATCCAGGTAGCCCTATCGGCGAGTGAGAAAGGCAATCTCGACGTCACCGTGTCCGACATCGTCTCACGGGTCAACTCGAAGCGCTCGAACCTCGCCTACCAGCCGGTGGTCTATCTTAAGCAGGACATTGACTACGCGCAGTACCTCGCTCTGCTCGCCATTGCCGACGTACTAATGATCACCAGTCAGCGCGAAGGCATGAATCTTACTTCCCACGAGTACCTCTTCTGCCAGGATGGCTCGATGATCTCCGAGAAGAAACACGGTTCTCTCATCCTGTCCGAATTTACCGGCACTGCGTCCTTGTTCAACAAGAATGAGCTGTCCATCAACCCCTGGGACTACCACCAGTGCGCAGACGCCATCCAGCAGGCCCTCAAGATGAGTGACGAGGAAAAGAAGGAGCGGTGGGAGAAGCTTTACGGAGCCGTCGCGCATCACACCGGGTCGCTTTGGTTCAACGAGTTCCTCTCCCGCCTCGATACCGTGTACAAGGAGCAGAACAAGCGGGATCAGACGGCCGTGCCGCGCCTGTCGATCCAGACCTTGTCGGCCAAATACAAGAACTCCGAGCGGCGACTCTTCATCCTCGACTATGAGGGTACTTTGGTCAGCTGGGGCCCACTGAACCAAATCATTCCCGTCAGCCCTCAGCGAACACTTGATATACTCAACGACCTTGTGCTTGACGAGCGCAACACTGTGTATATCATGTCTGGCCGCAGACCTGAGGAGCTGGAGAGAGTGTTCCGACGGGTTCCTAACATTGGACTCATTGCCGAGAACGGCTGTTTCGTGAAAGAGTTTTACAGCGACGAGTGGGCCGAGATGGCCGATCAGGAGGAGACGAAGAAGTGGAAGGATTCAGTCAGGCCCATCCTGACGTATTTCCTGGAGAGGACGCCGGGTGCCGAGATTGAAGAGCGACACTGCAGCATCCTCTTCCACTACAAGGACGCCGAGGATCCCGAGCTCGCGGCCCGTCAAGCTGCGGAATGCGCTAGCCACGTCAACGATGCGTGCGAGTCGCAGCGCGTTCACGCCGTTCCCATGGAACACTCAATTGCTGTGGAACCCGTCGACTGGACCAAGAAGACGGCTGCTGGCAAAGTGTTTGACATGCTCTCCAGCGAGAAGGAATTAAAGCCGGTGGACTTCCTCATGGTCGTCGGAGACGGCCGAGAGGATGAGAAGGTCTTCAAGTGGGCCAACTGGCTGGGCAAGGAGAAGGTGAAGGAGGTTACGACGGTCAGCGTTGGAAGCCGGAGCACCGAAGCCACGGCTACAGTGACGCACGGTGTCAGCGGTACGTTGTTCAGCTAATCCACCCACGCATACAAGGTGACTAACAACGCCCAGGTGTTTTGACTTGCCTTCAACGCCTCGCTGCACAATCATAATGGGAGCAGCTTGTTGCGCGCTTTCATTCACCGCGATATATTGACGACCGGTATGACAAAATTAAGGATCACGGGCAGTGAATTGGCGTTATGGGATGGCTCGGCCAGGGTAACACGGGGTAACATGGACAGATAATATCGCGCGCGGGTTGGAGAGAAGGTAGAAGGGGAGATCTCGCGACCGCTCGTCTTATAGCCCATAGACAGTGTACCAGCTGCCGCAGCATTATGGGAGATGGACTTGGCCGCGCCTTTGTCTTGCTTCTACTCTACCCGTACCCTCACGAGGCACTCGGCAAGTAGGCGGAGGCGTATGCTACGGTAGCTTTTCAGAGTTCGGCAGCGGCGAACTTGGGGTACGATTAGGTAGAGAAATAGAACCGAAATGAATTGGGCACAACTGCGGCCATGGCGTCCGGTCAAGGGAATGAGGCATGGCACTTCTGCATCCGTGCGGAAGGCGAGTCAAGGTCAAAGGGATGAAGAAAGATGGTGAGAAGCCAATCAGCGATGTCGGAATGGACCCCTCCATTGGGGCTGCCCCTCCAGCTGTTTGCGGCGAGAACCAGCCGCAACTAAGCAGCGATATCGGAATGCCCAACGACCCTGCGTCGAGGCCGATGCCGCCGGATACGGTATTACCACTAATAGCTGTCACTACGAAATCTCGCACATCTCGCAACACTCAAACCAAGACTTGCATACACGTATTCCCTATATCCCTGGACCTCATCGACGACATCGATCGAGTGTTTCCTTGGTCTAAAATCGTTGCTTGCCCACACAGTTGACCTCTGTCCGCCCGCTGCATCAGCACAATGGCCGGCTTCCCACCGCCCCCGGTCAACACGATTGACTGGTCCAACGTGGGCTTCAAGGTCCGCGAAGGTACGTCTCCTTGTCTTCCCTTTCCCATCTATACAGCCCCCCCCCCCCAGACGGCGTTACTGACAATCCCTCGTAGTCAATGGTCACATTGAGTCTACCTGGTCCAAGACGACCGGCGAATGGACCCCCCTCCGCTTCGTCGCCGACCCATACATGCGCATCCACGGCATGGCCCCGGCCCTCAACTACGGCCAACAAGCCTACGAGGGCCTCAAGGCCTTCCGCACCCCCGGCGACAAATCCATCGCCATCTTCCGCCCGGACCGCAACGCCGTCCGCCTCCAGCACTCGGCCGACGTCGTCTCCATGCCCCGCGTCCCCGTCGACATGTTCCTCCACGCGTGTCGCGCCGCCGTCGCCCTCAACGCCGAGTTCGTCCCCCCCCACGAGACAGGCGCGGCCATGTACATCCGCCCGCAAATCTACGGCTCGAGCGCACAGCTGGGGCTGAGCCCGCCTGACGAGTATACCTTCTGCGTCTTCGTCATCCCGACCGGCGTGTACCACGGTACGCATCCCGTCCGGGCGCTCATCCTCGATGAGTTCGACCGCGCGGCGCCCCATGGTACCGGTAACGCCAAGGTCGGCGGGAACTACGCGCCCGTGCTGCGGTGGAGCGACGCCGCGCGCAACGACGGCTTCGGCATCACGCTGCACCTGGACAGCGCGCGGCACGAGGAGGTGGACGAGTTCAGCACGAGCGGCTTCATCGGCGCCATCGTCGACGGGGAGGACGACGTGACCCTCGTGGTGCCGGACTCGCAGTGCATCATCGATAGCGTCACGAGTGACAGCATCCTGCAGATCGCGCGGAGCTTCGGGTGGAAGGTCGAGAAGCGGCCCATCAAGTACCAGGAGCTGGCGCGCTTCTCCGAGGTCATGGCCGCGGGCACGGCGGCGGCTCTGGTGCCCATACGATCTATCACGCGGCGCAAGGCGGCCGGCCAAGGGCTGCCAGCTGACTCGCCGCGCGTGAGCAAGGAGGAGAGCGACGGCGGTGAGACGGTGACGTTCCTGCCCGCGAGCCAGGAGGAGGCTGGGCCGGTGTGCTTGAAGCTGTTGACGCAGCTCAAGGGCATCCAGCTGGGCAAGGTGGCGGACGAGTTCGGGTGGCGCGTGGAGATTGCGGAGGGCGACCGCGAGGTGGAAGGGGCGCGAGATGTGCGCAACGAGCAGAGCGGGAAGCAGACACCGACGGTCGACGAGATTGAATAGAGGTCGCAGGACGGGCCGCCAGGCGGCTAGGCTTCTTCTTTATGTCTGCTACCAATATCGGAGTTGAATGGAGAAGTATTAAAAAGTGGCTTCGGGTCACCTGCGTGTTTGGCTTAGTTGTATTTACATTGGGTCGGCCATGGCGTGTATGTGCTCTCCTCCTGCCCGGCGGGGTTAGAAAGGAATCGACTGGTTCAGCTGGTCCTCTGAACAGGTATGCCGTCTACCCATGCATGTACCGCTCCCAGCTCGATCGTGACATGGCGCCACTAGAGCAACTGCCGGTCGTAGACCCCCACACTCCGGCTTTGGACCTATGCTACTTCTCCACGCAATTAGACCCCGTAGACGTCAAGGCCTGGGCCGACATCTTTCAAGATGCCGACATCGCGTTTGAACCGTCGCAGCCATTCGGCATTATCTGCGTCTGTCATGTTGAAGGGGTCGCCGCTACAAGGACCGGGTCAGTAAAAGACGCACACTTCTTCAAAGAACTCAAAGGGTCCGTAGGAGGAAACACGCACTCTTCGTAGATGATCCATCGGGCCTGGTGCTGAAGCTCCTCATCCGTAGGCACATGTTGATTCGGATTATGGGGCGACATGGTAGCCGCCACCCACCGGGCTAGCTCTTTGGCCACCCACCGATCAAAATTCGGGTCGTTGAGGAAGTAGAAGCCCTTCTTTGCGTTTCGGACTGGCGGAGGACCGATCCGAGGCTCAAGGGCCTTGTTGATGGAGGAAGGGGGTGGCCGGCCTGGATCGCGGGAGCCGGAGGAAGAGAGTAGGGCATCGGTCCCTGAGGCTTGTTTTAGACTTCCTACTGTGGGTGGGTGTTTGTCATCTTGTTGTGCTGGTGTCTCCGGCGGAGTGTAGCTTGTAGACCACGGGAGGTGGCGTCTCTTAAACCTCGCCAGCCAGGCGTGGTTGTTGGCAGCGGCCTCTCTCCACTCGGCATTGTCGAACTCGCCGATGACACGCATGGCCTGCTGGCGCAAGTTGACGTCGTCAGGCTCAATTCCGTGGCCTCGGAGGATCTCGACGTGCTCCGTCAGCTTACGCTCGAGCTCGTTGTAATTGTGGAGAATGAGATCAATCATGGACGGGTCAGGGGCTGCTGGCGCTGTTTCTGCATGCGGTAGGCCGACTCGCTGACGGAATGTCCGTAGCCAAGCCGTGGATGCACGGGCAAGCTCGAGGAGCCATGTCGCCGGGATGTCAGCTGGCGACGTCGAGTCCGTCTCCATGTTCTGAATGATCCGGCATGCCTCATGCTGCAGCTCTCTGTCCGTCAGGACCTGGCCCGCCCTGCCCTTGACATATTCCACAAGTCTCGCCTCGAGGGGGCAGCCCTCGAATGGGTTATCCTGGCCGATGATCCTCAGGAACGTGAGTCTACTCTCAATTGCGGACCGGAGCGGGCTCAACTTGGCCCTCTGGACGATGTCATCTTCGGACAGGATCAGGTCCCGGAGCCAGGAACCGCACTCAGCGCCGCGGTAAGCAGGGACCTCGGCGGCGAAGATGATGCGACAGGCGTCGAACTGGATCTCCTGTGAGCTCGGGACCCGCCCCGTCTGGTCATAGTACATGTCGACGTAGTTCACGAGTTCCAAGGTGATGAGCTCGTAAGCGTTGCGTGGTGACTCAAGGAGTGAATGTCTGGCAGTGAAGGGGAATGGTGAGGTGCGCTCCTGGGGAATTAGATCTGCCTGTCGTGTCAATAGTTGTCACTCTCCTCCATAGGAAGGGCGTCGTAGTATTTGCTTACAAGGCGCCATAGCGTTCTCGAGCCTGGCAACAACGGACGGCTCAAAACCCCAGTCGCCGTTCCAATCCGACATGGTGCAACCCGTCTTGAAGTGCTCGGCAAGATGATCCGTCCGCGCGGCCCAGGTATCCATGACGATGCCACAGAACCCACAGCGCGACTTAATCTCGGGGGTCTCCATCTTCCAGAGGCTCAACTGCTGGCCCAGCTGCTCGGGCTTGAGGTTGTGGACCAGCCGGAGGTGCTGCCCTAGGTGGTCCTTGCGGTGGAATGTCCGCTCCTCCAGCTGCCTCTCCTGGCAAATTGCATAGTTGTGCTGGTCAATGTGGCCATCGTCAGGATTAGCCTCGTGGCAAAAGACACATGTCGTTGTTCCATCGGGGTTAGTAGTCCGCGGTCCGGAAGGTGCGCAGACCCATCGCTCCAGGGCCAGATGTAGCGACTTCTCGTGGC
Source organism: Hapsidospora chrysogenum ATCC 11550 (assembly GCA_000769265.1). NCBI lineage: Eukaryota > Fungi > Ascomycota > Sordariomycetes > Hypocreales > Bionectriaceae > Hapsidospora > Hapsidospora chrysogena. Next base: position 282,867 of record JPKY01000002.1, read on the forward strand.
GCTGCCAGGTGTGTTTTGTGCTGAACGTCTCGGTGCAAAACGTGCACTGGAACGTGTTGAGGGGTGCGGTCAGGGGCGTCTTGGCACCGTTCCGCCGCTTGATGCCGTGTCTCTTGCGGCGCTGGCGCTGTCGGCGGGAAAAGAGACCAAGTGACGTGGCGGAGTCGCGGCTCTCGAAGGAGTAGCATGAGCCGCTGCTGGATCGCGATGTCCCCACGCTGCTCGCCGGAGACGGGCGGTAGTGGGAGCTTCCAGAGCCGGTGTTGGCGGGCTCGGCCTCGCTGGCCTCGTCGTAATCTGCGTGATGTGTTAGGACGGCCAAGGGGAAAGTGCAAGTGTCGGGGGATTGACAGCATACCGAGTGGGGGAGAGCTACAGGCAACCGCACGCGCGATGGCGGTAGCTTCAGCAGGCTCGTGCTCGGGAGGCGAATCGACCCATCGCTCGAGAGGATTCATAAAAGGGGTCCTCTCGCGTGGCGCAGGGGTCCCCGCCCGACGAGGGATGTCTCTCGGTTTTGACGACGGGCTCTGGGTGCCAGGAGAGACAGTTCGAAACTCGGCAATCTTTCCACGCCGCCTTGCGTTGGCCAGCCAGTTCAGGATCTGCGTCTTGGTGAGGCCAGTGCGGCGCTCGAGCATCTGCCTCTCGTCGTCGGTTGGGAAAGGGTGGTGGCTATGGCTGGAGAGCCAGTTCCGCAGGACCCTGAGCGACTCCTTGGAGAAACGGGTACCGACCTTTGGAGGGACTTTCTGCGAGGTGGCCGCCGGGAAGGCCACGGTATGACTTGGGGTCTCTGGGCGGCTGTCGGTGGGGTTGGAGACAGCGGAGTGACTGGATCCGGGGGTTGTTAACTGGGAGCTGGTGCCACCGGCTTGCGGCGTCCCGGTTTGAAGAACCTGCGAGAACTCCTGAGTGGGCTGGAAAGTATCGAAAGGAAGTGTGTCGAAGGGCAATGAGCCCTGGAATGTGCCACCACCCAAGCCAGCCATATCACCATCGAGGTGGAAGTCGTGAGCCATGAGATCGCCAAACGCGTCGAAATCATTGGGAGCGGTCATCGGATCATGAAATGGCATGTCGATGCCGGTGTCCAAGTCGAACGGCATGTATGCGTTCTCATTCTGGCGGGACATTGCATCTGCGTCGACTTGCCGGAGGTCCGAGTTGTGTTTTGTTCAACCCGTGTTTGAATAGGTACAGACGTGAGTGTGGAAGTCGAAGTCGGAGATATTGTGCGTCGTCCATAGGACGAACTGGTGGAGGTGGAGTGGAGCTTTAGAGGTGGAGGCTCCGGGGCAGTGAGCGCCTGACCATCCATTTCTGACCAATTAGAATATTCGCTGAGGGCAGCGCTTGGTCTAAAACGGGAGGGGGTGCCACTGAATGGATGGCTGTAACGTCGGCTTGTCAATTGCACCCTATCAGTTGGCGGTGGGTGCCTGAAAGTACTGCTACCTTCCAGTCTATGTCGCGCAACTGGGTACAGAAGTAGTACTACTGCGCAATACCCGACTCACACTTGGGGATTCCCGTCATCAATGCGCCGCCGCCGGAGTCGGAGCTTGGCGGTCACGGCACTGGCCCCACCCCCGGGGTTCCGGGGCAGCCAAAATGCTTGGAACGGGTTACGGCACCAAGACATGAACGGCGTGTGCTGGGCCGGGCCGTGGACTACAGCCAGACCGTGAGCTTGACCATGGTGCTGAAGTTCCATGAGACCTCTCATTATGTCTGCTCTGTTCCTATTCTGATGCGGCGCATGCCGAAGACGGGCATGGCTGATATCGCCGGCCTGGGGTGGATGGAGGCACTACATCTCCGGGTACAAGGCACACTCAACGAGAAAGGGTAACACGGCCGTCATATCTCTTACCCTCCCCAGCCCACAAGTCAGTCCACATCTCGCCTCCTTTAGCGATGCGGTCCTCGCCCCCGCAGAGCTCGCATATCGCCGCCCACGCCTTCGGTGCAATTTCCCTAGCGGGCACGACGTTGAGGGTCGCGCTCCGTCGTCCAGGTGGACTTGTCGTCTGAGTCCATTCCCGGACGGTACCATACGTCCTTGGCTCATCTGTCGCAGTTTTCGAGGAGAATGGTTCTGGCGAGGTGGAGGAAGCCGTGCTTCATGAAGGAGGCGACTTGTTCCTCGTTCAAAGTCTTGAACGACTGGTGCTTGAGGAGCTTGCCAACGGTAGTTGCAGCCATGGTGTGATTGGAATTGGCAAAGGGGATATGATTGTGATTATGTGTCGAGGGCTACTGGGTAGCTGAGAGAGTGGAAATAATTATGAAGCCGCAGGGCCTGCCCATCTCTATAGATTTTCAAAATCGTCATGCTGTTAGTCGTAGCCTCGGGGTCGGCAGATACGGGGGAGCTTCCGCCGTGCTCAATGCGCTCGCCGTGCTCAATGCGCTCGCCGTGCTTACCGGAGCGCTGGGTCGCGAAATAAGGCTGGAAGATATCTCCGAATGTGGGGAAAGTCGGCAGAAGTGAGGAAAGCGGCGGGTTCCCACTACAGTTCACGAGACATTCGCAGAGGAGCCTCATTGGTTTCCGCTGACATCGTGGCGTGCGATAGCCGGGGATGCTCCGCCGCGGTGGTACTGCAGGTTTTCCGAGCACTCGTAGTAGACCACTTCTCGTCAATGGAAGTACAAGTCATGTCGCCGCATCTCTTGTCAAGTTGGAACGCCTGACAGTACCGGGCTCCGTCCTGGTTTAACTATTCCCCATGATGATCCCAAATCATATGGCGTATCATAAAACGTCCTGCTTCATCAGCCATTTCAACAAGACAGCCAAATTGCCAACGCCTGCTCCCTGATCGCTCCACGTCTCCAGTCTGTCAATCACCATCCCCACGCACTCTCGCCATGTCGGCGGCACGATAATGTACGCCGCGGACTCCAACCCGAGCTCCTTACCGCGCGCCGCCGCTGTAAGACAGAGTGCCTGATTGAACCGAACGCGGCATCCGATCCACGACCCGGCATGCCGGAAGAAGGGCCTCTCTGTGTGTACCCGATAGACACTCAGGCGGAGACCGGCAGACGCCTTGGCGCCGTACAGCTTGGCCTGGGTATGAGTGAGACGCGTCCCGCCGTGGAGGCAGATGTACAGGAAGGCCCGGTAGAGGAGCTCGCGCACTTCGACATAACGCTCTCGCATCAGTTTGACGAGCTCGGGCTCGTCTGGTGGCGGCCAGGAGTCCGGGGGAATGTTGAAACGCAGGGTAGACGGAAGGCACTCGAGCCACTGCTGGAGCTGGTCCTCGAGCTGGTGGAGCGTTTCGGCGCACTGGGCTGCCGTGAAGGAGTCGATGGTAGGGGATAACGCCGTGGCCGCATGACGTGCACGGTTAAGCAGGCGCCGCAAGGAGATCTCCGCCAAAAAGTAATAATGAGATGCAGGTGTCGATACCATGCTTGGCGAGTCGTGCTGCAGCATGTGTTCTGTGCCGTGCTTGACGCCGTCGCTCATCGGGAAGCTAGGAAGGGAGAAGGGGAAATTGGACTCTTGGAGAGCGCACGCAGGCAAATCGGGAATCTCGTAACGCATTTCGCTGCGCGTTCAGGTCAGTTGGAGCAGGGCACAGGAGAGAGTGAGCTAACCATTCTGCTTTCAGACATATCCAGTACAATCTTGCCTCGAGGCCTTCCCGGATTTGTGTCAGCTTTATTTGGGAAATGTGCATTGTCCGAATGGCGTCACGTACTCTCTTCCTCCTTGGACCTCTCAGTGTCACCGCTGGCATGCTTGAGGTTATACGACTCCCAAAGCATCGACCCCGTCCGGAACATCTTCCAAGCCTGCACGGGCTCGAAGACGTACTGGAAGTAGGTTCTGCAAGGAACCATTAGCTGCTGCAGATGCAGGGTATCGAGAGGGATCGGCTGTTGTACCCGAATAAGTAGTAGCACAGCACACCATGCAACGAGTCATCGAGAGACGCGGCCGACATTCGCCGCTGCGCCATGGCAAAATAAATCGACGACTCCTTGATTCGGTGCTCCGGGATGGCCAGGGTGTAGGGGTCCCGTGTGTTGGCGCCGCCAGTCACGACCAGCCGCCGCTCATCGTTGGGGTATTGTCCCCAGATAGCCGCCATGGCAAACACAAGCAGGACCATACAGGACGAGGCGGACCAGCCGAAACCGTCTTCGGCAATGTTGAATATATACGCGTTCAGCTCCTCGACGTCGACAATTGGACACTTCGGCTCAATCTTGGCCAAGAATATGTCCCGCAACTCAAGCATCCGTACCAGTGAAGGATTCAAGGTTTCTACTCATGAACAACGGTTCACGTTAGTGCCATGCATCATCACCCATGGGGGTCAGACATCGGGGCATCACACACCCAGGGCGTATGGGTTCGGCTTTGCGGTGTATACGGACGCCGGCAGCGTGCGCACCGGTTTGTCTGGTGGAAATACGGCCCAGTCGAGGATCTTGTCGGATCCCGTGATGGGTGTCCAGGGGACGTCTTTGCGGGACATGGTGTCGGGGTCATCGTGATCCAGGGCGGGAGAATGTGACTGAGGCGTCTGTTGTTGACGCAGCTGCTGTTGCTGCTGCTGCAGCTGCACCTGCCGGTAATTCTCCCGCGTCGACTGGGCAATGTCAGACAGCAGGCGGCCCTGATTCTCGATGGCGCTCAAGATCTTGGTGCCCCAAACCTCGAATCTGCACGGGGTAAAAGTCAGCTACTCCGTCAATTTCCCCCGGTCAGCCAATCTTTCAGGGCGCTCACATGGACGACGGGTCCTTGTCCGGGTAGACGCATTCGCGGCCTCTTTTCAGACATTTCGAGCAGACCGGGCGCGCGGCGTCGCAACGCGTCTTGCTAACCCGACAGGCATCGCAGGCGGCGAGGGTACGGGTGTGAGGTGCGTGCGGTGGCCGTGGCGGCGCAGTCGATGCGGGCTGGTGCTGGTGCTGGTGCTGGTGCTGGTGCTCGTGCTCGTGCGGATGCTGTTGTTGCGGCTGGTGCTGAGTGTGGCGGTCGTTGGATCGCTTTCTCTTCCTGCCGTTTGCCCCGCTCGATGGCGGCGGCGACAATGAGACACTCTCCGCCATTGTCGGCGACCGTGAGGACATGTATTGCGATGGTGTACGCGGCTGCTCCGGATGGTGGTGGTGTTGCTTCTGAGTTTTGCCAAGGTGCACAGGTGGTTAATTAATCGACTTCGGTCATGATGCCTCCGATTTAGCCTGCAAGGACATTAACGGGGCTTCCCCAGAATATGCGCATGCATGCACCTTCATTCAGGTATCGAGACATCCACACTTCCCGTCCCCTCGTTAAGTTCGGTAATAGGTGTCTGTGATGTTCTCGATTGTGGTGAGCGCTCTCGCGTCGCTCCTTCCGAAATGCAGGATATCGCGGGCCCTCTTACCTGCCCTGAGAGTACTACTACTACTGTGGTAGTACCTTACTACTAACTACTACTACTACTACTACTAGTAGTACAGTATCTTAGGTAGGTACTACTAGTAAGGTACTGATTTACCTACTACCTGAAGTTATGGTGCTGTTGACCGACGCTCGCTTTGCGCTTTGGATTCATCCATCAACCCGATGTGCAGAGGAAGCCGCGCTGACCACCTCATCGACCATCTGCTGTCTTCTCGGAGGGCTCGGGCTCGTGCAGCAAGACGCCGTTAGTGACAAGTCGTACGGGACCGGGAAAAGTGCAAAGCGGACTTTCTCCAATCCCAGGCATCCAATACTACTTACTTAACTACTAGTATAGTACTATAGTAATTACCAAGGACCTCAGCGTACCTGTGGGCAGCAGGCAGCCATCATCCTGCGCAACAATACCCGGAAACGTCTAGCCTATCAGGCACGATACTGCCGCTGTGCCGCATGATATGTTCAATAGACCTCGCCGCGCAGCTGTTAATTTGACTTCCCCAGACGAGCTTCACACGTGGCGATACAAATTACGGCCCCCCCTGATCCTACCTACGTACAAGTACCGTGTGCCAACACTATAGTATCGTGCATGCCTGCTGTACTACTAGTATCGATAGCGTATAGGGCAGTAATTACTTACATAGCTCGTTTCTCGTTAGCTGTCCCCGACGGATGGAGAAGGGCCGAGCATAATATTACTAGGCTCATTATTCTCCCCGCCGAGGAGCGATCGGTGTCTCGCCTACATTGGCTGCCCCCTTTCTGCCCCTCCTCCTCCCTTGTCTTTCCTGCCTCTAGCCCTCTGGGTAGGAAGGGACCCTTGTTATCGGCGCCATCACATCCCTACCAGATGCAGATGATGACAGGTGCGCAACAGGTTAAGCGGCGCTCTTCGCTACCTTACCTATAGCGATATTTGGCAACAAATATCTTCCATTAATCTAAAGACCCTAGTACCCGCGCGCTACCTGAGTTGTTCCGTGACGCGTCCGGCTCCGCGGTCTAGGCCCCTAGCGATTGGACCTGGAGGTACGCATGAAGCTGACGTACGCTTCAGTCAGCTGGGTCGCGGAAGGTGCATGTTAATAGCCCGCGGACGTTCGGGCGCTGGGCGATTGCCTGAATTACATGTACCCGGTACTATAGTACTCGTAGCAAGTACCACCGTGGGTAAGTACCGGTAGGAGTAACTGCTGTACCTGTGGCTGTGTCCTCAAACTGCATGTGCTTGGGCAACGGAAGGCATGTTGAGAATCAATACTTGATGTTTCCGATGGGCGTTTCCGGATTGCCCTTACGGAGTACCTGGCATTCGGCGACTGGCCACTGATATATCAGCTTGCTCCGAGGTACGAGTGCCTAGTAGGTACTGACCTACCAGGTAGGTAGGGTACCTAGTAGATTGCTGGAGCACCACGCTGGCGCTGGTCCGTTGCACCGCCACGATCTTGCTGCGCCACATATTGCCACATTTGTCTTTCGCCAGTCGCGCCACATACTGTACAAACCCTCAACAACTTGATTCATCAACGGCCGCTGGCCCCAACGGCGGAGTGCCGGCGCCAGATCGACATCTCGGACGCCGAGAGGAGAAATGTGTGCTTTACTGTGGCGCAGGGCTCCAATATGCCGTCGCACATGTCGCCCCATACTCCACGGCGTTCCGAGGGCGAAGGCGAGCCACGCAATGCTGTGGTACAACAGCCCACATGATGGCAAATGGCTGCCTTGATTCAGGGCTAGTATAAAAGAATGACCACGCGTCCCTCGTTCCGGTCTCCAGGAGACTCGAACTCGTCGTCATACCTCTAATATCCCTCCCATCCAGGCAACATGGGCTCCATGTTTGTACCATCCACATCGCACGACAAATTTGCTGGCCCTCAACGTGGCGCTGACACCAGGAACAGAAGACACGAGATGCCGCAGTCCATCGATTCTTCCCTGGCTACCCAGGGTCTTGCAGACGAGCAGCGTGGTCTCCTAGACCTCGTCGACAAACTGCAGTTTGCCCAGCTCGACAATGTCAAACTCCCACAAATCGTCGTCGTTGGCGATCAGTCCGCCGGCAAGAGCTCTGTCCTCGAAGCTCTGAGCGGAACGCCCTTCCCCAGGGACGCCGGTGCCTGTACGCGGTTCGCCACTGAAATCCGTCTGCGTCGAGCAAAGGAGGCGAGCCTGAAGGTGTCCATCATCCCCGACAAGGGACGGCCGTTCAACGACCAGCAGCGCCTCCTGCAATGGGGTGGCAGTGTCACTGGCGATGTCCCCTTTGAGACCATGATGAGAGGAGCTACCGAGCTCATTGCGCCCAAGGACATCCCCGGGCGCTTCGCCGCTCGCGACATCCTCGTTGTTGAGAAAAGCGGCCCTGAGATGCCGCTGCTCACCCTCGTTGACTTGCCCGGTCTGGTGCGTGTTGCCAACCGTGATCAGTCAGACGCCGACATCCAGACTATCGACGCGCTCTCGGACCGCTACATGAAGAGCTCCCGCACCATCATTCTAGCCGTCGTCGGCGGCAATAATGATTACGTCCAGGCTCCGATCCTTAAGAAGGCTCGGCACTTCGACCCCAGGGGATCCCGCACCATCGGCGTCCTGACCAAGCCGGACATGACAGAGCGTATCGGCCTCGAGGACAAATTCATCGAGCTCGTCACTAATCAAGACCGGGAGAACAATTTCAAGCTTGGCTGGTACGTTCTGCTGAACCCCGGCCCCGGCGAGGACTGGCCGTCGCCAGAGGATCGCCTTCGACGCGAGGCCGAGTTCTTCACCCGGGGCAAATGGGCCACTCTCCCCCCGCAGATGTGGGGGATTGCCTCGTTGCGGCAAAAGTTGAGCACTCAGCTCCAGCGGCACATTGGCAAGCATGTCAAGTCGCTGCGTCGTCAGATCCAGCAGTCTCTCGAGAATTGCGAGGCCCAGCTCAAGGCCATGGGCGCCGGAAAAGATACGGTCGAGGAGATGCGTTTCGAGATGGGCGAGCTCTTCGCGTCTTCCGGGAACCTCGTCACACCCGCCGTCAATGGCAACTACAAGAATCCCTTCGGCGACAAGTTCTTCTCCAGGCAACCCAGTCCCAAGGGCACCCCATCTCAGAAGCTGCGAGCTCGTGTGCGCGAGGAGAGCGACCGGTTTGCCCGTCGCTTCCGCCAGCACGGGCGCAAGGTCCAGTTTGGCGGGGCTGACAGGGACGGGGGTGGATTGCCTGCTGCCGGCGCCGTCAACGACCCGTCCAAGAAGGCGTTCGCCCAGAACGAGGTTGAACCTCTGCTTCGACAGATCCGAGGCAATGAGCTGCCTCTCGACTCCAACCCTCGCGCACCGTACATCCTCTTTCAGGATTACTCACGCAATTGGCCGGTGCTCGCACAGGAGTATAAGGAGAACCTCGGCGTCATCTGCAACGAGTTCCTGGCCGATGTCATTGACCATGTCTGGCCAATGCGCATGCGCGATCCCCTGCGCTTCCACTTCCTTGAGATCAAGATGAAGGAGTGCATGGAGAATGCCGACAAGGAACTCGGTCGCCTCACTGACGACATGGAGCTGGAGATTCAGCCATTCGACCCCGAGTACGAAGACCGCCTCAGGGCGTGGCGCGCCGCCGCTACGGAAAATGGTGGAACTTACACCGAGGCGGAGGAGGTTCTCGAGAAGATGCTGATATACTACGACCTCACTGCTCGCATCTTTGTCCGGAACGTCGTCACTCAGGTCGTTGAGCGGCACCTCTTGCTCGGCATGCTTCGACTTTTCAACCCCATCGAGATCCTCCGCATGCCTGACCATACCATCGAGGCAATTGCCGCCGAGAACAAGGAGACGCGCGATCGTCGCCTAGCTCTGAAACAGCAGAAGGAGGCTATCGAAGAGGCGCGCAATATATGCGCCAGCCTCGCCATGAGGAGCGAGCTGCGAGCGTACGAGGACGAGCCTGAAGACGAAGTCTCGACAGACGATGAGGGGGAGGGGCAGCCGCCCACTTCGTCGGCGCCCCAACGGCAGTCTCGCGCCTACCAACACATTCCCCGGCAGAACTCCGAGGCTCAATCTGCCCGCCGGGTCAGCCGCAATGACAGCGTTCGAACCCCGACCACCCCTCAGCCCGAGTCGTACCCCGCCCAAACCAACGGCGCCCACGCTCTCCAGGACCCTATCCAGCCGAGCTGGGATCAACCTCACTACACGACCGCCCAAGCTCACGAGCGGCCGCCCGCTCACGCCCCACCGCCTCCTCCTCGCCCCTCCAAGATCGGTCTAGAGGAGGCCGAGCGCTTCCACGACGCGATGCCGCGGGCGGAGACGGCGGCGGCGCAGAGCGGTGGCCGTGGTAATAGGGATAGCGCGAGGCACAGGCTGGCCAATGTTATGAAACTTGGGTCGCAGCAACAGGTATAAGTGATTATGGAATGATGGGTGAGTTCCAAGGCGTTATATGGATAGATGGATGTTTGTATTGGGATCAGGTTACCAGGCTGTTCGCACTTGCTATGGCTTTTACTTGTGTAGATAGATGGACCAATAAGAAAGATGAAATCAATCAAGGTTGATATTGATTCACCCTCATTACCTCCCGCGTTCTCTATGTGTTGCCAACGAGTCTCGCCAATCGTGACGTCGCTGCTACCTCTAATTCAGTACTAGTCCACGTTGGCGCCGTTCGACTCATAACGCTACCCACCCGGCAATTCACCACGTATCGAAGTTGTCTTTATCCACTCTCTATGGCAATAGTACTTTGACCTTGACATGAAGTATTACTACCTAGATATGAAATTTGTTGATGCTGGTGACGTGATCTGCAGGCAATAGACACTGACTTTCGATGACTTTCATTGCATTAAAGTCATACCCCGTACGCCATTGATGGCGCATTATATGGATACTTACTATGTACTTACCTGGTTCTGTTAACATTTCGATGTTGCCTAATTAGTAAGTGCTAGGTACAACAAATCCCCTATTAGGCAGTACCTTATCAGTCCTAATAGGTGTTCTTGCTTGATCTGTTGCCGGTCAATATCAGGTACCTGTAGAGGCAGGGTTGGCTTCATGAATGCTGATTGGCTAGGTAGGTGGTTACCAAGGTAGAGTAGATCCACTCGGTGAAAATGTGCCAGGTACAGACCTCAATCGCATGGCCCTTTTTACCAGGCTTGGCAACAGGTGGCCCTTTGCTTTGGCCTTTCATCTTCCAACTCAACTCCCAGCTTACATTCATCGAGGCCCAAAAGCAACACACACACCACCCACACCCAGGACTGCAGGAGCAGCAGCCCATCTCCGGGCCGTCGCCGCACCATTACCACCACATGCATTACTCTACACTGCACTACATCAAACCCGAGCCGCCCCCTCCACCGCGACGCACCACGGCGGCCACCCAGCCACAACCTCCCCGGACACGTCTCCTCATGACCTAGTTTCACAGCGACCACGACCCGCGCGCGTCCCGGGCCGGTCCCTCTCTACCTCCCGCTTCTCTAGCACGGCAATTGACCATGATGCTCATGCGTCGCGCCCTCAGCGCCCGTCTGGCCGTCCAGGCCGCCGCCATGAAGGTCTTGGCCAACATCACCGTCCAGCTCATCTCCCGCTGGCACAAAGGGCCCGAGCAGTTCGTCTTTGACCATCTGCAGGTCCTCGAGTTTGCTCTCTACGGATCTCTCAACTCGCAGCTCAGCAACGTCATCCAGTTTGTCCTCGAGGACTGGTTCCCCACCGCCAAGGGCAGCGAGGACTTCAGACTTCCCGTCAGGGATCATGAAGCGCTGCTGCAGCTGGGGGAGAAGAAGGACGATGACCTTGCTGCCGCTGCTTCTGCCCCGGCTGGGAGGATCTGGATCGCGCGGCCGCGGAGTTTGCTGGAGAGGCTGAGACGTCGGCTCGGCCTGAGGGAGGATGTCATATGGCGGAACCTGCTCGCCAAGATGCTGCTCGACCAGACCATCGGGCTCGTCATCAGCGCCATCGTCTTCCTCACCTTCACCAACATTGCACGCGTGCCCCATCCATCCTTGGTGCTTCCCGTCATCCGCAGCAGGATCCTTTCCCTCGTCTTGGCCGGCTGGCACATCTGGCCGCTGGTGGCCCTGGTCAACTTCCTGTGGGTGCCTGTCCGGTCGCGCGTCCTGGTCACCGTGTTTTTCGGGTTTGGCTGGAGCGTCTTCTTGAGCGTCTTCGCCATGCGGACGTGACCAATTTTTAATTTTTTTTTGTTTTTGTGTTGAACCCTTTTTGTTTTAAACCTCTTTCTTTTTTTTTTTTTCTTTTTTTCTTTTGACTGGGTTCTTTTTGACACGGCGCACAGGGCGTGGGTTGATTAATTTCTCCAGCGATAGACATCTGCCGTCAACTGATTGAAGACGCGTACCTTTGTATATTACCATCATCGGCCGGGGGTTTGGACAACGTTTTGGTATGTTTTGGGCAAGGGTCGAACCCTGGATTCGTACCCATTGGAGTACCTATCTTGATCCCATCATCTGTTGTACATTTCCCGCATGAGTATCTTACTCCCTCTACGTAGACACATACATATATACCGAGTTATAGACACGCGATACATGGCTTCCCTCTGGCACGACCATGATCCCATCAGTGCCTTGTCAGCCCTGGCGGCGATTGAACCATTGCTATATAAATAGTATCGAGTCCCACCCATGTTCCGCCAGGGGTTGTGAAAGCTTGCACTCATCAGGCAAAAATCACCGCTGGTTCTCCTCCGCCGGCTTGAGACTGTCTCCCAGACGCCCCCCGGAGCTGTCTATCCATCGTCCTCAGTTGGTCTTATTTGGTCTCGAGACCAGGTATTTGCGCGAGGGGTGGAACAGCTTGGTGGTATTTTGTGTGCCGTGTCATGTAAGTTGATAGCATGCACAGATACTCTGTGGTCCGTTCATGTTCCTCTCATGTTGAGAGCCACCTTTTTCGCATTTGGGTATGAATATGGAATTATTCTTGTGAGAGTGTTGCACAATTTGATCCATTCCACCTTTCCGTCACCTGCAAATAACTTCATGTGTAACTCATGACTTGTACAGCTTCGGGGGAATACTTTCTTTGATCATTGTCCTGCGCAGGGCCGCGAGTCGAATTCCCAGTGTAAGAACCCCTTGCTAGTTCTACCCCTTCAAAGTCTCATACTAATGGGATGGCGAGACTGCTCTGTCGAACTGAACTTATCGAAGTGTGTGTTACCTTTCTAAGGACATAGCATAGTCAAAAGCGCCGCACAACTGGCCTGGCATGCAGCGTAAGTCGCCGGGGCCCCGGGGCCTGCCATGAGTGCTGCTGCACACGCGGACTGGCATGTGGCAATAGGCAACTGGGCCGGCCGATGCCATGTCAGCCAACAAAGTGGCAGTGACTGTAATACGGGTGATCTTCATGACGCGACGGGCTATTGAGGTAACAATATGGGGGGGGGGGNGGGTCTGACGGGGTTTGCCCAGGATCTGTTTGATGTTGCGGTTGGGGGTTACCTCGGGGGTTTGCTATAAGAAAAGAAGACGAGCAAAGAGGGGGACGGATGGCTATGGGAAGATGTTGCCAGTCTCATCAGTCTATAATTTCATCTGAATTTTTGAAAGCCGACTCATCCGTCGTTCGGACTGCTTGTTGCGCTTCAGTCCTCTCGGGACGCTGGGAAACGGCTAGCGCGCGATTTAGTAGCTTCTGGGGGAAATCCTATACAGACACTGGCTGTCAGGGTAATTTCAGAAAATCACATGCGGCAGTGTTCTAGGTCCATTAAGAATGTGGGTTTGGCAGCTATCCTATGGGATGGTAATTGGGTGTGGTAGAGCGTCGACATCACGAGAGGACGTATGATGACAGGCAATGCTCAGGAGATGCAAACACCACTTGGAGTAAACTCCCACGAGGCTTGTATTGATTCGAATCCACTCTCGCCGTTCAACATTTAATAGGTTTTTGTTGGGAGGAGTAAAAACCACAGTTCAGCTTACGGCGAAAACGCCTCGACGCAGCAGCACAGGGTTACGGAAGGCAGCTTCTCCGCTGGACAAAGACATTCGATCCTACATGTATCTCCATCCTGCGAGCGATCATGTGTATAGTTCATTCGCCATCACCCAGGTGTCTCAACCTGAGATGCCTACGGGAGCCGTCACGTTTCGGCAGCATGCACGGGAGTGATTTTACACTCGATGTACCGACCGACCGATTCGGTAGATGTACTGAGACGGTGTGCGTTCGAATGCCATAAGAGCTTACTACGAAGAAGTCTGTGCTACGGTATTACCGCAGATCACGACTGCTTATCACCGGCGTTCTGTGCCAGAGCGTGTGCGTGATTGGAGTCGCTGGACCCTGCATGGACTGGACACTCGACTTGGCTTTGCAATAAGGTGCCGATGGCGTGTGTCGGACAAGGATTTGGGGATTGGGGAGCCCCCTGATCACCCACTCCGGCGTCTCAAACCCTTGCGCTTGTCAGGCATTACCAATTCTGGCCCGCTACAGCTGGCCTCAGATTTGAGCTTCGCAGCTAAATGAAGGCTGAAAGGAAAGGTGAAAATGTCCAGAAGGAAGATTCGGTATCGGGAGGAGGTGGGTGCGTGGGCACTGGGTTGGTTGGTTGGTGTCTTCTGTGTACGAGTACCTGCAATTGTGCCGGGCCACTTACACGGCCATCGCCGGTGCTCGAGCCGGAGAGCCGGACAGAGGCTACAGATTGAACTCGACATTTTCCAATGACAAATCGAGGTCACGATGAGAGATATGAACACTGTGAAGGCGACTCCACGGCCGGCTATGTGGTACAACAGCTACGTGAACCGCATTTTCAACCTCGCGACTAGGCCCATCTATAAGTATAAAGCTGCGTGTCACGGTATACATACTCATGCAGTCGAGTCAGATGCCGGGGTCACACCTCCGATATGCATACTAGCCTCCCACATACCCGCTTCGCCCCTCCCATTCGCCCTGATCAGCGTGCTTTGAACCATCCAAGCATGGCCCGCACCCGGTAGCCACACGTCCGTAACACAAGAGTGATGGGAGCACTTCTACAAATAAACAGTTTGCTCCCGCGACAACCCCCGGGCGCCTGACGCTGGTGGGACTTTGCAACTTGACAGCGACAGGGGCCCAATCCCTGCAACATCCAGATCCAACCCCACGTCTCCCGACTTCCCGTCCGGCAGCCCCGTCCCCGCCGTACTAGGGGCTCCGGGGGGGGGGGGNGGGGGGGGGGGGGGGGGGGGGGGGGGGGGTTCCGTGGGCCAGAAGGGGCAGCAGGGCGACCAGCCTAAGACCAAAAGGTCTCCTGCCTCAGCTTGAAGCGGTTCGACGTTTGATAAACTAAGAATAGGCGAAATACAACCCGCTCCTGGCGGGGCTTTCCGGGGTTCCGTTCTGTGGTGCCGGCTGCCTCTCGGCCTCCGCCCCCCCCCTCTCTTTCTCGACCGGCGCGATGGTTAAGTATGAGCCCATGCGCCAAGAAGGGCCTGGCCCGGATCTCCTAGTACTCTTCTCCTTCTCTCTCTCTCCCTCTCTCTCTCTCTCTCTCTCTCAGAAAAAAAAGCACCTCCTTGCTCTGGGAGCGGGGGCGGCGGGCGTTGTGGTGACTGATTCGTTTCTTTTCTTTTTTTCTTCCCCAGGATACTGGTTATCCATTTCGTTCAGTCCGTGTTTCCCGTCACCGAGAGTTGATCTCCCAGGCGGCAGCCTTTCTTTTCTTTCCGGCTGGCTGGCTGGCTATTTTTTGATATTATTACAATTAGCGTTCTCTTTTTTTATACCGGCTTTCAATCAAAGCCTTTTTATACAACGCCGAACCGCGATAATGGACGAGCCAAAACCTCAGTGCGGTGCGGATAACGTTGGGCCTGGGGAGGACTATGATCTTCCGCTCCATGTTGCGGCAGTGTGTATGTCGAGACATATCCCTGATTTGTACCAGTTGGTTGGTTTGTATGTATTCGTCGCTGACGGATATTCTAGTCATCGTCTTTGCCGCTTCCATCTTGGGTAATTTGCCGTCTATCCACCACCGATAACCCCTGAGACAGAATAACCCTTCTGACAGTCGATGCGTGCAGGAGCTGGCTTCCCCGTGGTAGCCAAGAAGGTCAGCTGGGTCAAGGTGCCGGAACCCGTCTTCTTTGCTTGCAAGCATTTCGGAACTGGTGTCCTCGTGGCAACAGCTTTCGTCCATGTAAGAAGCCCCCTTCGGAACTCAACTCGAGCCCGGTCGACAACACCTACCTGTATCAGCGTGCGGAGCCAAGGTACTGACCAGGCCTCCCACAGCTCGTACCGACAGCATTCGGCAGCCTGACGAACCCATGTCTCCCCGATCTCTTCACCGACATCTACCCCGCCATGCCCGGCGCCATCATGATGGGCTCCATGTTCGCCCTCTTCGTCATCGAGATGTGGCTCACCTCCAAGATAGGTGGCCACTCGCACGGTGGTCCCACGGGGGGACAGATTGAGCACCACGTCACTCATCATCATCAACATCATGATCCTCGTCGTCCGGGAACTGCTGACTCCGACATGACTCTGCACATCGGCGGCGATAGCGCATACGACGACGAGAAGATGCCATCCAAGTCCAAGGCCGCCAAGGAGTCGGAGATGGAGCAGAACTTCCTGCAGGTCAGCTCGGTCGCCGACCAGCCGATGCCGGCATGGTTCGTCGTCTTCTATGAGCAGTACATCCGTCAGCGCATGGAGATGATGGAGTTGATCAACGCGGACGGCTCGCGCGCCAAGACAGAGGAGGATCTCAAGGGCGTCTCCCACGTCCACGTCCGCGAGACCTTTGACGAGGAGGGCCAGACTGTTGACCCCATGGTGCTCAAGAAGATGAACCTCAACATCTCTCTGCTGGAGGGCGGTATCCTCTTCCACTCCATCTTTGTCGGCATCACCATCTCCATCACGAGTGAAGGTTTTATCGTCCTTCTTGTCGCCATCCTCTTCCATCAGATGTTTGAGGGCATCGGCCTGGGCTCCCGTATCGCTGCTGTTCCGTATCCCAAGAAGAGCATCCGTCCGTGGGTGCTCGTGTGTGCCTTTGGTCTCACTTGCCCCATTGGTCAGGCTATTGGCTTGGTCACGAGAAACTCATATGATCCCGACAGCGCCTATGGGCTGATAATGGTTGGGGTCTTCAACGCCATGTAAGAAGTCCTCCATCTTCTCCAGTCTGATAACGCGACGTTTTCTTTCTCCGATGAGATGATGAAACTGACAATTCTCCTTCTACACAGATCATCTGGTTTGTTGATCTATGCTGCACTGGTGGATCTACTCGCAGAAGACTTCCTCTCGGAGGAGTCGCAGCGGGTTCTCAGGGGAAAGACAAGGGTCGAGGCCTTTTTCTGGGTCGTTCTTGGAGGTGTGTAGCGCTTCCCCCTTTTTTTGAATCATGCCCTTGGTGGATTGTTTGCTAACATCATGGTGAAGCCCTCGGCATGTCCGTCGTCGGCGCGTTTGCCTGAGCATGGCACCTGGCTACACGCTCCTTTCTATAGCACACAACTCTCTTCACAAATCTGAGAAACTACAAGGGGCGCTCTCTCGCATAGCTCAAACGACGCCTCAGCTTGGTACATTGTACAAGGGTTTAGCACGCTCTTTATGACTAGAATAGATACCTCATTCCTTGTAGTAAACCTTTTTTTTGATGGAACGGAAAATTCCTACCACATCTTACGTTTTTAGGAGAGAATTATTTTGTACAAGTTTCCGAGCTTCCCAAGTCAACCTGAACGCTTTGCATGACTCTATATAGCAATCAAGTTGCCCTTTACATTTCGCCTCCATATTTCTAACGGATGCTAACCTTAGCATGAAGGAAGTCTTCTTGGCGTAACACACCAAGGAAGTACATGATATAATTCCAGAACTTGGCTTATTTCTCAAACACAGAACTTAGTTGTCCTCAAAGAAATGGCAGACGTGAAGTCCCCGTTCGGCTAGGTGCTGGTACCTACATGTACTCGTACATGTAAGTCAGGTACAGGGTAGAAACATGTGTCACGCACGTGACTCATTCCACCCCGCGGCGTGCGACTGGAATTGACCCCGCGGTACGTACCTCTTTGACTGCACTATTCGACGGCGGGGTGCCCGTTGTGATTTTCCCCCCGCGGACGGCGGAGGGGCACTCCTCGATTGTGACTCTTCGACTGGGCCTAGGAATATTTTTTTTATCCTTCCTTGCTTCCTCCTGACTCGGATCCTTCAAGACGGGCCATACAAATCTCCAACAGCACACAGGCTGATTCCTGATTCCTCGAGGCCACTGCATGCAGTTTTGACGACAAAAAGACGAAAATTCACGAGCGAGCAACAACCATGGCCGACAACGCGCAACCCAACACCGGGGATCTGGTCGCAGATACAGTGGGCAAGCTGCACCTCGACGAGGTCACGGGCGAGATGATCTCCAAGACCGAGCTGAAGAAGCGCCAGAAGACCCGCGAGAGGGAGGCGGCTAAGAAGGAGAAGGCCGCTGCCAAGGGCCCTGCCCAGGCCAGCAAGAAGAGTGCGGAGGCTGCTGAGAAGGAGCTCACGCCCAACCAGGTTTGGCTACCTGATCTTGGTCTTGCTATGGGATGATTGTTATTGACTGGTTACTAGTACTTCGAGATTCGATCGCGTACCGTCAACGAGCTCCACGCCCAGGGCAAGGCTTACCCCCACAAGGTTCGACATCGTGGTACAGCCATGGACATCACTCGAGTATACTGACCGAGTCGCAGTTCGACGTCAACTACGACATCCGAAAGTTCGGCGACGAGTTTTCCCACCTCAAGAACGGCGAGACCGAGAAGTCAAGAAAGATCCAGCTCGCTGGCCGCATCTACGTCCGCCGCTCAGCTGGAAGCAAGCTATACTTCTACGATATCCGATCCGAGGTTGGTGGTAATTTGCGACGCGGTGTCCTGCCGGCGGAAGCTAATTGAAAATCAGGGTACTAGGCTGCAAGTCCTCGCTCAGGCCGACTACGTCGATGCCAACGCGCCCAGCTTCGAGGAGCAACATGTCCACCTTCGCCGTGGTGATATTATTGGTACGCATTCAGCTTGTCTAAGGCAGTTAGTGGTCTGATGGAAGTGATGCTGACTGTCCGACCAGGTGTCCGCGGCTTCCCTACGCGTACCAACCCCCAGAAGAAGCAGGGTGAAGGTGAATTCTCCGGCGAGCTCTCCATCGCCGCGACGGAGGTTGTCCTTCTGTCTCCTTGCCTGCACCAGGTATGTGGACCCGCGAAACCCAGCTTATGCTGCGCTAACCGAGAGAAATAGATCCCCGACGACCACTATGGATTCAAGAACCCCGAGCAGCGCTTCCGTCAGCGCTACCTAGACCTGATGATGAACGACAAGGCACGGAATGTCCTTCTGACCCGCGCAAAGGTCGACGCCTACATCCGCCGCTATTTTGACGAGCGGGACTTTGTTGCCGTCCAGACCCCCATGCTCAACACCATTGCTGGTGGCGCGACGGCCAAGCCCTTTACGACTCATCACAACGATCTCAACCTGGACATGTTCCTCCGTGTTGCCCCCGAGCTGTACCTCAAGATGCTGGTCGTGGGTGGTCTCAACCGCGTCTATGAGATCGGACGTCAGTTCCGGAACGAGAGCATCGACCTCACCCACAACCCTGGTAAGACGAATAGAACTGCCCACCATCTTTGTAGCCAGAGAGCTAACATCGTTTTAGAGTTCACTACCTTGGAGTTCTATATGGCGTACGCCGACATGTACGACCTGATGGGAATGGCCGAAGAGCTCGTGTCTGGCCTGGTCAAGCACGTCCACGGCAGCTACAAGACCACCTATCACACTGCCAAGGGCGAGGAGCTAACCATCAACTGGGAGGCCCCTTGGCGACGCATCGACATGATCCCCAGCCTCGAGGAGTGCACCGGCGAGAAGTTCCCGCCGTCAGTGGAGCTCCATACTGAGGAGACTGGCGAGTTCCTCAAGAACGTGTTGAAGAAGTCGGGCGTCGAATGCAACCCGCCTCTCACCAACGCTCGTATGCTGGACGCCCTCGTCGGGCACTTCCTCGAGGAGCAATGTGTAAGTTGGTCAAGTATGTCACGTACAGCGGGTCAGTAAACTGATATGGAATCTTTCAGATCAACCCCACCTTTATCTACGGCCATCCCCTGATGATGTCGCCGCTGGCCAAGGAATCTCGCACGACCCCTGGTCTGTGCGAGCGTTTCGAGTGCTTCGTCTCCAAGAAGGAGATTGTCAACGCGTACGCCCAACCTTTTTCATTCAGCTGGCTCCAATTTACTAACCTGTCCTAGATACACCGAGTTGAACGTCGCTAGCGAACAGCGCCTGCGCTTCGAGGAGCAGGCCCGCCAGAAGGAACAGGGTGACGACGAGGCACAGCTCGTCGACGAGACATTCTGCCGCGCCCTCGAGCATGGCCTGCCGCCGACGGGTGGATTCGGCATGGGCATTGACCGCATGATCATGTTCTTGACCGACAACTCGAGCATCCGCGAAGTTCTTGCGTTCCCCACCATGAAGCCTGAGCACCACGAGTAGATATCTATCCTTGAAAGATCAGATGAAAAAGACTAGTTAGAGTTAGAGTGGCTAAACTACTTAGTTGATCGGCTATAGCAAGAGAAGATATTGTTTGGCCTGAAGGATATCAAGCAGATAGGGTATCGAATTCAAAACGATCTACCGCCTATGAAACGCCATGCAATGCCCTCATTCTTATCGAAATGTCGACCAAACTCCCAGACAAATAACCACACGCTGCGATCTCGAGCCCCCCCTCCGCCCAACCCTTCCCACAACTAGAATGCAACTCGCCGTTTGCGGCCAGTGTATTTGGACGTGGCCTTCACGATCTTGCCCTTGCGCTCCATCTGCTCTTTCTTCTTGATAATCCAGTCCTTGCTGCCCTTCTTCATCCCGCCCGCACCTTGTGACTTCATCTTCTTGCGCGCATCCATCACGTCCACGCCCTCCATCCCCTCGACCACACCAGTGATGTCGCCCCCCTTCCCATCGCTCTGGGTACCCCCGACGGTGAGAACGAGGTAGAGCTTTACACTCTTTGTTCCGGGATCATCCTCGAGCAGACCCGCACCGAAACCCGCCCTGACGGCAGCCTCGGTGATCATCTTCTTCTGCTGATCATTCTTGGGGTAGAACTGACAGACGGCACGGCCACCGCGGCGCAACGAGGCATACAGGCCGTTGAAGAAGCGCGAGAGGCGGCCCGCAGGACTGGTTTCGGAGTTCTCGGCGCT
This sequence comes from Hapsidospora chrysogenum ATCC 11550, assembly GCA_000769265.1. Lineage (NCBI taxonomy): Eukaryota > Fungi > Ascomycota > Sordariomycetes > Hypocreales > Bionectriaceae > Hapsidospora > Hapsidospora chrysogena. The sequence goes on from JPKY01000002.1 coordinate 303,578, forward strand.
GCACAGCCACTGGATGGCCGAGATGCTGATGGCGGCGTCGAACGAGCCCGGGCGAAAGGGGACGCCCTGGCCAATGTCCGCCAGGAGCAGGTCGCCCTCTACGTCGCGCTGCAGGGCAATGTCCAGCATCGACGGCGAGATGTCCATGCCGACCCAGACGTGGGGGCCGCCCTCCTCGGGTTCGAGCTCGGAGAGGATCTCGCCGGACAGGCCGCTGCCGCAGCCGATGTCGAGGATGAGGGAGGGGCCGGGGAGGTCGAGGAGCTCGAGGGCGCGGTGGGTCATGGACGCTTGGATGTTCTGGATGCGCGAGTTGGTGGTGTACTTGCGCGCCTCGGAGTCGTCGTAGTAGACGTCGGCGGCTCTGCGAACGAGGTCAGGAGGCTGCTGGATGGGGGGGTTGTCATGATGGTGGGGTTGGCATCGCACAGTGTATCTTCGGGACGAGACATTGTGGGTTGACGGAGGCGAGTGCCCAGGACGTGATATATATTTTTTTGAGGTATTCACGATGTAGTGTTATGTCCCTTGTCACCGCTAGCTTGGCAGCCAATGTGGAGAGCGGTGGGTGTTTGGTCGTCGTCGGGGCCCGGGAAGTCGTGATGTCGGCGGTCAAGCTGTAGTGGGCGGGCGGTGCCATTAATGCCATTAATGCTCGAACATTTTTTTCCCCCTGACGGTTGGCTTATCGATAAGGACCCTGCGCCTTGGCTCCAAGATCTCGCACATTTAAGCGGGCAATTAATTCGGGATTTCCCATGGCACCTATAAAACCGAGGAAGTAAAAAAAATAATAAAAATTTCTGAAAACTTTCCTACCTTACTCGAGATGATTCCAACCATCTACCTCTTTCCAACCTGATTGTTCATCCCCCTAGCCGCCGCCTTATGGGCTCGGCGACAGGAGACATGGACAAGATGCGGAGCGGAACAAGGATGTTTCCGGCTGTTCTGGACTCGTCCCCCTGATCTTCAGCAGAACGTGTCCTTCTCCCGTCAAGTGTGTGCATCATTCCTGGTCGAGCCTTCCACCCACCTCCCCGACCACGGGATGCACAACCACAACGACGCCCATTGACACGCCGCCGCCGAAATCTGTCGATACCATGTGGATTCTCCCGCTCGTCGGTTATGCCGGCTCGGTGATTGGTTTCTGCTTTCTCACCATGGCCATTGCGTCCGGGCTCTACTACCTTTCAGAGCTCGTGGAGGAGAACACCGTCATTGCCAAGCGTCTATTGACGAGGCTGATCTACACGATCATGGTCGTGCAGGCGCTCCTGTGGCTGATTGATGGGCTGCCCTTCTGGCCGTCGCTGCTGGGCATTTTCTGTCATGTGGTCTACTTGGGCAATATGCGCAAGTTCCCGTTCGTCAGGCTCACGGATCCTCTCTTCATCCTGTCCTGTGGTGCGTACCTCCAAAATCCCCCCTCGGCGCCTTAATCTTCTGGTCGGTGTACTGACTTCGTGTCTACGCGCAGTCCTCGTCTTGACCGACCACTACGTCTGGTTCAAGCACTTCTCGAGCGCGCAGACGCGAGCGTACCAACGGTCCTCGTACTATGCACACGTCGACGTACCGAGCTTCACCATGATTGCCTCATACTTTGGGCTATGCGTGTGGCTTGTGCCATTCGCCCTGTTCGTCAGCCTGTCCGCCGGGGACAATGTCCTTCCCACCATGGGCACGGAACCTGTGCGTGGACCAGACGGCAAGTCGAGGCACCAGGGCATGGTCAAGGCTGTCGTCGACTGGGTACGCGGGTTGATCGGGGACAGCCTGTCTGGAATGGATAGGCCATGATGGAGCTGCGCATTGGAGCGCCAGCGCGTGACGAAGCACGCCTCCTATTATCCCCGCGCCGCAGCATCCCTTGGAAGGGATACATAACCCAAGTTGGTAAGTCAAACGCGTCATTTCTTCTTGCACATTCCACTTTGTACGTGATGAACAAACTATTACGCTAGATTGTATTTGACAAGACTTGTCTTGCGTGATCCGAAATTCATAGTTACTCTGACACTGCCTTTCTACAACACTTATACTTGGTTCATGACTTCAGACATGGGAAGCTAATATTGAACAGGAGCCATGCTGCAGCCCCACCCCCCATCGTCCCTCTACGACAACTCGTGGCGTTAGCATCACGGCATCCGCGATGAGCCCTGCCCCGCCTCACACTACAGCACTGTCTTCGACCATTTCACTGTTCTGGCGTATAGCGCGTATCCCGGAATTGTTCGACTTGTACCCTCCAGATACACCGCCACCGGAAATTCCAGCGACTGCGCGCTGACAGACGTCAATATTTGTCCAAGAATGACGGTACTGAACTTTGAACTTGCTGAGCCCGAAAGCAACATCGAACTTGGGAGCACGGCTGGCACCAGGCGGAGGACACACAAGTGGCTTCGATCTACGCGACATGACGATGTGGCGTTAGCTATCGGGAATTGTTCGTTGTTTGGATCGGTCGATGAGCGAGTGATGGATGAGGGAGCACGTCAATGCGGTTATTTATGAACTATGAGGCGATGTATGATACCCCGAAGCCAGCAGTTTATGTACTAATGATGTCTACGTCCGTATGCTGCATGCCAATCTCGCGCCCTGCCTTCTGGTGATCCGGTACCGTGGAATACAGAGCCATCCGTTTTCGAATGGAGCATAAGCAACTCCCACTGAATACTAATACAACGCCATGAAACCTAACAGTGTCGTGTATCATCGATCACCGCCATGTATCGTACAAAAACTCGTTGAGCAAGATGCCCTCCCCCCGAGTCTCACGCCGAGGCGATTCAGGGCTTACCCTGCGTCGCACCAGACCAATACTTCTTGTCCACCTCGTCGCCGGGCGCCTCCTGGCCGCGGTCATGCTTCCTCTCAAAGTCGCGGTTGTGCTCGTCAACCTCGCGTTTCTGCTCCTCGCTCAGCTCCTTGCGGGCATCGGTGCCGGGGACGCTGAGGTTGGAGATCTTGGGCTTGGGTGGCGCGTTGCTGGATGAAGACTCGAGGGGTTCGCCGCCGCCGGTGCGGCCCATGGCGCTCGCGCTTCCTAGGGCGTCGGGCACGCCGTCGGTGCTGGAGCCGGTCGGCTCTTTTGGTGCGCGGAGGATGGTGGTGGCGGCGTGGAAGGGTCGGGTGGTGCGTGCGGGGCCGGCGCCGGGGGTGGCGCCAAGACGGAGGGCGGTTGGCGGGCGGAACGGCATTTTGAATTGGTAGGTGAGATTGTTACTGTTGACTGGACTTGTCTTCTGGTGACAATCGGGAAATTGGGTGGACACGGGTTTATTCCGATTTTCTTGGACGTCAAGGTTCGGCTGGAGTGTTGATGTTTTGGGCTGTTTACTGTACTTGGGAAACGCAGCGCTTTTGAGGTCCACGGGCAAGTGACGTCAAGCTACACCCATGACATCACGACCGGTCAGCCACCACCGGGTGGTGGACTTCGTCCCTACTGACCTCAGTACATTGTGTACTGTACGTCCGTAATCCGAAGCACCAAAGACACGAACCCAATCCGTGACACAAGAACAACAGGGTCAGTTCTCCTCATATTTTCAGATACCGATCGCCGTTCATCATCTGCTCAACACGAGATAGGCGAAGCCAAGGACCCCGCGATACACGGTCAGGTACCGGTCCTCCCTCTCATCCTGCTGCGCACGTATCTCGTCGGCCTTCCCGTCGCGCGGGTTGGCGATGATCCACTCCCTCAGTCCGGCTCGGTGGCTGGATTCAAAAGTATCCCATTCTCTCTGGTCTGCCGTGGCGAGGTGCAGTACCATCCACCCGGCCTCCCGGCACCTCTTGACCAGGCCGTGAAGCGTTGGGATCTCCTCCCCGAACATGGAACGCGCTTCTTCCGTCGGGGCCGACTCCCAGCACATGTCTCCCACAAGGACCCTGCCGCCCTGAGGCACAATCTCGGCCAGCCGCTTCAACATGGCGCTTGTGCCGCCGAGCGCGTGGGATGATCCGATGCAGATGACCCTGTCGGCCGAGTCTCGATAGTTGCTGGCCTCTTGTTCTAGAAGGGTTATTCTGGCCCCGCCAACTTCAGCCGCCTCTCTCCCCCGCTGGAGGGCATTTCTGTCTATGTCAACCCCGATTCCTCTGGCGCCGACCGGTGTGACGGCGCGGATCAGCAACTCTGCCCACCCGCAGCCGAGATCGGCGACGGTCGACGAGGGGCTAATATCAAGGCGTCGAATGAGGTCATCTGCGTGCTCCTCTGACAAAGGCGAGTTCCATCTCAGCCCGGCGTATCGTGCATTTGCGATTTCTAGATCCATGGTGGTCATGTTGACGAGGGTCGCTTCCCGGCGTTCTGTGTGGGGGTTGAACTTTTGAAGTAGGCGTTGGAGGGTGGGAGTCACACGCCCTGAGAGTCATCGGCAATACGAAATGTACGAGAAGTTTGGGGTAGGTACTACCTTACTGCTTTCTGCCTCGTACAGTACACCATCTATTCTGAGCTGTCTGGACGACTTATTCGAATAACTTTCAGTTGGATTTGGAACCATGTTTCTGGCCGCTGACTTGCGGCTCCGCTCCGACCGATTGCCGAATCCCGTCAAGCAGATTCAGAATCAGTGCCCGCGGGCAAAACTGCAAATTATTATGTGCTCAATTCCTACCGCAGGGTGCCTCTTTCGCGCATCGCAAAACGTTGCGTTATCCAGGGGCGGGAACCTTGATGGTCTGTGGGGTCGCCAGACCCTGAATCCCAGAACCCTCGGCAAAGACCATCAAGGTGTCTCTCGAACTCAATGACTTACACTGATAGAACCTGCAATGAGGGACTATGGAGATTCTTGAGTACCTTGATAGGATCGGGGTGGAAGCAGCTATAGCCTCCCAGGACGGAGAGGCCCTCAAGGTGCAAGGGTCTGTCTCACGATGCCTCCACCGACTTGGTTCCCAAATTCCTGGAAGTCCTATTTGGAAGCATATCATTCTCCTCCTTCTGAGTATCCCAGAGAGATGACAATCACCTAGCAATATGAGTCCATCAATCGAAGAGGCGGAAATCTACGATGTCATCATCGTCGGTGCCGGCCCCTGTGGCCTCGCAACGGCTGCCCGCCTCCGTGAGCACGCCCCGGATGCCCTCTTCACAGACGAGGAGCACCGTCGCTACTCGTGGATCGGTAAATACGGCGGTAAGGTCTCCTTGAAACACGTCCGGAGTGGCAAGAAAACGCTCGCCAAAGCAACCCGTCGCCCCGAATACAAGCTTGCCGTCCTGGATGCAACCTCGGGCAGCTGGATGGGCCGGTGGAAGGAGCTCTTCGCCAAATTCGAGATTGCGCATCTTCGCAGCCATATGCTCTGGCATGTTGATCCACTAGATCGGGATGCGCTACTTGCCCATGCGTACCGGACGGGGCGGCAGGATGAGCTGCTGGAGATGCGGCACTGCGTGGGAAGAGAGATCAGCAAGCATGGCAAGAAGAAGCAGAAGGCCACAGGGCCGCGGGCATATGGCGGGAAGTACGTCTGCGTGTCGACTAGGGTTCTTCAACTGATTAGATGATGGGTGCTGACTGAGATGCCAGGCAAACTGGTCGCGTCAAGATCAACCTCAGAGACCGCAACGACTATTGGAATCCTTCCCTATCGCTCTTTGTCGACCATTGTCAGGATGTTGTTGATCGGTACAATCTTGATGACGATCTCGTGCACAAGGAAGCGGTCCGTGACATTGACTATGGCGTCGTCAGGGGTGTCTCTGCTGGCGACGAGAAGCTCTTTACTGTCACGACAGATAATGAGTGCCGTTACGCCAAAATTGTTGTCATGGCTGTCGGACCAGCCAACAAACCAGTCATACCGCGAGCTCCATCCATGCCACAGGATGGTGCCATCCCCCAGGCGTGTCACAGTATGGACATGAACGAATTCCCGGCCTCGATCGTCCAGCAAAGAATGGCCGCGGGTCGTCCGACCAATGTGCTCATCGTCGGTGGTGGTCTTACTTCGGCGCAGCTCTCCGATCTGGCCGTCAGGAGGGGCGTCACCAAGGTCTGGCATATCATGCGCGGGCAGCTTCGGGTCAAGTACTTCGATGTCGACCTGGACTGGATGGGGAAGTACAAGAATGCCGAGCACTCGCGCTTCTGGACGGCCGACTCGGACGAAGAGCGCTTGGAGATCATCAACGAGGCTCGCGGAGGGGGCAGCTTCAACTTTGTATACCACAAGAAGATCAAGAAGCATGTCGCTTCCGGGAAGGTAGAGTTGCGCGAGGAGACCAAACTCAGGGACGCGGCGCTCGAGGAGGTCGACGGGGAAACCAAGTGGACCGTGGAGACGGAGCCTCCCATTGAAAATCTGCCGCGGATGGACTACATTTACTTTGCCACTGGTGTGAAGACTGACTTTACGACTCTTCCGTATCTGCAGACGATTCTTCGAAAGTATCCACTCAAGGGGTACGGGGGTTTCCCGTGTCTCACCGAGGATTTAATGTGGAAGGATGACGTGCCGCTCTTCCTCACTGGACGGCTGGCGGCACTGCAGCTCGGGCCCGCGGCGCCCAACATCGGCGGAGCCAAGCTTGGCGCGGAGAGGATTGCCTGGGCTATTGAGGATCGGATCAAGCCATCTGGGGCAGAGGAGTGGGAGGCTGGGCAGGGGCAGGGCCTCGGGGGTTATCTCTCGGGCCATGGGAACATGTACAGTGCGCTTGTGTGTGAGTGACGGGCGATGGCGATGGGATCGTTCTACTGTCTATGAATAGAAAACTGTCGAGATATCCCATGCTCGTCCAGAAATAAACACCCTTCTTGGTGAAGCAACATGAGACTTCTTCAGGGGGGCTTGGTCCCAGGGGGCAGGCACAGTTCCCCCAGACAAGCTTGCTGATCACTGGCGATGGAATGCGTGTATATCTCGGGGTGTTCGGATATTAGAGAGGACAACGTGTTTGGCTGGGAACGTGCTCGGATGGACTCGATAGATATGTGCTACTCCAACCCTCACTTGCACTTGGGCTGTGCGTCTCATCGTATTAGCCAAAACCGGTCCCCCAATAAGCACCCTTACCTCTTGGGCGCACATCCAAAGTTTCTCCAGGTGTTTCAAAGATGCTCTCGGACCGCAGGACGCCTAACCATAAGTTTGGGTGACATTGGGTTTGACCAGGCTCTCCTGGGCCTCGAAGTCTTACAGACTCCGACTGGTAGGTGGTGGGTTCTGTAATTCCCATCAAGGGGAACACGACGATACCGACTACTTGGTTGGTCTCTCTATGGTCGGCTTTTTGTCAATACTTGGACTGTTAGTATATCGTGGTATCTTTAATCCAAGGCAAAGGGATATTGCATCCTCGGCGTCTGGCTGGGGAATCGGCATCTTGGTTCGACTTTCAGCTGCCATTGCCCGATCGAAGCAGCACCGAAGTGGAGAAAGAAACTGACAGAGCCGCTCTGGTGTTTTTTACTACCAGTACCTGATGTTGATAAGATTTGACAGAGGTCAATTCTTGGGACGTATGCGGGTATGGAATTTCCGAGTATGTGGCGCATTGACTTTGCCTCTTCCGGTCTTGAATAGACCCTCTCAATAAGCGGCGCCCGGGGGGGNGGGGGGGGGGGGGGGGGGGGGGGTTGTCCGCCACCACGCCCACCACCAACCCGAAAGACGAGACTCGGAGAAACTTTTTTTTTAAAAAACAAATCATGCAGATGATGGGTACGTGTGTGTTTTGTTTCGTCTCGGAGACTGCAGACTGTTCTTATTTTTAGCATGGCGTTGAAACTTGGGCTGTGTATGCTTCCATCGTCCACTACGTTGGGAGCTTGTATCGCCGCCATCGGCGTGTATTCCCAGTAGTTTACCACCGCCGGGGTGTCCGAGTCGCCCCCTGAAATAGATCAGTAAGCCTGTAAACTAAAGAACAAATCTTGAACACGAGTCGTTTTTTCAGGTATCAGAATATGACGTATAAAAAATGCGTTGTCGATGAACCCCTGGAAGTATACTTGGTAGTTGGAATATGTAAAAAGGGGCCTGGGTTTGGAGGGCGACAGCCGTTCGAGCTCGGTGGTCGGTGGTCTTCGCTCTGACTCCCTCGCATTTAACTCGGAATACAGGAAATATTAGTATTAATAGTGACTGGACATCTGACAAAGCCTGCGCCGTGTCACTTGGCGATGAAGGGTGGACGAGTTCCAGAGGTGGGCCCTCATACCTTATTGATACCGGCCCTCAATAGTAGACTATAGCTTTGAGCTCGGTCATACGCCACCAACTCCATTCCAAAGACTTCTGAGCATCATGGAGACTGGGATACCATATCCTGATCTCCCTTCTTCCTACATGTAGTTTATAAAGCTAGCCTGCCTTCGACCCTATGGTCGTCTCCTGCCTAAGACCACGACACGACACTCCTCCCTACCACAGTACAACATACAGCACTTCCGCAACATCTCTCCCCGAGAACAGGAAGATCTCCTTTTCAATGGCCACCACGAAGCTCACTCTCGCCGTCCTGGCTCTCACGGCCACCACAGCCCTTGCCGCTCCCGCTCCTCAAGCCGACTGGTGCTATATACTCAGCCAGGACTGCGACAACGGCGAGCATTGGTGCTACATAGAAACTTACGATTGTCCTCGTGCGAAGCGCGATGCCGAGACCGATGCCGAGGCCGTGACCCAGGCCATTTGCCACCGTCCCGGCGGGGAGTGCTTCAAGGCGAAGAGGGCCGCCGACGCCCTGGTCGACAGCATCAAAGAGAGCGACTTCCGGGCACGCTCAGCGGACGAGGACGATGGCGAGCCTGACGAGGCCGATCTTGCCCTTTCCGAGCTCGCTCGGCTCATTGCCCTCTCGAAGAAGGACCCCCAGGCTTTCTACGACGCACTCGAGCTCAAGGACGTCGACCATGGGAAATACACCACTGGCACCAACCAGAAGCGCGGACATTCCGAGGAGGAGAGGCGCTTCTTCTGCTACCGGCCGGGGACTTCGTGCTTCAAGGCCAGGCGTGCGGCCGAGGCTGTGCTCGAGGCTATCGAGGACGAGGGGCGGCAAGATGAGGACGACGTCGTCAAGCGCGACGAAGAAGCTGCAGCTCAGTGGTTCGACTGCGCCCGCGATGGTCAGCCCTGTGCAAAAGCCCAGAGTGCTCTGGAATCCTGGGGATCTGTGGCCCGGAACATCCTCGAGACTCTGGTGGAATAAGTCAGACCCTCCCGTTCCTATATTCGTCTCCCTTTGTTGCCGCCTCAGTGTGCTGACTCTCGCAGATACGAGGAACAACTCTTTTCTCAATCACGAATGGTCATATTGGCAGAGTCTTTTACGATAAATTTATGATGCTCGGCACTCAGGAGACGACAGATCGATCCCCGCGCCGTGGATCGAACACTCATACAACACAAGTGAGCTTGTCTTTTGGTTCTGTTCGTCTCTTTTTTTGGCTTATGGGAAAGGATGGAATGCGCGCCCTGTAAGACTAATACAACTCACGGCGGGAACCCAGTGGACTCTGGCTCGCTCGTTTCACAACTTCCAAAGTGCAAGTGTGCCATTTCCGGCCCGCGTGTTTAGGTTATGGGAGAAGACGAATGAATAAGATTTTTCCTTTGATTGAGGTGTATAGTACAATGGTTATCCGAAGTTTGCAAGGCCCCGGCGCATCATATATCCCACTGTTATCACCTCTCACCAAGTCTCGTCCTAGTCTTGTCAGTTGTTTCCCGTAACTGGCATGTTGATAGGGCTTCTCACAAAGAAAACGGACCACCGATTCTTCTCCCAACACTGCTTTGCCAGGGCCTAGGATCCGTCTGTATTGGCTTACAGACAATTCGTGGAGGAATAGTGGACGCAAGTAGATATTCGTGCTAAAGTGAGGAGAAAGGGTATAGGCAGTCAGCTTCGCTGTGTGTATTGATACCAGCGCCCAGAATCATTGCATACCGGGCTCGTTACTACTGTAGTAGTAAGATGGAGGCTCGAAGCTATCGCTACCTATTTACGCCGCGGAAGGCATCCGCGTCGGCCAAGGAACTAGACTACTCTATTACTACCTTATAGTACTAACTTAAGTCTAGTACCTAGGTACTGTGGTAATATCAGGTACTAGTAGTAATCAGAGACCGCGAACTGCAGTACACCACTACACCTACGTAAATAAGTGGGTCCCTAGTCCACGCGGAGCTCGGAATCAGCACGTAATTCTCCTACGCCGGTACACCCAACTTCCCACGCTAAAAAAAAAAAGAGAAAGTAGAAACGTCACGAAGATAACATGGAAATACTGGCCCTAGTCGGCCCCAAAAATATATATGTAGAGCCTATGACCTATCAAGTCGAATCAAGTCAAATTGCCCTAATTATTTCGACTTGCGTTGTGACCGATCTGAGCTCGGAAAAGCTGTGCTTCGAGTTTGATCAAAGTACCAGGTAATGAATGTCCGGGTGAAATAACGTTATCCGCCTCCACTGCCGGCATGAGATACTGTAGCGCAGATTCATAATATGAAAGGTAGGTGGATTAGAAAGCCGCGTGGTCGTACGTCCGGACGAGTGTGTACCCGCTTCCCGAACGTCCGTGTGGCAGGATCCGCCACTCCGCCCCACAGCAACCCGCCCATCGAATTTTCTATGAGCTCTATCCGTAAAGGTACCCGGACAACTCTGCACTTGTGCTATTACCTAAGTACTCGTATCCGACTGTTTCCTACACTATAACGTTGGTCGGGAATTTTCTACCGTACAACTTGCCAAGATGTATAAACGTGGAGCGGGTCCCCCGCGCTCCTAGTACCTGATTCATCAGCATGCCACTTTCGAGAATTCGAGTCATGGTGTCATCGCTGGGCGTAGCCAAGCTATTACATACTAGTGGTAGTGAAAAGATGTTCTTGTGGAGCAACAACCGCATCATCGCTTCTTTTTGTTTCCCNCCCCCCCCCCCCCCGTAGAGATAAATAGACTGATGGCGCCTCCCCTGATCTGCGGAATCTACACAGCCAAGACGTCCCTCATCCTCCAGTTATAACCTCGGCCTCACCGCATTCTATACACAATGGCCCCCTACATCCAAGATAGCCTCCCGCCATCCCGCTCCAAGACGCCCGTCTCGGTCAAGGAGGGCAAGAGTCTGACCCCCGCCCCCGCCAAGGGCATTTCCTACTTCACACCCGCGCAGGATCCCCCCTCAGGCACCGCCCTGGGCACACAGGATGGCAGCCCCATCCCCAAGCTCTTCCAGCCGCTCAAGATCCGCGGCATCGAGATGCAGAACCGCATCTGGGTGAGCCCCATGTGCCAGTACAGCGCCCACGAGGGCTTCCAGACCATGTGGCACACTACCCACTACGGTGGTATCGCCCAGCGCGGTGTAAGTCACCCCAGGCATGCAACGCATATAGGTATATCCGAACAACTCGGAGCAGCTACGCTGACACATCCAATCGAAACAGCCCGGACTCGTCATGCTCGAGGCTGCGGCAGTCCAGGCACGCGGCCGCATCACCCCCGAGGACTCGGGAATTTGGCTCGACGCCCACATCGACGGCCTCCGCAAGCACGTCGAGTTCGCCCACAGCCAAAACGTCCGCATCGGCATCCAGCTGGCCCACGCCGGCTTCAAAGCCTCCATGGTGGCCCCCTGGCTGAGCGCTAACAGCATCGCCGAGAAGGATGTCGGCGGGTGGCCCGACGATGCCATCGGCCCCAGCAACGAGCCCTTCGACGAGGGCTACCCGACCCCCCGGGCCATGACCCTCGCCGAGATTGATCATGTCAAGAAGGACTTCATCGCCGCTGTCGAGAGGGCTGTTAACGCTGGCTTCGACGTCGTCGAGTTCCATTTCGCACACGGATACCTCGTGCCGAGCTTCATGTCGCCCGCCATCAACAAGCGCACCGACAAGTACGGCGGCAGCTTCGAGAACCGCGTGCGCCTGGCCCTCGAGCTCGTCGAGGGCGCACGCGCCGTCATGCCCGAAAGCATGCCCCTGTTCGTCCGCATCAGCGCCACCGACTGGCTCGACAACAATCCCGAGTACGTCGGCGGGACCTGGAACCTGGACGAGGCCACCAAGCTAGCCCAGCTGCTCGCGGACCGCGGCGTCGACGTCCTGGACGTGTCGAGCGGTGGCATTCACCGTCTGCAGAAGATCAAGGGCGGGCCAGGGTACCAGGCGCCCCTGGCCAAGCACATCAAGAAGGCCGTGGGCGACCGGATGCTCGTCAGCACCGTGGGCAGCATTACGACGGGCATGCTGGCCGAGGAGCTGATTTCGGGCGGCAAGGATGACGACGACACGCCGCTGGACCTCGTGGCTGCGGGACGCGGGTTCCAAAAGAACCCCGGGCTCGTGTGGTCCTGGGCCGATGACCTCGGCGTGTCGATTCAGCTCGCGCATCAGATCGGGTGGGGATTCGGCGGACGTGGAGGCAGGAAGGCGAACGATACGGCCAAGAGCAACATCCCGTAGGGCCAGAAACTAGACTACCTAGGCACCTACATCAGACTAGAGAATAGCATAGCGAAGCATCAATGAGCAAATCGTCAATTTTTTGTTCAGGTCGGCGTGGCATGTACGGTCAATCATTGCGATCCTCCCCATATTGAGAGGGAAGCACCGCACCCAAGATTGCGCGCTGGTGTCTGTTCTCCATTCTGTGTTCCTCGCGATCGGTGGTCGTGGGCGCTCGCACGAGAACGCGCGGCGCCTCGCATCAATTAGTGGGGGAGAAACGTGAACGTTGGTTTTGCGTTGTTCAATATTTTGAATGAAGAAGAGAAGAGAAAAGGAAAGGAAATTTTCGAGCTCGTGGGCCTGCACTTGAAGTCTCCCGCATGGTGGGGCACCTGCTCCGGGGATTTCTTGGCGCCAGAATGGTCAGGCACGAATAGAACGGTGTTATTATTATTGTATACTGTGCAAATGCACTTACTGTACTGGCATGGTCGCTACTTCCTCGTTGAACGCATCATTCCGATAGCCCTCGTCACTCCCTCATCAACCCATGGCCTGACCCCCGCCGCCATCCCAGGACTGATAAAACCGTTGCCTCCATGTAGTATTTTTACTGCCGGGTCTCCTATATTACATAGGTATTCAATCCCAAATCACAATCCTCCTATTGCCCCCGTGCCGCATCCGGAAACGGTTAGACGCCACCCCAGCGACCGCTCAATATTCTTCAGCTTGTGCCGCGCCTGGACCACCGGCATCGTACTCAGCATGCTCAGCACCGGCCTCGCGGCGATGGACCGGACGCTGACCTCCTCCAGCGTCGCGCGGATGTGCTCCCGTACATCAGGGTCTTGGCTCTTGAAGAGCACGAAGACGATCGGCAGCAGCAGGTCGTGATCCCACTTCATGATTTCCTCGAATGTCTGGCACCGATCCCACGCTTGCTTCGTTGTGTCGACGATGTCGAGGTATATTGGTTTGACGTCCGGCATCACGTTCGATACGCGGTCCTGCTGGACGTGGAGACGCGTGAGCGTCTCCAGATACATGGACTCGGTGACGCACGCCTTCAGGTATTGGTGAGGATGCTCATCTTTGGCGTTCCGTGCGGACTGGAAGATCTCCCAGAAGCTGTTGTGCCATTGATGGAGGAGGGCGAAGCGATTCTCTGAAGTGTCCTGCTCCGTATGATGGACTAGGACGTGGTTCGTCACATCCCACCACGTCACCGCTTGATTCACGTCGTCAAATCGCAAGGGCATCTCCTGCACGAGATACTTGTGTTTGCGGCCCAGAGAGCAACCCTGCATCCGATTCTCCGCCATCCGGGACCCGTTGATGCCCAGCCCCAAGGACCAGGGGTGTGTGGTCAGACGTTGCATCGTGTCAAACAGGGCCAGCTCGAGGGTGGAGCATTGCAGCTCGGAGGCCGGGAGGCCCGTCTCCCGCATCTTCTTCTCGAAGTGGCTCTCGATGAGTCTGCGACCATGGTTGAAGTGCGAGTACGCCACCTGCAGGTCACCCCGCAGCATGTCGAAGGTGACGAAGAGCAGGGCCGCCAAGGCGATCCTGAGCATCGTGTCACTGCTGGGCTCGGTGGTCTGGGTGACGGCCCGGATGGCGCGATTATAGTGCAGCAGGGCCAGCCTGTACCCCGTCTGTTCCTGCTCGGGAGTTGTAAATGGGTTGTTGAATGCGTTGCTGGCGGCCCCGATGGCGCAGCATATCTCGCGTACACAGGCCTCGTCCTGGGCAATCTGGCAGGTCAGGGCTGCGAGCGGGTTCATGGGCATTGTGGCATCCTTGCCCAGCGTGAAGGTGAATATCGAGAAAGACTCAAACTCGTCCTGAGCCTTGAACATGGTCAAGATATGGCTAGGCTCTGCCAGCACACGGTAGTCTGGTGAGCGCCTGACAGTCGTGGTGGTGACATTGGCCCGCGTCAGAGGACCTGACCTGACCTGGCCGAGCAAAATGTCACACTGGCGCCCGGAAGCCACGCATCTCTTGCAAGATGGCTTGGCTTCATCACATTTCACATGGCGCTGCCTGCCACGGACGCAAGATCAACAACAGCCCGCGACGAGCATGTGGGGTGGTTGCTGCATGGCTGGGTTGGTAGGTGGTGCGACTTACTTGCATTGCCTGCAGCCCGTTCTGGTCTTTGGGGCTGTTGCCCGTTCCGCCCGGGGCCGGTTTGGCAGAACCATGACCATTACATTGGGTCCGGGCGTCTTCTTCTACAGATCGGCCCAGGTGGGCAGCGTCAGCCAGTATCTTCTGACGGCCAGATGGATGGGAACTGGGAGCGCCCGTTGGGGTAAACGGGGGTTGCTGTTTTACCTTGGACTTAGATGTCCGTTGGAGGACACGAAACTGGTCGGGCGTGGCCTCCTCCTGCTGCTGCTGCTGCTGCTCCTGTAACGGCATATGCAGAGCCGATTCAGTCCTCATCATGGCGGTGACTAGTCTTACCCGCTATGGGAGCTGCGTATTCCGGAGGCTGCTAACGGCGTGACTGACTCTCTTCTCACCGCGGTACGAGCACCCAAGGTGGGTAGCGGCGCCTGTCTTGGTGGGAGTGTTGTGGCAGATTCCAAGTGAGAATGGCAAGTGAAAGTCTGAGAGGGCGTTACCGGCGTCCATGTACCCTTGGGCATTCGGATCTCGAGTCTCGACCACTCGTCGAAGAGCCGGAGAACAGGGAAGCCTCCCCCGGCCCGCTCCCGAAAAGGGGTATGTAGCCAATCAAGGCGCGCCCTGTGCGACATTCCCATTTGGGCGATGTCTCCACTTTTACAAGGCTACTAGTGGCCGTTTTCGTGTAAGCTCGTAACCAACGCTAGTTCCATAGGTAGGCAGTTACTTACTCGTACATTGTTACTACCCAGGGAACTTCCACGCGTAGAGCACGGTCAGCACCTCTGTTACGCATGTCCATAAACAGATGGGTCCTGCGCAAATAGCATGAAACCCTTTCCAGTAATCCTATTCTCCGTACGGATACCCATAATCAGATGCGCCGGGGGAGATTTGTCAACCCGATCGCTCGTTACAGCGACGCGAAGCATAACCATTACGAGGTATAAGAAAGGGGAGAGCCACAGTAGTCCAAGACTCTCGCGCAGCGACTCGCTTTCCGATTCACCCACCTCGCCGTCTTTACCCTCTCGCTTCTTGTCACGTTAGGGCCTTGACAATGGGTTCTGTGCTACCCGCAAGAAGCATAGGCCATGCCGTGGCTTTGATCCTCGTCGTCCTCCTGGCGCGGTTCACGTACAAGCTGATCAAAGTACGATGCCATGTGCGCTCCTTTATCAAGGAGACGGGAATGGTACGAGATCTGATCCTCGTCGGCATCCCGGATCACCAGCGAAGACTAACGGGAGTTGGACATAGACATCCCCACCGCACTCGTTCCTTCTGGGTCATATCCCTGCGATGGCAAAGCTGCTGATGAAGTACCCTCGCGACACGGCCGGCCACAGCATCCCCCTGCTCCTGCTCCAGGAGTACCCCGACCTCCGGGAGAAGGGTCTGGTCTGCATGGACAGCTGGCCGATCGCGAACCCCATGCTCGCGGTGGTTCACCCGGATATGTGTGCCCAGTTCTGTCAGGAGCAGTCGATGCCCAAGGCGCCGCTGATGGATCTCATATTCGGCAGGTTCACCCACAAGCTGGACCTCGTGACCTCGGATGGACCGCATTGGAAGAGGTGGCGCTCCGCCTTCAATCCAGGGTTCTCGAACAAGAATATCCTTTCGTTGGTGCCGGCGATCATCGAGGAGGTCCAGGTCTTCAAGGATACTCTGTCCCAGGCTGCCGACTCCGGCGAGACGTTCGAGTTGCTGAGCCCAGCAGTCAAGGCGGCCTGCGATGTCATCGGCCGTGTCGTGCTGTAAGTGGCGTCCGGTATATCGCGAGAGGCCTGCCACCTCTTCTCTTTTCCTCCCAAAATGTAAAACTGACCCCATGTGCGCACAGGGGAAAGAGGTTGAGGATACAGACAACGGATAGCCCGCTGTTCAACGCGATGAGGAGGCAGCTGGCTGCCATTTGCTTCCCGGAAACAATCCAGCTATGGCGGGACAATCCCATCGCCAACTTCAAGATCTGGAACAACAACCGTATCATGCGCAACGAGCTCATCGAGGATATTCGGACTCAGTTTGACGAGAGCGGCGGTGCCGGGGACCCCAAGACCATCACCCGGCTCGCCATTGACGTTTACCTGAAGGAGAACGGAGACGCCAGCAGCAGCAGCAGCAGCAGCAGCAAAGGGGGACTCAGCCCCAGGGAGCGGCTTCTCCAGGACGACGACTTCCTGCGCGTCGCCCTGGCGCAGATCGAGATCTTCCTGATCGCCGGCCACGATACCACGGCCAGCACGCTCTGCTACATTTACTACCTGCTGCACCGCTACCCCGAGACTGCAGACCGGCTCCGCAAGGAGCACGCAGATGTTCTCGGCGCCGACACACCCTCGGCATTGGCGACAATCACAAGCGACCCGTCCGTCCTGCACCGGCTTCCGTACACCACGGCGGTCATCAAGGAGACACTCAGGATGTACCCAGCCATCGCGAGCGTCCGCGCCGGCGCCCGCAGCTTCCACCTCGTGAACCCGCAGACGCGCAGCCGCTTCCCGACAGATGGCTTCACGCTCATGTCAACATCCCAGGCGACGCAGCGGCTCCCGGAGTACTGGCCGCGACCCGATGAGTTCATTCCCGACCGGTGGCTCGCCGAGGAGGGTGATCCTCTGCGCGCCGGCCACGGCAACAACGCGTTCAGGCCGTTCGAGATGGGGCCGAGGAACTGCATCGGTCAGGAGCTGGCGACGGTGGAGCTCAAGCTCATGCTGGTCATGACGGTGAGGGATCTGGATGTTGTGCCGGCGTATCGCGAGGGTGCGGCAAAGCTGTTTGGGGAGGCGGCGTATCAGTCTCTTGTGCCGAATGAGTTGAACAACCGGCCCAAGGATGGGCTGCCGGTGCGGATCAGGCGACGGAGCTGACGGTGGATGCGGTATCTGTGAGTCGGGGAAGGTTGGATATATGGGACTCGATCGATAGTGATTCCGAGGGAGATGGATGGCTTGATCTCGTAATATATGCAATGGGCAGTTGGAGTAATTATCGTGACAAGAAGATATTTTACTCTTAGGTACTACCTGTAGTACTAGTAGATAGTAAAGAGCATTTCTACTACTGCTGCCTGAGTACTAACGTTAGTAGCTACTAACTTAGTAGGTTACTAACGTTAGTTACTACTACTAGTAATAGTATGTACTAGGTAGGTACTAATTAATAGTACTACTACCTACTAGTGTAGCTACCTAGGTAAACTGGAGTTCCAGGTTCCCGATCGGCCTGCAAACGGACTGACTGCCCCTCATTGAACGCGCGGCTGCTGCTGGTCACAGCATCGTCCCCCCCCAACCCCCCGCCATTCAGCTCGTCATCAGATTCACCCTCATTGATGTAACCGCTCTGCATGCTCGTCCCCTTCCGTCACACCGCATTCCCATCCGTCTCACAGCATAATATTCCCCATCTGCAACGAGACGAGACGAAGCTGCTGAGCTCGCACAATGTCGGACCTCACCTCGCGCGTCGCCAACCTCAACCCGTTCAGCAGCAGCGGCAAGCCCAGGCGCCGCATCGACGACGATGATCGGGGCGACAACATCGACTTTGACAGCACCGGCCACCGCGCTCATGGCTCCGCCCTGCTGCCCAAGGACCAGCTGAGGGTCAGCCGCGCCCTGAGGTCATTCCTCGTCCACCAGAAAGTCCTCGGCGAACAAGAGGCTGGCCTCGACTCGGACTCGTCGACCGACGCCCTGCGCGCCCTCCTCGGCAGTCCCCATATCCAGATTCCCCCGTCAGTTACCGACCGTTCGCACCCGCTTCCCGAGTACTTCATCAGCTCCAGCCATAATACCTATCTCCTGGCCCATCAGCTCTACGGGAGCTCCTGTGCCTCCGCGTACCATGTCGCCATCGAGACCGGGTCGAGGTGCGTCGAGATCGATGCCTGGGATAATAGCGATGACCTCGAGGAGCCCAAGGTGACGCATGGCTTTACCCTCGTCTCCAACATCTCCTTCCGTCTCGTGTGTGAGACTATCCGGGATGTGCTGGACGAGGAGATTGCGGCCGCCGAGAAGACTCCCGGCAGGTCCCCGTCTCCCATCATCCTCTCGCTAGAGAACCATTGTGCTGCCCCCGGCCAATTGCGCCTGGCCCAGATCATGAAGGAGGTATTCGGTGACCGCCTTCTGAGCAAGGCGGTGCGCGATGAGGGGTCCAGGGAGCAGGCCGGGTCGGGCGAGCACGTCACCCTCGCCGAGCTGGGGGCAAAGATCGCCGTCATTGTCGAATACCACATCCCTGGTGAAGTCGAGTCCAGCGATTCCGACTCGAGCGACTCTTCAGATGACGAAGAGGAGAAGGCGGCGCGCAAGCAGTACAGGGACAAGAAGAAGGGAGCTCCCCCTCCTGTCATCATCCCGGAGCTGGCGGAGCTCGGCGTCTACGCGCAGTCGGTCAAGCCGGGCGACAACTCTTGGTTCGAGAATGGTGAACTGACCAACGGCCCACATCACCATCTTATCAACGTGTCCGAGTCAGGCCTCTCGAAGCATCTCCCCGCCAACAGCACCGCCATCGCCAAGCACAATTCCAAGCATCTCATGCGCGTATATCCAAAAGGCACTCGCATCTCCTCCTCCAACCTCAAGCCTGTGCCCTTCTGGGGACTCGGCGCCCAGATCTGCGCTTTGAATTGGCAGACGTACGGCACCAGCAACCAGATCAACGATGCTCTCTTCGATGGCACCGGTGGTTATGTCTTGAAGCCTGCTCCGCTTCGGGCCGGCGGGGATGGAAAACTGAGCTCGGGACGGAAGAAGAAACTTCGTCTCCATGTGGGAGGCGCCACCGACGTTCCCCTCCCAAAAGACGGTGATGCCGATTCGTTCCGCCCGTACGTGACCTGCACGCTGTACCATCCCGACAGCCTCAAGAGCGACCCGCCTAAGCGCAAGACGGCCCCCTACAAGCAGCGCAAGCTAGGCTTCCTCCACCACGGCGAGAATCCACCCGCCACCGACCCCATATGGGACGAGACGCTGGAGTGGGAGTACGACGACAATGAGCTGGTGTTCCTCCGGCTGCTGATCAAGAACGATGAGAGCTGGTCGAAGAACTCGAATATTGCCACGATCGCAGTGCGTCTCTCGTACATGAAGCCTGGGTGGCGGTTCGTGAGAATGAGGGATCTTAAGGGCAGGGAGACCAAGTGCAGCCTGCTGGTCAAGTTAGAGTTTGAGGATGTTTGAGGCTCGGTTTTGAAGCATAATTAGCAGAGCGATTGAAGCGATCCGTGTCCTGCGAGGGATGGTCACCGTTGGATATTGATATGCGGCCTGCAGGTTTCTCCAACTTAGGACATTTGCATTCATTCACACATGATGATCTTGTCGTCCTCTTCACATCGACCCCACGCTGGATGTGTGTGTGGCATCCAATTCTTCCACCAGTCATGTCGTGGCCCCATCCATACCCCATCCTGGACATGCACGTACAAAAAGCTACTCTACATCCCAGGAAACCCATCCCATCTCTAGCCCTCTGCGCCTCCGAGCTCGAGTCTACTACTATCATGGCCCTAGAGGAACACGCGAGTGCTCTCCTGAGCACCCTCGAGAAGGCAAAGCTGGTCCCCGGCTCAGCGGAAAGCCTCATCCCGCCCGGCTTCAAGCCGACAACCAAGCTTGGCATCGCTTTCCACGAGAGGCAGGTCGAGCTAGGGAATTTGTTCCGGACATCGGAGTGTAAGAGCCCGCCGAGTATTACCTTTGAACCTGAGGTGAGGATCCAGCAACTTGGATGTAATCTCTGTTCGGGGGGTCGAATCGTCTGGAGAATGCTAATGAGGGAGAGTGCGTATATAAGGATGGAGTATCAGGGGCGTCTTATATGCTCCTGCTCGTCGACCCCGATGCCCCGACGCCGGATGACCCCAAGTTTGCCTTCTGGCGCCATTGGATCCTGCCTGGTCTGCAACCCGCTGGACAGGCTGCGGCAACGCAAACAAAGGCTCCGTTGACGGCGTATCTTGGCCCGGGTCCGAAAGATGAGTACGTTACCGGGGTATACTTCCCCATACTCAGTACCCCGAGGGTTCCGAGTACCCATGCAATGTTGACGGGCGACATTTTTGCTTACACGGGATACTGTATATAGCTCGAAGCCGCACCGCTACCTATTCCTGCTCTTCCGTGAGCCCGAAGGTCTTGCGTTGTCCGAGGACGACGTCGGGGGCGAGGAGTTTGTCCAGAGGAGGTCATTCGACCCGGCGAGTTTCGTCAGCAAGCACGGCCTGAGCCTGGCCGGCGTGAACTGGATGCTCGGTGCTGGAGATGGCTGGTCCGAGTAGACGGCCGCGGGGCAGAGAGCAGTATGAAGCCGAAGACGGACACGATCTAAACAGAGAGTATAAATAAATCATGTCGTTATACATGATGATATATTCGCAGTTAGACAACACGGTTTCCCCCCTTTGCTTACTTACTTCCACTCCTCCAGCCACGCCTTGACAAACTCTCTCATCTCCTCCATGGTATCCTTGACAGCCTTGGGCGGGACCCCAGGTCTCGTCTCATTGGGGAAGACGCCGTTCTCATCCCAGTGGTGCACCGCATCATCGATGAGGATGACGGGCTCGCTGGGCGTCGACTCCCTGGGCGGCTGCGACAGGGCCTGCACGCCGGCGGCGCGCCAAGGGTCCCACTCGCCGTCGACCCAGGCCAGGCGCGGGTACGAGATGTCGAAGGCGCCGTACTTGTTGATGGCGTCCGTGTTGGCGGGCTCGCTGATGTTGAATGCGTCGCGGCAGATCCGCGTCGAGTACTCGAGGTCGATGAGGCGGGAAATCATGGGCAGGATGTCGTCTGGCGCGCCGGAGCCCGTCTGGAGAAAGCCCCATCTGCAGAGGGGATGATGGTCAGCAGCAACTCGAACGGGTTATTGAACTTCGATCAGAGAGAAGCGAGGGCCGAACTTACTCGGTGCACACTTGGTAAGGCCAGAGACGCCAGGTCTCATCAGGCCCGTCCCTGGCGTACAGTGACGCGTCCGAAGTGCGGAAGTACTCATCCTGCGACTGAGCACCGGAGTGCAAGTTCTGGAAGTGCGTGCCGATCATGTTGAGCATGCGGTCCGCCAGGGGGTCAAGCTCATCCGCGTAGCCAGCAGCCGTGATGATCTCCTCGACATCGGCGCGCTTGGGCTCCTGCTCAGGAAACTGATTCTCGTCGCTGGTGATGGCGTCGCAGTACTTGAAGAAGCCGTCACTGCTGATGGCCGGGTCCCAGTTGTAGCTCTGCAGTAGGGAGATGCCGGCGCCCACGGCGGAGGCGAAGTCGGCGTCGTCGGATGTCTCGCCCATGCCGAAGAGGGCCTTGAGCTTGGCGGCGTACTTGGCGTTGTTGTCCTCGTCCATGAGGATCTTGTCGGCAACGTTGACGAGCTTTCCCTGTGTCTCGGGACATTCGCCCGGGCCGAAGAGGCGTGCGGCCTCATAGTACTCCCAGTAGTCCCAGATGGCGGCGGGGACACCCGAGGAGGAGATGGCGGCGAAGAAGACATCAGGGTAGACGACGCGCAGGAAGGCGACGAAGGATCCCGCGTAGGAGCCGCCGTAGGCGATCCAGGGGACATTCTCCGGGCTGAAGTCGACGTCCTCAAGACCCTCAAACTCGACATGGCGGGCGAAGTAGGCCGTGTCGGCGAGGGCCTGCTCCGTGGTGAGGAAGCGCAGGTTCTCGGTGCTAAAGTCCGGCGTGGGCAGGCTAGAGCCGTAGTAACGGTGCTCGAGGATGACGCCCAGGCCGTCGGTGGCCTTTGCGATCTCGTGGACGATGCCCTTCTCGAGGAAGGGCAGGCGGTCCTCGCCGCTGGTCTCGCCGCCGCTCAGAACGAAGACTGGCCCGCCGGGCTTGTAGAACTGGGCGTCGAACCAGTAGCGCAGCGGGAACGAGCCGTTCGAGTGCGGCTCGTACTTGGTATCGTTATGGAAGTGGTCAATCGGAACCGAGAGGTTGTACTCGGGGTAGACGGCGACGGCGCCCTCCCGTGCTGCCGACGTCGTGACCTTCTTGGTGAGCTCTCCGAGGGGGATTGGGAGGCCGCGCATCGCGAACGCTGGGGACAGTATGCCCGCGAGGAGGCCCACGACGGCCCCTCGCATCATGTCGACGACGGGATAACTAACTGAAAGACTGTCTAGTGTCGTCGTGCGGCAACGCAACGCAGCAATGACTGCGCCAGACCCTCAGTATATACAACAATGATGGATGGCGTATGCAAAGCAATGCCTGTCCTCAGGTAAAAGGCCAGCCCGTAGGTGTCCCATGATTCCGTGCTGAGTATTATAGATTACAGCACCCTATCACCCTGAATTCTGCAGCACAAGGCGCGTGGCCAATGATGAGGCCATTGGTGGGAGTGCCGGGACTTGACGCTGCCAGCCTTCCTGTTTAGGCAAGTATCGTCCAAGGGATACTGTACGTAGAGTAGAGGCCGGGCTTGGCATCCGACCCGGTTTGCCGGCCTCCTCCCGGAAATTAGCAAAAGTGCCTATAAGTAATAAGGCAAGCAAGGCAAGCCACGTAAGACTGCATTACCGGTCCTGGAAGAGAGGATTCCGGGTCGCTCAGAGTTATACATCGTTGTGTGCATGGCTCCCTTTGGCGCCAGTTGCGTTGCTGGGGTTGTACAAGATGGCAATTCTGACGATACACTCACTCTTCGGCATGACTGACTACCGTGTGCGGTCTGGGGTGCTAGATCCCTCTTGATAATGAATAGCCGCACCGGCTAGCCTCCCGATGTTTGAACTCCAGCTGCTCCATGTCAGATGTCTGTGTCTGTGCTTTGGCTGCCTGGTTGACTCTATCCATCCACGTCGACTTGGGTCCGGGACCGAGTTGGAACGAACCAACCCCCTGAAGAAGTAAGTAAATACTCACGCCACCTACTAGACGTTGGGTGCGCCTTGGGTAAACACTGGAATTGCCTCAACCACCGGGCACAGTGCTAGGCAAGGGGCGCCAAATCCCCCAGGGTCAAGAAGACACCCCTATTGTTCAACGCTAGGTATCATGTATATATTCGACGAGCCCTCCAGGGAATCGGAAGTTTCTCTCATGGTCGAACGTACCTAGACTGTCCGCTTCCTATCAGGTGCCTCATCATGCGCTCGGCATTTCTTTTTTGGGATGCTGGACACGTCTATTGTTCTGAGTTGAGGACGTTGACTTGGAAAACCCACCGGTTTATGTCGGCGGCCAAGTACAGCCCATGTCGACACAGCAAGCAAGCTTCATGTTGTCAAAAGTGTGGCTCCCGGCTCAAGTCCACCGTCTACCATACTGTAAGCAGACCCACGGATGGCGTCGGAATTGACCATGCCGTCTTCGATGTCAGCGTGGTCTAAGCAATATCAGTTAGCATGTCCTCGATTCGATGCGCGTGCGCGCGGTAGGCTCCCTCTGGATACACTCAACTCACTGGCGGCCTCATCCCGTTGCCGGGAACTGCGTAAGCCCGTCGAATCAATGACCCGGGGAGAATAAACCCTCTCAAGGCCCGTAAGAACCCGTGGTGTCCAAGTTATAATGGTAACTGACATAACAGCCGACATCGCCAACGAAAAAGCCACGCCTCAAAGCCATTCCCCAAAACACATTGTTCCCGTATTACGCATCCCAACTGCCCAGTTCATCCGACCGTAGATATTGTCATACCTCAAAGGTGATTCTGTGAGTATCGCCATCAGCTGCCTCTGCGTGGCGGAGCGTCTTGCGTCTTCTGCCCAATGCTGACCGTACTGCTAGGTATGTCAATTTAGGGGCTGCTCTTCGCCTGGATGCGGTTCGCTTTCAGGACGAGCCAACCTCATTTCTTGACGGCTCGCCTAGAAACTAACTGACGTCTCGGCTCCGGGTACTCGTAGACAGAACCCGGTGGTGATCAGGCGTTGATCGTGAAGTCTCTGTGAGCTCCCTTCCACTCGGCAAGAAAGCTGACAACACAGGCAGGCCTTGGCCAAGGCTCAGGTGCTTCCCTAGATTGTGGGCTTGCGTCTGCATGAGCTCAATTTTCCTCGAGTCGTGCGGCATCAGTGTAAGATATGTCCGGTGTTGAAATCATCAGCAGGACCACTGCAATCAATGAGGATGTCCAACATCCCAGACACCACACAAAGGACACCTCATCGGATGGGGTGATATTGGCGCCTCAAGAGGCGTCTGCGGCTGATGACCCGGCGCTCCGGCATCGACCGGTGGAGACGCAGCCAGAATCATGCTGCCAGAAGGGTGTTCTTCAATGTTGCCGTGAACCAGACTTGACGAAGCAATGGCATTGGCAAAGCCAGTGGTTGCCCTGCTGGCAGGCTTAGTACTCGTAGGCCGCTGCTTCAACCTCGCCATCTCCCAAGGCATGGCAAGGCCGAAGTGACGTCCTAAGTTCAGAACCTGCTGGAATGTACGTGGACGGGACGATTCCGTGACAAGGTCATGACGAGCTTTTCCAGCCCTACAACGGTCGTCCAAGAAGAGCCTGTAGGCTGTACGTATACTAAATTGTGAGCGGGAGTCACGTCTCACGGCCCAAAAGAGCCTCACGGCTTCTTTGCAAGCCCTGTCCATGCAGCTGACCGGATCAGTCTTACGGATTGGCGATGGCGATTTGGTGATCGGCAACAGGCGGTGGAGACTCCGTGGAAGGGTGAAAGTGCTTGATTTGCTGTCGAGGTGAGCTCGTGACTCTGGTCGTACTCGTACGATGGGGACGATGCGACAAAGACCACCGCTTCAACAAGGGGCGTCTGAGGACCCTAGGGGAAAAGGCGGTGGGATGCCGAGGTTCAATGTTTTGAGGATGGCGTTGCTTTGTGCGAATGTCTCGCCACGGCCGCTTCTCTCGGTTACCTAGTACATACTCGTAGTCGCGCGGCTGAGTCTTATTATTATCTTTCAGATCCGACTGTTCGACACCTTGGCCGAGCTGCCGTGGCACGATGGAGCCGTGCTTGCGTTCAGGTTGGGGGCTGGCGCCGTCATGGTGGTCTGATCAGCATGCACATATCTGTGCATCCCCAAGACAATATTGGGCCCATGAGGAAACAGTGTAACGTCCAGGAGGTGCTGACCAGTGAGTGACGATCGGGACGATGCGGGCAGTAGGGTGTTTCACATCCACAATGTTAGTGTCCTATCGTCAGTGGCTCGTTGGTGTCGGCAACCGCTACACTTCGGAGTCTGTTGGATGCGAATTGGATGCGAATTGGATGCGAAGTGTCTGCGGAAGTCAACTCGTAACATGAGTGTCTCAGGTATCTAGCAGGTACGGCGCTGGGCAGATGGAACGGACCACTTGGCCACCCGTCGGCCATGGCCCGGTATGATTCTGCACACATCTCTGGAAGCTCGATGGAAGCCCGCTTCCATGTGGCAAGGCGAGACACTGGAGAGTCGGTCGTTAACAACAGGTGGTGTGGTGATTCTCGCCGCAAAATGCAAATGAAGCCAAGGCAGCGCCGTCCTGTCGGAGCCAGATGGAGGGACCCAATGTATTTATCTGCCCCTCGTACTGTACCGAGTACGTGCTGCAGGTGCTCAAGAATGATCGGCGGTCGACTCGGGAGGCCTTTCCATTGTCTCTTCGGTGGGAGCAGCAAGCCAGAGATGAAAGGCGTTTTGTTTGGCGGGTGCAGTCCTGGGGCAAATGTGTGGTAGGAGTGGGAAGACTGGATTCCACCGTGTCGCACACTGACTGTCGCAAATGGAAAGGGTTGGGTGCCGTAAGACGGTAAGCGATGCGTCATTGGGTGATGGCGACGATCCGCGCCCATCATGACATCAGCAGCGAGCGCCTGTCCGTACTGTACATACGAGTACATACAGGATCCGTAGGTAGGGACCTACAGTAAGGGAGCAACAGACCCCAGGGGCCCAGATATCTCCACCGGCAGCCAGTGAGGAGGCACCCCTTTGGCAATCTCATTTCCCCCACTGCTAGGGATAGCGCCGGTGCCAAGGAAACACATCATCATTGTATGTGACCGTTGTTACACCTCGACCAGTCTTCTGGTCCCGAAGAATATCGACTTGTAAATACCGCTCGCCCAAAATCAGACTAGCCGACAACATGGAAGATGACCTCGACTCTCGTCTCGGCTCGGCTGGCGGACGGTGATATCATCGAGTGTTTGCCTCTTGGAGTCTGGACAGTTGCCCTGTGCTCCCTACCTACAAGTAACTTGGGTAAAACGACGGATGCCCATCATGCCTGCCGCCTCTCCTGTCTGTGCGCGGACTGGGGAGAAGGACGGGAGAGAGAAAGGGGTGGTGCCCGAGAAGAGCCATCTCTATCCGCACATGCTGTGCGCAGATGGAACCCGCCAACCCGGAAGAGGTAAATGCTTGACGATGGGAGCCAATGCGAATCGAGGGTGGGTTTTCTCGGTTCTGAGGGCTTTCAGGCTGACCGGTCAAACGCATCCCGTCGGCTTGGCGTCGACGCTCGTTGCGGCGTTCGGGACATTTGTTAATTTGGGATTCAGGACCGTCCCCTCCCCTCCACTCCACTCCCCTCCCCCAACGGCAAGTGACTTTGTGGGTGTGCGATTCGGGAGGCGGGTGGTGGGGGACGACGGAAAGCTCCTCCGTTCCAATCCCGAGCAGAACCATCGAAGCATCCATACCTTAGTCCACAAGGGCCAAGGCCATTTTAATTCCAGTGACTAGGGACGATGGTCATAGACTTATAGTAGGACATATGTAAGGCTACGCCACTCATAGACGGATGACGCAGGCAGATATAAGGGAGGAAGCTGCACTGCGGATAGCAGGCTGATGAGCACATACAACCACGTGATGGGTAGCCTTGTGGGTAGCTAGGTACCCGAGGGTACTCGTACTTGTTTGGGTCTCGACGGTCGGTCGCACAAAGATCTGTTACTGCACAGAGACAGGTAGCACATGCATACTACCTATACACGCAATAGCTAGGTACGTTAGTAGTAATTCCCAAGCCATACCGTGATCGCAGTGTCTTGCAAAAAGTCAGGTAGTAGGCCAGTGTTGCGGATGGGGGCTTCTGCAGTGAGGGTCCTTAGTAAGGTCTCCAGCTAGTATAGCTACTTACCCGGCAGAACTAATAGAAATTCATAGTAGTAATACTTCCAGGTTATCAGTAGGTGCCCCCCTTCAGCGCAGGTTGGGCCCCGTTGACACCTGCTGCTGCTGTCCACAATCTGGCCACGCAACCACGGCACTTGTAGTACCTAGGGTAGTGGCGCTGGTTGGTACTGCAACTTGGTGGCAGCTACGGCCGTAGATGTACAGTACCTGATGGATGGGCCTATGGCGTCACTGCCCGCCGATCCGTCGCCCTCCAAGAGTGAGGTGTGGGAAGCTGTCCCTTCTGGCGGTCACAGGCTCACTCACAGCGCCCCGGAGTCCCCAAGGTTGCAACCTGGAACTCATCCCGCGCTGCGTGGTGCCCAAACCCCGGCGCATTTTCCTCGCTTCTCATTTGCTGTTCTTAGATCTGCCCAGAAGCCTTTGGTTTCTTGGGGATTCCCCCGGAATCCTCAGGTGGTCTCTGGACTCCAAAACGCCGTCAGTGCCGTGCCTGCTGAAGCCCTTCTTGCCCGCCCGTGGCTGCACTTTCACTCAACACACGCATTCTCGCCGCTGAAACGTCCGTCCACGGCCCCGGTAGGTCGCTTCAACTTTCGCCCCGGCCAAGACAACCCCGTCTTCGTCTCGTTACCACAGCCCTGGACAATGTTGTACAAGTACCGTACTCGTACATGTACATTTGCAAGAAGCCCCGACCACCAACATCACGTCATAACCTCAACGCATCTCTTTCTCTATCTCTTCCCGCCTGTCTCCCTCGAGAGGGATAAGAAGATAAAAAGAAACATAGTAGTAATAATAGTAGTAAAAAAAAAAAAGAAGAAGAAGAAGAAAGAGAGGACTGTAAAAAGAGCGCGCCAGCTCCACTCCCACTCCATCTTTGGACGGCCAAGCGCGCTCACTCCTCAAAACCACACACACCCAACACTACCACCACCAACCACCCCTCCTCCCCCCCGGGGCGGGCGGCGGGTGGTGGACCACTGTCGATTGTGGACCGTTCCTTCACCGTATCACCCCGTAGACGGACCTGACCTTAACAGCGGCAAGGGAAGATCGAAAAAATTCCACCGACCATCGTTTCCTCCTTCTTCAGACACCAATTACCGAGTCCCTAGGTACGCAAGTACACCCCCCTTCCTCTCCCTTCCTCTTCCCTTCTTATCCCAACATCCATCCCACGCCGTCCTCCCAGGCCGTTCCCACATATTCCGTTTCTTAGCACGATCCGTCGTCCTTCCACCTTCTCCCGCACTGGGTTCTTGGCTTTCTTCGTACTTTTCATCCTACCGTACATACTACTAGTACTGTAGCACGCACTTACTTCTGCACCTGCGCTCCTCCCCGTACCAGATTCGCGACCAACATCAACCTCCACCGCCTCCCCGACGACCAGCCCGGCCTCGATCTCGGATTCTCAGCCGTCACCGTGCAGCCGAATCCCTACCACGGCACAAGCACTCGGTCCAAGTCTTTTATCTTCGTGACGACTTGCCTTGATTCGACCTGGGCACCGTTCGCACCCCGTGCATCCCTTCTCTCACGCGCCTGGCGTCTTGTGGAGAGTCCAGCCCATTTTCCTTGACCGAGGTCGCGCTGGAACGCCGTATCGACTCACAGAAACGCCGAGCCCTCACCTTCTCCTCAGTCGCTGTCTCTCCAGCAATCCGCGTATCGAGCGCGCGGTTGCACACGTGGCAGATACCACCCCGCGGCCTACGACTTGACTCGGTCTTGTCTCTCTCTTTCCGACTTACTGGGACCGGATTTGCGTGAATGGTGCCGTTGCCATTCGCCGCACCGGCCAGTTGTCGATTAGAGAGGAAGCCGGATATAATCTCCGTCGCTTCAATCTCTGTCGAGCCCTTCTCCTAAGCATCCCAGTCAATCCATCTCGACCGGCACCATAATATGGCAGACGACCACGAAATCCGATCCGTCAGCTCCCATGGCGCGACACCTCATCCGGGGTCGCTTTCACGATCCGATTCATCAGCGTCGACAACACCCTCGGACGGTAACGAGACGACGATTCACCAACCCATTCCTACGCGCCCGCGGCTGCCCAGTCGCAAGAGCAGTGGCCCCTTGGTTGTCCCGCGTGACAGCTCCGCGGTGGGCCCTGTCGATGCAGAGTTCGGCCCGGACGATGTCAGGGCCATGAGTCCTAGGCGAACGAGCGAGGACATCGACAAGATGGGAAAGGAAGCACGAGAAGAGCTTCGGAGGTGGGTCACCCAGCTTCCCAAATTTAGGGGAGCAAAATGTTGGCTAACCCAGGTCACAGACATGCCAAGGCACTCCAGGAATCTCTCGTCGCCATTTTTAACCGCATCGAGGCCGTCCGCGAGGAGCATGACAAGCTAGACAGCAACAACAAGTTCCTGCAAAAGTACATTGGCGACCTCATGAGCACAAGTAAAATCACGGCTGCGGGCAGTCGGGGGAAGAAATAGCGAGGTGTCTTCTACACATACGACCCGACGGCCGACGACTCTCGCCCGGATGCCGGCGCTATCCAACCTCGCAACGCCACTTATACATGTCCGTCGTGATCTCGACGCTAGACGAACCCTCCCCGGTCGCTCCACGTCAACCCTCCAGGCCTTCTTCACCCACGAGACGTAAGGCACTTCGAAATGACCTTGAAAGAGCATAATCCAGCCTGTCTTCGTTTCTATTAGACTCTTGAGCCAACATGATACCCGCGCATTACAGCGCTTCGTCTATTTTCTTTGCTTTTCACGCTTTTCTTTTCCCGGCTTGACCAAGGGAGTCCAAGTTGCAACACAAAATCCCGAACACCGATAAGAGGCGGCCGACTGTATTACCATATACACTTGACGAAAGAAATTCATCACTGACAACCCGGTTACCCATCGCATTAAACCGCCTTTGCCTGCACGGGTCTGCGTGGTTCGGACGAAAACGCATATGCGATCCATGCACGCATCATGGGAAAGGGGAGCATTGACGAAGCATACATACACATGGCGTTTTACTTGTTTTATATTTTACCGCGGCGAACGAAATGATTGTTCCAGACGGCGGTCTTCGGCATCCGGCAGCAGGCGCCGAATACAGAGAGGTTTAGAGAATTTCTGGTGGTATTGCATGGACGGACATGGGCATCCATGGGGGGTAAGGGCAATGAAGGTCACATACAAAACGGATAAAAAAACCCAAACAGGTTTCCCGGTGTATGATGATGCATGGTCTAAGTAGCTTTGAGTTGACGATACGCTCCATACAACCAGGCGAAACGAGGGAACCTCTCTGGAGGTCGTCGTTCGTGATATCAGCTGGGACCTAGCGTCACGATAACCAAGCAGGGCCCATCCATCATCTTACTACTAGGAATTAGTAGTCGCTTTGCAATGTCACTAGACTACCTACTTTACTGGTGCTTACCGCTTATATGACCAAGTGCATTTGAGCACACTGTTCAACGCACCACGTTAGGACTAGACGCGGCTGCCTTGGGCTCGATGGCAAGCAACAGTGTCAGCTACACAAAAATTCGCGACCAACATACACAACACACGCCGTGTATACTTTGAAGCGCACTGACAAAGGAGGGACGATGAGTTAAAATACCATCACACTCAGGGTTCCACGGCACTAGACTATCAAGCCAACGAACATATATATATATATATCCCCGACGTTGTTAAAACGCCCAGTTGCGAATCCCATCAGGCCGTGATCAATAACCAACGTTACTAGGGAACGCGCGGATGGTGTATACTAAGGGTAGGTCGGGCCATCTCGGCGCGAGTCCGCTTCCATGGTCGTGGCATTGGACGGCGTTGTCCATGATTTTATCTAAAATAGTGGTAATCGTAGCAGCCTTCGCACCCATCCATCTACCTTCTAATAGGCGTACATGAAAGAAAATCGTCCAACCATACTACTACGACTACTACTAGTAGCAGCTCAAGCCACAATTCTCTCATCAGCAGCCCTCATCCTCGCCCCCTCCAGCACCAAAGGCCCGCCCCCCGCGCCACTAGCATCCAGACTAACAGTGACTTCCTTCCTCCCGCCAATAACCCTGATCGTCTCACCGAGGTTCCTAAAGTCCGTCTCGAAGGTCTGCGCCTGAGGCTCGACCACCTCGCCCCCGGCCGAGATCTCCCGTATCTCGACACTTGGGTAGGGAAGCCAGCCCTCGCGCTGGGGTATCAGCATGAGCGGGATCTCGGCCTCGGTCCCTGGTGTGGACGAGGTGGTGGGTGAGTCGCTGGGGATGATGAAGTGGCCCTTTCGACGGCCGCCGAGGAGCCATGACTCTCCGGGGGCGGAAATCTCGTAGCTGAACTCCCTATCCTCCGCGCGGGTGGTGGTTGTGTCCCAGATGCGCGTCCATTTTAGATGCAGTGTCGCCGAGAGGACCTGGCCAACGACGACAGTAGGGGTGCCGCTAGCGTGATCAGGTAGCGGACTGGGGAGGGGTTTCTGAAGGCGTATATCTGCGGTGTGGACAACGGATACAGATGGTATCTCCACGGGGATCGTGATCGACGCCTTCTCCGAAGACGACGGAATGGGCACTCGAGGATGGGCCTTCAGCCAGTCATCCATGAAGGCACTGACAGCTACTCCAGCGTCGTCCTTGGAACCTGGGACAATGCCAATGCCTCTGAAGTAATCCTTCCATTGGATCCCGCGGAGGAAGGCGGTCGAGACCTCGCTCAGGAGAGCAGCGCGCTCGAGGTCTGCTGCGTGAAGCCCAGCTCTGATATGGCTCACCAGTATGCCTTCGATGGCCCGTTTGTACAGCGCGAGAGGAGATTGTCCAAGGGTCTTGGAAAGCGTGAAACGGAGGAGCTCCTCAATTTCCAAATCCAGTCGGTTGTAGTGTAGCTTCAGACACATGGTCTTTCCGGTTCCTTTGCCGGCCTTCCCGCCGGCCTTGCGCTTGACCTTGTATGACAAAGTCGCAGGTTGCTTGGCAAAAATCTGGACAGCAGAGGAGGGCGGTGTGCCAGACGATGATTCGAAGAGATCCGACTCTAGCAGCTCGCTCGCGTAGAGCCGGAGGGGGCTCCTTGTAGCTGTTGACACACTGAACCGGGAGAAGAGAGCCTCGTGCTTGAAGACATCCTGAACATTGACGTTGAGAGCCAAAGCGATGGGTATCGACATGGCTTTCGCGAAGTAGAACGACTCGCCGTCGTCAGTAGTGTATGTCACTTCGAGCTTCGCCGAGACCACACCATGGTCGTGCTCTGTGGTGAAGGGAAAGCGCACAACTAGTGACGTGTCCTTAGGGACTGGGCCGAAGTAGAACACACCAGCTTCAGGAGGCTTTACAAAGCTGTGGGCCGAGCCCACTACAGTAGCATCCGTCGTCAGGAGGCGAAGGCCGCCGCTTGCTGGCTTCACACGGACTTCGCATCCTGTGAGCGAGTTCCAACCCGTGCTCAATGCGAGGTCCAGTGAGTTGTTCTTGTCGAGAGCAATGTGTTTGCTCGCAGACAGTTCGACGTCGAGAGCGTTCGCACGCTGGTAGAGCTTGACACCTGGCTTCATGAAAATAGTCTCCGTGGGAGATGTTGCTTGCTGGGTGTCACGATCGAAACGCAGTTGTAGATTACCCGACGAGAGGTTGAGGTGGTCGATCCTGTAGTTGCCCGGCACAATGGACTGGTAACATGTTAGAAAACGTGGGATGGAGTAATATATAGATAGGCCTGACTTTACCTTGCACTCAACGCTGATAGTATTCAAACCCCTGCTCAATGACACTTGCTCTCCTCTCCTGAACCAGAGCTCCTTGCTGGGGCCTCCATCTATACTGGCCACCCGCAACGCCGCCGAATCGATGTTGATATCCCCAGGCAGTAGGGACCGCAACTGGAACTTCAAGTCGCAGCTGTCTCGGTTCGCACGATACTCTGGAGCACCAACGACTTCAACGTCGGTGAAAAATATGGCCAATGGAATTTTGGTATCGTTGGGCAATGACTTGGCCAACTCTGTGACGCTCTTAACAGCTTCCGAAATCGGTGACATATCCGGCAGTTCTTTCCGCTGACTCCTGAAAAGAAACGACGACTTATCCTCCAGCCATTCCTTCTCCGCCGCGCAAGCCTTTGTCAGCAGCTTCAGAGCCACGCGGGCGTACTCCTTGGACTGCATCTCCCTGAGACAATGCGAGTGCATGACTAGCATTGACAGCTCTAGCCAGCTCCACCCACTCTCACCAAAGAACTGCGTGGTCATGCTGAACTGGGACGTTGCGGCTCGGTATTCTTTCAGGTGGTATTTCAAGACAGCGAGGTCCGACATGTTGGCATGGACAGAGAAGTCATGCCCGGCCACAGTGAAGTGACGAAGCGCCTTGTCTGTTAAGATCTCGTACAGCCGGTAGAATCCGTCCGACGTTTCAACGGCTGTCTGAAGAAGCTGGCTGGTGATGCCGGCTTGGGATGGAGGCGCAGGTGTTTGGGCACTTGTATCCTTGGCGGGGCCATCGTCGTCAAGGCTGATCTCCTCCATCGCGGGTACATCAGGCTCTCCAACGAGCGGCGCCTCAGCCCAACCATTGCTCCAACCTCGCTTCTTCCCGAGGCCTTCAAGGATGCTTCGCGACAGCAGGTAGAGATCGGCACGTCTGGCAGCGAGCTCCTCCAGCCCGGCTTTGGCAAACAGGGCTTCGTGCGACTCACCCTCCGCGACACTGGCGCGTTGCCCTGGGCCGGGGAAGACGCCCGGGCTCGGAGGAGGCCTTTGAGTTGGGCGGATATGCATCGACGAGGTCCTGGCGGGGTGCAGCATGGTCTTGGGCTCCGGTATCGATGCTTTCTGCTCATCACGGCTTTGGGGACCGAGCGTAGTAGGGGGAATGGGGAGGGCCTTTGTCGAGGTTTGGGCCAGGATCTGCTGTGCTACCGAGAAGGCAAAGGATGCGACAATGTTGTCGACGGCCTCTGTCTGGACCGGGTCCAAGCCATTTGCTAGACCGTCATCCCGCCCGGCGGCGATGGCGGCAGTGACATCTTGTCGCATAACATGCGATACGGCGGGGATGAACTGCAAGGTCCTGCGGCATATCTCTGCCAGCCTCGAGAGGTTTTCTGCCTCTTCGTGCTTCTTCTGAGGGGGGAGTACGCGGGGCGCAACTCCATGAAGGGCCATCTCTTGCTGCTCTCTGAGCTTCGCAAGCAGCTCATCCCGCGTTGACTGAGCATTCGCCAAGCGAAGGAGGAGCGAAATCTGGCGGGAGAATATGTAGCATCGGAAGTCGAAGACGGATACATTGTTGGCCAGGATCATGTCCCGGTAGGCCTTCTTTGTTGAACTGATGGGAATTTCCTCAAACTCCTCCTTGTCGGCTGGCTTGGACTGGAGATCGACGGCCTCTTCGTCCTCCTCCTCACCTCCGAGGGCGCCAGCCAGAATCTTGTCCGTATTCTTCTTCAGCTCCTCGGTAAAGCTCAGCATAACGCCCCCGTGACGCTCGGGCGAACCCGCCTCGGCCTGCTCTTCGACAACAGAGTCCAGTCCGACGCTCAGCTCATCGTATCCCACCAGGGCGTCCTCCACGAGGCCAACATTTTCAAAGCCCCGTGCTAGCCCTTCCTTGAGAATGAAGAAGGTGCAAAAGTTCCACCCGGGAATCGTCCTCTGGGAGTCCTTTTCCTTGATGTCCTCCTCATACTGAGCAACCCTCTTATCGAACGAGATGAGGATGAGATCCTTGAACTTGCCGACAAGGTCGTTCCATGCAAACTCGGCATCAGCATCCGTCTCACTATACCCAGTTGGAACAGCGGGTACCACGCGGGGCAGCAGGTTGTACGGCACATCATTGATGCCAATCCGGATCTGCGCGACGTGGTCCACGGCGCCCTTGCCGGAGCTGTTAAAGTCGGAGCGGAACTTCTCCAGAAGTGGTGTGGTCCCGGTACGCCACCTAGACGAGCTCTTGGCCTCGGTCCCGCCACTCTCCGCCTTGGAGCTGGTCGTCCTGGGTTGGTTGGCGGCGGCCGTATTGGGAATCACGACGTGGACAATGAGCCACTCGGACGCATCGTGCTTCTCCTGGTTGCTGCTCTTCTTGGAGCTGCTCGACGAAGAGATATGTGTCTTGATCCACTCCCGAACCTCGGACCGCACCGAGGTCTTGTACGAGTCGTTGTCGTCGCAGCGCACCAGAAGCACCTTCAAATAGGGGGTCCGTCGGAGTCCCGGGATCTGATGGCGTCTTTGGCTGCCCGCCGTGGGACCTGCTGCCACTGACGAGCTTTCTACGGTCTCGGACGAGGCCGGTCGGCCACCGACGGTCTGTGTCTGGAAGCCATCATCGCGCGTAGTGCTGTTGGATCGTCGGAGAGGTGTGGATGTAGCCGACGCGGCGCTGTCTCCGGCTCGGACGAGATCGACATGGAGGGTCTCGATAGACCGCAGCGGACCTGCGTGCGACTGCCAATGGAGATTATGAAGCGGTAGTCGGGGCACTAGGCCGGGCGCGAGTAGTTTGTAGACGTCGTGGGGATCATGATACTCGACTGCTCCTCGTCAGCTCTGTCTGTGTTGGATGTGTAATGATGTCGTTGCAAGAGGGGGGTGCATGAGGGGCGCAGAACACACCAGTCACCTTGGATGTCGAGAGTTGCTGCTGTTCCATGGCAAGCAGCTGGGCTGTGCCTTTGACATTGCCGGATGTCGAGAATGTCGGGGATGCAGTTGTTGAAGCTTGGCCCAATCCTGGCCTCTTTTGAGGTACGTGTACGAGGTACAGTTGTCGCGAACTGCCCAGGGAGCTCCCAGCCTGGAACCCCTGGGCCTTGGCTTCCAACCCCACGCCTTAGGCCCAAGGCGGTGAGGAAGCACATGACCACATGATTGGCTCAAGCTCTCTGACGGCGTTTCCGAATTGACAGCGGGGTCTGTGGCAGAATTGTGGCGAGGGGCATCATTTTCGAGACTTAAAGCCTGACAACTTAACCCACGAGAACTCGACACTGATCTCGTCAATCTATTTTACTCGCATACATGCCATTTCCGTAATTAATATCATCTATAGTATTTAAGACACGAAAATGTCTACCCTTCAGGCCGTCAAGTATTCCAGAGGCAAGCTGGAGGTCCTCGATCAGCTCCGCCTCCCCCACGAATTCCACTACGATGCCGTCTCCAACAGGACCGAGGCCTTTGACAGCATCGCCTCGATGAGAGTGCGTGGTGCGCCAGCCATCGCCATCGTCGCCAGCCTCGGTCTCGCCGTCGAACTGCACAACGACGGCCTCCCCGTTGAGTCCGTTGAGGACACCATCGCCCGCATCGACGACGCCCTGGACTACCTGAAGACGAGTCGCCCCACGGCCGTGGACCTCACAAACGCCATCAACCAGCTCAAGGCCAAGATACGAGCGCCCGAGAACGCAGACAAGACCTCCATAATCAACGCCTTCATCGAGGAGGCCGAGCTCATTTTCGACAAGGACCTCAAGACCAACATCGCCATTGGCGACGCCGGCGCAGAGTGGCTTCAGGCCAAGGCCGGTGCCTCCACCGACTCGCCCGTCTCCATTCTCACCCACTGCAACACCGGCTCGCTCGCAACCTCCGGCCACGGGACCGCTCTGGGGATAATCCGCTCCCTGCAGACCAAGGGCCTGCTGCGCCATGCCTACTGCACCGAGACCCGTCCCTACAACCAGGGTAGCCGGCTGACAGCCTTCGAGCTGGTCTTTGAAGGGATTCCCAGCACCCTCATCACCGACTCCATGGCGGCCTCATTGTTCCGCACGAAGAAGGCCACCGCCAATATCGCCGCCGTCATCGTAGGTGCCGACCGTGTCGTCCGCAACGGCGACACCGCCAACAAGATTGGCACGTACCAGCTCGCCGTTCTCGCCCGGTATCACGGCATCAAGTTCATCGTAGCCGCGCCCACCACGAGCATCGACCTCGAGACCGAGACTGGCGACGGTATCAAGATCGAGGAGCGTAGGAAGGAGGAGCTCACGCAGATCACCGGCGCGGTGATCCGCCCGGACGGCAGCGTCGACGAGAGCTCCAAGGTAAGGGTAGCCACAGCGGATCAGCGTGTTGGAGTGTGGAACCCAGCGTTCGACGTGACACCTGCCGAACTCATCGATGCCGTCGTGACCGAGAAGGGTCCGGTCGAGAAGGGTCCGGATGGGTCCTTTGACTTTAGTAACATTATGCCAGAGAGATGGGCAAATGTGGTCGGCGCTTAGATCGGAGGGGTGCGTCTTCGGCCGGTGATGGATTATGCAAAAAAAAAAGTAGATACCATGCTAGAACGCTCAATTCTTAATTACCCACCACTTGTCCTGGGTCGCAGCTCTCAGTTGCCCAGGGCGTTCAGGACCAGCTTCTGGTAGCCCTCCACTGCTGTTTCGAGGTCGCCGACGGTGATGTTCTCGCGGGGTCCGTGAGCAACGAGAATGGTCCCTGGGCCGTAGAGATATCTTGTGAATCCGCCCTGGAGATGAGGGACGTCAGTTCCGTAGTTGGCAACCATGGTCTCGAAGCCTGTTTCTCGAGTTAGCATCACTCACATATACCCGGGAGAAAAGAAAGACCGGCAGCTCACCATCTACGTCGCAGTTAGTCTCCACAAACCCGTAGCTTTGGCCGCAATGGAATGTGAAAGCCTCTTCGTCCACCTCATCCAAGATGGCCTGGATCCTCTGCCGCACAACCTCGCCCCCAGACTTCTGCGGACCCAAAGCAACCCGCACCATGATACCCGCAGAGGCGTGCTCGGGAATCACATTCTCCGCGACACCGCCCTCTATGACTCCGAGGTTGACAGTAGTGTTTCCAAACCGCTCGCTGCTCCCCAAGTCGGCGCTCAGGACCTTGGACATGGCACGCACCATTAGCTCGTTGGCCGACTTGGCCAGCCAGGGATACCCGCTGTGTCCGGCCTCACCCTGGGCCTCGAGATGGCAGAACAGGGCGCCCTTGTGGCCGCACGCCAGCTTGTTCTCCGTGGGCTCGCCAAAGATGACGGCGTCAAAGTGCGGCGGGTGGTCCACGCCGTCGAGCGAGTCGTTAAACCAACGCATGCCCTCACCAGATACCTCCTCGCCGACAACGAAGAGTAGCATCACATCGTCGGCAGACACCTTACCCGCATCGAGAAGCTCGTCCAAGGCGGTCACCATGGCGGCTATGCTGGCCTTGGCATCGACGCTGCCGCGGCCACTGATCATTGTGCTCTTGGTGACCTCTCCATCCTCGATACTGTAGGGTATATGCGGCGGGACGGTATCGATGTGGCTGGTGAGGAGCACCTTGGGGTCTGGCACGTCCACGTCTGATGGCCATGCGATGATGTTCAGGCGCTCGTGGCCCTCGGGGGTGTTTTCTCGCGGCGGCACAAATTGGATGTTCGAGGTCCACCCCTTGTCGAAGAAGTAGTCGGCAAGCCACTCGCCAACCTCCTGCTCCAACCCCGAGGTTGACTTAATCGAGACGAGAGATTTGTGGAGGGAGAGCAGCTTCGATCGGTATGGGGGTGCATCATCATCGGATTGGGAGGAGAGCAAAGGGCTGCTTCCGAGGGGCAATTGCTGATCAGTGCAGATGGCGCTGGACGCGCATAGGAGAGCGGAAGCTATGATGGAGGTTCGCATAGCGGCAGCGGCTTCGTCAACGACTGTGGTGGTGAGCTAAGGTGTTTCCTACGAGTAGGTAATTGGTGGTGGTGTGTGGTGGTGGTGATGTGTGGGTGGTTGGAGCTTGGCCGGAGCTGAGCTTGGGGAATGCCCCAACCACCAGCCGGCACCAGCTGCATTATTACGTAGCCTCCTAGGTACCTAGGTAGCACTAACTTAATTACTAGCCAAGCTCCGCACTGCTTTTATCGGCCACTCGGACATTTCGAGACAGCACTTGTCCACGCCGTCTACTACCAAGGTACTTTGAGCGTAAAAGCATTATGTGCTTAAATTGCAATTCATGATGGGAGGCGGTTCATCTCAACCGCATATTCGACTCTGTTTAACAGGGATAGCTGACAACTGCCCGGATTCTTTACTTCAAGTACTGGCCAACCCTTAGCCGCCGCACCTGTTGACGAGTTAGCATCGAATAAGGTATGGCAAAGTTAGCAGAGAGGGTAGACTTATCCCCTCACCATAGGGGGGCTGTCCTCCCACCATTTCAGGCACGAGGACAGCCGGGGCTGCCTCCCTGCTTGGCTTGCCCCTTGATCCAATATGAAAGGACGGGACGAGGCTTAGGATCCTGGGAGCAGGTCCTTTACGCCACAGTACCAACACCGCCGGACAAGTACGAAACTTTGACTCCAACACGAGATGGGTCCCAGTGATGCAAGCAATCGTGACGAGGAATAAGCACCCAGAGACGCCAGTGCCTATGTACCGGTATCGCCTCTCCCAAACAAGTATCGCAAAATCCCGATGCCGTCGTATGTTTTCCGCGCAGTCGCGCCATAGCCTTCCAAGAGTCCAGGACCGGTACCGAGAGCTCCTTCTGTTTGTGTTGCGCTGCCAACAAGGATTGGTTTTTGATTTCCTCTCCAGATGCTCTTCACAGAGCGAGCAAGGAGGGCATTCCGCACGGCCAAAAGACATCCATAAAAGCCGAGCTATCGTCTCCAGGTACACCACAAGAGTGCGAACCGGAGGGAGCTGTCGCAAATCGGGACGACCGCGACAAGTGACTGGCGCCTTCCTGAGCCGCAGGACGGAGCCTACGGCCGGACGTTAATGCGCTTGGCCAGGCCAGATGCAACCAGCATCACACACCGGTAGCTACTGCTGTGGTGCGGTACAGGGAGCCACGGGAAGAAGTGCAGGTTGGTTGCAGTGGTTGCCATGAACAGCGACGACGGGACTTGTACGAGTTTGAGGGTACCGAGAGCTTTCGCAGAATGGCGAAGGATATGATCAGCCGTTTTCGTTTCCGTGTGTAGCCTGAAGTCCTTGCAACCCAACTGGCTCGCGGGCAAGTGGGCTTTCCGGCAAAGCAGCATTTCAGGGCGGAGAATGTCGAAACGCTTGGCTGATTGTTTGTGGCCAGTTCTGTGCTCAAACCCTCTCTTCTCGTACTTCCGACGCCTTTGCCGCCAAGGCTCGACCCGGAGGTCAAGCTCATAGCAGACCAGCAACTTCCGCACCCTCAAACCGACAGCACCTCCTGGACGGCCTACTCTTGACCATTGTGCTAGTTCCAGCGGGCAGGGCCGACGAGCGTCCTCAGA
This sequence comes from Hapsidospora chrysogenum ATCC 11550, assembly GCA_000769265.1. Lineage (NCBI taxonomy): Eukaryota > Fungi > Ascomycota > Sordariomycetes > Hypocreales > Bionectriaceae > Hapsidospora > Hapsidospora chrysogena. The sequence goes on from JPKY01000002.1 coordinate 344,462, forward strand.
CCAGAGGCTCTTACCGATACGGCTCATGGCATCCCCCCTCTTGCGCACCGTGAGGTGACTGGGCTGTCCTCCCCGGCAGTCCGTCGGCGTAGGTGTTCCGTTCAGCCTTCCGCTTATTCAGCGGTGTCGGTCTCCTGGTACAACCCGGCCAACTTAGAAGGCGGTTCGAACGACAAGAGCGCAAAACTGAAAACCACGTGTATACTTAGGGTTAAGTTCCGAAACATCGTTCCCCCGGGCTAGGCTGGACCTCGAGGAATCGACGGCAAGAGACCACGGTGAATCCAAATGCGGCTGGCAGCGAGGTCCTGATACAGGCTCGAGAGCGGCACACCGTGGGCAAACCAGCCTGTGAGGGGGGTCTACGATAGACATTCCTTGCGGAAAACGAGAATCGGAGGACTGTGGGGGAGGCGACGCGCATTGTTGTGTTGCCCTGGGAAGGGCGACGAAGGAGCTCGGTGGCGACGATTCTTGGAACTCCGCTTCGGAAGGAGTCTGACGTGACGAAAAAAGAGACAACGCCTGGGGCCGACGGGTGCGAAGTATTGAATGAGGTTGAGGTGGTTGATGGTTTTATCCGTGCAGCAGAAGTTGAGAAGACGGTGATAGTAAACCGAGGTGTGTGGAGGTATGAATAGAGGACGCGCGGACCCACTTTTTGAGGCTAGGCTCACACGAACCCATTTCGCGACGCGTTCGCACGTGACTGGAGCACACCCTCCACTCTTTAGGCTCCAGGTACCTTAGGTAGGTACCTTATGCAGACCAGTACATGATGCGGTGCATAACTACTATTAGTGCCGAGCGATACACAACTTGAAGTTCGCCCGTGTTCACTTCATCCATTTACTCTCCGCCATTTGTTTTGGTGTGTCCATGCTATCGATATTACGTATGAATCATTTTGGCTGATACATATCCCCCGCCTCAAGCCTGCGATAATGACCGAGAATTCAAATCCGCAGCATCAGCAGTCCAAACTTGTCCAGGGACTTGTAGAGGCTGGGAAGAAGGCCTTCGATCCTTCACTTGATGCCACCTTGCGCGACGCCGGTATCAAGGAGTACAACGAACTCGTCGAGAGGTAGGTGCAGAAGGCTCGGCACAATACGCCCTCGGCAAATCTGACACTTGTTCAGAACCGAGACTTGGGTCTTGCTTCACGCCTTGAATCCTCTGATCCGGCCAAATGTGCTCCCACCATGGCTTTCGCAGGCCTTCATGCAGACGCTCACCCTGCTTCCGCTGAGGCCCGACGGTGTCCGGGGAACGTTGGAGTTCGTCTTCTCGGTCCACCCGAGTAACTCTTCCCGGATACCCGACTCAGCAACGCCTCAGACGCAAGGCGCGACTATTACCCACGAAGCCGTGGCAATGGCAACCAAACTACTGTCTTCAGTCCCTTCCTCCATGACACCTCAAGCGTGGTTCGAAGGTATATCGTCACAGATATGCCGATTAATGGACGGAGTGGACGGCCCTGAGCTGTCTCGTACGGCAGCCCAGATCGTAGGGTTCGGGATCCTCGGCAAGAAACAGCTTGGTGCTCCTGGTGGGTGCTTTCTTGGTTTGAACCTGATGGCGGCAATGGGACGGTGACTAATACTACCGCAGGAGCTCCTGGCTGGGCAGTCTTTGTTCAGCCGCTTCTGGAAACCATCAACCCTTCTCTGAGACAAACGCCAGAGCCGATGCTGGGTGGTGATCAGGATGAGGTCATTGACCTGAGCCGAGATCGGGTCCTCGTCACGGCGGAATCTCTAGAGGTCGCGTTACGTCGCCTTAAAGTCCTAATCTTGTCCAATCCGTCACCAGGCCTATGTAGACGACTGCTCAAGCCTGTCCTGGCACAAATCTGGGCTTTGGCATCGTGGTCGAGCCTGTCGTCAGGGGAAGACAGCCCTCAGAGTGCAGCAAAAGCTTTGCTAGAGACTTACCTTAGGCTCTTTGGCGACAGTGAGACAGTGGCCGTATTGGTTACAAACGCGCTCTGCAGAGGGTCGCTGCCCGAAGACGATACTCCATGGGATTACCGGCCCGCACAGAATGGAATGGTGGACATCGTGGCCAAGCGCTCCGGGGCGACGTCCCAAGACGTCAACTGGGGAGATGTGGAGAAGAGGGCCGTGGTGCTGGCATACACAATAGTCACCGCCTGCTCGGAGAAGGATGTGTCCGCTGTATTTCTCGATCTCCTCCGCCGATGGATCAAGACGTCCGGGGAGCCATCCGGAACCGGTCTCCCGACAAGCACAACTGAAGATGTAAGGGGGCCGGAGCCCGCTCTTCAAGACTTGTTCGAAGTGACATTACTGCAAAAGTTGCTCGAAAAAGCCCCGGAGAAGCTCGTCAGTCGCTTTGACCAACTTCTGGAACTAATAGTTCAGGTTCTACAAGCTGATGACCAAGCTGCACTGGCGGATGACCTGGTCGGTGTCGTTCTTAGCTTATTGAACATGGTTGTGACGGCACCAACCTTCAACAAATCAAGCATCGACCAGGACCTGCTGAGAATCATTGAAGCATCTCTCGACAGGATCGGCAGAGAAGACCGAGGACAAACATCACAAACCGCTTCAAATTTGGCGCTGCTGCTGAAATACCGTGGCGATTTGGATCAGGATGAAGAGGCAACATCAGCGCTCAGCAGTCGTCAGATCGAAGATCGTCGAACCTACAACCTCGCCATGAACTACATCACAGGAACGGACAATCCGCCTCCCGTGGTCTCGGAAGGGCTCAACCTCCTCTCTGGACTGATACTGGCGGGGAGTCCGGCATTGGACGTTACGGCGGTCAATGTTCTCATGTGCAACTTACTCACCAACAATGAGGACTATATCAACCTCCGGGTCGTCAAGATCTTTACGCAGCTGGCAAACAAGCATCCGAAATCCACGACCAAAGAACTACTCGACCACTACCTCGACGCGCAGGAGAAAGCGTCTACCGCTACCCGCCTCAGGTTTGGTGAGGCCCTGCTTCAGGTGATTGAGCGGCTCGGGCAGACCTTCAGCGGTGATGTTGCGAAGCAAGTCGGCGAAACTCTGCTCTCTATTGCTGGGCGGCGAGGGTACCGTCCCAAAACGCAGGCGAAGCAAGCACGGGAAGAGAGGTTACGCGAGCTGAAGAAAAAGAAGGGAGAGGTTCAGGACGATGACGAGGATATGGAGGAGCATGAGGACATGACCGAAGAAGAAAAGGCGACCAACGACATCCTGGCCCAGATCGTGCAAGGATGGGACAGCAAGAGGGGAGCCGAGGACATCCGTATGCGCACATCAGCCCTGTCGATATTTGGGACGGCACTAGAGACCAATATCGGGGGTCTTGGTCCCACGCTTGCATCCGGCGGTATTGATCTCTGCATCAATATACTCACATTAGAACCGGAGATGGAGAAGGGAATCCTGCGGAGAGCGGCCATTATAGCCGTCCTCAGCTTCATCAGGGCACTGCAAAAGGCAAAAGAGTCTGGTCAGTCCCTGGGGTTCGGCCTCGCCGACTCGAGCCGTGAGGACATTATGCGGACATTGCAGTACATTGCGGGGACTGATAACGACGGGCTTGTGCAGCAGCACGCACATGACGTGGTCGAGAGCCTCGAAAACTGGCAGATGTCGAGCCTGCTCTCGGCAGCGCAGGCAACGGAAACGCCGGGACTTGGCAGGCTGGCTGGTCTGAATGTCAACCCAGAGGATATTATTCCGGATCCTTCTGGGCGGCCTCGTCCAAGGATCGAGGAAGTGGAATAAGAAACTCGCCATGGAATCGCGGCTGAAACACGAGTAATATCGAATGCTGGTGTGGTGGGGGTTCCTCGCGGGCAGCTGCATAGTCACCGACTGGAGCTGGGGGACGGCTGCGGGAATGAGCGTCAGAGATAGATAAAAGCGACGACTCAAAAGGGCGCCACATCGGCTTCCGGAGAGGGCGCTTATCGTGGGGTTCTCGGGAGAGGCATGGTACCGTGTAACACTGTTCTTTTGGCGGAATTTGCGAGAACTCACCAGCCGGGGGGAGGGGGGGGGAGTTCGTTCGGCACGAGGCTCAAACGCGGTTGAGCCGCCAGGCTTGAGCACGGTCTCGAGTGCGGGCAGGCATCACGCCTGTAACACGACAAGGGCAGGGGCTCTGGTCCTCTAGATCTTGAAACGTCCACTACTGTACGGACGTACTACGTACTGGGCATCGGAGATGAATCGCAAATTCGATCCACAGATCGTTGTCTTCAGGAACTGGCGGGAATGTGGGCAGAGACTATTGTGCCGACGATGCCTGGTGCCGGTGGTACTCGAGGCCTTAGTGCGACGGTACACGACGACAACGCCCCTCGAGGGCGTGATCCGATTCGACAAATGCGAAAGCCGGTTACCACCAGAGAATCAAAGGAGGACGGACATGCGTGGACATTGGGACGTGAAGGCGACGTTGGGCTGCGTGCGACTGCTGAGCGCTTACGATACGGGAGGGGGTGTTTCGTTTCGGCGCGTCTCCCTCGTCAGAGCCGTCGCAAGTCGGTATGACGTTGGAAATTGGTCGATGCAATCAATGGCTGGAATTCCAACATAATGGCGGCATTCGGCTGGTCCCTGGGATCGCCTGGGTGGGGACCGTGGGATGCGTGAGTTGAGGAGATGAAGCGATTGGTCTGAGGGCGTGTCGCAGAACCGCGCCGTACCTGCATAAGCTCCCCTCATGTTGCTCTTGGCCTTTTATCCTTCTGGACCCAGAGCTTCACCGAAGCGTTTCAAGCTCGCAAGACAGGGAACCCTCGACTCCTCAACGGCTCGACTGGCCAATCCGGCATACATCCGAATACTTGATACACCCACAGCACGGCGAAGCGCATTAGGCCCCTCCCCCCAACCCGGTCCCTTTCCCTGTTGTGTTTCCTGGCCCTGGCCCTGTCGCTCTCCAGCCCACTTTCGAGACTGGGCGTCTATGTGATGGGGAGACGTATGCAATACGTTCGCTAATACGAGTACTAGACGTAATACCGGTAACACTAGGTAGCGACCGTATACGACTCCTAGTGACTAGGGCCCCTCCCCATACCAAACGCCTGAAGCGACCGGGGGCCCTATGGGTAGTGGCCCCATCATGATACTTGAAATCTCGAGCCTCCTCTTCACTTCGTCTCCCCCCCCCTTTTTTCCCTCTCTTCCTCTTTTCTTTTCCTTCTTAAGCGTCTTTCGATTCTAACCTCTCCCAGTCTTTCTTTCTCTCCAAGGTCTCCAAGACTTTGTCACATTCATTTCTTGCGCCCTTTGGCATTTCCATTCTCTTTTGGCAGCGCCAAACAAGACACGTCCGTTCTCTCATCTACCCGGGAAAGCAACAGCTCTCTCTGTCTTCCTCCCCCGAGGCTGTGCATCTTGTGTCGTTCTTTCTGAACAAACCATTTGTGTCTCTTTTGAGCTCCTTGCGGAATAGATTTTCGCTCGCCTGTTTTTACTTTTCACATCTACCTCCTGGAGAGCTGGCATAGGAAGACTGTCTAGGCGACACGCTTCTCGCGAACCCCTCAAGAGCAAGTCTCAGGACAACAACGACAACAGCAGCCCCCCAACTTTTTAAAAGATTTACATACTCCAAGCAAAGATGAAGGTCGCCGCTACTGCTCTTGGCCTCATGGCTGCCGTGGCCAACGCCCGCCACTTCCAGCCCCTTCAGGTCTGGCACCACAGGCGCCAGGCCAACAGCACTGACACCATCCCTGCCCCTGGTGAAGACGCCACAACCGTTCCTACTCCCATCGTGACTCCGCCCGTCGTCCCCCCTATCGAGACCAGCTTGGGCAATCTCAACCAGACGACTCCGGCCCCTGGGACGCCGACCGAGGGTGCTGGAGACCAGACTCCGGGCGTCAGCTTTACTACAACCACCACCGCGATCATCTCGGAGATCACCAAGACCATTACCGAGGCCAACACCGTCACCACCACCGTCATTCAATCTACCATCATCTCCACCATCGTCGTCCCCTGCACCACGGAGCCGGGCGCCGAAGAGACCGCCGACTCCGGCAGTGGCAAGGACTCCCAACGCCCCGAGCCCACCGAAGCCCCCGAGCCCACCGAAGCCTCCCAGCCCAGCACCATCACAGATAAGCCCAAGCCTGAGGAGACCGCCACCGTCACGTCCACCAGCACCCTCACCACCACTGTCACCATCGACGCCCCCCAAGACTCCTGTGCGGCGGCCTCGCCCAACGATGGGGACGGGCCCGTCGGCGCCAACGCGGACGACGCCTGCGAGTGCCCCTCCTCAGTCGTCACAGTCACCGCGCCCGCGTCTACCGTCTTTGTCACCATCGGCGGCGACAAGCCCGCTCCCACCGCCGTCAAGGAGGAGCCCTCTTCCTCTGCCGTTGCTGATGGCGACAAGAATGAGGCCGCCAAGGGTGACAATGACGGCGATGACGGCGATGACGAGGACGAGGATGAGTGCGAGGCCACCCCCGATGAGGACGACGACGAGGACGACGACGAGGACGACGGCGAGGACGCGGACGAGGATGACATCGGTGATGATGTGGATGATGATGACGACGAGGATGCGTGCGATCCGGAGGAGCCTGAGCCCGAGCCGACCGTCTCCGTGCCCTTCCCTAGCGGCAACGGCACCATTCCCACTCCCACTCCCACTCCCACCCCCAGCGGCTTCGTGCGCCGCTTCTACTAAGCCCACCCAGAGAGTAGCCCCTCTCTCCCTAGCAGCCTGAACAAGGGGGGAGAAGGTGCCCATTCCTGATGCCCGGGGGGGGGGGGGGGGGGGTTTGTCGTTGCGCCAATCTCACGGCCAGCCAGATAGTCCTGTTCTGGATCAAACAATTGGTTCGGTCCTATATTTGTACGATGAGCCCGTGTTGGTGGGATACAGGATATCCAGGTCTTACTTTCTTCAAATGTTGTCGGGTTCGGGTTTCCCTTTCATCATTTCCTCTTTTCCGTCTTGGATTATACATAAGTCTCGTGTGAGGCGGGGAGTTCATCCTGGGCCGAAATAAGAAAACAAAATGAAAAGCAAAAATTGAGGATGCATGCCGAACACAAGCGAAAAAAAAGGAAACAAAAAAACCGAGAATCCCCTTATGTCGTAGGATATATGATATGAAGTCGTGTGAATCCTCCCCTTTCCGTGGCTTAGTCCCCAAATGTCAGTCCAGTAACGCCCTCGCTAATCATGTTGACGCCTTTGATCACGCCTGATGACTACCAAATTGTTTATCCAAGCACCACTCCATCGTACTTCTCCTGATCGAGGTGCCGTAGGAGAACACTCCGCAGCGCGGCGCCACTGCTCGCCATCTGCGGCACCAAGCCCTCCGTCTGGGCAAGGTTGGTCTTGATGCTGTCCACATGGCCGCTAAGCTGCAACGCCAGGGCCTTGAGCTCCTCGTCATCCAGATCCTGCCCATAACTGTCAGCAGATATACCCTAGCAGGTGCATACAGCTACAGGTCTGGTTAGCCACGTACCTTGAATACCGCTCCAGGCGGCATGGACCCCTCTCCATCATCAAACACCATCTCCACATCCTCCTCTCTCTTCTCCCGTGCCACCGCCGCCTCAGGCGCCAGCACATGCGCCTTCTTCAACTGCTCCCTCTGCTGCCTCGCCTGACCCCTGGCGCCAGCCTCGAGGTTCCTCAGCGTCTTGTAGTCCCGCTCCAGCTCCCTCTCCATCCGCTCCTTTTCCTTCCGCAGTAGCTCCACCGCATGCAGCGCAGGATCGAGCTGCCTCTGGAGCGCCCGGGAACCACCTAGCACACTCTCAAAGTCAAGCTCAGCCTCGTGCCCGCCATTCCGGCCGCGTCTTCCCTTCTTCCGCGGACCACCACCCGCAGCAGCCAGCGCGGCGGGAGGGGGAAAGGGCAGGCCGCGGTGGAGTTTGCGTGAGATGCGCCTGTGCAGTAGGGAGAGCGCGGACGAGGTGTGTTGCCGGCGCAGGTGGGTGCTTGCGAGGCGCTGCATGATGGGACGGTGTGCGAGGGCGAGGGTCTCGGTGGCGGCGGCGATGGAGGGGTCGGATAGAGGTCTCCATTTTGCGTCGATGGTGGATTGCTTGACTCCGCGGATGCGCGGGACGATGTGCGCGTACGGGTTTGGGGGTGCCTCCGCTTCGAGTTGGGCGATCTGGCTGGAGCGATGGCGGGTAGATGTCTCGGGTTGTTCGGATTCTTCGTCGACAGCTGCCTTAGATCTTCGTCTCGAGGGGGACGTCTCTTGATCGCCTGGAGACGTGCGATTCCGTGTCGGGCGGCCTCGCTTTCGAGACGGAGCGCCATCCACTGCTTCGGTTCCCTGGTCTTCTCTTGATTCCGCTGCCCTGGTGGAATTGGTGTTTGCTTCCGCAGTTGCTGCGTCTTGTAATGACGGTCGACCACGCTTTCGCTTAGCGGGGGGCTGCTGTTCCTCTGCCTGCTGTGGTTCGTCTGCCTTCTGAAGAGAGACTCTAGGCTTCTTTTTCTTGGTCGCCTTTTTCCGAGTTGGACTGGACGGTTCTATCTGTTGGTCCCCCGCTTGATCGGCCACCTCATTCCCCCTCCTCTGCGGCCGCATGCGCTTGCTCTTGAGCGGCCCTTCTACTGCCGGTGGGGGCCCCTCCTTTGCGCCCAGCGATGATGGCCTTCCTCTCTTGCGTGGCTTTGGCTTGGGATCTGTAGGCGGCGCTTCCGCGTTGGAGTCGAGACTCTTTCGCGGGCGTCCACGTTTCCGGGGCCGACTCTCCGCTTCGGCATCGGCCTCGTGCTCTTCGACATTCTGCCGCGACGCGTCGGCGGACGCGTTGGACTGGATCGAGAGGCGAGCGCGCCTAGGGGAAGCTGATTTGCGGGCCTTTTTCATCGTTAGCAGAAAGTGACTACCAACTGGTAACAAAAAGTCTGGGGCTTGATGCTCACCATCGTGGCAACTACTGCTGAGCTTCAGCTTGTGCGGATTTCGTCGCGGGTCGCGACGGGATTGATGTATGGATGGCGTCGATGGTGGGTGGAATTGGTGAAACGATAATTTGGGGTTGGCGGGGCATTGGTGGCTCCACCGCCTCCTGCAGCCGGGTCGGGTTCCCGGGGTCCCGCTTCACCTCGTTAAGCACCGCCCGACGTTTTATTTACCCGCTGGGGTTGGCTTGGAGAGTGGGTAAAGGCAAGTGAAGAAAACTGGTGGCAACTGGTGGGCTAACCGACGTGTGTCCTTGGCCTCGGATGTCGTGGAGATTACCGCACCAGATTACCAAAAGTTAGGTAGGTACTACCTACCCATAGGTACTAGTATTTAGGTAGGTAGGTACCTTTCTCTGTAATCCAGTACCTAGAGCCCAGCAGGCAATGGAGCGCTCCAGCTGGCCAGCTTCGCAGGCAGAATCGCACAATACAGGTACGAGTACAGGTACTGTAGGTAGGTACTAATAGTACCTACCTTAGGCGGGGATGCGGAGCCCCACTGCAACTGGGGGAGTCGAGTGCTGGAGAGGCGCCCAGGCCGTAATACATGATAATCCAGGGATCAGCTGCAACCAAATTTCACCCCATGCAATCGCATTGCCAACGGCAGCAATTGGCAAGGGACCTGCTCTCCATTCTTCCATCCCATCGTTCATCATCTGCTCCGTCCCCCTTCGCCCGCGCGCTTTCCGCCCTTCCCTCTCACCAGTGACAACACCTTTTTTTTTTCTCCGCCCATCTTCTAGTCACTCCTTTCTGACCCGCCGCCCTCAATCCCCCGCGCGCGCTACTACCTGTGCCCTCTACCATTATAATACATACTCTACGTGTTCTAATCAAAAAAACCCCTCCCTTCTTCTTCTTCTTCTTCTTCTTCTAATTCTTCTAATTCTTCCCGTCCCCTCCCCTCGCCTGACCTCCACTCAAACATGCGCTTCCCCGTCTCTGCCGTCGTCGCGGCCCTGCCCGCCCTCGCTGCCGCCCAGGAGAACCCGCTGGCGCAGTACCAGGCCCAGTTCCAGAACTTCCTCGGCAACATGGGCTCCTATATCCCCAACCCGGGCCGCCACGACCCCGTCGCCGCCCTCGAGGCCAAGACGGGCGCCATGAAGATGCACACCCTGACCCTCGACAACTGGAAGGACACCCTCTACGAGCCCGTCGCCAAGGATGCCACCGAGCCCGTCGAGTGGTGGGTCCTGACCACTGGCCGCAACAAGACCTGCTTCGGTATGTGCATGCTTTCATACCTACACAGCCTGACATCCACTCCGCCAGCTTTCCGATACAAACGGGGAAGCAAGGTCGGCCACTTCTATCTTGGGCTCCAATTCACTAACTCGCCTGTCTAGGCCACTGCGGTAGGGCTGAGCAGGCCTTCAACGAGACCGCCGCCAAGTTCGCCCTCCAGCCCAACGCCCCGCACATGGGCATGCTCAACTGCGACGACCAGCCCATCCTCTGCAACGTCTGGTCCGCCGGCGTCGGTTCCATCTGGGACTTTGAGATGCTCCCCGAGCCCGCCGCCATCAACATCTACAAGAAGCGCCTGAACCTCACCACCGTCACCACCGACGAGATCATCGCCCTCCAGGGCAAGAAGGACGAGTTCACCCTCCTCGACTCCGTCTTCCACCCCTTCGACGGCAAGATCGCCGAGCTCGGCCTCTCTGTGCCCCTCGCCTACGTCATCTGGTTCTTCAACCTCGTCCCCAGCTGGGCCACCATGCTCGTCATCTCCTTCTTCAGCCGCACCATGATGTGAGTGGATATGCCCTCCCCGGGCGCATGAATCCCCTCTCCCTGTGCTTGTTCTCCCAGCTAACGGTGTCTCCTAGGTCCCGCCGCATGGAGGGAACCTATGGTGCCCGCCCCCGTCAATAGGCGACACAGCCCTTGGGTCAACGCTGGGACCGTTGAAATAATAGGCATTGTAATTGCCCGTTACTGGTATGCATGGGGAAATAAATGCTGGATCTTGGGAGGCCGTTAGTCATTGGGGGAGAAAATGTTTCTGCTTTAGAGAGATGATGAAGGGACCTGGGATGATGTGTTTGACTCTGCTAGAGTTTTTTTTTTTTTTTTTTGGACATCATGTAAAACACTCATACCTCGATTTAATTGCAGAAATGTAATCAACGTGCCTCATCACCGTTTACTTTCGCAGGTCTCTTGCAGCGTCGTCAAGCCGTCGAGTATCTCGTCCTTGATCTGCGTGTTGGCGAATTTGCCGTATCGGAGGTCGCTCAGGCTCCCGACGGTCTGCCTGATCGATTCCATGAGCGACGCCTCTTCCTCCTTCAACTTGTCGATCTCAGCCTCCAGCGCACTGGCGGCGCCGTCGAGTTCGGGGATGATGGTGTCGAGACTGTGCTTCGCTGTCTTTGCGCCCGACAGATCGCCAAACAACTAGTAGCCAGCATTCCGCCTTCCATGTCAGCATCATCATGACCGTGTGGTCCTCCCCAGTTGCGCCCGCCGACGGGCCTTAGGTTGAAAGACAAAGACAAAACGCACCGCTCTCTCCATCTCTACCTCGCCATCCGGCTCCTCCCGCGCAGCCTCCCTCTTGGCGCGCAGCACCTCGCGACGCATCGCCTGTCCGCGCTTGACCTCTATGTCGATGTTGGCGCGCACCTCGTCGAGTACGCGCTCGCGCTGGGCGACCAGGTCCTTCCACAGCAGGCGCACCTGTGGGCCGTCGCGCTGCGAGGCGGGGAAGCGCTCGGCAAAGGACTCGAAGGTGAGGATGGCATCGAGGGACGCCGGGCGGATGAGGTGGTTTGTCAGCACGTCGGCCTCTGTCGGTGCCATTTTGCTTCTCTTAATCAGATCGATGTCCCTTCGTAGGATGGATTTGTCGGTTAGGGCGGAGCGGTGGGTGGTGTGTCAATTCATTCTAGGTGGCCAGGCGCGTAGAGTGGCTGCGCGCTGTGCCACGTTGGACATACGCGCTCTCGCGAGGTCACATGATCTACTTCGGACGGTTGAATGACGAGACAGCCAACGAGTCCGTTCATCAAAAGGGAGGCCCAAAATTTGTACTGAACCATGTTATGAGAACGAGTCGTTGACATATAGTTCCGAATGAGTACCATGAAGGGGGGGGGAAAGAAAGAAGAAGAAAAACATCACTGGATGTTAGTTTGTGAGTAGAATGTAGCTTCGTAAAGATGAGGACAGTAACCCTGCGTTGCACGTACAAATTGGCGGTAAGGTACTGTGCAAGTAGGAAGGTGATTCTCTTTTTTTATCTTATATTTCCCAAGGTTCCCTCATCTCTGCCATCATTTGAAGCTGAATCGCCTTGTATCAAGTGGCCGCGGTACCTACGGAGTACGTATTACACCTGCGACGTCGTCTGGGCGGTGAATCGTGACGCGTGATTGGCAGGCTGTCAACGCCCTGATTCTCTCGATTCCACGGGGAGGGACCGACCACGACGAGCAAACCCTCCCAACAACTAACCTCACGGCATACTAGTCTAGTACATCACTCATTCAGAAGCAACGCGGCCACATTCGCAGGCAGAATTACCGTTATTCCGTTCCAGCGAACCCGAGGCAACCAAACTCAAACTCTCCCCGCCGGCCCAGCATCAGGGATCGGAGACAACTTTCATCCCTCATCAGCTACGTCCATACCGGTTGAGTGAATCATCCACGGTATATTCACGCGCCACAAACCTTGGCCACGCCTCCGGGAAAGCATACGACGCTCATCACGGCATCGGCACCGCCTTGAGACCTACCTCTCACGCCGCCACCGCCAGCACACTCGCCGCCCCGGGGAACGCGTCGTCGCCATGCCGCCAACCCGTCAGCAGCAGCCTCCGTTCAGCAAGGACGAGAAGGTCCTCTGCTTCCACATGGACATGCTGTACGAGGCCAAGATCATGGACGTGCAGCCCGCCGGCGATAAGTCCAGCGACGGCTTCCGCTACAAGGTCCACTACAAGGGCTGGAAGAACACGTGGGACGACTGGGTGCTCGTTGACCGCATCCGCCCCCTGGATGACGAGCACAAGGAACTTGCCGCCCAGCTGCATGCCCAGCTGAAGAACAACATGCAAAAGACCTCCAAGCAGCCCAAGAAGAACCTCAGGCCCGGCGCGACGGAATCAGCACGCGGGAGCGAGGAGCGCGGATCTTCGGCCGTTCAGGGAGGACGCGGCGGCCGCAGAGGCAAGGACTGGGAGTTGGAGCAGGTAAGGAAAAGATTATTTCCTTTATTCGTTCAACATTTTTGCATCCGACACTGCCTATCACGCATCGATCACGCATACGGAGATGGGCAGTCGTGGCCCAGCCAGGCCACATCTGAGGCAAGAACAGGATGACCTTGTGGCGCTTGTCCGGTCGTCACTCACCAACTCTGCCACCACTTCGTTGCCATGGTGCAGCCCAGCATCCTCAAGCCTTGGTTTGCGCCTATCTACCACCAAAGGCGCACACCATATCTCGCGGCTGGGTTTAGCTTTGCTCGCCATTGTTTACTTACTCTGCCTCACTCTCCTTGTTGTGTACAAACATGCGCTCTCCTTCCACAATACTCTTCCGTCACATACGCACTTCAACTCCCTCTCTATACTCCCCGGTCAACCAGTTGTATATCCTGCACTGCGATCAAAGAAAAAGAACCCCACACCATGGATCATCGGCACATTTCCATTCCCGAATCAAATGTCCGGGGTTGCACTGAAAGCCCCTACCGCGGACCTCCCATCCCCTTTGGCCCGCCGACTGAGCGGCCCAGGATCGATCTCTCCAAGCTTAAGCTGCCAAAGGATCACCTAACCCAGCTCCCCAAACCTGGTCACTGCTACGTCCGGGAGAAGAAGACTTCTAATCCCAACGGGAAGTCTTCCCAAGGGACGGAGTCTGCTCCGAATCCCTACGCCAGGTCTTACCAAAAGACGGATTCTGATCGTTCGCTTCGTGCCTCGCGGCGTGCGGCGGCGAGAAGGCAAACCAAGACCACTCCATCCGCATCGCCTGAGTGTGGGCCAAAGAAGACAGTTCCTGAGGGAGAGCTACCCAGCCAAAATCCGCCGGAGAGAGAAACGGCGGCCCGAAGCCTCTGGATCACCATCACCCTTAAGGAACATGGAAACAGGTACTTTCTGACCGAAAGCCGTCAATCAATGCGAATTTCGATGCCCTCAAGTGGGGGAAGAAGGATCTACACATATGCCGCCGCCATCACAGCCCTCAGCACGGCTCAGCTCTGCTAGGTACACACAAGGCTAACCAAGTCGTTCAGGAGGACTCGTTCCACAACAAACCCATGATCAACCTGCCTGTCCCTGATCACATCCAGGCAATGCTGGTCGATGACTGGGAGAACATCACCAAGAACAACCAACTCGTTCCCCTCCCGCATGAAAAGCCCGTCACCAGGGTCCTGGACGACTACCTCAACTACGAGCGGCCCAGCCGCCCCGAAGGTTCCTCTAGCCTGGATATCCTTGAGGAGGTTATCGCAGGCCTCCGAGAGTATTTTGAGAAGGCACTTAGCAAGATCCTGCTGTACCGGTAAGTGGTGACATCTCATCACTGATGCTGGGAGAGCCTCCTAATCACCGCGACAGCTTTGAGCGCCACCAATACATGGATATGCGCAAACTCTGGGACAACAACGACGACCAGTCCCAGTATAAGAACGTATGCGACGTCTACGGCGCCGAGCACCTCGCCCGCCTAATTGGTCAGTGCAACCGTTTCTCTTGACGCGCATTCCGTGCCTAACAACTTGCGCAGTCTCCTTGCCAGAACTCCTGGCTCAGACGAACATGGATCAACAGTCCGTGTCGCGACTTAGGGAGGAGATGGGCAAGTTCACCATGTGGCTGGGCAAGAACTGCGAGACGTACTTTGTCAGCGAGTACGAGACGCCGTCTCAGGAGTACGTCGACAAGGCCCGGAGTTTTTAGTCTCATGGTCCGGAGCCTTCGGCTTCACATCGCGAGACGGGGCCGCGTGTCCGAACGTCGCTTTTCGGTTACCACCGCTGGTGGTAACGGAGGATATACCGGTATCCCAAGGGCGTTAATAAAGACCCTCTTTGGGGGGNGGGGGGGGGGGGGGGGGGGGGGGGGGGGGGTTTTCCGAGAGTCGCCCAATAAGGGTTTGGAACTTTAAAGGTTCTCACTTTAAGGGATATGGGAACCCAGGCAGTGTGTTTAAGAGTTTATTGATTTGGCGGTCGTTATTGCGTTGGGAGGTGGAGAGAAGGCATGGCCGAGGAGGAGAGGATAAACGGCGTGTTCATTCGGGCTCGCGATGCTGAGAGAGCAACCAGCAAGATACTCACGATCAGAGAATGTAGACGAGTGTATGATCAGTCAAGTGTAATATAAAATAGTCCCACCCGACCTAAACAATACCTATCGCCCATCTTTCCAGGAGGAAATAATGCTATGCTATACATGTGATTACAATATTGATACAAAACTGCACCTCATCGCCACATCCAGGCGCCGCATCTTCCATCTTCTCTCCTCCTCCAATCCCCCACGTCCCCCAGACAACAGGGTGGCACATCTCACCACCTCTCCAGCATATTCGCCGCCCTCCTCTCGACATAGAATCCCGGCTCCGGCGTCCTCGACGCCTTGACCTGCGCATCCGTCATGGGCTCCTCCACCTCGGCGACGCGCACCAGCTCCTTGACCTTCAGGATCATGCCCGCCGCCTGCGGGCTGACCGGGTGGAAGACGGTCTGGGTGCGGCGGTGCAGGCCCAGGGCGCGCAGCACGCCGCGCGTGCGCTCGGGCAGGCCGATGGCGGAACGGTGGAGGGTTATGCGGAAGAAGGACATTGTGGAGCCCTTTTATTTGTGAGGAGATACGGAATTTTTGGGTTCCCCTTTTGGTTTCGTTCCGTAGAAGAGATGGAGTTTTGGCGGGTTCGTTCGTTCCAGATGCGACGAGAGGTCTGCGTTCCGGGTTAGATTAGAATTGGTTCGCCAGTCTGCGGTGGAGTATGAAAAACGCAGGTCGTACAATTAGGGCCGCATTTGCCTTCGTTATCCACCGTCCGTCCGTCGTTGTTCGTCGATGTCGTCGTAGGCCGGTGGGAGGAAGTGGTGATGGGCAACTTTCGAGGTCGTTTTCTCGATCGTCGTCGCGAAGTCATGTGACTTCTTTTTATCTACCCACCCACCTCTTCGAGGTTACTACGACTACCCTACCCTAGAGCGGGTGGATTCAATTTTTTACGCCACCACGAGATGACTACCTTGTTGAGATGATAGATTAGAAGAGCGGTCAGATGGTTGAGTAGATGCTCGCTGCTATCATGCGTATCCACTATTCAATCGCGATCATTGATTGGAGATGGCGGTGAGTGCCGCGAGTAATATTCATTCCGCGCAGGTCTGACTGTCTAGAAGCAGTCCGCCTCTCACCCACCACACCGCCAGCGATCTTTGGCAGTCGACGACCAGAGTGATTACAGTAGGATGAACGAAAACAATGCACAGGATGATAGACAGACAACCGGAATATGGAAAGAGTAAAGCTGAATCATTATATTATAGTGACCAAATAGTAAGGTGGATAGCTAGTCCGCAGCTTCCTAGCACTACATTTATTCGCGGGTTCATACATTGCTCCGCCTCTACCTTTTTCTTCCAGACCCATCACTGCTAAACATCAAAAAAAGCACACGTTATATTTTCCCCCTTACACCTGAACCTCGACGCGACCCTCCGTACCGGGCTGACCCTGGGACAGGCTAGGGAGCAGGTAGGTGATGTCGTCCCAGGGGTGGCGGTAGAGACCGGTGCGCAGGCGCTTCTGGTCGAGGAAGTGGGCAATGAGACCGATGCTGCGGCCGAGGACGAAGAGACCGTTGAGGACACCCATGCCGAGGTAGTCCTCGGCCTCCTCGGCGGAGAAGGCACCGCAGTTGCGGAGCAGGTCGACGAAGCACACGGCAATGCAGCCGTCGACGTTGAGGATCAGGTTGTCCTTCTTGGAGGTGGTGACCGTCTCCACGGCCAGGGCGTAGTCGAGCAGCTTGTGGCTGGGGAAGTTGGCGAGGACGTACTCCTTGACGAGCTCGACGCGCAGGTCGGGGTTGTTGCGCGACTTGATGCGGTGGCCGATACCGGGAATAAGCTTGTTGGCCTTGCGCATGCCGTCGACGAACTCACGTGGGCTCAGGTTCTTGTCGAAAGCCTTGGTGAACTCCTCAGCGGCGCCGTCCAGGGCACCACCGAAGCGGGAGCCAATGGTGAGCAGACCGGACACCAGGGCGCTAATGAGGTCCTTGCCGGCACGGGTGGTGATAATGGTGTTCATGGCGCCGGACACGGCGGGGCCGTGGTCGGCCGTGAGCATGAGGACCATCTCCAGGAACTTGGAGGCGTACTTGGGCAGACGGCGGCGGAACCACAGGAGGGACATAACACCGCCAATGCCAATCTCCTCTTTGAAGACGTCGGAGATGGGCATGCCGGCGTACAGGAGCTCCTGGCCACGGTCGTCGGAGATGGTGGAGATAAAGGCGGCAGGCTTGCGGATGAGACCGAGCTCCTGGGCCCACGAGTAGTCCATGGGGATCTTGGGCACGGCGGGCTCGGGCTGGGGCTTGATGGTGCCGTCCTTGACGAGCTTCTGGTAGAGCTCGGTGAGGGTCTGGGGGAGGTCCTCGAAGGTGTTGGGGACGTAGAAACCAGCCTCACGCATCGACTTGTTCTTCATGGCAGCGGTCTCGAGCTGCGAGTTGGCGAAAGAACCAGCGTGGCCGAACTGAACCTCGGTCTTGAACATGCTGGCGCAGGTACCAATGGCCCAGGCGACAATGGGCTTGGTGATGACGCCCTGCTTCACGGCCTCAATGACCTTGTACTCCTCGACACCACCGACCTCACCCAGCAGCAAGAGGATCTTGCACTCGGGGTCGGCCTGGTACCTGAGCATGTGGTCGATGAAGGTGGTGCCGGGGTAGCGGTCACCACCAATGGCGATACCCTCGTAGACACCATCGGTGGTCTGAGAGATGATGTTGTTGAGCTCGTTGGACATGCCGCCAGACTTGGAGACGTAGCCGACGGAGCCCTTGCGGTAGAGCTTGGAGGCGACGATGTTGTCCATCATGCCGCCAGTGTTGCCAATCTTGAAGCTGCCGGGCTTGATGCCGCCGACGGTGGCGGGGCCAATGATGGTGACACCCTTCTTCTGGGCAACGTGAGCGATCTCGCGGGCTCGCTTGTGAATTGTCAGTAGACTGTGCTACCCGGTGGGAGCGGCTCCGCCGCTGCTGCTGCTCCTGCATGGGGTTTTTCGGGAACTTACTCGCTCAGGTACACCCTCAGCGATGATGGCAATGGTCCTGATCTGGGGGTACTCCATCAGCTCCATGGTGGAGCTGTAGACACTGCGGGAGGAGGCAAAGTTGACGACGACGTCAACGTCGGGGTGCTTGCTCATGGCCTTCTCGACCTGCTGGTAGACGGGCAGGAGGGTCTCGCTGGTGCCCCAGTACATCTTGCTGACGAACTGGCCACCGAAGGTGTAGATGATGCCAGCGACGGACGGGTTCTTACGCTTGCAGATGAAGTCGAAGTCGAGCATGCCCTGGACGGCACGGGGCTGCAGGCCGTAGACAAGGCATCGTGTCTTGTCGTTGAAGAGGGCATGGGAGGGCAGAGGGCTCAGCGGACGGCTGGGGGCAGCGAAGCGCTGGATATTATCGTTGGCCGAGAGGCCCTTTGTGGTGCCATTGGTGGCCATTGTGACTGTTGAGATATGGGGAGGGGGAGCTCGTTGTCGAGTAGCTGGAGGGGTTTCGTAAATGGGAGTCAGCGAGCAGCTAGAGACACACGAGAGTCGCCGCTGAGGGAGGTGGGAGAGATGGGGACGAGGAGGACAAGATGGGAGCTCTTGAGAGCGGAATTGCAGAGGAAGGGGGAAGAGAGAGAAGGTGGGGGAGGAGGTGTGAGAGAAGGTCCAAGAGATGATGGATGGGAGAGTCCCAGGTTCGGAATCAGCTTGTTGGACCGGACGGAGGTGCAAGGTGCCAGCTGCCCGCCGAAGAGCAACGAGGCTGTCTGCTGGTTTCTTCTGGTGCTTCTGCTGGGTGCTGCGACCGCTGCGCTGCAGTACGTACCTACTGTACGAGTATGTACTTAGGTATGTACTCGTACTAAGCCAAAGTTTTAGCGGGGCTACATCTCTGCCCTGGCGGGATTGCCCACCGCTACAGGACCCACCCCTCTGCACCCAACCCACCAAGACGGCACGGAACCCCTGAACAAGATGGACAAAATAAAAGGAACGGGGGGTGACACTTACTGGTATGGATTTGCTCTTTGGTGAGACTGCTACGTGTGTAAGATCGCAAAGTTACCGGTGATTTAAAAGGCGTTATTGGTCCTCGTAGACACAAGATGAAATAGCGGACGTGAGGTAGACAGGGACGGAGACCAAATGGAGGAGGTCCACGGCAGCGCGAAACTGTTCAACTCCGAAGCACACACCTGTCATTGGCAGGCAGGGGAGGAGTGGCAGTTGAGTTGGGGTGAACTTTTTTTTTTTTTTTTTTTGGGGAATACCTTTCGTTGGTAGGTAGATTTCCGTTGACTCTCTCGCTCGTCCCGCCGTTGTTGTTGAATGCGAGAACAGGGGTCAGAAAAACCCCGGTCCTCCCAACCCGAGGGCTCCACTTGTACTCGTACGTACATGCATGATACGACCTATACCAGGTAGTTAGTAGGCGGTATACTCCCGACGCCATATGCGGCGCCGCTTTTGATCTTAGTCGTCCACACGGCGCCTCATGCCGTCGTCATCCATCATCACTGCAACTCGAATGTATAGCAAGCATTGGGCCTCTCTGGGTCCCGACTGATATAGATGCACTTTTATGAAGTCAAGAAGACGTTCCAATTATCTGTGTCGAATGATTGCCCTCGAACGCGAACCGTATCCTCATTAAGATGGATTTGCTCTCGAGTTCAACCACTCAATAGTCCACAGAGGAACTACTAATACCTGATGCCAGGGAAACGTTGCCATGTGGGAAACTAAGAATATGGCGTGACGTGGTGATCTAGAAACGGTCTTCTCACGTCAAAGAAAACCATCTGGGTGGCGGCAACGGCCGCAGTTTGAAGGCGTGTGTTCACCAACTGCCGCGATTGCATATACACGTACGAGAGGGACAAGTACTCATCCATCTCACTTATACCGCATGCGCCGTACCAAAACTCACCGTCAGGGAACAGATAATGACAATGGGCAACGACAGTGACTAGAAACCAGCCGTATACGTACTTCGACGTTCTCCCGCGTGTAAGACGACATGCGGCCTCGTGGAGAAGCTCGACGGCCTGGTTTCCAAATCGAGCCGTGACCGCTGCTCATGATTGGCCCCGGAGGTTGAGTATCGGCCGGGGATTCCGGCCTCAAGATCTCTCTCCGGCTGCACAGCAGCGCAGGAGCGGGCTCCGTGATCCCACGTGTCCGCCCTTCTGTATGTGGGAATGTGGATTGGGTGCGCTCGACAGAGATGCCTCGTGAAAAGTACTATTAAGTGATTATCCGGCCAAGAGTGCCCTCCAATGAACAGGATGAAGGGAGAAATAGCCTGCTAATGATGATACGGAAGAGGCATTGTACGAGATGCACGATGTGCGAGTTTTCTCATCCCGTCCAATATACGTTGCCTCCAACCAGGCCTTAGCATAGGTGAATTCGCAGCAGCAACATTCGGCTATAGCGACCCAACTGCTACATACGAGAGTCTCTGTTGCAAAGCCGTCCCCTTTAGACCCATCAGAGTAGCTGGGAAATCAGCGTCATTACCAGCTGTTTGGCCCTGAGTGTCCGTCGGGAGGTCGTATGTCGCTTCCTGTGGCTGAATAGACTTAATGTAGGGGGTTTACACACTTGCCTTGTACTTACGTGTCTGGTCTTCTTTTGAGAACCTGTTTGCGACTGCAAAGCCAACGCTCTCTTTACTCTCCCGCCTCTCTTAGGTACTGTAGACCCTGTTGCTTCTGGAAATGGTGAGCTTCTCTGGATGGTGAGCGTCTCCAGCCAACTAAGGCGGCGACGAACCCAAGCCCAATCGGGACAGCACCGACTAGCGGCAGTCGACCCATGGACCCCTGCGTCGCGATGCAAGGAGGTTTCGGGGTCCCTCAAATTGTAAGTACCGGTACGACAGCCATTGCGTCGACAGCCATCAATGAGAAATGAGCACAGGCCAAGCAATCGTACCATTTTGCACCGCCTGGGTGGATGGGAGGTTCCTTTTGTTGCTCCTGAATGGGCATGTCGATCCTCGGTGCAGTGGTCGACGCGGAATGGTCTCGTTTTGGCCCTCCGAGAAGTAGTTACCGTACTCGTAGCCGCCAGCCAGCACCGACATTCCTGGGGGACGATTGACCGCGAAAGTGATCGAAGCAGATCGTGCAAGTAGCGGAATTGGGTGAAGGAGCCCACAAGCACAAGGTCGTACGGACTATCGTGTGTCGTGTCGCACAATCGGGTCAGCAAGAGGCGACCGGCATGTCTCTTGCTGTACTCGTCGTCGTCAACGGCGGCCGACCTCGGCCGATAAAAACTGCGTCAGCTTGTTCAGTCGCTGTTGCCCTTCGTGAGCACCCTCTTTCGGCGCTTTCGTTCGCGTTGCCTAGCAGTAGCAGCAGCACCAACAGCAGCTAGCCAGCCTGTCACCCACTCAGTTGGGCGAGAACGATCTTCGGTCTCTTTCGGGGTTCCACTTGGTCTTCTCAACAGGCGCCGCCAGGTACCTGTACTCTCACCCCAATGATTTTTTTTTTCTGCCACCCCCCCCTGATGGGTTGCGCGCAGCCCAGGCCCAGTGCTCTGTGCTCACCGCCCGACCGAGGAGTCCAGGACACGAATGGTGGGGCCCCCTCCTCGTACCAAACACGGCATTCTGGCCCCACCCACACTGACGCCTGGCCACTGGCGGTCAAGTGCTACCTGGTACCTACAGGTACGACGAGTACCTACTGTAGGTAGGCGGTGGCAGATTGCCCTGGGCTGGCGAAGGGGGGGGGGAGGGGGAGGAGCTCCAAGCAACCAGCCGACCTGAACCTGCCCAAAATTTTGGGAGCCCAGGCTGATTTTCTGCCGCTTCGTCTCATTCTCCTGTTCAAGCTCTCCGTCCAATTCCCACCCCCCACCGCATCATCGTAACTCAACATCCTCCTCTCCTTCTCTCTCCCCGTCCTACTTCGATCCCACTCTCTGTTCCTGGACTCTGCAATTGCCGTTGCAGCTTGAATCCAACACTGGTTGATCGTAGCACTTTGCCCGCTTGAGCTTGTGCATTGGTGAGTGACAGCCCATCCAACTCCGCCCCTCGGACCCCGACCAGAGAGCTGCGAAGCTCGGCCAGTTTGGACGTAGCTCTCCGCTCGCGCCGCAAACTCTGAGAGCCTCGTTGCACCCCTCGCGCGCTTGCGCAACCGAGAAAACACTTGATCCCGAATGGAGGCTGACTCCGAATTGCTTTCAGAAAGAAAAAAAAAATCAGGTCGACTCACCTGACGGCGCTCCTCAACGCTCTTCACTCTCACCCACCGTCCCCATACACTCCGCCTCTCCTAGCCCATCATGTCCGCCAAGTCGATTCTCGAGGCCGACGGCAAGGCCATCCTCAACTACCACCTCACTCGCGCCCCTGTCATCAAGCCGAGTCCTCTCCCTGCTCCCACCACGCACAACCCTCCTCCCCGGTTGGCCTCTCTGCACTTCCCCGAGGACGCCAACGTCGACGACGTCCTCAACCAGGCTGAACTCACCTACCCTTGGCTCCTGCACCCCGGCGCCAAGTTCGTCGCGAAGCCCGATCAGCTCATCAAGCGCCGAGGCAAGAGCGGCCTGCTCTCTCTGAACAAGACCTGGGCCGAGTCCAAGGCTTGGGTCGCCGAGCGCGCCCGCAAGGAGCAGAAGGTTGAGCATGTCACTGGTCTCCTGACCCAGTTTCTGGTCGAGCCTTTCGTGCCTCACCCCCAAGACACCGAGTACTACATCAACATCAACTCCGTCCGTGATGTAAGTTGAAACCCCGCCGGCGAGTGTGAATGGGAGTGTGGGCCGCCGCATCGTCGTCGTGGTGTGCGCTGGTGCGCAGCTTTTCCGCCACCCTGGACCAGCTCTTCAGATCCTGGATTGCTGTTCGGGCGTGGAGGAAAACAGGTGCAGCGGGTACTGAGGCTTTCCCTTTATTTTATATGAGGGAATGGTCATGTGCTGAAGTGTGGGTTGCTTCGGGAATATTGAACCGAATGCGCTCCCGGACGAACGGATGTCACGATAGGACGAGGGGTCCACGCCCACCCCTGCAACCTGCCAACTGCAGCACCACGCCCCGAGATGGACTAAGCCCTATCGCTCGCATTGCCGAGATGCGGCTTAAAAGTTTCTTTGAAGATGGTGACATCGGCTAACGTGGCTGTTTTAGGGCGACTGGATCCTGTTCACCCACGAGGGTGGTGTCGATGTTGGCGATGTCGACGCCAAGGCTGAGAAGATCCTGATTCCCGTCGACCTCGCCGAATACCCCTCCAACGAGGAGATTGCTGCTGGCCTCCTCTCCAAGGTCCCCAAGGGTCTGCACAATGTCCTCGTTGACTTCATCTCGCGTCTATACGCTGTCTACGTCGATTGCCAGTTCACCTACCTCGAGATCAACCCCCTCGTTGTGATCCCCAATGAGGACAAGACCTCTGCCGAGGTGCACTTCCTGGATCTCGCCGCTAAGCTGGACCAGACAGCCGACTTCGAGTGCGGTGTCAAGTGGGCTGTCGCCCGTTCTCCCGCGGCTCTGGGCCTGACCAATGTCGCCCCCGCTGGCGGCGACAAGATCAACATCGATGCTGGGCCCCCGATCGAGTTCCCCGCTCCCTTCGGTCGTGAGCTGAGCAAGGAGGAGGCCTACATTGCCGACCTTGATGCCAAGACCGGTGCCTCGCTCAAGCTCACCGTCCTCAACGCCGACGGTCGCATCTGGACCCTGGTGGCTGGTGGTGGTGCCTCCGTCGTCTATGCTGACGCCATCGCCTCGGCCGGCTTCGCCGACGAGCTCGCCAACTATGGTGAGTACTCCGGTGCTCCCACCGAGTCGCAGACCTACCACTACGCTCGCACCGTCCTCGACCTCATGCTGCGGGCGCCCATGTCGGACAAGGGCAAGGTCCTCTTCATTGGTGGCGGTATCGCCAACTTCACCAACGTCGCCAGCACCTTCAAGGGCGTTATCCGTGCCCTGCGCGACTATGCCACCCAGCTCGTTGAGCACAAGGTCCAGATCTGGGTCCGCCGTGCTGGCCCCAACTACCAGGAGGGTCTCAAGAACATCAAGGCCGCAACTCAAGAGCTCGGCCTCGACGCCAAGGTGTTCGGTCCCGACATGCACGTCTCAGGTATCGTGCCTCTGGCCCTCGTCCCTGGCAAATGGGAGGAGAGCGATGCTCAGGAGTTCACCGCTTAAAAGGAAAGAACGGCCTAGGGGGTAGGACGTGGGATGGGGGAAAGAATAGACAGAGACGAAAGCTTTTTATGACAATGTTGTCGGACTATTTACAGTGGATACCGCCAGAGAAGATATGATCTGGGGCCGTTTGCTGTTATTGTATCTAGCAGTAGGGGGGCCTCTTGTGTATGGGTATGTCACTTCGAAGCGGACGATGAAGCCAAGACGAAAATACAACCTTTAATCAACATGCTACAACTATACGAATCCTTGCATCCGGCAGTGTAGTTTCTTCTTTCTTTTTCCCCTCCATTGGCTTTCAAATGGGTAAGCGTCGCTCGCTCATTATCTCCGTTTAAGTTACAAACAAGAGAGGACTACCGGGTCTTGATGTGTAACAGACCTGTATATATTCATGTACTCGTACAATAAGTAATGGGTATTTGACGCTTCCATCTCTTTACATGTGGCTATTATTTGCCAAAAAAACAAAAAAAAAACCTTATTGCCCAAAGTTCCGCAGCAATCACTGTCGACCGTCGTCACTCCGTCTTGCCACGGACAAACTCACCCATGCCCGACCTGATCCCCCGCAAACCCGTGGACTTTTTATCCTTCTTCCCGCTGCTGCTACCACCTTCCTCGTCCTTGCCCTTTCCTTTGCCATCTTTCCGGATGCGATTCTGGAGTCCGCCTGCGAGGTACCTAGTCAGTAACGGATAGAAGCATGGGGGATATAGGGTTGAAAATGCATGAGTGTTGTCGCAAGAGGGGTTGGGGTCTTCTTCTCACCTCTGCCGAAGTAGCGCTGCTCGGGACTCGTCGACTGTGGACCGGGCTCTGCGCCCGTAGGCGTGGCTGGCCGCTGCTGCCCCTGCGACGACGAGCCCGCCTTGCCCTTGAGCGGGGGTGTGACATTATACGACGTGGCACCTGGGTTCTCCGGGTCTGACAGCCCGCGGAAACGCGACTTGGCTTTGTCCTGGGCTGGCCCGTTTTTGGGGAAATACTCCCCGCTGGCCATGGGCAGGCTGGACGCCTCCATCTTGATCTGCTCGGGCGTGGCGCCCGATTGCATATCCAGGAGCGAGGACTGTAGGGCCGTGTACTTGCGCATCAGGAGGTCGTACTGCCTCTGCATCTCCGCCTGCTTCGCTCTGCTGCCGGACATCATGCTCTCAAGCTCCGGTTTGAGACTCGCTGCCCTTGGCCGGTCATCCCTGCCCATCGCTTCCGCCAGCCGCGCATGCAGCTCCCGCACTTGGGACTCGAAGAGCTTCCTCGCCCGGTGGAGCTCCGTATCGTGTGCCGCAAGTTTAGCCTTCAGTGCTTCTGCCCTGCTCTCCGCTGCTGCTGCGGCTTCTATGGCGGCCAGACGTTCCTGCTCCTTGGCTTGGTTGTCACGCTCGGATACTGATAGCCTTTCCACTTCCGCCTTGAGCCTGTCAATCTCGACCCCGTGCAGCTCTACTGATTGCATGTTCTGCTTCCAGTTGAGCTCTTTCACTTCACCCACGCACACGAGCTTGCGGAGCTTGTCCGACTCGCTCTTGGCATCCTCCAGCTCCCTGCGAACCCTCTGAAGCTCGCTGTTGGTCTCTTTGGACTGCTGGCGGAGATTCTTCAGCTTGGCGGAGAGGTCGGCCTCCCACTTCTTGGCCAGCGCCCGGCTCTTCTCGGATTCCTTCCGGACCTGCATCTCCGCCTTCTTGGCCTCCTCGTAGCGGCTCTTGAGGTTCCGGTTCATGATGATGAGGTTCTGCGTCTCGGCCTCGGTCGCAGCCTGCGCCACCTGCTTCCTGCGTAGCTCGCCAACGTGCGCAATGTGCTGCTGCTTCTGATACCTCTCGAAGCTGAGGTCATTCTGCAGCATCAAATTCTGTCGCTGCAGGTGCGCTACCTGGGAGTTCACGTCCGTGAGGGACATGGGCGAGCTGAAGAATCCCATCTGCGTCGCATTGGCTTCCGCGGGCGGCTCGTTTGTGGAGTTGCGATGACTGGGTGCGGGGGATCCATCGCTCTCGTTTGCCGAGGGCTGATGTAGCCCCGACTTGATGGCCTTGTTTGACTGGATCAGGTCCCGGAGTTGAGTATGGGAGGGCGACTGCACAAGGCTCTGGCTGTCCGCACCCGAGTCGCGACTCCTGACTTCCGTGAGGTCTCTGTTTGACGTGGCGCTCGAGTGCGACTCCACCCGTGTCAAGGTGTGAAGGCTCGATGTCGAGTTGATCCTGGCGGATATAGAGCCTAACGGCACCGAACTGCTCAGGAGAGCTGCATCGGGGCCCTCCTTTTCGGGCTCGACAGTCACAGGCAGAACCTGTACTCCCGGCATGGGCGTCTCATCAAGCGAGGGCCCGCCAAAGAGGTCCCCGGGGAGGCAGAGTGCCATGCACTCGGCCACAACCTCGGCAGCCTCGCTCTTGATCCAGCGTCCAGCATCCGTCTTCTCCGACTCGACTGTCAGGGTGTAAAAGTTGGGGTGCAGTAGATGGCTTTTCCTGAACCTCTCCGACTGGTCTCTCAGCTCCGTCGGCTGCACCTCGAATTCCTCGGCGTTGGGCACGTTGGCATGACGCAGGTACCTCTGCGGCTTGCGGATGTAGTCCATAAAGTTGAGGGGATAGAGGCCGTAGAGGATGGTGTAGTAGTTTGCCAGATGGGCCACGGGCCCGTCATCCACGCCCGGTATGCCACTGCACACTTCCCAGTTTCTCGACTTCTCGGGATCGTGAGACGGCAGCTCTGCTGCTCCAGACCGTTTCCCGTTCCGGAATAGAATGCGCGCGTAAATGTTGAACAGAACCGGCAGATGTGGGACTAGTGAGCTGGGCATGTGTGGTAACAGCATGACCAGGGCCGTGAGGGCGGCAGAAATGATGGCTGTCGAGGTGTCTTCTTGCAAACATGTGAGCAAGTGGCCAAACAGAGGCCCTTCCAGTATCTGGTGGAGATGTGGCGGGCGGTTCTGGATGAAGTCGCAGAGGAATCGGAGGGCGGCCTTGCGGTACTTGCTCTGGACGAAGAAACTATCGAGAGAGGCAAAGAATGGCTGGGAGTAGGCAGGTAGTCAGTTAGCATCAACCGCCATAGCACGACACCAGAGTAATGAACCAACAGGGGGACGGTACCAGCGGTCTTCGCTTGCCAAACTGCACCAGCGCGTCGCGAACCATGCGCTCGTTGTACTCCATGCCCGGGATCCCCTCGACGAAGGCGGGATAGTACCTATCCATCCACGAAATGAAGAGGTGATGCATGATGGGATTCGGGGTGACCTCCTCCTCCGAGACATCCTGATACTCGTCGGCCAGCCTCACGAGATCCATCAGGCCAGCAATGACCTCGTCCACCATGGCTTTGCCATGGGTCGTGTGCTGGCTGAGGGCGCCCTTGAGGAGGTCGAGCCATGTTATTATCCGCTCCGGCGTCTTTATCATCGGCAGGAGGTGTCTGAGGATGGCGATCCATGCCATGGACGCGGTGGCGTTGCCCTTGACGTGCTTCTCGTAGAT
Organism: Hapsidospora chrysogenum ATCC 11550; assembly: GCA_000769265.1. Taxonomy (NCBI): domain Eukaryota; kingdom Fungi; phylum Ascomycota; class Sordariomycetes; order Hypocreales; family Bionectriaceae; genus Hapsidospora; species Hapsidospora chrysogena. Next base: position 372,387 of record JPKY01000002.1, read on the forward strand.
GGAGACCAGCTCCTCCTGGAGGCGGTCGGCAGCGGCCTCGTCATACTTGGGGTGTCGGCGCAGGTAGGCAGCGATGGTCTCGATCAGATCGTCGGGGAGAGGGAGTGTCGGTTCGGGGATAAAGGCCGTCAGAGCCTTGGAGAGCTCTTTTAGAGACCTGGAGGAGAGGAGGCGGGAGAGTCAGCTTGGGGTACGGCCAGTACCGGGCATGGAGGCGTTGAGGATGTGCGAAAAGTCTGCATTCTAAGGGGGAGCATACATCTGAGAGGCCATCGTGTGGCCTTTATCACCGCCTGGTGAAGCTATCAAAGGGGCCTGTCGTCTTCACGGGCGAATGCGACGTGTGCAAGGTGGAAGCGGGCAGCGCTGGCCGAGTTGGTGATGGCATTGGTGGCGATCGAGCTGTGTGGCTCGACGGGTAAGGTCAGGTACCTTGGGTGGTGCTTTCGGATGTACCTGAGGTACCAAGGCCCCGGGCCGGACAGAAATAGCAGCAACACTTCGAGTCAAGTAGAAGAATTGTTCCACACTCATTCCACGTCCACACTTGACAACCAAATATATGAAAGGCGAGCACGTGGTAGCGTATGTGAATTCATGTAAGAGGCCTCGTAGGTCCCCATGATGGCGTTGGGGCCAATTGACGTGCGCAATCCGTTCGCCGATGAAGTCGCGCGTTGATGGGGTTATTCTGCCGGCCGGTGGGGCCAAAGACGGCGTGATTTTGGGTCCTCGTCATCGGTCAGACCACTGTCACCATTTCTCCGATACGGCGATCGTATGACCTAGGTATAGAAGTACTTGTACGTAGTGTCGTCTATGTACATGCCTTTCGAGTGATTGCTTGTATGCTTGCACCCAGATGGCACGAGAGGCGACATGGTGATTGCCTCACCGGGCGACGCCAATGGAACACGCAGCAATGGTCGAGGAGAGGCCAACAGCTAGACTTGTCTCCCGACTTTCGTCTTCCTCTTAACTCGAGAGTCGAGACGGAGGCAAGGAGGGCCCCTCGCCAACCCCCCAGAACCCCGCAATCCAGGCCGCATGACCCCGCGAAATCAGCGGCTTTCAGTGGGTCACCATGCATACTAACGTCCTAACATAGCACCTACGTAGGTACCTAATACTGCAGCGTCACAGCTGCTGTGGCAGCTCCGCTCCGGGTCTGACAGACTGGCATCGAGCTCAAAAGGTGAAGTGAGGGGGTCACTCTTTGACTGGCCGGTGCCGCATTTATCACGGTAGGTGCGGGATTCAGGTCCCGTCCCGTCCGTTGCCTTTCTGGGCCGCCGCATTCGATGCATGGATACTAGTACTGTACCTAGGTAGGTGGGCGAGAGTGCGGCAAGCTCTTGCCCGCCCTCTCGTCATCGCGTGATCCCCTCCCTCGTCCGGACCACCCATCGCCCCTTCCCTTCCCTTCCATGCTGGCGTTGCTTTGCCCCTCCCTCTTAGCTGCTCTTCCCCTCCACCCCTCTCCTCCCCTCTCCTCCCCCCCCCTTTCCCCTCCTCTTCTCCTCCTCTTCCTTCTTCTTCCATCATCATCAATTCATCTTCTCAAACTCAATTCGCCTCGATCCTTCCATCACACACACACAAAGTCGGCAAGATGGCTGCAAACAAGACCTCGGCGGTGTCCGACGAGCCCATTGACGTCCTCATTGCGCTCCATCACAAGTTCGACTTGCTCGACCTTGCTGGCCCCGTCGAGGCCCTGACCACGGCCCTCCATGACTTCAAGGATGAATGTGAGTGGTGCACACCCTGGTGCCTTCCTCTCCCCAGGCCCCGACTGCGGCGCGCCCATGAACCTAGCTGACTCGTGTACCACCAGCTTCCAAGGCCTTCGAGATCACTCTCGCCGGCGCCGAGCCCAAGGTGCTCTCCAGCCAGGGCGTCATGGTAGGCTCTCAGATCTCCTTTAGGGAGGCCCACGAGCGCCTTGAGGAATTTGACGTCCTCGTCATCCTGGGCGGCAACTCTACCGAGATTCTGTCGAAGGAGCAGCAGCCCGCCGGCCTCATCGTTGACTTCGCCGAGCTCCAGAAGAAGGACCCAGCCAGAGAGCGCACCATCCTCTCCGTCTGCACCGGGTCCCTCTTCCTCGCCCAGGAGGGCATCCTCTCCGGCCTCTCCGCTACCACCCACCCCGACTACATCACCAAGTTCGAGAATATCTGCAGCGATGCTGCTACGCGAAACCTCCAGGAGCGTACTGACGTCGTTGAGGACGCCCGCTACGTTGTCAACAATCTCCGCTTCGACCTCGGTGACGAGGACGAGAACCCATACATCCGCCGCAAGTCTGACGCTGGCCGTCGCCCTTCGAACGCCCGGTATGTTTACTCTAATCGCATAGATAGCATTTATGCCACATGCTTGGATCGAGACTGACGCTTAGACTTGTTCCTCAGAAAGGGAAGCATGTCGTTCAAGGGTTCCAACTCGCGCCGCGAGTCCATCGCCCGGCGCGCTGCGATGCGACTTGGTGGACTACGCGTCATCACGGCTGGGGGAAACAGCGCTGGCGTGGATGCAGCTCTGTATCTCGTCAGCGCCTTTGTCGATGAGGAGTGCGCGAATGAGGTGGCTAGAATCATGCAGTGGTCCTGGAACAAGGGCATCGTCGTCGACGGGCTCGACGTTTAGGCCCACCCATGGCCCCAAGAGGGCCAGTGTACGGCTGCGTGGTTGAGAAATCCCACCGAGGGCCATTAGTGTGTCTCTATAAATGACTGTAAAATGATAAATGACAATGCCACTTTCTATTGCCTTTGGCCAGGGAAAGGAGTGAGTGTAACGGTTGGAGTACGCCACATCTCGAGGCAATTGAACAGAGTCTGCTATGAGGGCCACTGGTCCACAGGTTCCAAGTGCGTACCTACCTGCGTCTCTACCTACGGATACGCTCGATAACCTCTGCGGAACTTCGTTGTACAACTTCCCAAGTTGTACTTGTAAGTACAGTACTGGTACTACTAGTACTAGCAGTAGTAGTATTAATACTAACATGGAAGTAATAGTAGGTAGGTGCTAAGTTAGTGGTTGTTGGTGAGTGTGCCCACCATTGACAGTCCAACCCGGAGAAGCTTGGGCCCACTCGCAGATTCTGGGTGCGGTGCGCACTGCAAACGAATCAGACAAAATTCTTTCAAGCATACTTACCGCGTTAGATGAGCCAGAGGGTGTCTCCTTAATTTTCAACCCTGGTCCTCCCCTCCCCCCTATCAGCAAGGTGGCGTCACTACGGGGCGCTGCCTACTTGCGGTGGGAATTTTCTTTGTTCAGCGACGCGACTCAATCGCTTCCATTGTACCGTCCGTACCTCGACCCAACGCCCACTTTCTTGGTCCCAAGGCCCACCAAGCACCATCAAGTTCTTTTTTCTAATCTATTCTCGCATCCAAACCATACTCGGCTACTAATCATTGGCCGCGCCCCCCTTGTCGATACGCAGCAGAGGCGTCACATCTGCCTACCCACGCGACTGCGACGAACCCCCCGAATGCGCCGCGTCCTGCCTCGACGGGGCAATCACCTCGCACAATGACCGACTGGGCGAAACTCAAGGTCGTCGACCTCAAGGCCGAGCTCAAGAAGCGCGACCTGCCTCAGCATGGCCTCAAAGCAGACCTAGTTGCGCGGCTCGACGCTGCTGACGAGGAGCAGAATGATGCTCCTCCTGGCCCTGCTGATGGGGAGGCAGAGGCGGGGCGGGACGAAGCACAGGCAGCTGGGGACCAGGCTGGTGATGAGCAGGAGGGACCCGCCGCAGAGCCTGTGCGCGATGATGAGGCCGCCTCGAACGTCGAGGAATCACTGCCTCTTGCGGCTGCGGATGAGGTTGACGCTGGAGCTCCCAAAGATGCGCCAGAGTCAGAACCAGAACCAGAACCAGAGTCAGAGCTACAGCACCCCCTTCCCGCTGAGGAGTCCTCTTCGCCCAGCGCAAGAGACACCCAAGAGCCCAAAGCGGAAGCAACCGAACCCGAGCGCAAGAACGACTCCGAAAGCTCACTGTCAGCTCGGCCCGACGGAAGCAGCGCAGACGACGTCATGGCCGTCGACCCCTTATCCGACACCCAGAAGCGCAAGCGTTCGGGCAGCCCGTCCCCCGATGAGGAGGCCGTTGCGAAACGCGCGCGCAAGGCCGCAGAGGTTGTGCACGCTGCCACTCCGCCAGACGTGCAAACAGCAGACGACCCTGACACCAGCAGAGCCCAAGAAACAACTGAAAAGATGGACGTGGACGCGGCCGCGGCCGCGGGTGAAAAGACTCCCAGCGGGGTGTCTCACGAACCCTCGGGCAATGAGGGCGCAGAGCAACCTGACGACGCCGTCGACCTCGACCGCGACGTCGCGCCTGCAATCCACCCAGCCACTCCGGCGCTATACATTGCCAACCTCATGCGCCCTCTGCGCCCCGTCGACATGCAGACACACCTCATCGACCTCGCAACGCCGCCCCGTCTCCCCTTGAGCAACGACGTCATAACGCTGTTCCACCTCGATCAGATCCGTACTCACGCTTTCGTCGTCTTCGCCTCCACATCCGCCGCGTCACGCGTACGCACCCTCCTCCACGACAGCGTCTGGCCCAACGAGAGCAACCGCAAGGCCCTCTTTGTGGACTTTATACCACCGGAGAAGGTCCAGGAGTGGATCGACACCGAAACTGATGGCGGGGCGAGGTCCGGCACGCGCTGGGAGGTCATCTACGCGGACGCGCCCGACGGCTCCGTCGAGGCCCGGCTCGAGTCCGCGACCGGCTCTGTCTCTAGACCCGGAGTCCCTCCCCCCTCCGCCCCTACCGGCCCCCGTCTCCTGGACAGCTCCAATAACATTCCCCTCGGCCCTCGCGGCGCTCCCTCCTCCTACAACCGGCCCCCACCGCACCCACCCACTGGTCCCCGTGCTAAGCGCTCCGGCCCTGGTCCCTTCCCCCCTCGCGGCGACCTAGGCCCCGGCAAACGCACACAAGCCTACCCAGTCATCTCCTACACCACCGTTCCCGAAGACCTCGCCCGCCGCCGCATCTCCAACATGCGCTCCTTCTACACCGAAACGCCCGGTCCTTACGGCCGGGAGATCAACCGCTACTCTTTCGAAGACGGCGACTCGTTTGTCGACCGTGGCAAGGAGGTCTTTGAGGGCATCCGCCCGCCGCACCGCGAGCGCGCGATGAGGGGCGGGAGGGGCGACGGCGGCGGTGGCCGTGGAGGCTTTGGTGGTCGCGGACCGCGGAGACCTAGGCCGCGTAGCGATCGGTATCTACCCGGCAGTGGTGGTGGAGGGGGAGACTGGCAGCCTCCCCCTCCTCCTCCGCGGCGCGACGACCGGTGGTAAAGAGAGGGGGGCCGGGAAAGGAGCGTGTGGATGTGGTGTCAGTCTTTGTCTTGTCCATTTTGTTTCTGCTACCCAGTTTGCGTCACGTTTGCGGTTTGGCTTGTAGGTTTTCTCGCTCCTGCACGAATGGCATAACTCTAGGGGAACAAATGTCATATATTTGCTGATGCGCTCAGTGTCATGGCGTTGGAACCGGGGACAGGGGAGGACAAGGGGATACGGTGACAAGGGGCTAGCAGGAGTTGCCTCGCCAAATGGGTCTAATCGATATGATTTGAGAGTTTGTACGCCTGTAGGTGTCGTTTAACGATAGATTCAAACTAACGCCCCTAATGGTGGCTTAGTACAAATAAAGTGCCATGTTGCCCTGGTCTGCTCATGCCGGCGAGTATTGCTACCAGGGAGTGTCCGCCATTCCGTCATGGATGGCCCGAGAGTTCATTCCACGATAGTATACACACTCAATCACTAAACAATGCGATATGTTGCTGAGAGCATATTTATTGGACTGTGCCGACGGGCGGGATAAAAACACCAAACAAAAGCTAAACAGAAACTTCCAGATGAATCCCAAACCATTCCCATGCCATGTTGCCTTCGCACTCGCCACTCTCTCTCACTAGTGAGCTCCCTAACCGCTACCAGCGAGGGGTGAGGGCTCAACGCCCACACGCTCCCTGCTGAGGATGTCGAGCATGAACTGGCTGGGCCTGTTGTCCTTGTAGACCGACTGGCTCTTCTTTGCGAGCGACACGTTCTGGAGGTACTGCTCAAAGAGGTAGGAGCTGTCCATGGGGCCGCCCTTGGCCTCGGGGTGGAACTGGGTGGAGAAGATGGGGCGGGTCTTGTGCATCATGCCCTCGTTGCTGCCGTCGTTGAGGTTGACGAAGTACTCCTTGAACTCGCTAGGGAGGGTGCTGGCGTCGACGGCGTAGCCGTGGTTCTGGCTGGTGATGTGGCACTGACCGGTGGTCAGGTCGAGGGCGGGAATGTTGTGGGCCCGGTTGCCGTACTTGAGCTTTATGGTGCGGGCGCCGACGGCGAGGGCGAGCAGCTGGTGGCCGAGACAGATGCCCATGATGGGGATCGACGAGGTCTCCATGAGGCGGGCGAGGTTGTATACGGTCTCCTGGCAGTGGGTCGGGTCACCGGGACCGTTCGAGATGAAAACACCGTCGTAGTGCTGCGAGACCTTGTGGATCGGGTAGTTGTAAGGGAAGACCGTCACCGAGGCGCCACGGCTGACCAGGCTGCGAAGGATATTCTCCTTGACGCCGCAGTCGAGGAGGGCGACGTGGTACTCAGCACCAGGGGACTCCACTACGAAGGGGGCCTTGGTGCTGACACGCTTGACGAGGTTGATCTGGCCGGGGTCGATGAAGCCCTCGTCCTCGTCGGCATCATACTCATCACCGACGGAGATCCTAGCGAGGGAAGAACCCTGCTCTCGGAGGTAGGTGACGATGGCCCGAGTGTCGACGCCCGAGATGGCGGGGACGCCCTCTCGAGCACACCACTCGCCCAGGCTCTCGACAGCAGTCCAATGGCTGTACTTGAGAGCCACGTCGGAGACCACAACGCCGGCGCACTGAATGTGAGGGGACTCAAAGTACTTGAGCAGGTTCCAGTTGTCGCGCTCGTTCGAGGGCACACCATAGTTGCCAATGAGGGGCTGGGTGAAGACGAGGATCTGGCCTCGGTACGAGGGGTCGGTCATGGACTCGGGGTATCCGACGAGAGACGTGGTGAAGACAGCCTCGCCGGAGATGTTGGCATTGGCACCAAATGCTTTGCCTCGGAAGACAGGGCCATCCTCGATGGGGCGTTAGCCTTTGCGCTCGAGAATGGGCTGGGGCAGCGAAAGAGTCAATGGAGGCCAACTTACACGGATGGTGAAGGTAGCAGGCAGCGCGTCAACGGGAGCCGTAGCGCGCGGCGTGAAGGGCATCTTCCTGCCTTTGCTGCCGGTGGTGGCGGCCTGGCCGGAAGAAAATCGCGCCTGCTCCTGAGCAGGCGATCGGCGGGTAAAGGCATAGCCAGTTGCGTGCCGGGCCAAGGGCGAAGCCGTAAGGACCGAGGCGGGTCTGGCCTTGGTGAGGGCCGGCTTGGCCGTATGCGGCACCACACGGGACAACATGGTGGTGGTTGGGATGAGGGAGGGTTGCGAGGCGAAGGAAAAAAAAGCGATATTCTAGAAAGACCGTTCTACGAGGACAGAGACCTCCACAGATGGTCTGTGGGGCGGGTTCGCGTTGTTAGCCACCGCATGGTTCAAGTTGACCGCCCCGAGAGCAGATTGATCCTGGTGGCGGTGAGCCAGGTTGTTGGTGAGGGTCCGCTAACCTGAGAGATAATCCTGCGAGTGGCGGGTTAGCAATGTCGCCAATTGACCCCTGGACAGGAACGAAGTCGAGTGGGCCGTCACGATGCAGGCACCCGGAGCCCAATTGCCAGGCAGACTGGATGGCAGCGCGTAATCGCACGGTCGTGACGATGCAGTGGTGCTGGTGGCGGTTCAGGACTGGGAAATGCGTACCTGGGAAGTGAAGACCGACGAGCGCCCTTTCATAAGCGCGGTTCAACGGGATCGAGACAATATGAAGAGTGAGCCAGGCTCAGGTCGGGCGAGTCAGTTGCAGACGTCTGCCGTGCTGTCGAAGAATTGAAGACGTGTGTTCGTGTGTGTGTGTGTGTGGATTGATGAAGGAGGAGGAAGGAACAGAGAAAGACCCAAGTCGACTTTTGGTAGGAGTTATTTTCTCGTGAGATAACGCAGGTGACAAAATGCCCGCCATTCATTGGCTGGTCGATGCACTTCTTTTTTGTCGTTAAATTTTCAGAGCATCAGGGCGCCCCGTTACCGCAGCCCTGCCATCAAGCGGGTGGACCCGCAGTGTCATTTTGGGCCTGGTCTTTACCTTTTTCGTCACGCGCATCGCCGATATCGTCTTGTCGTTGTCTTCGGTCCATCCAGCCTGCACTGCTGGTCTCTCAACTGCACCCAATGAGCGGTCAACCGGCATTTCCGAATATACTTCTCGGAAAGAGAGTTCGATATACGTATGTGCGTACGGAGTATTTACGCCATCTTGGCGAGAGTCACAGCCTCTTCATGAGCCATTGTACATAATATATTTATAACCATCCAGTCAGTACCATGAAAACGAATCAGGTAACTCCCTGAGTGGTTTGGTTGTCCGACAAGACTAGTTGACGAGCGCTCATTGTCTCGATTTCACGGCAAAGGGGATCCTGCGAGTCAGCATCATGTGCGAGCTTTTTATGGGAATATTAGGTCTCGCAGCTCTACATATAGGCGGCAATACTACTCCATATATATCTGATTGGCGCGCGCAGTGTATACATGTCCCGGACAACCTTTAGAATTCCTGGGTCGACCTCCGACATCTCTCTTCTTGAATGGAAAAGAGGGGACGAAAGCAGTAGCAGATGCTAGTAGTAATAGCTTCATTACTATAACACACCCTGCTTGTCTATACAGATGCAAATATTGTTTGCCCGTTCGTTGGCTCAGGGCAACGTCCCTCTACAGAGCACCAAGCTCCTTGAGCTTGCTCACAAGCCCATCCACATCCTCCACCTTGCCTCCGCCCTGCCTGCTCGGGGGTTCTGTAGCAATCGTCAGCATCATCATCCAGGTTCCAAAAGAGGCCAGCTGCCCACGCACCGGTAACCTTGAGCACCTTGAGGCGCGTGTCGTTCTGCAGGCCAAAGTCGGCGAGCGACGTCTTCTCAATCTTCTTCTTCTTCGCCTTCATGATGTTAGGCAGGCTCGCGTACCGCGGCTCGTTCAGCCGCAGGTCCGTCGTCACCACCATCGGCAGCTTCGCCCTCACCGTCTCCACCCCGCCGTCCACCTCCTTGGTCACCATCACGCTGTCGCCCTCGCCAAACTCCACCTTGCTCGCCTGCGTCGCCTGCGGCCACCCCAGCAGGCCCGCCAGCATCTGGCCCGTCTGCGCCGAGTCGTCGTCGATGCTCTGCTTACCCAGGATCACCAGGTTGCTCCCCTGCTTCTCCGCCGCCGCCTTGAGCATCTTGGCCACCGTCAGCGGCTCCATCTCCTCCCCGTCCTTCATCTCCACGTGGATCCCGCGGTCAGCGCCCATGGCCATGGCCGTCCGCAGGATGTCCTGCGCCTTGGCGGGGCCCGCCGAGATGGCGCAGATGTCCTCCACGCCGCCCGGTGCGCGCTTCTTCTCGCGGATCCGCACCGACTCCTCGACCGAGAGCTCATCGAACGGGTTCATCGAATGCTTGACGCCGGCCGTCTCGACGCCAGTCATGGCTTTGTTGACGCGGGGCTTAACCTGTATATGGCGAACCCGCTGCATCAGAATCTGCCTCGTCTTTGTCATGTCCCGGGGGAACGAGGGGTGGTATTTACCGCATAGTCAATCACCCGCTTCACGGGGACGAGGATCCGTAGGGCAGACATGGCGATTTTCCTGCTGTTCAATTGGCCCCAATCTGTTTAACAGGACGGAATTGCAGAAGGGTGTCGAGCGTCTCTATCTTCTGGTCGTGGGGGAGAGGTCGAAGCCATCCCGGCTAGGCCCGGCTCCTACCTCGGGCCCAGCCCCCACGTGACAACCCTCCACCGGTCATCCACCAAAAGCCGCTCTGTGCGCGCGGAGAATTCGGGTCCACAAGAGCGCAAGTAGCCGAGCTCCACGCTTCAGAGGTTGGCAGAGAAGACCGGAGCAGTTCGCTGCGAGGATCGCCATACATACTGCCGAGCCCAGGCTTTTACTGAATTTGAAAAAGAGCCCCCTAACAGACTACCACATCTTGAATAGAGCTACTGCTTGGTAATTCCCGGTAAAGGAACCACTTATACTTGCGATCTGTTTACACCAACCATATAGAGCCGTATTTCCAACAGCTTCAACAAGAGTGAGATCAGCAAGAAATGATATATAGAAGAAATCAATTGTATACCAACGCCCAAGCACCCAAAACGAGGACGCCCCCAAGACCATACTCCCAAGCTCCTCCTCCTCTTCCTCTTCTTCTTCTTCTTCTTCTTGTTGTTGCTCGGCGAATGCCGCTCTGCTCTGCTCGCTCACCAATCATCCCAATCGTCGTTCTGCTTCTTGGGCTTCGGCGCAGCCGGCCCACCGCTACCCCTACTCTTCCCCATACCCATGGCGCTCGTCCCGATGGCGCTGCTGCCCTGCTTTTTGCTGTTCTGGCCCGCGAGGCCCGAAAAGTCGTCCCAGAAGCTCCGGCGGTTCTCGTCCATGTTCTCGCGTGGTCTGGCCGGGCCGCCGCGGTCCTCGTTGCCGCCCTCGACGAACCGGCTGAAGCCCTCTTGCGCATTCTTCCCCGCCATCTGCGCCTGCTTCGCGAGCTGTGCGGCCGTACTCTGTGCCTGCTTGGCGAAGTCGGTCTCGGCGAACTATCAACATCCTCTGGTCAGCTCTCAGGGTCCTGCTATGTTTATGGGCGCAACACGGGTCTGGCAATACCTGCTTCGAGGCGGGCTGCAGATATCCATCGTTGACGTTCTTGGCCGTCCTGCTTACCGTCGAGGTGAACCATCCGAAGCCCTTCGATATGGCCGCCACGGGGTCCTTTTGCACGTCGTCGAAGGTCGGCAGATTGCCCTGGTTCTGCGCGGCGGGTGCCGGTGTGTTCCCGAAGCCGGCGTACTTGCCACCCTGGCTGGGGGCAACGTCATCCGGGCGCGACGCGTTCTCCGCACCGAGGCGAGCAAAGTAGGTATCGTCGACTTTGACCTTGCCTCCTGGGCCGCCGGCAGCACCCTGGCCAGGGCTCTGGCTCCGGCTCCCGGCGCTACCACTCAGCGGTGTCCCGGAGCGCGGCGAGGGCCTCGCAGCAGGCTTCTTGGCCGGCGCAGGTGTAGGCTTCTTCTCGCTAGGCACGTACTCCTTGCCCTCGACCTTGCAGGACAGCCTGTCCTTCCACTCCTCGCCAACTTCGCCCGTGTAACGATCGGGGTCGGTGCCACCGTCCCATGTGATGCCGGTCGCGTCGGTGGTCTCGTGCTGCTCGTAAAACGTTCGCCAGCCCTCGTTGCCGCCGAGCCGCATGCGCTCAATCTCGATCGCCTTGAAGGCGTCCATCGAGACGCTGCGCACGAACGATATGTGCACGCCCAGGCCGCGGTGCTTGCCCGCACAGGTGAGGCAGATGAAGATGCCAAACTTGGGCGACGCCCACTGGGGCGAGGGTGCGCCGCAGTCGCAGCAGACGTTGTTGCTCGACTCCTTCTGGAGAGCGGCCAGCTACGTGGAGGGTCGAATGTTAGCAACTAAAGCAGCGCAGCCTGGGTGGCGGGCCTTCAATCAGCATCTTGGTCGGGTCATGAGCTCACCTTGGACCGCGTCTCTGGGTCAACCTCCCACATGGCCTTGGAAGCCATAGCGGGCGGTCTGTATGTTGGCGGTGGCAATAGCTAATAAACGAACTCGCGTTCGCAGTTGGGGACCGCGGACGAGGGAGGAAGAGTTCAAATTGCCCAAAGGTAGGTAAAGTAGCGAAGGGAAGGGCGTCGGCAGCTGCTGTTGCTGAGGTGTTCTGCTGGCGTTTCGAGAACCGCACCCCAGGGGCCAATCTGGAACCCCAAACGGGTTAGTACGTACCTAGTCTAGGTCGTGGCCACTTGGCACTCACTTTGACATCCATCCCCTTGTCGACTCCACCAGTAATCGTGATCAACACATGTCCATCGAGCCTGTCGAACTCTTCAAGACAAGGAGTGCTTGTAGCTTCTGTTTCCTGACGGTCGCGCCAACTGACATGTCTGACTGTTACGCCACAGAATAGCAATTACCTTACGTACTAGGTTAGTAGTTGTTATGAATGCCGTGGACGCACACTTCAGCCGCCATTTTACTATACAAGCTGATACTACTTTGGCCATCCGCCATCCTTATTGCTATCGTTAGTAGACAGAGCGGGAAACAAACATGGTATTACTTGACCAGGAGACGCAAGTCTTCAGCCAAAACAGCCCTGATTCATCGTTGCGCCGGCGTTCAACCGTCGAACCGCGCAGGCTGACGGACAGGGGAAAGTACAGATGCAGCTTTTGGGGGGCATTTTGCTTTATTTTCATTCTTTGAATCTTGGTCCCAGGCCGCGGCCAGATTAAGCGTTGTCAAAAAGGTGGAGGGCAACGAAACGCCAATCCCGAGATTATTTAAGAGTCCCAAGCAACTGTGGATTGAACCTCCTTAAGCCCAGGATGACAAAAAGCCCCTTGTCAAATCGTACTTAGCGAGCATTTGCCATAAAAGAAATTCGTGCAAACCACGTGCCATTTCATAAGCGTACTCGGCGGCAAGGTCGAGTGCCCGACCTCGAAGCGATGCATTGCCGTCGACTTAGGCCGTGGTGGTAGGGGCGGCCTGCTCAGGAGCATTCTCCTGAGCCTCAGTGGCCTCGTGAGCGGGAGCATTGGCCTCCTCGTCAGTCTTGTCAGGTGAGTCGATAGCAACCTTGACGGCGATCTCGCGTCCCTCAATCTCTTTGCCGTTCATCTCCTCAACGGCCTTCTTCTGCAGCTCCTCTGAAGCAAGAGTGACAAAGCCGAAACCACGACCCTTGCGAGCCTCGCCGCGAGCCTGCAGCTTCTTAATCATAAAACGAGGAATGGGGCGGAGCGCGATCTTGGCAGACGAGGGCTGGTAGTCCTTGAAAAGCTCGACGAGCTGTCTCTAAATTAGCGTGGCCCATCATGCACGGAACTCGACAGGGACCGACCTTTTCCTCGGTCAGGTCATAGGGGAGGTTGGCGACCATGACCTTGGTCTTGGAGGGAATACCATCCGCAGGGGGTCCGCGCTCACGGCGCTGACGCTGCTGGTTACGTGCCGCGTCCTTGGAGTTTTCGTCAGTGTTGTTCTTTTGGTTGGTAATGTCGGTCAAAGGTTGAACCTCGTTGGCAGCGGCATCAGCAGAAGCGCCCTTGGTGCCAGCATCAGCACCCTCAGGGTTCTCGCCCTCCTTGTTCTCCTCGCCGTCCTATAGGAGTTTGTCAGCATCAGTTGCGTATTGGGGCGGGAGAATTCAACTTACACCACGGGTGGAGCGGGCGCCGCCACGACCGTTGCGGCCACGGCCACGGCCACGGCCGCGTCCCGAGGCACGGCGACGGGTACCCTCAGCACCGGCACCTTCGCCCTCGGCCTTCTCGCCAGCAGGCTCGGGCTTGCGAGCAAGCTGAACTGAGACCTTGCGCTCAAGGATCTCCTTGCCGGAAAGCTCCTCGATGGCACGCTCGGCCTCGGTGGGAGTCGAGAGATCGACGAAGGCGTAACCGACAGGTCGGTCGGTGCGGGGGTTCTTGGGAATTGAGACGGACTCACTGATTCACAGCATCGTCAGTACATATTCCGCATGTTACGATCAGAGCAAGATAGGGGACTGCTGCGACATGGGCCGAGGAGCATTGAGACTGGCTGGCCGAACACGCGTCGTGCATGCCAAACTTCAGGGTGCCATCCATTTGAATCCCTTCAGTTTCGGGCGCAGATAGTTCCAGTAGGCCCGTCCAAGGTTGACAGTGGCGGGGTACCCTTGATGTGGTGTGGCGGCAAAGCCTCATAACAAGGTTTGTCGGGCTAGAGAGAGGAGCATGGTGTAATGCAGAGAACACGTGTACATGGAGGGTAAGGGTATCGATAGGCTGGGCAGCACATACACAAGATAGCTCTTGAAGAAGTCCTTCAACTCTCCCTCGGTTGTCGCATAGGCCAGGTTGCCAATGTAGAGGCGGCGACCCTCGGCAGCACTGGCCGAGGCAGCCTCGTTGGCGGCGGCCTTGTCATTGATGGTGGTATTGCTCAGAGTGTTGGCAACGTCATTAACGGTGGTCTCGGAGACCTTCTCCACGGGGGCAGCGGCAGACATGATGATGGGCTTAAAAGGTTGTGGATGGAGGATGGGCTCTTTTGAGGACTGAGGTCGCGGGTTGAGGTTATGACGTTTTCGAACTCGGGAGGTGGAGGCACCTAGTTGGTTCGAGAGGCGTGTATTGCGACGGAAGTTCGGATAGGTATCGAACTCGTGAGCAATGGAGGGAGGAGGTTGATCAGGGTAGCTTCGTGCCCTAGAAACAGATTGAAGTTAGACAGACGGCGAGCGTTGCGCGGAGACACAAGTTTGACTCAAGAGTTGTGTTGGGGGGGAAAGGGAAGGGGAAAGCTGGGAGCTGGGAGTAGTAGTGAAATCTGAAATATTTTTTCGACCCCAGGGGCAACCCAGCAGCACAGCAAGCAGCGTGCAGGCTGCACCTGCCGTGCAGCTGTTTGACTGGCTGCGTGGCGCCGAGACCCCGGGGGTCGCACTTACTGCGCGGGTGAGCCCAGAACTTAGAAGGGGCAGGTTCCACTATTTTCTCGGCCCTGTCATTCTATGGGCCCCCTGGATAGGTAGGTAGGCTAAGCTTCCCCGATGGACGCATTAAACCTTCCCCCGCCTTCGATTCGCGACAGGCGAGCCTTGACACATTCAACGCCCCTGAGAGCAGGCACTTCACGACAAAAGAACGGCATCGAGAAGGAGCCGGCGCTGGGGCTACCAGCTTTCTTCCAAGTTGCGAGGAAGGGAACTCACCTATTTTTATTTTTATTTTGGGGCGCCCTCGCGTGCTTGCGGTGTAATATGCTGATTTGCGTTGGATGAGCTCTGTATGCGGGAAGATGCAAACGTAAAAGGAAACATTCGGGTGCCATAATGGGATTATACGAATGGCAGACTCGTAGCCAGGAGCCACGGTCTATCGGACGTACAATGCTTGACAGACGGCGTGGAAGTAGCGAATTTGACTTTGGTTCATTGTTTTGACACGGAAGCTTCCAGCAACACACAACAATACCATACTGGAAGGAGGGCTGCGGTTGCGTGCCTGCCAGATTTGTACCCTCACGTTCAATGTTGTAGGTGCCTGTGTATTCGTGAGGTGATTACCTTGTACAGTACCTACTGCTAGTACGTAGTACTTATAGTACCTTACAATACCCACCTATTCAAGGAAGGAGCATTAGAGCCGTTGGTCTCCTCGGTTGTCGCCCATGTCAACAGGGCGCCATCGTGACGGCGTGGTACCGGACAGCAGGCAGTAGGAAAGTCCGAGTCGTTTTACCTGTACGGAAATGGCGTCCATTCTTATTTTAGTACCCGGTACGTACGTCAGAGGGTGTGCACATGTCAGCCTCCGAAGCCACTCTTTGGCAACGTGGTTCTCCGGCGTCATCGGTCCGGCCTGTCGTCATGGTCGCGGAAAAGTAGTTTCATTCTGGAAGCAGGCAGATGCGGGTGCTCGCACTTAGATTGATAAGATCCCGGTGGCCGCTACGAGTATGCGGATTACCTACTCGTACTTACTCATGGACCCCAAGCACTCATTACTAGTGCAACCCGTCGCCCGTCATCGGTGGCCCCATCGCCATCCGTCATGTCTGGCCCATCGGCCCCAGACACACTAAAAACGTCACGGAAAACCCGCGCTGCAGACATTTTCTCATGTCCACCACACCTGACTCCTTCGCATGGAGCACCTCCCCCGCCCTCCCCAGCCCTGAGCTACCCGGAGGTTGAGCCCACAGATTGGTATCATGGCCATCCCGGACAGGAGTGTGCTCGTCCTCTATGGCTCCGAGACCGGCAACGCCCAGGACATGGCCGAGGAGCTGGGTCGGCTTTGCGCGAGGCAGCACTTCCGGACCCAGGTCGATGAGCTTGATGCTATAGATTTGGTGAGACGAAACGCCCTGGCTTGTAATCCTGTCGCCCAGACCGAAGGCTGACCAAATATCTGGATTGCTAGAGCGCCCTATTGCAGCATGGACTCGTGGTCTTCGTCATCTCCACCACCGGCCAGGGAGACATGCCACACAACTCCCTACTCTTCTGGAGGAAACTGTTGCGCAAGAAGCTTCCCCCGGGGTGTCTGGCCCAACTGAGATATACCTGTTTCGGTCTGGGTGATAGCACGTACGTCAAGTTCAACTGGGCCGCTCGGAAACTCATCCGTCGATTGGAGAACCTCGGCGCCACCACCTTCTTCGAGAACTCGGAAGCAGATGAACGCTTCCCAGACGGGTACGCAACAGCTCCAATCTACCTCATCAACGACGACCACCTGCTCCAGACTGACCCTGACTTAGAATTGAGGGTGCCTTTTCCACATGGGCAGGCCGTCTCTTCGACCATCTCCTCGTCGAGCACCCTCACCCTGATTGCCTGCAGCCCATACCAGAAGACAGCATACTGCCGCCAAGATGGTCACTGGCTCCAGCCCTGGACGCGATCCAGAACCGTTACAACGGCGTCAAGAAAGTTGAAGAACCTCTGAGGACGGGACCTCCTCCTTCCCGACTCCTCCCCATACCAGACGGTTGGGATGCCACCCTGGTAGAGAATAAGCGCCTCACACCAATGACCCATTGGCAAGATGTCCGCCTCGTGTCGTTCGACATCCCCATTCGCGCACCGGGAGACCAGCTGCAGTGCAACCCAGGCGACTGCCTAACCATCTACTCCAAGAACTTCCCCGAGGACGTCGACAAGCTCATAACACTTCTCGACTGGCAGTCCATCGCCGACCAGCCCCTCGACCTTACCCTCTGCCCCTCTCTTCCGCGGGGCCTCTTCACCCCGCAGCCCTGCACCATCCGCAACATCCTCCTCGAGAACGTCGACATCACCGCCGTCCCGCGCCGCTCGTTTCTCCGCAGCATCTCCCACTTCGCCGAGGACAAGGACCAGCGTGACCGCCTCCTCGAGTTCACCCAGCTCGACTTCATCGACGAGTACTTCGACTACGCCACCCGCTCCCGCCGCAGCATCCTCGAAGTCCTCGAGGAGTTCCACTCCGTCCGTCTGCCCGCCCACCGCCTCCTGGACGTCTTCCCGCTCATCCGCGGCCGTGACTTTAGCATCGCCAACAGTGGTGCCTCCACCTCCGCCACCCCCTCGTCGGAGCCGTCTACCACCACCAGGGTCGACCTCCTCGTCGCCCTCGTCCGCTACCGCACCATCCTCCGCAAGCCCCGTCAAGGCCTCTGTTCCCGCTACCTCGCCTCCCTCGCCGTCCCCTCCCGCCTCAGCGTCTCTCACAAACCCGCCCTCTCCCCCATCCACGGTCCTGCCAACGCCCGCAGACCTCTCGTCGCCATGGCCACCGGCACCGGCATCGCCCCCGTCCGCTGCCTCGTCCACGAGCGCCTCTCGCACCCTGACCCGGGGCCCATGTACCTCTTCTTCGGCAACCGCAACCGCACGGCCGACTACTTCTTTGAGGACGAGTGGGAGGCCCTCGAGCGCGCCGGCAGGCTCAAGGTCTTCACCGCCTTCTCTCGAGATCAAGATCGCAAGGTATACGTGCAGCACCTCGTGAGGCGGGAGGCTCTGCTGATGGCCGAGCTCATCCCCCAGAATGCCATCTTTGCCGTGTGTGGCGGTTCGAACAAGATGGCCGACGCGTGCAAGGAGGCCGTGTTTGAGCCTTACAAGGAGGCTGGAGATGCGGTGGCGAGGGAGAAGGAGTTGGAGTCGCTGACATGGTGGCAAGAGATTTGGTGAGCGCAAGATTTTAGGCGTGAGAGACATACCTGCTTGTCTAGATAGACTTTGCGTTAAGCTAGCTACTATAGGTGACCATCTAACGGGACCGTCTCTGGATTGAGCATGCATTCACGATACGTCAACTCATCATATCGTGCATGTGCGAGTATATTCTCAAAGATGTCATTACATGGCCATGGTATGATACCCACACACCATCACGGCTCTATAAACCGGTATTATAAGCAGACGGCTTCCCGCAAACATGGTGCCCGACTCCCCCAGTACGCCGAGAAGCTCTGATACATGCGCTTGCTATATCTCGAAATCCCATACCCAACGCCCTATGCTAAGTGATTTCGCCATTGGGCGAGCAATGTTCCAAGACGCGTCAAAATGGCAATCGCAGGCTCAAAGTAGCAGATGGCGCTCCCGATTCTCTTCCGATATGGATGAGAGCTGGCTTAAGAAAAAGGCGTTGAAAGCTGGGCTAGCGTGTGTCCTCCTCTTCCCAGCTATACCGCTTCTCCGCCGGCTGCGGCACGTGAACAAACTCCATTCCGTCAAGTCTCCCCATCCTCTCGGGTGAGTCGGAGCGGGTTGGGTCAGCAAGACGATCCTGCCCAGAGTCTTGTGTCTGCAAGGGCCAGCTCGTGTCTTGATGCTGGTCTAGTCTCCCGTGTTGACTGGATACACACTGGCGCGCCTGGGCGGCCAGTTCCGCTAGACGGGCCTCCTCTTCTGTGTAATTACTTCCCAGCGTATCTTCGTAAGAAACGGTGGGAAGGCTGTCCCGGTGGCCGTCAGGTCTTGGAACCTGTGGCGAAGGGCCCTGGTTGGGAAGTTGGACACCTTCGGGTAGGGGCCCGAGGCATACCACTCGCGATGCGTCGATTTGTCTCCTCTGGACTGCGAAAGACGACCGCGGATCGCCTGGGGGCGAGTAGGACCGTTGAGACCGGGACGTATGCGATGCGTTCAGGGTGGAATCAGACCTGGGTAGACTATTCGTACCATATCCCGGCGATGGAAGCGACGTCGGAGGAGCTGTCATGGCTATCGGCGATGGTTCGCTCCAATGCATTGGTCCGTTTCCCCCAGGGGTTATAGGCGATACCACCGACATCGTCGAGTCTTGTAGCGAGCCCGAATTACTTGAGTCGAGGCCCTGCGGCGATAAAGGTTGGATGTCGACCGCCGGAACTGGCCTCGGCCGCTCATAATCATAGACGCATTTCTCCGGTGGCAGAGCGACCCCATCTCCAGGGGGAGAGTACGCCGGGACAGGACCGGCCAGCTGCCGGTCAATTTTCAATCGTGCTTGCTCGTAGGGACTTATTTGTCGCCTGTCCAATTGCATCATGACCTCGTCATCCGCCGTGTCGTCACTGTTATCGCCGTTAAGCTCCGCTGGTGGAATCGGTGCGGACAATTCGTAAATTTCGTGATCGGGCGCCTCGACTGGCCTGTCGCTCTTGTCCCTCAAGCGGGTGCTGGTGGGGCCTCCAGGTGTCTGTCTACGCTGAACCATCTTTGAGAGAATCCGACCAAGACGTGAGTGTCTCTGGGAAGTTCCAGATTGCGACGAGGCGGCTGATGCCTTGTCCATATCCGAGTCACTGGCGGCGCTCATAGTCTTCGCACTCTTTCGGCGGCGGCAGCACCACCATCCAATGAGACAGAACACGACCACGGCGGACGCTCCAATAACAATACCTGCAATCGCGCCCTTGCTGAGACCTCTATCCTTGGCGGTCCTGGGCGGCGGGTAAGGGCTGTTAGGTGGTTGGTCAATAGCGACAATATCAGCGTCCCCGTTTGGGTCGTCAGGGAACTTCGCCTGGTGGATTGAGAATATGCCCTTGTCGAACTGCGTGACCAGGTATGACTCCTGGAGAAAGGAGCGACCAATGACAAAGGTGGCGTTGTCACCAGACGTTCTCAGGGAGAAGTAAGGGACGGCCGGTGTGCCATATTCCACGGCCTCCTGATGAAAGGGATACTTGACGGTCGAGATGAATGCCTGGATGGGGAGAGTGATGTTGACCACGCCGGAGGTATTTAAAGGGTCGCCCAAATCGTCGGTGTGGTCGGTACTTGACAAGCTGAAGGTGAATGTGTACGAGTCGTGCCGGCTGTATTCTCGGTACTGGTCGTCTTCAAGCGTGTATAGTTCGAGGTCTTCGCTATATGTCAAGCCAAGGGCCTCGGCAAACTTGTAGCCAACGGCATCAGGCAGCCAAAGAAAGGGTGTCGAGGTATCAATGAGGGCGGTAAAGGTGTCATCCCATTCCGAGAGTAGCCGGACATCCGAGCCCCAGTCTTCAGGGGCGTCATGGCTACCATCCACCTCCACTTCGATGCCGCGGACGAGGATGCGGAGAAGGTTGTCTTCTTTACTCACGGTGAACTCCTTGCTGTGGTCTTCGAATCTGGCGGTGTCAAACCCTCCAAGGGTAACAGAGGCCGGCATATTTCCTGAGAGTGGTCAGCGAGACTAACACTGTCCTAGCCCCGGGGGGGGAGGTGTAAACGAACGATAGTAGGCGCCAGCAGTGTAACCATAGCTGTAGCTGGGGACGAGGCCGAAATCCTTGACGGCCATGGTCAACGGCGATTCGGCGACAAGGCCGTTTCCGAAGTCTCCCTGTGTGATTCCGACACCGAATTGGCCAAGGAAGTGGTCGGTGGTGTTGACAGCCGACATCAGAACGCCATCCATGGAGAAGGTGGCGTCTTTCTGAATCTGGCTGGTGGACTGGATACTGTCTAGGCCATACTGGCCGACTCCGTCATAGCCCAAATGATCTAGACCGAGTCCGTAGGAACCCAGGGGGAGCCAGTCATCCGAGGCCGAAGCGTCGTAGAGTCCGCCACGAGCACGCGAGCAGTGAGGCTCCTCTGTACGACAATTAGCATGAGTGTCGGCGAACGGCAACCCAGAAGGAGGGAAAACGCACTCGGGTAACATCCCCCAGTACCCACAACCCAAAACTCAGACAGGGCGGTGCTGACGAGAACATCGACTTCCTGAGAATCGGAACCTAAGGAGAACCCGACAGTAGACCAGTTCCCATCGATCCCACCCCTGGGCAGCCAGTTAGAATTGACCTGTCAATGCGGGGGTCGGGTGGGTGCAGGAGAAACTCACCAACCAGTGACAGGCAGAGAGAAAGGCGACGGGTTCCCGGCGTCAACAGCGCCGCTGAAGGCAACGAGGGCGGCGGTGACTAGCCAGGTTGGGGGCGACATGGCGAAGTCAATTCCAACAGCGAAAGACTGTGAACGAGGGCCCCGAGACCAGGCGGTCATGACCACGAGGGAGGCGACGGGGCTCAATTCAATTGCCCCGTCCGCAAAGGGTCATCTCTAGCGGGGTCTTCTGAGCGGGCTGATCGAGGGCTCCATATATGATGTGAATGACGATGTGGCTGGCGGGCGAGTTCGCGTTTCAATCGGGGCCTCAGACCGCCAGATCGAGGAGTGTCTACATCCAGGACAGGTGGACGGACACATGCGAGAGCCGTCGGGCGTCTCGCAGTATCGGTTCCACGATGCTATCGGTGGTCGGTCGTGTTCGGGCGCCGGAGAGAGCTTGTCGTCGAATAATTGTTGAAGCGAGGAGAGATCATGGAGGCGCGCGGAGTTGGATGGGGTAGGGTCCCGTAATAGTAATAGTGGGTGGGTGGCCCAGGTAAATACGAGTAGGTGCCGTACTCGACGGCCTACGGATATTACTGAGTGTGGGATCTAGGTACCGACGGACGTAGTGTGAGTGGCTGCCGTGCGGGAGACGGAGTGGTTGTTGTGGGTGGTTGTGGGTGGTGCAAGTGTGAGTGGGGTTGCACTGATAGCTCCTGCCAGTACTTACGAGGTAGGTACTGTACAGAGTACCTACCTACGGCCCAGCAGTGGACGGCTGGCAAGTGCCGGTGGCGACCTTGAAGGACGCATCCGCCCGCCACAGGTACCAAACCTCTGCAAGGTGGGTACCTCCACACCAACCTCCAGCGCAGTTTCAGGCATTCAGCAGTCCGTACTACTACTAGTGCTACTAGTAGTACTGTTGTACCGGTACTTACTTGCGTATCCGTAGACTTCGAAACACCACCCTGGACATTGTCTCTGACCTGGTCCGAGGCATCAGTTCGACATCACCTCTTGACTAGATCGGACTCCCATCCTCGGAAGTTCAAAGGCTGAATCTATTCCATCGTCGGAAGGTCACAGGCACTGGATCGAACCTAATCGGACTACACGAGTACCAATCAACGTTGGTACTTGCTACTGATTACAACTACCAACTGACGACCCTGACCAACACGACATGCCGTCACTTCATCCCGCCACGCTGGGCATCCGTGCCATACAGGACGCTTACCATCATGTGATTCATGTCTACACTCACTCTACTCGTACAGGAGGCAGACAGGCGGGGCAGCCCCCATCCTCCCCATCCTCGGGTGTTCCAAGCATCACCATCGCTGCGTCTCAGCCCTGGCATGGCTCGGCATCGCGCTTCCGCGGCCGGGAAACTTGAAAGACATTCCATTGGAGCCCGGCCCTTTGAGAAACACGAATGCCTGTCCCACCGTCGTACGAGAGCGCCACCGCATCCTCTACCTCCAGATATCTACGGGTACGGCGGGGCTGGTCATTGCCGACACTCCATCCCGACCTGGCATTTACGACTTGATTTTGGGCCGATGTGCTCTCAGGCAGCCAGCACCTCAATTTGGGGGCGACGAATCGACGAGCGGTTGCTGGTTGGTCTGGAGACAGAGTTGGTCTGGAGACAGATCATGGTGGTCGCAAGGCTCCCTAGGCCCGCCGATCTAAGCCCTGCTGGGGAACCCGGCAGCAAAATCTGCCCACCCTGGCTCATGATCTTGGTGCCTGCGTCAATGCCCTTGCTAAATGGACTTTGGGCGAGACATACTGACAGCCTGACACAGGAAGCGAATGGATCCCCCTACTCTTTTGTGCACTGCTAAAGGACTTCATGCTGAATTGCTGATAGACATCCTCATCTCCGGCCGGCAATTGCTGCGCTGTCATCCTCCTGAAGCCAGGGGTCCCTTTCCAACTATTCCTACAACTATGTACTAATATCACTGCGCCGTTCCCTCAATTTCCCGGAGAAGGAGCCTCGAGGGCCGTGGCCGGGGTTGCCTTGGATTACATGGTAGAGTGATCGAGTGAATGCTTACCGTCTCCTCCAGCTGAGTTTGACTCGAACATAATACCGTATTCCTTACGATACGACCCCGATCAGAATCGCACCGTCCATCGCAGTCCCTCCTCGTTCTCCCGACCCGCTATGATCGATCTCCGCTGTTACTGTCGACCGCTCCGCCGTCCCTGAATGCGCCGCTCCACGGCCTATCACTCCGCGAACCGACTGCCCTGCGAGTCGACCTTATCCGGCATCAAGGGCCAACGGCCCAGCTCATATCACATCCATCATGAGGGCATGTGCCCTCCCGGCACTGTTGGTAACAGCGTTATATACAAGACCTATTTCCGCAGCTGTGCGAAAGGGTATACACGAACCTCCACCCCCACCTAGTGGACCACGATGCCCAGCTAACAACCTCCCAGAGATCCTCCACCGTGATACCGAAACACCTGGATCTCCCAATGGGCCGGCCTGCGCCTCGGGGCAGCAGCCGACGGGCACCACTGCCTGTCGCGACGTGTTGTCTTCTGCCCATACCCTAGACTCAGCATCCCTCACATCGAGCGGTTGGTCCACCTCATCGAACACTCCCGTGCCCTTGCCGAGTACCAGCACGCCGCTAGTCGGTGATGGTGCGCCGTCGAAGACCACGTTACCATGCGAGGGGGATGTCGCATCGTGCCCAGCGGCGCCCACGCTGTCCCATACGGTTCCTCTAGAGTCCCCCTCCAGCTCCACGAACTGTATCCCGAGAGACCAACTGCGCCAGACGGTCATCTCCATCACATACACCACGACCACCACTTTCTACGGGAATCCATCCGACTATACGCCTCCCTATCCGCCCATCACGACCCTGCCGTACTGCCCTCCCTCCGAGTCGGGGAGTACGCCTCCAGGAATACCGATGCCTACGCTCTTCCCAAGTATTCCCACCATTACATTCATCACCACTGAGAAGAACCCGTCTGTCGTCTTCTCCCCTGGTGCCATCCCCAACTACAGCTCGTCTAAGAAACCACCTATCACCAAGCCAGGGCAGCACAAGACCGTTCAACCTACTGACCCGGCCAACGAGGGCCCCAGGCCCAGGCCAACATACACCGTCACAGCCGGTCCTAACTCCGTTATCATCGGGGGTACGACCTTTGACAGCATTAAGCACGGTCAGACACGCACTGTTGTCGCCGGAGGCGGCACCTTCACCATCTTACCGACGGCCGTTGTTGGTGAGGGTGTCACTGTCGCCAGGCCGGTGCCTGCGGAGCCAACAACCGACTTCGTGCCGTCCCCTACGAGTGCCTCTGTCGGAGGACTTCCCATCTGGATATCCGGCTCCATTCTCGAGATTGACGGCCGCACGATGACCATCCCACCGGGCGGGGTGACCACAAACATAAATGGGCAGCCCGTGTCTCTAGGCCCGGGGATCATCGTCGTGGATGGCTCAGAAATCTTCACCTGGGCTGGGCAACCCGCTCTGCCCACCGACATCCTCGTCGTGGGAGGGCAAATGCTGACGGCCGACGGATCCGCTCTCTTCATCCTCAACTCTACCACACTCACATACGGGCCACGCATCGGCCAGACCCTCACAACCGTCGACGACGAGACCATCACTGTTGGTCCCAGAGGTATCATCGTGGACGGGTCTACCCTCGGAGGACCGACCGCAGGACCCTCCGATGTCACCTACCAGGTCGTCGGCGGTGTGACCATAACGCAGCTCGGCCACTCCCTCATGGCCATCGATGGCCACACCTACACCATGGGCCACGGAACCGAGCCCATCACCATCTCCGCCGCCGGCGGCCTCGTCACCGTCGTTCCGCCCCACGGCATCGTGTATAACAACATGACCTTTGGGCAGGGGTCCGACGCCCACGTCATCACCACTACATTCGAGCCCAACGGGACCACCACCGACGACTTTCCCGCCGAGACGGGCAGCGACACTGACAAAGATGATGAGGACGACATGGCCGCGGGCCGCAGGCCGGACATACTCCTAGCGGGGCTGTGCGCCGCGCTGGGCCTCTGGGCTCTCAACACGGCGTAGACTGCGCGGAGTTTATGCGCTCATGGGAGGGTGCGAGGTAATATTGTTATGGCTCATGATGCACACGAATCTCCTTTTCGTGGTTTTGGATCCTGTGTTTTTTTTCTGGGGTAAGCTCTCGGTGGATATACAAAATACCCTTCGGTCTGATATTCGCAGGTACGGCGTTTGGGGGCTTATACAACTACGTACTACTGGTACCGCTAATGTAATATTGCAAGGCATTCCGAATGGAGCCTTCTCACGGGGTGAGTCTCGACCTCCCCAGCTAAGTGATGGATACCAGGCACCTAGCCACCAGTGAGTGAGTCAGATAATGGTCGTAGGCGAATGTCTCGCACTCCCATAACCGAGAGACATGATCCAGAATTGCTCTTAATCAACGTCTATACCGACATGTCTTAAAAGTTCATCGAGTGGTTTCAGCGCGGGCCCCTCCGAGTCGAAAAGGATCAAATCAGAATTTGTTCTGGATGTACAAATGTCTTACCAGGAGAAAGGAAAAATGTAAGTCACGTTTCAACATTGAGGTGTGAGGTAAGACCTTGCGCAAGATCAAGTCTATTAAACGAGCCAGCCGGATCGAAGAACATGTCCTCCGACATGGGGATGTCCCAATGCTGAAGGTAATAACATACGCGCCAGAATGGTAAAATGCAAAAGTATATAGGGTGAGCTTTTAGACCACCCTCGGAGAATAGAAACCGTTCTTCGCGAATCGAACCAAGAATCACAGAACGATGATGCTTTGCTTCTCACCACCGACGCACCCCCTTGCCCTTTCCAACACCTTCGGTCTCCAGAGGGGGAAAGTCATCAGGCCCAACGTCATCGTGGCCCACGGTGGTGTTCGAACGGACCTGCTCCTGCTCCTGCATGCTCAGGCTGAGGGCCAGAGCGAGGTCCTCATCCTCCGTAGTCGGCGGCTGGCTCGATGCACCAGCCTTGGGAGGGTTGATGGGCGTGCGGCTGGCAGACAGGGAACCGGGAGCGGAGGAGTCGGATCCGTAATTCTTGCTCTTCTTGCCGCCCTTGGCCTTGTACTTGACTGCGAACTCATACTCGCCCGAGCTGTTACCACGCGGCGACTGGCCCATGTCATTGACACCCTCTAGAAGAGACAGTCGGATAGCCGCCTGGATCTGCTGCTCGTAGTCAGATTCCTCGTCGGTAGCAGGTGGCGCCGACTGGCTCGCCCCGTTGACACTGGGATCGGGGGTCACGGTGTCGGCCGTATTCTCGCTCCACGAGGAGGCCGTGTCGAGGCTCGCATCTGCAGCCGAGTCGCTGGCGCGCCGCTGCTCCTCGTGGACGTATGCTTCTTCCGACAGCATCTGAACATAACGGAGCGCCTCCTCCTCGGTCAAATCACCCAAGGCGCCGACGCCGAACCGCTTGCGGAGACGTGCCTGCTCGCGCGCCCGCGCCTCATTCTCACGACGCAGTTCAGCCTCCTCAGCAGCAATGTGCCTGGAGCTTGTGCCGCCTTGGCGGCGGCTGGCGATGCGACCGTGAATGTCGGAATGCCTAAGCCGACGTTTGCGGCCGGTCGGATGCCCAGTCGAGCTATATGCCCAGTATCGCATAAATGCTCCAAAGGACACGACGCCACGCAGGACGGTTGGGTCTGGATCTAGGTAGATCGCACCAGCAGCGGAGTAGTTGCCCTCCGGGAGGGCCGGATTCATGGTCATCATGTGTCGAGGCACACGACCATTAGACCGGGCATTGAGCGTCCTGATGGCATCGGTCGTAGAAGCCAGGGGGTCCCAGGCCTGAACCAAACCATCACTCCCGCCGTGCACGATATACAGGGCCGTTGCTGCAACACATGATATCTCTGGAGAATCTGTCTGGATAATCCGGACGGGCTGAATGTGCAAAGACTTCGCATTGTCGCGAGCGTTCCACACGAGCACGGCGCCGCTCTGCGTTCCAACGACCAAAAACCGTGCCCGGCGCCCAGGGATCTCCACAGCACCTTGATGGGGCCGGGCTGAACCTCCGTTAACGGTCTCCCCGGCTACATGGAGCGGGTCCTCGGACAAGGTGAGCGTCGCCTGGGAAGAGCAATCCAATGCACTAGCAGTAATGGTGGCGTTGACATGACCTTTGAGGTAAAAGACATTGCGGGACCACTCATGCTGGGCGCCAGGACTGTTCACACCGGGCGTCAAGGGTGTAGGGGGAGGCGACCCTGGAGACTGGGGCTCAGGCGTCCGGTTGGAAACCAGTGGTCCGCCATTGACAGCATCAAACAACGAAGGTAGAGTGGGCTGCCATTCCTGCGGAGAGCCCTGCTGTCGACGAGACACCTTCGACCTCGAGTATCGTTGCACGCAGGGCGAGCTGTGCTCATCCACGCCGCAGTCAATGACGAAGATGCTTTCCCCAGCCCCTTGATCATCGTCATTGGCAAAATCCACTTCGAGTCTGCGGCGCATGTCCCAACCCTGGCAGACCTTGATGAAGTGAGCGGGTTTGTAGCGCAGGAACTTCTCAATCTCTCTTGCCTCGGAGGCCATCTGCTCCTTGTTCAAGTTCATAGAGGCCGACGGCGACCGCGGCGAGTAGGTGCCACGGATAGCATTCTTGTCGAAGTCATCCGGGCGTGCCACGCGGCGAGTTAGTTCGACGAGATGCCAGTAGACCGTTCGACCAGCGTGCCACGCATTCTTCATGACATCTTCGCCCTTTGCACCGCCCGAGGTGCGGGTGGGTGTCTCATTCAAGTAGAAGACTTCTCCCAACGCATTCAAGGCCACAGCCCAAACTCTGCCGGTGGACTTGCGCTTGACGTTGAAGTTGTCGTCCACTTTCAGCGAAATAATTGGGACACCGGGGCTAAGAATCCATCGAGCCGTGACGTCGCCATTGGAGTACCCAGAGCCGCTAGGATCCCACCCCAGAGAGTATGCAGTCACGACACCGAGAGTCGAGCCGGTGAGCATGCCAATCATAGAGGACGTCGTAGCAAGGATAGTAGACGACTTGGCCAGCCAAACGCTAGATATCCCTTCCGACATCTCTGGGATCTTGGGAATGTCGGGGTAGGTGTCAACAACACTCGTGTCCGAACCCAGGTAACGGCCGCGCATCTCATTCACAGCGCGGAAGAAAGCGCGACCGCCAGGGAAGCCTTCACCACCGAGGACGCCATAAGGCTGGCTAACATCCATCACATTGGGCATGGCAGCCGGGCCCTCTCCCAGGCCATAGGGCACGAGGTTGGGCATAACCTCGTCCAACTGCGGGAAGGTAACGGGGTCTTCCAGGCCCCATTTCTCGATCCTGCCGCTCGTTGGGTCACTGAGCGTCGCGGCGCCCAGGTCAGAGGCTCCCTGGATGGCCCTGGGCGGCTTCTTCCCATTGGAAAAGATGGCATGAATATTGGTCACCAGCCAGGGGAGCTTGGAGTTGTAGGTCAGGACGGCACTAATCTTCTTGCCGGACTGACGAGTTCGGATAGACGATCCGATGCCGCCGGAGTTTGTACCAGGTTTGCCTCGCTCAAGACTCCTGATCAGACGGGTGCGAAAGAGGTACTCGCTCCTCCAGGTGGCAAGGGGCGTCAGGCGACAGAAATAGCGCGTCTCGGAGCGAATGACATCCGACGAGGACTCGGTCCAGATACCCCCCGTGCCTTTTTCATATTTCTTCTCGAGGACGGTGTGCGCTGGGAAATACCTAAGAAAGGCCATTCGCCACGCGTGAGGCGTAGTCATGAGCGCATAGAAGCGCTTGGACACGAGGGCCACGGCAGCATGGGAGTCGGGATGCAGATGGGACAGGATGTGAGTCAGTATCTCTGTTCAGGGAATGTTAGGGTCGCTTCTGTCTCGCTCGCTGATGGTGCCGTCACGTAGAGCACTAACCGGTAGGGAAGTGTTCGATCTGCGGACCGTCGTAATGCGAGTCGCGTCGCTTGATGACCTTGAAGCCCAGAGCCTGCTTAGGGGTAGGCGGAGTCAAGGCATTCTCATATTCCGAGATGCGCTGACCGGGAGCAGGAGGTCGACAGCCTCCGGGCCGTGGCCCCAGGCTCAGACCGCGGAGCTTCTCGTCGAGCTGATCAGCATTGACGCCATGGAGCGAGTCGCGACGGAGGTGGTCGACGGCAGAGCGCGGCGAGGCACTGCTGGAGCCTGCGGAGCGAGCGCGGGGCGGGCCGCTCGGATCATGGTGATGGGAGCCATCTTGAGAGGATAGGAAGGGTTCGGGGAGGTTGCTAGACTGGGGATGTTGTTCTGAACACTCGGTGGGCGCTTGCTGCATAAAGCCGAAAATGAGTTGACTAGAAAGTGGCAGGGCGACTGTGCACGAAGTGTTTGCACAGCCTGGGGGAGGGGAGGTGGTGAGGGAGGTGAGGATCGGTCAGAGTCGTACGGCTTGCGGGTGCGGTAGCGTTGTCGCTTCGCTGATAGAGCTGCTGGTATGTACGAGATGTTTGTTGGTGATACTGCGAGGGTCAACCGCGTGTCGTCACGAGTCACGACACTGGCCCTGAACTGTGTTTTTGGTTTACCGACGAAACGCCGAAATGAGACGCCCGAGTCATCCCGTCTCAACTGCCCCGTCTTACCTAAATACAGTACCTACCCTACAGTTGCACCAGCACCTCAACACCACACTACGCCGGGGTTGGAGGCAAAGTTATCCCGACATGTGAGGTCAGGTCAATGGCCGTACCGGACCGGGTACCATTCCATTTCGGTATTTCTTTCGTTCTAATGCAAATTTCAAAGTCTCCTCGAAGACAGGAGTCCAACCTCCCCTTCGCTCATCAAGGAATGAGAACCCCGTCGATGAGACTCCAAGGATGACCATCATACGAGGGACCAGAAATGGATTCGACTGACTCGTGTCGCCTGGTGGAAAGAGGGAATCTATCCAACCTCCAGACCCTAATGCCTCGTGCTAGATATGCACCATGGACCGGGGACCAGGGCAAGGCGGATGGTGGTCGGGCAGATACTCGTACGCTATCATCCGACTTTTTATCATCCGATCCGCGGGACCGGGCACGAATGCTGGGATTGTTGGTCCTCCTCATACAAGCCGGAATTGCACACGGAACTTGCCTTCAGTTTCTACTCGTATTCCATCGAGTCCAGCCGAGGCCGCTGTGCAAACGACAGGGCCAACAGGCCCGTGACCCATCCATTTAAAACTGGACGATGGGTCCATGAATGGTGATGAGAGTGGTGCGCGACAAGGGACGGCCCGCAGCCCCCCGGCACTGGTCCATGTCATGATGAGAAAACCGTAAACGTATGTACATGCCTTAGTGTGGATGCTATCGACATGGCCAACGTGGGGATGCGGCAGATAATTTCAGCGGGGTTGTCGAGGGGGTTTTGTCGTCTTGTTCTCTCTTGTCTCCGCGGGCTGTCGGGCAGGATACATACATGGAGTAAGGTATTCGGCGTGTGTGCCGGTGGCATGATGGGCAGAGGAGGGGCAGGGGCGTGGCGAGAAAACGCTGGACCCTGCAAGCGCCGATACGCATGGGTTTTGGGCATGGCAATCCCGTCTCACTGGAACCTGCCGCGAGTGCCAGGAGTGCCAGCTGGCCGGCGCGGGGAGCCATCTCTGCAGACGCACATATCATGCTGCTGCATGGTAATACTCGTACCACGCAGTTTGAACGGTCCTGAGTCCTGACGGTCAAAAAAAAAAAAAAAAGGCGCTGTGCGGGAAATGGTACACGGAGCGGGCAGGGATCGGGGAAGCAGGAGACTGCAGAGGAACAGGAGCAGACTGCATGTCGAAGCACTACATACCAGGTATCTACGTACAATAGCGAGCCCTGAGCTGCTCAGTTCATGTCTGGCAAGGTAGGTATGCTACGGTAGTATGTGTACTGCAGCATTACTCGTACCAAGCCAGCATGTTCTTGCTGCCGGCAACTCGCTGGGCTCGGGGAGGCACCAGAGAGAAGCTGGCTGGAAAGAAAGGGGACGAGGATAAGATGGATATTATTAGCCCCAGTGCTCCAGAAAACGTGAACCCATGCACGTATTATGCATTGTTCCCGGTGGCTGGCTCAAGGTATTGGGTCATTATTACTGCATGTTCGGAAGCCATATACCCCCAGTGTCGGCCGTGCCGATAGTCAGTCGGAGTAGGACAAAACAACTGGGAAAGGATTCCGGCCACTTGTCTCGCGTTGTCAGCATCCTGAACTGCTAGCCTTTTTATTCGCATACCTGGTGTACTACTATGACATACGATGTCTGTATGCGGGTCTTCCCGGTGGATGTCCCATCATGGAAGGTCACTACCGTCATCCTGTGCCGAGATGATAAGATTCCAACCCACAGGAAGCGAGCAATTCAACCGCTCGAGACAGATAATGCCCGTGGACATACTGGGTGCCGTGTCCGGGCTCGGCCGCATCGGTGGCCGAGCCCGACACTTGAACATTAAAGTCCACCCACACTCCGCAAGCCGCTTGCCCCGAGGGACGTGAAGGGGGAGCGGCAGGCAAGTCAATGACACGCCATCCGCATGAAACTAGGGAACAAAAAAGTCTAGCAGGCCTTTATTCGTCGAGCGCGACATGCATACATCGTACATGTTGCCCCCGTCCGTACGAGTAATCGTCCAGCACTAGTACCGTAGTATCCAGTAAATTTTGGGTCATCGGTAGCCGGGGCGAGTTGGCCGGCCGGCCGGCATCCTTAGCATGCGGAGTAATATTTCATAGCTTACCAGGGAAAATTATTTGGGTAGTGAGCATTTGCAGTTTCGAAACCTTATTCACCCCGAGGCACTGGTCGCCTTGTAATAGATTACATATACGTAATGCTGGACCAATATTGCCGCCACCAGAACCAGTCTCAGACACCCATCAGCTCAATCTAATATGTACATGTACATTGGGTATTGCTCTCGTACGGGGACAGATGCCACTGGTTGGGGAAAATAACACCCAAACATGGGACATACCCCGATGCGATCCCCCCCCCCCCCCCCNCCCCCCCCCCCCCCAATCCATCTGTGTGCGTGCGTGATGGGTTGCAATGCGACCATGGATAAAGGCCAAGGATATATACATATATACACATATATGCGCGTCGCTCGTCATTATTGTCGGGCTCGCCATTGCCCTGCATATTGGAAGTGCATGTATTAACCCCGCTGCGTCTACGTGGTCCCGGGTGAGCCTCCTGCATGACACGGCAGGACCGATGTACTCGTACAGCATCCGCTGCAGAGAAGGCAGCGAGGGATCGAGGTGCTTTTGGGTTAGTCGGTGACGAGGCCAGTTCGTGCCATGCACACGATGGAAACCTGCAGGAGTACGAGTAGCAACATGTGTAATTAGTAGGTCTCTCTGGGGATGGGAATGTCTACGCGGTATGCAACGATGTGATTGATTATCGTCGTAGACCAACAACACAGGATCGTGACCGTCCTCGCAACACTCGAAACGCACCAAATAATTTATCGATACAGTGGCGCTGATGGCGGCGACATTGACGGCGACGGCGGGAGGAGACACACCGGTGTGTGCCGCCATGTCGGTATTACGCACTCCACCCCCAAGTACGAGTACGGACGCAGCTCCGTAACCAACGGGGTGACGTTGAAATTGATGAAGCCACACAACTCTCGGGAGATGACATATGTTGCTGTCAAACAAAAAAAAAAGACACCGACAATTCGGTTAACATTCAGACCAGGGGGGTCCCAGCCCTTAGCCTTGGTTCAACGGTTTGATGATGAGTGACGGGGGGCGGGGGGGTTCGAGACAGAGTAAGTAAAAGTGACTCGGCGCGAGCAGGCCATGCCTATACCAGGCACAGGTTACGAATGACCTGTCATATATGGCCGTTGGCGGCGGAGGTGCGCCGGGGGACTGGAGTTTCGGAGCCACCCTTGTTCGTCGCACACGATAATACACTAGCGAGGAGGTTGAAGCGAGCAGGACCCGGCCACGGCACCAGGGGCTTGGGTAATGAAAATGTACTTACTGTACTTAGTTAGTACATGCACCATACAGTGGTACGAAGGCTGTAGTTACTGTAGAACCCGGGACTACACGTACCTACCCATCTATGAGCCCAAAGAACCGATTAAGCAACCCGTCGCTAACGTCCCTTATACAGTGCAGTAGGGAGCACACTGATGGCGACCAGAGTGAGTATTGGGCAGCCGGTTTGGATCGTTTGTTACAGTACGCTTCATAATTACGAGAATACCGTGGTTGACGTATTCATTGTTCGCATCTCGGTTAAGTGTCTCGGGGACGAGTACCGAACTAGCCTCCAAGGCACAGTATAAATACGGTATAGGCAC
Organism: Hapsidospora chrysogenum ATCC 11550; assembly: GCA_000769265.1. Taxonomy (NCBI): domain Eukaryota; kingdom Fungi; phylum Ascomycota; class Sordariomycetes; order Hypocreales; family Bionectriaceae; genus Hapsidospora; species Hapsidospora chrysogena. The sequence continues at coordinate 405,836 of JPKY01000002.1, forward strand.
ACCGCCCACAGAAAATCCCACCACTGTGTATAGCGGGAGCCAGCGTGGGAGCGGGTGCAGGCGGGCCGCGGGCGGGCGCTGGGGGCGGGTTTCTAGTCGCCACTACAATAAGTACATACCTACTCGTACTAGTAACTAGTAGTAGGCACTAGGAGTAATCATCACCCGTGGACCACCAGGCCGGACGCTAGTAGTCCGCCCCGAACCTGTAACTCGTGCGCCGCGGCTCCTGCGCATGATGGATCTAATTAACGCATTCACTTGATGGAATGTCTATCGGTTCGGTTCTTGGAAACCCCCCCTCTGAGAATTACGAGTAGAAGTACGGTCCGTACAGTCTGTACCTATCCATCGCTGGTTCGTTCCTATCCGTAAAGTGCCCGACCGAGTGATCCGACGGCGGGTGGTGGAGCAGGTTTGCAGTGGGTGGGCGGATACTTCCCCTGCAAAGACCATAGTCCTGGGCCGGACGGCCGGACCCCAGCAGTGTACTGTACGAGTACGTACCGTACACAGGTACTCGTACCACCACCAGTGTGACCCAATGATGCCGCCCACCTCTCCCACCGCTGTGGGTCATTTGAGCCCGTGAACGCTGCCGCCCTCCACTCGCTCGCAGCCCTTAGTAGCTGCCCACCAGGTCACCACCCATCATTGCCTGCCCGCGCCTCCTTCCCACCAGCCCAAGTGGGCAGCGCCAGTCTACCGGGTTTGCAGCGGCGCCAGCGGATTCATGTAAGGTTGATTTCACAGATTGCCCCCCGCCCCGGGCGCCAACTCGCTAGGCCATTCTCGTACAAGGTCCGTCTTCCCACGAACTGAGCCCTGCGCTTGGCTCTTGGGGTCAGCTTCCCATCGTTCTCGTGTGCTCGTGCTGTAGTGGCCCAGTAGTATCTCCCCCTCTCCCGAGTCCCTCGTCACGTCTTGCCTCCTTCCTCTCTCATCAATCCCGCACAATCCTCCTCAGTATCGCCATGGACTCGTCGTGAATCCTGCCCGCCCTGTTTGCTAGCGATTCTCTCACATCCTCCCCATCTACCATCGTCGCCTCGCACTCGTCCTGGCTTTAACCCATTCGTCGTTGCCGCTGCCTCCGGGCCACTCTCCGTCATCGAATCCGACAAAGCGCCGACCGCACTGGAGGATTACTTGCTCTACCGCCGGCCTACTCGACAAGTCCCCGAGACCAACACTCCAACTCACCATTGTCGAACCAAACTCGCTGTACTGATACCGCCGCCTTTTCTTTTTCCTCTTGTTATGTTCCCCCCGCCTCGACCGCCGCCGTATTGCAAATCGACCAATATCTCTCCGTTCGTCTCACACGCCGTTTACCGACACCCCGTAACCGCCGTGTTGGGACCGCCCACACACAACCAGCGGGGCGGAAACTCTGTACTACCCCACGCCTGACCACCCACCACCACCATCATCGTCACCACCACCGCCGCCGTTGCCGCCGTCTATTTGCACTACACCGCCATGACTTCCCACCCCGAGCAGCCGCCGTCCTCCTCGGCGCCCAAGGACAAGAAGCAGCAGCGCAAGAGCTTCACTCAATTCCTCTCCCGCGCAAAGACGGCGCTCAAGAGAGGCGATGGTCCCAGGCGCAAGGAGGGCACTTCCACGACCCCCGAGGCCCCTAAACCGGCGTAAGTTTGTACCTTTCCTTCCCCACCAGATTGCCCAACTGCGGCAGTCGTATTATTGTGATATTCGATGTGCCCATCTGGCACGGCGCCGCCCCCGTCTCCGGTGCCAATCAGTGCACGTGGTGGTAGCAACTAACTACCTGACTTTCTCTGTGCACGCATCCGCTGACTCCCCCGGCTCCCCAGTCCACCCGCCCCCATGACCAAGGCCCAAGAAGCGAGAGCCCGCTACGAGGCCATGCAGGGCGTCTCCAAGCTCTCCAAGTCGGAGCTCCTCGAGGAGCGCGCCAAGAGGCTCGGCGAGCGCTTCGGCCTCGAGATCAAGGCGGGAGAGTGGCAGCATGCCGCCGCGCCTCCCAACAGCGACACCGTCCTGCGCATCGACAAGCCCATCCGCATGCGCGTCCGCCGCACCTGCCACAAGTGCAGCACGGGATTCGGCGCAGCAAAGGAGTGCCCCGGCTGCAGCCACGTCCGCTGCACAAAGTGCGCGCGCTACCCGCCCAAGCGCACCGAGGCCGAGGTCATAGCCAGCCGCGAGAGGAGGGCCGCGCTGATGAAGGCGAATAAGGAGAACCAGGCCATCGTGCCCGACTACGACTTCGAGAATTACAACGACAGGGAGTTTGTCCTCAAGAAGCCCAGCAAGACCGGTGGACAGGATTTGATCTACAAGAAGCCTCGTCAGCGTGTCAGGAGGACGTGCCATGAGTGCCAGGCGCTCTTCATGGCGCACTCAAAGAAGTGCGAGAACTGCAGTCACATTCGCTGTACCGACTGTCCCAGAGATCCGTACGTTTTCACGACCCACTTGTACCTGCAGCCAGAGCTTCCCGCATGCTAATACTAACGTCAACCCCCCACAGACCCAAGAAGGACAAGTACCCTTTCGGCTACCCGGGCGACGCATTCGGGCCCAGCAGCGTACCCCGCTACGAGTGCGAGAGGTGCCACTCCCTCTACCCGGCCGACGCGGAGAACGGTATCAAGTGCACCCAGTGCGGCCGCGAGAAGACGGACGAGTCGCCGCGCGCCCGGCCGCGCAAGGTCGAACCGGAGCCCGACCCGGAGATCTTGAAGAGGATAGAGGCGAGGATGGCGGCCTTGAGTGTCGGCAGCACAGCTGGGGAAACCAAGAAGGAGGGGATAACGACTTAGCCGAGGCAGGCGGGGCTAAGGGGGAAGAGGATGAGAAGGGAGAGTGTCGAGGGGATATTGGACAAGTTGAGGTTGAGCACGAGGAGGAAAGAGTGCGACATTGTTCATTTCTAGAATATTTTACGAAAGCGAACCCTCTTTTCGGAGCAATTTTTTCATCCCGTATATCTTCAAGTATCATTCAAATAAGGAGCCGGGCGAGACGGATACAACGATGACAGTCTATCACGATACAAATATCCATTGGCATATTCTCGGCATAGTAGCCTGATAAAAACTCCCGTTCCAGAGTTAGGTTTCTTGCTTCTTGCGTCCTTTCCATTTTGTTTTGGTCTCCTTGCATGGAATGCGGCACACACGTGGTGGATGAGACAGGACCGAGTGGATCATCTGTCATCGGCATGGTGCGCCCGTCGGCTACGCAGCTAGGGTGACCCCTGGACACGGATAAGGATCGAGATGGTATGATGGGACAATGTACCAGAACATAGTGATGGCTAGGTATGTTACCCTGTTCTTCGTACCTATCTCACGCTCTCCTTCTTACTCTTCTAAACGGTAACATGTCCAAACTCATGGGCAGCGCGACGCTGGGAAACACTCTTCTCAGAACCCCCACACGTCAGGCATCTAACCTTGCTGCTGCGGGATTGCCATATCCGGTTCCTCTCTCACATGCGGTTCCAGGGCGAGCTGCGCACCCTGCACCACCGACGCACCCAGGGTGTCCAGCCTGTTCCTCCTGCGGCCAATGTACCTACCATTGCCGTCCATGTGGTTGTTGAGCTGGGGTGCGAGCTGGTCGTTGACCTGCCCCAGCTGGATCGCATGCCGGAAACGAGCCGGATCCAAGATAGGCATGAGTCGGTGCGTGGGATAGAAGCGGCCGCGGATCGACTGCTGCTGGAGGACGACGTCTTCCTTGACGAGCAGCCACTGCCAGCCTATGGCGCCGATAGAGTTGCGCCAGTTGGACTCGTCCTGCAGGGCGAGCGGGAGGTTCCCCGGGGCCCCTGCGTTCGTGGCCTCGCCTTTGACGAGCACGTAGATGTTTCCGCAGAAGAGCACGGCGTCGGGGTAATCTGCAGAGGTGAATATGGTGCGCAGGCCGAGAATGGCCGTGTCAGAAACCACACCGAGCTCCAACGGCAGGGATCGCAACCGTAGGCAGTCCCCCACCTCGATGCGCTCTGTGCCGAAGAAGCACCCGAAGTAGGCCTTCCCCGATGCATCCTCCGAGGATTGGGACCAGAGGGAGTACGAACGGTCAATCTTCGAGGCCGCCATCTTGGACGCATCGAGCGCCAGGAGATCCCGCTTGCCTGCCTCGTTGCCTGCGGCGCGGAACATTGCTTCCCAGGGAACATCGTCGTAGAACTTGTTCTTCAGATCCGGTATGGTCACTTCCGGGACACTGAAGGCGTAGAAGGGCCGCAAATCTTCCGTCGCCTTCATGGCGTTGCGCGGCTGGCTCATCCAGTGACCGATGGGCAGAAGCTCATGGCCGTTCTGGTTGTTGGAGCCAGCAACCACCCCGAGACGCCACGTGTTGCCGTTCTTGTACCAGACCAGCTCTCCAACGCGGAACAAGAAGGACGACTGGAGAGACCACCCGACCGTTGGTTGAGACTGGACCTGGGGTTGTATTTGAGCCATGGGCTGAGCTTGGGGAGCCTGTCCCGGGGATGGGGTTAAGACCGGAGTCTGCTTGGCGGTTGTCGACGTCGGCGTACTTGTAGGCATAGGTGAAGCGGAGGACGTTCCCGCTCGCTGCATCACCTGGGCCCTTTGCGTTGGAGTGGATGGTTTAGACTGGCTCTTGCCCGGGATCTGTGGCAAAGGCACGGGTGTGACTTTGGGAGCCGGCTTCTCGGGTGGTTTGACCGGTGACGCTCTTGCCAAAGTGGGCGTATCGTCGCTGGGTGGTGATTGCTTCGGCAGGTTGGGCAGATTGCAATGAACACAGCAGCAGTCCTTGTAGTCCTTGGATGTCGAGAGGAGCCATATTAAGTGGAGGGCGAACTCCTGCGGCGTCTTGAACAGTTTCGCCTTGATCGGGTATCCCGAGACCCAGAGGTGCTTCGACCTTTCATATAACCAGTATCCTCTTGGAAAATGCACGTACCAGGCATTCCCTTCTTTTTACAAGCGTCAGTTTCGTCTCCCGATGACCACGGCAACCGCTGTTTGTACTTACCATCTGGATTTGGTGATAACTCTTGCTTCAGCAAGATCCCGAGCTTGACTCTCCACTCGACGAACCTTGGATCATCTTCTGATAACCTCGTCATCTGAGGCTTTGCTCTGGGCGTCTTCTCCGTGGTACTCTTCTTAGTAGTGCTGGCCGCTGGCGCAGTCACAGGCCAGTAGCCCGGGCCAGTATCCGCGCCATCGGATCGACAGATGCGTATCACGTCGAAGTCTTTGGTGTCCGCCATTTTGGCCACGGCGATGCCTCCCAAGGCACCACCAATGCTGGTCGGGCTGGTGCCTACAATAGACGTCCAGACGTGTCTTTACGGCGTTTTAAGACTTGGTTTGAATCTGAAGAGCGAGGGGAGTGTTCACAGCCTCTCGAGAACGGGACCAGCCGAGGAATCCTGATACCAAGTAGGTAATCGGAGGAAAGAAGCTACGGGAGTAGATTGTTAGGTGGCTCGGATGCCTCGAGACTCGGCTGTCGTGGGGATAGTCAGTCGAGGCTTGGATGTCCCCCTCGGAAGCGCGCAGAAAGAAACAAAGAGGGTCAAAATGTCATGATCTTGCGGAACTGAACAGAACGCCAATGAAAGGTTCGTTTACATGACACGCAAAGCAAACCGGCGTGACAAGGAAATGACGGGTATCTCGGGTTAAATTGATGGGAAAGGGGATGACAATGGGTTCCAGGACAGGGAGACACGACGCTCAGTCCAGCTGCCCAAATGTTGAGGTGAAGCGACTTCTGGATGATGAGTCAGCAGGCTTGAGAGACAAATGATGGCTTCACCATCAAAGTGCCCGTCCAGCCTGCTGCATGCTATTCGCAATAGCTAATAATCCTGGGCCTATAAATAAGATACTATGATGCGATATTAATTGAGATGAGATCGCAAGACAACCACTTTTGCACATCGTTGGAACATGGAGGTTTTCCCTCGCCACCAAAAAAGTGACATCGAGACCTTCCACTTAAATGGCGGGGCCCTTGAAAGAGAAATGCGACGCGTTCTCAACGCGTCTTCTCCCTTCATCAGTCACCATCATCAGCAGCACCAACCTCTATTGCCGTTGGACGAACAGCACCCCCACGATCAAGAACAACCCAACGACACGAAGAGCCCAGGCTGATGGTGGCATGGTACCGTGACCGCCGCCGGCATGGACGGACTACTTGACCCCAACTACGGGCCTAGCCATCGGGCTTTCCTCCAGGCCCTGGCGGCTCGAGGAGCCTTGACCTTCGAAGATGCCCGCCCGATCCTCGCAGCCATCTGGAACGCCGGCGAGCAATACGGCGAATCCGAGCACGACGCCGACGAGGTCACCGAGGGCGATTTTCTCAGCTACATAGACATTGCGCGACAGGCAGTGTCGCTCTTCGACTACGACATTCGCACGACCGTTCATCAGATAAGTAAGGACCGTCTGTACGTTCTTGTGAACACCACATCGGATCCCCAGACGCAGCTAGCGACCACCTACAGCGCCGATGAGCTGTCCTTCATCAAGCGAGTTTTCGATAGCATGTTTGAGAGCCTCAATTCGCCGCGCATGGAGGTCATGGCGCTCACGCAGATGCAAGCCATGAAAGTCGCCCGACCGAACCGACGGCAGAGCCAGATAGAAGGGGAAGAAAGCACACAGTCAACCGCCGGGCGAGGGTTGAAGCATAGCGAGGTCGAGGACGTCTTCGCCAGCCTCGTCAACGGCGGTTGGCTGGAGAAGAGTCGCAACCAATACTACAGCCTGACGCCGCGGGCCCTTATAGAACTGCGGCCGTGGCTTATAGAGACGTACAACGACCCGGACGCCGAGCCGGACGAGTGGCAGCGGATCAAGCTGTGCGCCGCCTGCAAGGACCTGATCACGTATGGGCTGCGGTGCGCCGAGCCCCGCTGCAACTTCCGTCTGCATGACATATGCGAGGACGCGTTCTGGCGGGTACGGGGTGATAAGAGATGCCCGAAATGCTCGAGGGAATGGGACGGGAAGCACTATGTGGGTGAGCGGGCCGTCACCCAGCGAAGGCGGCCACCGGGAGGCGATGGCGGGCGGAGGACCTCGTTGGCCGAGGAGGCTCGGCGACAGGAGTCGGATCAGGATGATGATGAGGAGAGTAGTGAGCCCGACGATTAGGAGTATTATGATTGCTCTAGAACTTTATGGCAACGTGGCCAAAAAGATACCCATTATTCACCCTTCACAAATGCTGCCTCTAATAGTGCCTATGGACTGTGAACCCCAAGTCGACTGGTCTTATCGATACGAGCCGGTAGGCTTAAAATGTGGCTCATGACATCACCAGGGTCCGGGGGTGGCGGTGCAGATCATGCTCCTCAGGTGCGGATTGATTCGCTGGGAAGCTTCCCCTGGTAACCAGTAGACGCACCTTTGGAGCGTCGTCCCCTCTTGCTTGGTTCTATCCCATTCCCCTCTCTACCTAATTTTCATTTCTAAAACTTCTCAAACACCGCCGCGATGCTGGAGTATTTTACCTACAAGAAGGTCAAGAAGCATAAAGCGACCAAGAAGGCCAGGGAGGAAGAAGAAGCTCGCGACAAGGAAGTGGAGGACGCCAAAGGGGCCGCCGAACCTCCCAAGAACGATGCGCACCTCGACCGCACAGAGACTCATGGCAGTGCTGGATCCGAAGCGCCCCCGCTCCCCGAGAGGCCCCTCCTAGATCGATCAGACGAATCCTTCATTCAGAGCCTTCTCTCGGAGGACGGCCCTGTCTCCCCAGTGTCCGACGAGATCACGGTGCCGCAGCTCGACTGGCCATCCGATGATGCGGCCTCGGTACGATCCAAGGACGACGCACGCGGGGCGAAGGGCAAGGAGAAGGAAGACGTCAAGGGTAAAGGAAAGGAAAGGGAGGATAAGGACGGCGGCAAGGGCAACCCGTTGTCGCGCCTCTTCTCGAAGCGCAAGAAGCACAGTGATAACCTAAAGCCCTCGGACGCCAACATACCCGAGGACGAGCAGAAGCGCGAGGAGACTGATATCAACAACGTGCTCGACCGCCTAAACCTCTCCGCCCGGAACAACAAGGTCATCTCGCTGTCCGACGAGTCGGCCGAGCTCCTCCAGAAGTTCACCCAGGTCTTCAAGGACCTGGCCAACGGCGTGCCCACCGCCTACGACGACCTCGTGCGCCTCATCAACGACCGCGACGGCACCATAAACCGCGGCTTCGACAAGCTGCCGTCATCGCTCAAGAAGCTCGTCACCCAGCTGCCTGACAAGCTGACGAGCAGCATCGCCCCGGAGATCCTCGCCGCCGCCGCCAAGAGCCAGGGCATAAACGCCAGCGCCGAGGGTGGTATCAAGGAGACGGCGCAGAAGATGTTCCTTCCGCAGAACCTGCTCGAGCTCATCACCAAGCCTGGTGCCCTCGTCGGTATGCTCAGGGCCATCGTGTCGGCCCTGCAGACTCGCTGGCCAGCTTTCATCGGCGTGAATGTTATTTGGAGCGTTGCGCTCTTCTGTGAGTTTAGTCATTGCCCCTGATTGTGTGTGATGGATGGGCTAACCATATTTTTAGTGCTCATGTTCGTCCTCTGGTATTGCCACAAGCGCGGACGTGAGATCCGCCTCGAAAAGGAGAAGTCCGATGCTGAGGGCGATATTGATGGCGGCAGTCGGATTGAGGAGCTTCCCGATGACCCTCTTCTGCCTGAGCCTAGGCCAGATACGACGCGCCTTGCGATGACGGGGCAGCCGGCGAGTGGGCAAGAGGCGCCGCCTCCTGCAGTAGCCCGTGATGGGCCATCGAGCTCAGCGCGGCCTTGAAGAATCCATGAATGAGTGCAACGAGCTGATTTTGATGACACCCTCTTTGATGATAATCTCATGATCTTGGTTTGGATGGTTCGGGCGTTAGATCGTTGAATGTTTTGAGTAGATACAGGGAGCGCGACGAGAATAGTACTTTTGACCTGCAGTGTCGTGGGTATCTTCTCTTATTGTGAGCCTAGATCATCCTAGGTCTCGTAGGCTCGTGGCCTTATGGTCATTAATCTTCTTGGACGAGCTCCTTAATCTCCTCCCGGCCAGGCGCCCTTGCAACCTCATCACTCTTCTCCGCCACGCCCGCTCTATCCGTTGAGCCACCCCCGTCCTGCATCCAAAAGTCGACCTCGTCAATAATGTCGTACACGATATCCTCTGCTATCTGATCGCGATATCTTTCCGACACGGCACGAATCCTGGGTCCCTCCGACGACGAGTCCATGTCGACATCTCCATTTTCCGGTGTGTAGCCTGGAGGAGGATGCCAAAAGTCCGGCCCAAAGTTGACCTCTGCTGCTCCACCCCGGAAGATGCTCACGGCCGGATAGTAGCCTAGCATACCGTCGTCGAACCCTTCTCTGGCGCCGACCTGCGGCATAGGCTTGGACGCGGGAGGTAGGAAGCCAAGCAGGTCCTCAAAGGCGGTGCCCATGAGTTTTCCATTCTTGTAGATTCTGATATACGAGTTGGGCAGGGTACGGAGGGAAGGTGTCGGGTGGAAAGGGCTTGGGGAGTCGGACGAAGAGCCAGCGCCTACTGGCGACGGATTCATCAGATCTTCGAGCTCCTTTGTCGAGTGGTATTCGATTTTCTCAAAGTATGCGTGCCCTTTGAACCGGATGGGCATCCGATCGCGCACAATGTTGGGCCCCTGCGCGTTCTGACGGGGCAGCAGCTCCTCGTGCGGATCGACAGCCGGGTTGTAATTTCCCGTCATGACATTTCTGTGAAGCCTCTCCGACGGGAGTTGGATTTCCAGACCAATCACATCCCCTTCTAATATAGGCTCCCCGGGCGGGAAGAAGTCCTTAGGGCGAGACATGAAGACCTTCTCGCCGGTGACATCGCGGATGCCGTAGCTATAGGCGTCAAAGCCCACGGGAGCATCTAGTGATGCCTCACGCCTGGCCCAGCCCATGCGGACGTGTTTCCCGCCCTCGGGCTTAGTCTCTCCATCTTTCGTCTTTCGTATCCCCTGGGTGATCTTGCACTCCCAGTACCACCGACCTTCCCGGACTGCAACGTTCGCTCGAGCCATGCGGAAGCCTTTGTGAGTCGTCACTCGTCGGAAAGTCGAGTCGAAGAAGACGTGGGCAGCTGCATCTTCGCAGCTTAGGTGTGGACCGAACGGCTCAGGTTCCGTCTGGCGGTAGTAAACTGTGGAGGGGAAGAGGGGATCGGCTATGCAGTGCGTGTAGCGGAAGTTCTTCTTGTTAGAGACACTACTGGGCGTTAGCAGGTGGGCGACACCGGTCAGATTGGACATGGGAATGGCGGCGCCTTACTGGTCGGAGGTCTCGAAGAACTCTACCTCCTCGCCATCTTGAGTCGTGACTTTATGATGCGATGTCAGGACGGGCCCGCGGGCAGGTTCGAAATCGGATGGCTTGGGGGGAGCGAGCTTGTAGCGGAGCGGAGCGGCCTCGGACTGCTGGGATTCCTTCTGATCCCTCTGGCCCTTTGGCTCGGGCGTTGCGCGAGCACTATCCGCGCCCTTGGCCTCGCGCTTCTTAAGCGTATCCTTTTTGGCACGTGCAGATTTGGAGCGGTTTATCTGTGACGCATCGTCCGGTCCTTGGGAGTCGCCGGCCTTGCCCTCCGGGTTGAGCGGTGATGAGACGGCGGGGCTGTGGCCTTCGTCGAGAGCGCGCTTCTGGGGTATCGACGAGAGTGGTGCTATTGGGGTAGGGGTCGGTTCGCGTTTGGGCGACTCGGCCTCTGTTGCCATTTTGAAGGCGCGTTGGCCAATCCACCTTCCGTGGGGTTCCTAGGTGGTTCGTGGTTGAGGTTGTCGTTTGTATGCGTCGATGGGGGAGCTTCAACTGGAGCAGCTACCTATGTGAAGTTGTGGACTCGTGCGTACAGTGCCCAGATACGCGACGACGCGGCGCAGAGCAAGCATCCGGAAGCAAACCCCGATCTCAGGCAGGCTAGCCGAAACCGGACTAGTGGTTAGAGTAGCACGCAAATGTCACCAGTGCTTCGGGGCCCATGTGTCTACATTGAGCCGCTGGCCAATGGGAGTGAAGCGAAAGTAATCATTGACACCTGAGGGGGCGCTGTCAAAGTCTCTGGGGTGACGATATATCCCCTTGGCACTTGCCAATTGGTTCCATGTTCACTCCCTTTCTCAATGCTGGAACGGACTGTCACTGCCTGATGAAGAATTCCCATCTGCTGGATGGCCTGAGGTAGAATCCGGACTCCGAGGTCCCGTCACATCAACGAGATCTCGCGCCACATTCTCATTCGGCCATTCTCCACTGCCCCGGTGTCCATCTACGTGTACGTCTGTACATACGATCGCGTCTCCGTACTACCTACCCAAACACCCAACGCCTGTCACTTACATTCAGACCCCTGTCTGAGAGTCGCTTCCTGTCCAGGCCTGCGAGTCCGAGGTGAGTTTCACACCGACCAACCAACCCCCGCGCTGAACAGAATACGGCCATCCTCACCTCCACCGTCTTTCATCATTTTCCCCTGCGTCCATGTGGCAACGGATGCAGTCTCCTCCTTGACAGTCTCTCGCTTACGTTCGGGGTTCCTGGCGGTCAGCTGACGACTCAGCAGACGGGTTTCCAACCAGCTTTTTGCCTCCCCAACGCACTAGTCAGGCACAGGGACACTTTCTCCCCTACGGGGCCTGAGGCTCCTTCTATCTTCCGATCAACCACCGAGACAGGCGCCACCGAAACGGACAGTTCCCCTGGGAAGGCCACTTACAGATCCGGGCGGAATCCGTCCATCCTCCCCTCTGTAGCGCTATTCGCATACTCCCGGTGCCAATCCAGGCAATGAACGAGGGCCCTCCGCAAGAACGGCCCCCAGGCCAACCGCGAGACCCAGCGACCGTCCGAACCGCACTTCCGTCACGTCCCATGTCGTCGAAACCTCGGGGTGGCGGGTCCCCCTCACATCAGCAACCCAGCGAGACGTCGCTGCGGCCAGAAGCCCATGGCGCGCCCCGAAGTTCCAGGAGCATCTCCCCCAACTCGGCCGACAGCCCCATGCTCGACGCGTCTACCCCGTCACAGGCAGCGAGCCCCGCCTCTTCTACTGCACGGTCGATATCAAAGTCAAGCCCGCCTCCGGGTAGCAGTCTGACACCCGGTGGCCAAGTCTGCAGGTCAGTCTCCGGGATCTGAGCACCCACTAGCCGTGGTCATCGATACTGACCGTAACACAGCAACTGCGGCACCACTCGGACACCACTATGGAGGAGATCTCCGCAAGGCGCCACTATCTGCAACGCCTGTGGCCTCTACTTCAAGGCGAGAAACACAGCTAGGCCCATCGGTATGGGGAAGCCGCCGCATGTCGTCCAGGAGAGGCCGACAGGCCAGCACATCTCGATAGCACCGAAGCCACTGGCGAACGTACCTGGCGCGACATACGTGTCGGCGGAACAGACTCCGACAGGATCTTGCCCCGGCGGCGGTAGATGCAACGGGACTGGGGGGGCTGAGGGCTGCCACGGATGTCCTGCCTTCAATAACCGTCTCTCCAAGAGCGCAAACTTGGCTGTCAGGGGGCAGAGGTGCCAGGGCCGTGCAGACGCAGCCGCCAAGGATCCCAAAATAGACGACCTTGCTACCGATCTCACAGATGCAGGTGCGCGTGCCCAAGATGTGGACACGACTGTCGTCATCGCCTGCCAGAATTGCGGTACAACCGTTACACCTTTGTGGAGGAGAGATGAGAGCGGACACACAATCTGCAATGCTTGTGGTAAGTTGGGTCTAATATGCCTGCCAGTGTACAGCGGCTAACTACTAATCTATCAGGTCTGTACTATAAACTTCACGGCGTGCACAGGCCCACGACGATGAAGAAGGCCACCATCAAGAGGCGGAAAAGGGTTATCCCAGCAGGCGAGGACGAGGAAATGGATGGCGTTTCCCAGACGGGTGATAGACCGGTGCACGACAGTACGCCAGAAAAAGGGACAATGAACTCGGATGGGTCTATCAATCTCGGATTCCGGCGGAACGTCCGCCAGCCGATGGCCATACAACCTCAGGCTCCATCAGGACACCCGGGCAATGCACACAAGCAGCCGTCACCTCTGTCTGGTTCATCAGACCTAGCGGCGTATCACCAGCAATCGGCACTTCGCCCGCACAACATGCCGCAGTCACTCAAAGACGACAACAGGCTTCCGCCAATCACCTCGCTGGCAGCACCGGAGCCTGGTGTGGACCGACAAACGTCAATATCACCGGCATCGTTTTTGTCGCTGGCTCGAAAACGATCATTCTCGTCGACCGACAACGAGCCACGAAATTATGACGACGGAAGTGACAACTCAAAACGCTTGTCTTCTATAAAGTCTATTCTGAATCCCACTTCTCAGAATGGCGGCCGGAGTGATGATCGGCACGAGTACTCGTTACCACCACTTCGATCACCGGGGACTACGGTTGCTTCGGCTCCCAGCCCAGGCTTACACTCGACCAGGGACCCTACTCCGGCTCTCTCTGATGTTTACAGCGAGAGCGAGCAGGCAAAAGCAGATCGGCGGGCAGCTCTGCAACGGGAGGCGGAGAGGATGCGGGAGATGCTGGCGGCCAAGGAGCGGGAACTCATGGCGCTTGGGAACGACTAGAACAGGAACGGTACGTTGGGACTGGACGGGAGTGCACCCTATGGGATCTATGATTTTCCGCGGTCTGGGCAGCAAGGAGTCCCGGGTTATGGATTCCTGCCATTTTGTTTTGGGAGGTGGTTATCAGTTTATGGTAAGACAATAGACGTAAGTGCCCATCTGGCGCAATCACTACAATTCGTTATAACGAAACGTGGCTACGAGTATGCGTACTAGTTGAGAGTTGTATTTGTCAACCAGCCACCTGGTGGGTTGGCGGTGATGGGGGAGTCGACGGAATCGCCCACCTCGTTACGAGTCCATCCCCTACGGCAGTTATGTTAACTAGGGGCAGTTATAGATGCGTCGTTGCATGGAACAACTGCTCCTTTCGCCTCAGCCTATCCGTATCCTTTTACCACCATGTGCTCTTATCCGCGTGGCCAGCCACGCGCAGACCTCGGCTCGTCGCGGGGGCCCATAGTACGTGCGTGGTAGGGGACTGATGAAGCCACCGCGGATCCGGCGGACCTGAGCCAGCAGTGGAGTGGGACTGTGGGACCGGCGCCGCCTTGAGTCGCGAAGCGGAGGCGGTCCCATCAGGCCGGGCTAAAGATAGACCTTTCTGCCGTTTTTCTACGGAGACACTCCGCATCGATATCGATGCCTGCATGGGTGGCTGGATCCGAAGTTTCTAGAAGTCCCAGATACGTAATGTGGCTTATATCGAAAGTAGTAGTAGTAGGACTCCGGTTTGAAGAGTCGGTGTGTCAAGCAGTATCCAGCCGGGAAGGGAACTACTCGTACAAGACCTTAGGAGAACTGTTGGGGGGGGGNGGGGGGGGGGGGGGGGGAAGAGAGGCGTGATATTAGGGCTTGCCTGGTGACTGACCGAACGGGGCTGCGGGGTGGGATTGCCGTATGCAGTCTATCGTTCTCGGCACCTCCTCGTACTAGTCGGATCTGCCAAGTCTGAGTCCGATGGTCGGCCTGTTGGAGTCTTAATTATTCATCGTTGTCATCTGGTAGAGTCATTCAGCGGTAGAGTTTGGCCAAGAGCGTGAGACGACAGATGCACCAGGACGCCTTGCGTATAGCGACTTGTGGGGCCGATCAGAACCGACAGGGCTAGCGCTCTGTCGCATTCCCCAGTTGGCACTGTGCTATTAGAAGGCGGGCAGCCAAATCATGTGTGCCAGTGCTTATGGTAGTACTGCTTACAGCGGTACAGACAGGTAGCTACAAGTTCCCCAGGACAGTGCTCCGTGCACCGTCGTCCCCCACGCAAACAGTCAACCGAAGGGCGTACAATTGACAGATGGGCACGTAATTATCCCTGCCCTCCCATGGGAGAAACGCTTCAGCCGCAGCTCCAACGTTCCTGCCCCTCTGATGGGTTGGAAATCTGGATGGATGCAAGGCGATGGACGCAGGTAATGCAAGCCTCCTCCCCAGCATTGGGGTACTGTACTGTAGTGCCGTCGGTTCCAAAGGGAACTCCAAGACGGGGCGATCACGAACGCGGAGCACCATCGGCAGTAGGCATATGCATCTGTCTCTTCTCCCATTCCCTCTCCCGCTTCTTTCTCCTCTCTTTGCAATTCATCCTGATTCCTTTTTCCTCCTTATAGTGAAGTGGTCAGTTGAATATTTGCGTGTCGCCTCCCGCTCCCACGCCTCGAGGTCCTCGGATGGTGCTGAAAGAAGATTGTCAACGTCGTCACTCGGAGACCGCACCTGCAGCTTGATCGTCCATCTATCTGTCATCGTCGCGCAGTTCATAGGGCGCTCGCCGGGCTAGACCACAGACATTAAAAGTGGGACAAGACACCGACGACGACATTGTTCCCAGCAGGCCATCGTACAGCCTGCGTCTTGGGAGGTCCCAAGTCCAGCAGCACCAGCAGTGCGCCCTTCACTTGATCCCCAGCACCCACGCCCGTTTCTCCGAGAATAGAAGGCCGCTTCGGTAAGCGGGAGCCGCCAGCATGGCTTCCATTGATGAGATGGACGAGTTTGTCAACTGGGACAAGGCTGGTGTCGCCTTCGGTGACTCCAACCTCAACTCTGGCACCAACAACCAGAACCACAACCACAACTACAGCCACATCCACAGCAACGCCCATGCAAACGACACCGACAGCAATCTCTTCTTCCCTCCGTTCGACATCGACCCCACACTGGCTGGAATGGCTATGGGACCCTCCCCCGAGAACATCGGCCTCGCCTTTGAGAACGCCGACGAGGATGACCTCAGCTTCTGCGCCCTGCAGCACTTTGCTGACGACCCTACTGCCACTGCCACTGCCACTACCACTGCTCCTGCTACTGCTACGGCCTGGCCGGAGATCAATGCCCCCTTCCCAGAGATGCCCACAGGCATGGAGCAGCCTGCTGATTTCTGGGAGACGCCTCGCCTGCCCTGCTCCCACTGCTCCCTCGGAGGCTACGCCTGCAAGAAGATCCGGGAGGGTCGCTACAAGGGCTACTGCACCAGCTGCGTCGCCCTCGGGGTCGAGTGCAGCTTCGGCGGCATCCTTCCTGACAGTCTAAACCCGGTGGAATCGACGTCGTTTCCCGCCAACCCCTGGCCGACCTTGGGCGCCAGTTCAATCATGGTCTCAAACGAGGAGTTGATTAGCCAGGCTCGCAGCAACAGGCCATCATCGCTCGACCTACCCGGCCCGGCCCATACCGACGAGACGACCATCTTTGCCCCCAAGCCGGAGGTTCCCCCGCCCAAGATTGGCGCTCGCTTCTCCCGGGAATCCGTCCGGGTGCTCAAGACGTGGTTGACCACCCACAACAGGCACCCTTATCCTAGCGACGAGGAGAAGGACCTGCTCCAGCGCAAGACGGGCCTCAGCAAGACTCAGATCACCAATTGGCTGGCCAATGCCCGTCGACGGGGAAAGGTCCAGGCTCCCCGAGCTACTTCGCCTCATCCGGCAAACTTTTCCAGCCGCGCCGGTGGCATCGACATTCCACAGCGGCGGGGGACTCCTGCTCTCGAAACAATGAATCCGCTGCAGCGTTGGGAGCACTCACCTCCTGAAAACGAGCCGGCTTCCGTGACCGCCATTGCTCGCGCTGTCACCGCGTCCTCGTCGGGCGTCTCCTCGGGCTTGAACAGCCCCTTCAGCAGCCTCAACTACACTGATGACGGCTCCGGCCGCTCCATCTCCGCCAGCAGTCTGGGCACCTCCCAGTCCAGCAATGGCTCCTCCGCTTACTCGTATGGCTCCCGCCACTCGTGGGCCTCCTTTGGTTCCGCACCCTTCAGCAACCGCAGCCGCCGGCGACGTCGCCGGAGGGCTACTCCCCAGCAGACAAAAGACGGAAAGACGGAGTTCAACGCGCCACTCAAGACGTTCCAGTGTACCTTCTGCACGGAGACTTTCAGGACGAAGCACGATTGGCAGCGGCACGAGAAGTCGCTGCACCTGTCACTCGAGCGATGGGTCTGCGCACCGCATGGTTCCCGGGCGGTGAACCCGGCAACCGGCCAGCTGAGCTGCGTCTTCTGCGGTCTCGAGAAACCAGACGACGCGCACATCGAGAGCCACAACCACTCCACCTGCCAGGAACGGTCGCTGGAGGAGCGCACGTTCTACCGGAAAGATCACCTCAACCAGCACCTGCGCCTGGTGCACAACGTCAAGTTCATGGACTGGGCGATGAAGTCGTGGAAGGTCGCCACCCCGGAGATTAGGTCGCGGTGCGGTTTCTGCGGTATCGTGATGGATACTTGGACCATACGGGTCGACCACCTGGCGGAGCACTTCAAGACTGGTTATTCCATGGCTGACTGGAAGGGCGACTGGGGCTTCGAGGTACCCGTGCTCGGCATGGTCGAGAACTCCATCCCGCCGTGTATGCGACCTCTGCAGTTTCCCATAGACCAGCTGAAGCCGTCTAACTTTTGAGGAATATAGATCTGATTCACCATGAGCGAACTTCCCCCCTGCCTTACGTAGCGAGCCACTCGTCACCCGAAACCCCCAGGAATGCTTACGAGCTCATCAAGCTCGAGCTGGCCTTCTTCTACGCCAACCATCGAGACCAGCACGGACGGCCCCCGACTGACGAGGAGATGATGGTCGAAGGCTGCCGTATCATTTTCGCCAGCGAGACCCTCTCGCTACAAGGCATCGCCACGAAGCCCTCCTGGCTTCGTGACCTGATTATGAGCTCCGAGGACCTCATGCGCAAGGCCCGTTTCGGTCCTCTTCGTGGCGTGACGGAAAACAGGCTGGCGACCCTAAAGATTAACGGCAAGGACAATTTGTTCGAGCAGTGCCCCATGGAGTTTCAGCTCCATGAGTTTGTCAGGGCCAAGAGGTTGCTGGGACTAACGGCCATGGACGATGAGCTCCAGGAGGAAGCCTGCCGCATCGTGGGCCGCGTGGAGGAGGTCTCGACGCACCCGTCCGACATTGTCGCCAACTGGCTTTTGCGTGTGCTCACGTCGTCGACAGGCTGGTTAGCTCCATTCCGCCGCCGAGCACACCTCCCCCGGAGCGAGGACGTCCAGGACAGCATCTGCCGGTCGAAAGATCCTACCAGCATCGACTCCACCATCCACAGCCATTCCCGGCTGGAGCGTGAGCTAGCGGACTTTTTAAAGGGGTGTCGGCACGCAGGTAAGGAGCCCACCGACGAGGACCTCCAGCGGCAGGCCCGTATCATCATATACGAGTTCGACGACGGCTGGAATCAGACCGCTGCCGACAACATGGCGTGGCTGGAGGCTTTCAGGAGCCGCCACCCTGCAGACGGCCCGTCGCCTGCCACGGCTAGAGAAAGCTCGTCGACATTCTCACTGCAGAAGAGGAACCCGTCAGCGGCGATGACGGTCGACACGCCCTTCACCAGCACAGCGACCACTAAGCCGTCAGATGAGCTCATCACAGGCAACAGCGGTTTGGCCCTCGACTACCGCGACCACCCCGTGAACAGGGCGACGACCCCCTTTTTCGTAGACGACTCTAACTGCTACCGCCGTCTAGCAAGGGAGCTGAGAAGGTGGGCGGCTTCGACCATGTCACCCAATAACCCCAACCGGCATATTCCCACCGATGCTGAGCTGCAGCACCAGGCTCGCTGGATTATCTATGATGGGTGAGTGTCATACCGGTTTTGCTAGCGCATATATACACCAGCGATTCTAACCGCCTGCGCAGTGACGACCCCTGGAATCAGACAGCCGCCGACAATGCCGAGTGGCTCCAGCGCTTCAAGCGCTCCAACGGCATCCTGAACGACAGCGGACCCGGCCTCGACAACGTTGATAGCTCGGTCATCGGCCTTGCTCCGCCCTATGTGTGGCCCAACCCGCAAGTTGCAGCCCAGGATCCATTCGCCGTCACCGGAGCAACAACAACGACAACGACAGCAACAGCAACAACATCAACATCAACGGTGGCCGCCGATGACCTCGGTGACAGCCAGCTGTGTCCCGCGTACGCCGGCCCAGCCAGGATATTCTGCTCACGCGAGCTGGAGGAGGGTCTAGTCCGGACGACAGAGCAGAGCGTCGCCGAGACGGGATGCCTACCCTCCGCGACGGTGCTGCGGACCCGGGCGAGGGAGATTCTAGGCAAGGGCTCCGGGTCGTGGACATCAGCCGACGATACGGAGCTCATGGACAAGTTCCAGCGGTGGATGATGGAGAAGATGCCCCACGCGCGGACAGGGCCGGCAGACAACGATGCTGTCCCAGCGGCGGTGCCGTTGTTCCCGGATGCGCAGCTGTCAGATGAGGAGATCGGGAATATGATCCAGGAGATGGACTTTGATCTGGAGATGGGGCCGGGAGAGAGCAGAGGTGGTGAGCATGATGGTGGTGTGAGCTTGACGGGGTTCAAGGACTAGAGTCTACTGTATACGACTGCGGGAAGGGTTTTGATGGAAGGAGAAAAGGATACTCTGTTTATCAGTACTAGATGTTGCGACGTAAAAGCTACCTACTAATACCTGGTGGTACGGGGATTTGGGGTCAAAGGCACATACTCTCTCTACTTGCACATATATATATGGCGTTGCTTGCTGGCTACTATGAGTAGCTTCCTGTCAGATCCATTTTGAGAAGCTCATCTTTAGAATGTTTTTTTCCGTGTTTGATTTGTTCATATTTACTATCTGGTCGCGATATAACGTGGAAATCCTACTAAATAGCTACTTACATAGGCCGCTATTCGGAACATTGATCTCACAACTGGTACCAGCTAATGCTGTAGTACGAGTCTACAGTTCGAATATTACATGAACACTGTACTCTATACGTGCCCCCCTCCACCACCTCTGATTGTTTCCTTGAATACCTTGTCTGCCAATTTGGTCAACTCCGACTCGGTACTTTCAGAGCGCAATAAGCAGAGTTCTGGAGAACCCCCCTTCTCTCCGGACCGCGGTCCGTGGACTGCAGCCCTTCAGGCCGGGGCGAGGAGTAAGTACTCTTACAGCTATTCCGTCCTGCAGCCAAGAAGAGCCCTTCCACCTTCAGCCCCCAAAACCGACGACGCCTTCACTTCGTCCACAGCCCTCTCCTTGTGCTAATTAGTTGATAGTCGAGCAACATCACGCGCCGCGGGGCAAGCCACTGCACACCAGACCCAGCCATCAATCACTGGGCGTCGCTCATTAGGACCGTGGTCGCGTCTGGCTGAGAGCAGGCTCAGCTGATCTCGCCACGGTCCAACTCGCCGCCGCTCTGCCTCTTATTCATCACCACCATAAGGAAACGCTGCCACCTACTTACCTACTACCATGGCCACATACCTCTGCCACGGCTTCCGCTGGCACCGCCGCACAGGCATCCGCCCCTTCGTCCTGGTCAACGACCTCGCCGACGCCGCTCCAGACTGGATCCTCGGCCCCACGACATCCGCCCTCATCCTCAAGCAGCTCCACAAGCTCTACGACTTCATCCCTCCGCCGCCGGACCTGCCACCGACACCACGACAGCCATCACCGCCGCCAGACCCCAACTCGGCGGCCGTCCCCGTGGACCTCAGGCTGCCGCCGCCCAGGGTCCCGCCTGGGGAGGACAAGGTGCGCGTGCACGCCTGGTCGGCGGTGAAGCTGCTCGAGGAGTACGACCCCGAAGACCTGCGGGTGCCGTCGCGGCCGTACGCCTTTGTGGCCGATTTTGTCACCAGGATCGAGCTGCACGCTGATGTGGAGGAGGAGATGGCCAGGTATGCGAGGCGCTGCGCCCAGGTGGACAACTCCTGGTTCGCGCGCCTGAGGGATGAGATGCAAAAGGACGAGAAGATCACCTGGTACGTGGTGGTCTGTGGGGATGATGATCGGACGGACGGCCTGTCGGTCGAGGGCGAGACGGAGGACGGGAACGAGGACGAACTCTCCGAGACGGAGGACGCCGAGGGCAAAGATGAGCGAAACGGTGAGGCGACCTTGCCGGCTGCCCGGCCGAAGTCGTCGGGCAGCGAGGGCAAGGCTCCGGCTCTCCATCCCAAGCCGTCTAGGGGCGAGAGCTTGCGTCGTCTCTTCCGGCGAAAGGACCCCGATGCGCCTCCTCCTGTTCCTTCACAACCATCTGGCGATGCGTAGTTCTTGTTTTTGTCCATACCGTCCTGTCCTGGGCCACGATATTGCTGCCTTATGTACTGGCAGGCGGGTAAATATCTAGTAATTACAGTAATTTTATTCATCATCGAATGAGATGGAGTAGTAATACAGGCATATCCCACCGGACGATCACGCCCATTCAACGTTGTATCTCCAGCATATTGGGAGATTTGGGTGAATAGGTACTAACGTTAGTGTTTTTCATGCAAGCTACCTAGCGAGGGGATGCCGTTCATTTCGTAGAAATATCATGTATAGCTGGGATCCTCGGTACTAACGCCAGACATGGAATAGAGTTTCTTGGCGGAGAGACCCCGGACTTGGACATGGAGAGGTTTTGGAGCTGGTCGTTGCAAGACCAACCACCACCACCACCACCACCACCACCACCACCACTACAACTCTTCTCAACTTACGCTCGTGTCAACCCCTCGATCTCCTCCTCCCCCTCCCCAACCCACCACACGCCAATACGGTCCCATCGAGAATGCGCTGCTCGGCCACCGACTCGAGGCACCGGTCCTTCTAGCCGGTAGCGTACCTCGAACCATAATCACCTGCCATCGCATCGCGCTCTCCGGGGCGCGCGTCCATCGCCATGGCCTCGAGCCAGGACCGCCTCAGCCTGATGCCCACGCTGCCGGGCGGCTCAGGCGAGCTCTCCCCGTCCTTCGCCCAGACCGGCGCGGAGCTCAGCCTCGACGACAGCGACATTGACGACCTGGACCTGCACGCCGAGGTCGTCGGCGGCGGCCCGTCCGACGACGTCTACGAGATGCGCGAGCGGGTTGATGCGTCGACGGACCGCGGACGGTGGCACCCCGACGGGCCGGTGCCGGGACAGGGACACAGTCGCCGCGACAGCTCCGCTAGCAGCGTCGCCAGCTTCCAGCTGTACACACCTGATGAGGAAGATGCCGTGCGGAGGAAGTTTGACCGCAAGCTCGTCGTCTTTATGGCGCTGCTGTACATGCTGAGCTTCCTCGACCGCTCAAGTTCGTCCGCCTCCTCCTTCCAGCCTACCCACCGCCACCACCACCACCACCACCAACCCGCATCACGATTTGAAAGAGGGAGAAGACGAAGGAACGGCTGACCCAAGGAAAAACAGATATCGGCAACGCCCGCATAGCAGGCATGGACGAGGACCTGCAGTCGGACCCGCCCCGTGACGACTGGTACGAGTGGGCGCTCTCGGCCTTCTACATATCCTACATCGCCTTCGAGTGGATGTCCCTGCTGTGGAGGCTCATACCCGCGCACATCTACGTCTCCATGCTGGTCCTGACCTGGGGTCTCACGGCGTCGCTACAGGCCGTCAGCACGTCGTACCCCATGCTCATCGTCCTGCGGCTCATCCTGGGCATCGGCGAGGCCGGTTTCACGGGCGTCCCCTTTTACCTGAGCTTCTTCTTCAAGAGGCACGAGCTGGCCTTTCGTACTGCCATGTTCATCTCGGGTAGGTTTTTTCTTTGATGAGCCAGACCCCCCCCAAGTATCTCTTTCGAGCGACTTCATCCCTTGCGTGTGTGCGTGTGACTGACAACCCAATGAAGCGGCCCCCCTGGCCACCAGCTTCGCGAGTACCCTCGCCTGGATCATCGTCAAGTGCGCCGCCGCCAGCCCGATCGCCCCCTGGCGTCTCCTCTTCCTCGTCGAGGGCTTCCCCTCAGTAGTCGTCTCCGTCGTCGCCTGCAACGTCATCCCCGACTCCCCCCAGACAGCGTCCTACCTCACCAAGCGCGAGAAGAAAGTCGCGCGCCTGCGCCTCCGCGCCGAGCAGGACCCTGTCAGTGTCTCCGGGAAACCTAGCTCGGCCCTGCGCATCCGCGACGTCCTCCTCGTTCTCCGCGACCCAGCCGCATGGATCCCCGCCGCCATGTTCTTCCTCACCAACATGGCCTACTCCTCCCTCCCCGTCTTCCTCCCCAAGATTCTCACCGACATGGGCCACGACAACCTCAAGGCCCAGGCCCTCAGCGCGCCTCCCTACCTCGCCGCCTTTGTCTTCGTCCTCCTGACCGCCCATCTCTCCGACCGTCTTCGCGCCCGCACCCTGCCCATCGTCTTCCACGCCCTCGCCTCCGCCGCCGGTTACGCCGTCCTCGCCTTCGCTGAGTCATGGCACCTCCCGCCGCTGATCCGCTACCTCGCCGTCTACCCCGCCGCCATAGGCTTCTTCAACGTCGTCACCCTCCTCATCGCCTGGGCCATCAACAACCAGTCCGGTCCCTCCCGCCAGGGCGGCGGCTTTGCCCTCCTCCAGTTCGTGGGTCAGTGTGGCCCGCTCGTCGGCACGCGTCTCTACCCGGACCGTGATGGACCATTCTACACACCCGGGATGCGAACCTGCGCGATAGCCATGCTCGCTGTCGCGCTGCTGGCCGCCGTGCTGCGCTTCTACCTGCAGTACTGGAATAGGAGGCTCGACCGGCAAGAGCATGAGATGGAGTCCGGCAGAACCGCCTTTGAGGAGGAAGGTCTCGTCAGTTCCGGGAGGAGGACTAAGAAATCCGCCGAACCGTTCAGATATATGCTGTAAGTTTTGTACGACAAGCGAGGTCGCTGACGATATGAGAATGCTTCACATTTCTTTAAACTTATAATTAGAGGAGATATCATGTGTTATAGGGGCGGCGGAATCCGTACCCAATCAATTTTATTATTATTATCACTATTATCCTCTTTATTCCGCCGACCATTACTCGTATCCCTATCGGCTCTTGAATCTTCCAACTACTGCGCGCCAATGATAACAACCTGGGAACTCCCATCCAACTGCCAGAGCATCGCCAAAGACCACTACCACACTCCCTCTCAACCTCCTCAAAAATGGTGAATGGCCGTCGTCCTCGAATCCGTCGAGCCCCTGCCGGCCCCACCACCAAAGTCCAGCCACGGTGGCGCCTCGTACTTGGCGACTCCCTCGCGCCACCAGTCCTCGTCCCCAAGCTTGGTGGACTCGAGGCCAAACGCTGGGGCTTGCCCGCCTCCCTCTCCCTCGCCGGGATCATCATCTGGCCGGTCGATAGGGTGGTTGGCAGTGTGGCGGCCCCTCCGCAGCTTCCGCAGCTTCTGCCGCGCCTGTGTGAAGCCCTGGTGGACTGTGGTGGCAAGTTTTCGGAGGCTCAGGCGAGGTCGCTTGGCGGCCATAGAACCTGATATGCTGCCGAGAGAGAGGTGCGAGGCTCTGCGCTTGGTTGGTCGGTGGGCGGTTTTCCAGGTGTCCTCGGACGAGTCGACGACGAGGGGAGCCGCAGACTCAGCGGATCCTTTCGGCCGTTGAAGTTTGCCGAACCCACGAAACCCATCGTACTAGGAAGGGTTACCGTTGCGATGGCCCAGGCTGGGGGTGTTCCCAGGTATCAGCTCGCCAGTCGACCCGAGGGGCTTCCAGCGGCTACCTGGTGTCTCTGACCGATCTTCCAGCGCGCCACAGACGCCCTCATCACCAGTCCCATCGACCTGGGCGGACAACCCAGTCGTCTGCGCACCGGTATTGACCTGTCGCCTCCTCCACGAGGTCCGCAGACTCGCCCACCCCTGAGCGGCTGCCGCTGCATCCTCCGCGGCGCCAACAACGCTATCTCCGCCACTTGAACCCGAGGGCGACCTCAGGTTGGACAGACGGTCATTCCCATGGCTATACTTCTCCAAGCCCCGGATGTCAAGGCTGTTCTTGGTGGCACGCGGAGGCGAATCCGGCGGCGGCACGGTGGACGCGGCACGGTCTGCACTGCCCTCGCTAGAGGACCGGCGACTGCCGTAGTGAGAGCAGGAGGTGCTATCTTGGTTCGCATATCCGTCGTCGCTTGCGTCGCGTAGGTGCAATGAGATCATGTCAAGAGTCAGGTTTCCGAAGCCCGGGCTGCCACACTGTCCCGTGTACTCGGCCGTCTTGTCCGAGGCCAACGGGTTCGTGGTGGGCTTGAACCGGCCGAGGTAGGCGAGGTACTCGGGCCCGGATCCCGTCCAAGCGTGGGCGTCTACACGCTCCCCTGTTGATGTGTCGCCATTGCCGTTGTTACTGGAAACAGTCTCGCTGATGCGTTCCCTGACACTGGGGAGGTGGAAGGAGAGATGTCTGGGCCGCATCATCTTCCGCCGGTCAGGGGGTGTAGGTCGGGCGATCTGTGGAGTTTCGAACGACGTACTCGGTGGTCGTGCTGGTTTGGGACGAAAAGCTGCCGTCAAACTGGGCATAGTTGGGTTGCAAATGCCCTAGCGGTGTGAATATAATCCGAGTTTTGGTGTGTCTTAGGGTGCTGGATGCTGGCTATAGGCTTTAAGAAGAGATGTGTGTAGGAGAGGGAAGACGGGGTTAACATGGGATGAAATGCATTGCGTCGTGTAAATAGACGGCCTCATTTTGGCAGGATGAGAGGAGAAGGTCCTCCTGTTGACCAGCCCGGAGGAGTCAGGGGCATAGACACGTAGGTTGCTGCTTCCTTGTGCAAGTCATGTAGCCATCAGCCACGACCTACTACTACTTACTTACTTTGAGGCTTACGAGGAAGTGGCGGACAGAAAGGATGTTGCCAGGCCATCATTGATCTTGGTCCTGCCGCTATAGTTGGCGTCAATGTTGACGACACGTAATGTGGCTCAGTCGGCATCGCAATACTCGTACAAGGATCGATAGAGGGCACCTGCGGTATCAGAGACGCGTCAGCTCCTGCCGCCGGAGTCGAGATGTTTCTCACAACCCAGAACGTTTGCGACCAGTGCTATTATATAGTATTAGTAGTTCAAGTGTTTTGCGGGAAGCAAGGGATCCGCTGTTGGAAGTCACTCCGTGTATGATATGGGCTCGGCCGGACCCGGAGCCGGTAAAAAGTGGGCCTGATAAGCCAGAGCCGGAGCTGGAGCCGGACCCGGAGCCGGAGCTGAAGCCGGAGGTTCATTCAGCGCCCCATAACGAAATGAAACGAAGCGGAAAGGACAGAAATGACAAGCGAGATAGAGGAGCGCTACGGGTGCTACAAGCCAGGTGAAGTGAATGAAGGAGACGCTCTGGCTGCTTCTGTCGCAATGCACCAACGGGTGTTATGGCTAGTGGTGATAAGGCCGTATCCTTCCCCAACTGGGAAATGCAAGAGATATTATAAGTAGAAGGGTTATTCCCAGCTCGCCTCTTCTCTCATATCGATCCCTCGAAACGTTCAGCTGGTGTCTCCTCCCCCCCTACCAAGGAAACCCTCCATAAGCTGGTCTTTACTGGCTTACCTTCGATTGTTGCAGAGCACACTTGGCACTGACGCTCCGCAATCCAGTCTCGGCACATTATGCCAAACTTGTCACCAGCTTACCAGCACCTTTATGGTAGCCTTGATGTCTCAATCATAGTTCGGCTGGGCCATGTGGCTGAACATATACGAGTACTGCGGCCGTCGTGGTGAGCCCCTGGGCCCAGCCGGGAGCTGAAAAGTGCACAGTAAAGATACACTGTATATACCCGCTTTTCTAACCTCGGAGGGTATGAAAAAGATGAGGAGTACTTGTCAGCGCTTAATTACCCCCGCCTCGGCCATGTCGCTCTTATCCGTTATGCTCTGACAGTGCGCAGTCGGCTACCAGCCTTACCTGGTGGTAGTACCGAAAGCGTTAGGGATACGGAATACGGACGTCTATGCCTAGTTCCGAACTCGTACTAGTACTCGTAATACTATAATACACCCCTCCCGCCTGTCCGGCTGCTGCCTCCAACAATCGTGACCAAATACTACAGGTACGGTAACTTGGACTGAGAAATTGTCGTAAAAGTCCACGGCCCTTCCCGATTTACTTTCCTCCCACCAAAATGGCCACTGGACTGCCAGCTTCGGCCTCACTAGCCTCTACGCCCTCACCATCCGGAGGAAGCGGCAAGCCGCGCACACGGCAGCGGGTGTACAAGGCACCGCCGCCGCTAGAGGTTCCAGACATCGACCAGGATGCCGCCGAGAGGAAACGGGTTCTCAACGTCTTGGCCCAGCGTCGGTATCGTGAGTAACTCCCCCAAGCGATCCATTGTCAGAAAATGTCAGAAAACCAGTGTGGGATTGACATATATGGCCGCCAGGTGAGAGGAAGCGTCTGGATCGCTTAAAGTCCAATGGCGGCAAGGCCGACAAGAATGCGTTGCAAGGGGCACCCTCCCATGAATCAGATTCATCCTGTCATGAAAAGGCGGAAGGGCGTGAGGCCACAGCCACCGTCTGCCAGCCCTCACCGGCGTCCTCTGGGCCTTCTTCTGTGGACAGCGGAGCCAATTTCATGGATATGGAGCTCATCGACTGGAGCTCCATCGACAGCACGGATCTATCCTCCTTCCTCTCAGGCGCCACAGAGCCCCAACACGACTTCCTTGACGGCCAGACTACCGCTGATGGCGACTTCTCCTTACCGGCATTTTCGGGCCCCAGCGTTGTCGAGACCATGCCTTCCCAGCTTGGATCCCCGGTATCTTTTGACAACGGACCGTCAGCCACATCATCCGACCATGGGTTCCCGGACAGCTACCTCCTCCCCGTGCATGAGCTCACCCTGCTCAAGGCCATGCTACGCATATCCGAGCGTATCGGGTGCAACGGTCAGGATCTCTGGGCGCTGAACTGCCCCTCGCCCTTCAACACGGGCTCGGCCACGCCCTCGGATCAGCTCCCGGAGGCTTGGCGGCCGACGCCGTTGCAGCTGTCGGTTCAGCACCATCCCGTCATCGACCTGCTGCCGTGGCCGGCGGTGCGCGATCGTATCCTCGCCATCTTGACGCTGCCGGACTCCGCGCGGCCGCCCAGCGCCCAGGGTGGTGTTCTGGCCATGGTCAACCTTGTCTACGATCTCGAGGACAGCGCCGAGGGCGTGCGCATCTACGGCGCGCAGCCCTGCGACGCCGGCAGCTGGGAGGTTGGGCAGGTCCTGTTCGAGAGGTGGTGGTTCCTGTTTGACCGAGACATCATCGCCACCAGCAACAGGTGGCGCCAGCGTCGTGGAGCCCCGCCGTTGATGCTGGAGGGAGAGTGAAGGAGGAAGCGTCCGGAAGATTGTCATACGGAACACTCGAACACTCAACGAGGCTCTGCTACGAGTGGTACCATCTCAGTACTGCCCCCAACTGCCTCACTCTGTTAGCCAACAGCGACACATCGATCTTTCAGGACCATATTGTTCCTGTCGAGAGCATACATATATGCTGCGGAACATTGGATCCGTCAACCGGCCAGCCAACTGTAAGACCCTAGGCTGTATGCAGCACGCGGGACGGGGATGTGCCTGGTGACATCCGAGCAAGGCAGTTGCAGAACAGGCACAGCGCTTTGTGACGCGCGAGGCATGTACGAGCCCGGCCATTTTCTAGACGTCGGTTCCGTCGCCGGTCCGTCGGCGGGTGGGAGAGCCGGGCGTTGGTGTGAATAGAGATGAGGCGGGGATGGAAGCCATGTTGGGCCCCTCAAGTCCTAATTGGTTTCTATCTAGGTAGCCAAGGTTTTTATTTAGTGAAGGAATTGCTAAGAATACGTAGCTGATAATATAATATCATCCATGGACAGCCACTCGAATAAATAATCGAGAGTGCTTCTTCAGGTAAAGGGAATAAGAAATGCAGCAGGCCAGTTCAGTCGACAGGATCAAGGCAGCGACGTAACTCGTAAAATAGGCAAGACTCGAATTGCATGAAAACACATATGGCGAGCCATTTACCCGACCAGAAACCATCGTCCTGGGCGGCGGGGATGGGGAGACGATGGGAGGAGGAGGGATAAATGAGAAGAGGGGGAGGGGCACAAGGCGGGCAGTGGGTGGTGGTGGTGGTGGGGGTTCGGCATGTACTGCAGTACGTACCTGCACTACCCTAAGTTAGTGCTGCTAGTACCTAGCTAAGTACTATTAAGTAGTGAGTACTACCATGCACAAGTGGGATGACCGCGGGATATACCTGTAGTTGTGTACAGATGTGCCCGTTTGCTGGTGATTTCCCTGAATGAATGTGCGACTACGGATTACCTTACTCATACTCATGTGGGAAGCGTCAAGGTGACCGGCAGCCATGTAACACTAGGAGGCTTGGGTGGTTATTTTTTAGCCTTAAAATAATACTGCTATCAGTAATTACCAGGTAACGGTAGTATGATTGAGGACATGAAATCGAGGAGAAACAGGAGCGAGCGAGACTGGCCCCCCACCATGACCCATGGCATGCCACCAGCAACCTGCCGGCAACGGCGCTGGGGCCCCGTCATCTCTACATGTACTTAGGTACCTATGGGCAAGCTGCTAGCGAGGTACATGCCTCCTGTGTCGCCGACCAATCGCGCTGGGGCCACTAAGCTATAAAAGGAAAGGTGCAGCAGCAGATGTGAGAGTAATGCCCGTCAGCGAGCAAGTACCTTGCTACTAGTACCAACTCAGTCCACGTACCTTGGCAATCCCGCACAGTTGCACCTGCTTGCTTCTCTGCCACTCCTCCCTCCGACTCTCCCACTTCGTCTCCCCCCGATCCTCCTTGGAACCTCCATTCTCCGCTACCCGGTGGTGTCTTTTCTAGTCTCCGTTTTTTTTGGACATATATTTCTCGAACGCAGGAAGAACCCTCTCGCTTTTACGCATGTCCAACTAGCCTGGACCTCTTTGTGAGTCGCATACTTTTTTTTAAAAAAAAAAAATTCCCCGCGACCCCACCAATGACCGAACGACGGGTGCGAGAGCGGCGATGGGCACGGCCACCGAAAGGGCCATGCAACTCTCACCGTCTCGACACGCTTCGCAACAATTCGGCACCCAAAGTTCCCCAATAGCCCTAGCTGACCCCTCGTCTCCCTAGTCCTTGTCCTGTCTCGCAGGGTACTGCTCTACACGGTCCGACTTCTGTTCTCTCTCCTCCGACCTCCTCCTCCGTCCTCCTCCTACCGGGTACCCCGCGAACTACCTGGCGCCGTATGCCCGTCTTCACGGCCTCGAGCTTCCCCTCGCACCCATAGACTTGCCCTTCGTTTCCTCCTCCTCCTCCTCCTCCTCCTCTCCTCGACGCACCCAAGATGCTCATCAAGGACATGCTCGCCGAGGCCGAGGCCAGCGGCCAGCCGTCCTTCTCCTTCGAGTACTTCCCTCCCAAGACCGCCCAGGGTGTCCAGAACCTTTACGACCGCATGGAACGCATGTACAGCTTCGGACCCAAGTTCATCGACATCACCTGGGGTGCCGGTGGCCAAAGTGCCGACCTCACCTTGGAGATGGTCCTCCAGGCCCAGAATCTCTACGGACTCGAGACTTGCATGCACCTCACCTGTACCGACATGGGCCGTGAGAAAGTCAACGAAGCCCTGGACAAGGCCTACAAGGCCGGCTGCACCAACATCCTCGCCCTCCGCGGCGATCCTCCCCGGGACCAGGAGAAGTGGACTGCCACCGAGGATGGATACCAGTACGCTCGCGACCTCGTGAGGCATATCCGGAAGGCTTACGGCGATCACTTCGACATTGGCGTGGCCGGCTACCCGGAAGGCTGCGATGACAACAAGGATGAGGAGCAGCTCCTCGATCACCTGAAGGAGAAGGTTGACGAGGGTGCCTCCTTCATCGTCACCCAGATGTTCTACGACGCCGACAATTTCGTCCGCTGGGTCCGAAAGGTCCGCGAGCGCGGAATCACCGTCCCCATCCTTCCCGGCATCATGCCCATTGCGACGTACGCCAGCTTCCTGCGGAGAGCCAACCACATGCAGTGCAAGATACCCCAGGAGTGGTTGGACAGGCTGGAGCCCGTCAAAAACGACGACCTGGCCGTGAGAGAGATGGGAAAGACCCTGGTCGCGGACCTGTGCCGCAAGCTGCTCGCCAACGGCATCTTCCATCTGCATTTTTACACCATGAATCTGGCCCAGGCTACCCGCATGGTCCTCGAGGAGCTCAACTGGGCTCCCTCGGCTGAGCGGCCATTCAAGCAGGCTCTTCCCTGGAAGCCGTCCAAGGGCCCCGGTCGCCGCACGGAAGATGTGCGGCCCATCTTCTGGCGGAACCGTACCAAGGCCTACGTTGCCCGGACCCAGGACTGGGACGAGTTCCCCAACGGCCGCTGGGGTGACTCGCGGTCTCCTGCCTTTGGACAGCTGGACGCGTACGGTGTCGGCCTGACGGGATCAAACGAAGCGATCCGGAAAAAGTGGGGAGAACCCTCATCGGTGGGCGATGTTGCCAACCTGTTCTGCCGCTACCTGAACAAGGAGATCGACTCCCTGCCTTGGAGCGAGTCCCCGTTGACTAGCGAAACCGACACCATCAAGGACGAGCTCTACAGCCTCAACAAGCGCGGATTCTTCACCATCAACTCGCAGCCTGCTGTGGACGGCGTCAAGTCCTCCGACCCCGTGTTCGGCTGGGGTCCATCAAACGGCTACGTCTACCAGAAGTCGTACTTGGAGATCCTTGTCCACCCAGCCCTCTTCCCCAAGCTGCTTGAACGCATCGGCCAACACTCGGAGCTGACCTACTATGCTGTCACCAAGGCTGGCGAGCTCCAGTCTAACACGCCCAACGAGGGACCTAATGCAGTGACGTGGGGTGTGTTCCCTGGCAAGGAAATTGTCCAGCCTACCATTGTGGAGAGCGTTAGCTTCCTCGCCTGGAGGGATGAGGCTTTCCAGCTGGGCATGGACTGGGCCCACTGCTTCGACGCCTCCTCTCCCAGCCGGCAGGTCATTGAGACCATCATGAAGGTGTGGAGCCTGGTCAACATCGGTAAGCTTCAGCAATAGAATACAACGAGGTCTCCCTGCTGACCGAATCACAGTGAATAACGACTTCCACGACCGCACCACAATCTTCGAGATCTTCAAGGGCCTCGAGCTCGACCAGGACATCCTGGACAAGCAAGTCACAGGCGGGAGTCCCCTGAATGGCAACCATGTCTCCGAACCCGTCGCAAATGGCAACGGTGCCACTAACGGCACGAACGGGGCTGCTCAGGCCGCTGCTGCCACCAGCTAGTCGGCCAAGGCTTCTAGGAACCTAATATGACTTCCGTGGGACAGGCCACGAGGACTCGCCTCTTACATTTCTTGTCATGTCTTTCACTCCTGGTATTTTGGCATTGGGCGGGCGTTATAACCACGGACTCCAGCGTCTTTTTCAACAAAAAGACGCACTCGCGGAGCGCATTTGTTTTGCTCCCGCGGAGATGTCCATGGCGGGGATTTCTCCTCTTTTTTGTTTTTCTTTGCAAGCAGCGATCGACCTGAATCTTGTACGACACACACCGAAGTCGCACAAACGACCACTATGATACACATCCAACATTCGTCTTATAACGATTTAACATGACGGCAACCCGACTACGACTCAAGGGCAACTTCTCTTCTTTTCCCTCCTGATGTTTTTGCTTTTGCGCCATATATCTCAACGATACCCCCCCCAAAGCCCAAATGGAGCGTACCAAATGGAACGCCGATACGAGCAGGAAAAGATAAAAGCCGGTTTTATTCTCATCTTTGTTCTCTCTCTTTTCTTTTTTCTTTTCTTTTTGAATCTGTGGAGCATGACGCTGCCTCGGTGGGAGCTTTCAATTACGGTGGTTTGATGTAGCGAGGTGGTTTGTATACAGTTCTTGGAGAACGATTATAGAGCGCCGTGTTGGCTTTTTCGTTAGCATGACCTTTGGAGTCTCGATTCTGCATGCGTGATGCCGATGGGCTCGGCCCCCAAGATGATCTGCGGGTCGCTGGCCGACCCAATGATGGTTTCAAAGTTTATGCCCTATGTCTCACTCTCCTCCACGATCTCTTACGCGCTTGTTATACGCCATAGACGACCTTTTTTTTTGTTTTTGCCTCATCTACAGACAGCGCAGTCCCCCGTAGGCTACTAATCTTGAACCTCATAATCGCCAAAGACATGCTCTCGCTTGATGCTACCCGATTGAAAAGAACAACGGCTCAGTACGCATCCTCATCCTCCGCACGCTGCTCGCTGTAGTCCATATCCGCGACGTGACCCCTATCCTCCTCGTCAATGGGCTCATCATCGTCCTTGGTCGCCGAGGGCCCACCCGTGCCTCCTGTACCGGCTGTAGCTGCCACGGCCGCCGATGCTGGTGGCGCCGCACCGGTCACCCACTGCAGGTCGAGCTTGCCCTCCACGCCGGCCAGTTCCTTTCCGTGCAGACTGTGGTAGAGCTTCTCGGCTGTCTTGCGGTCGCGGAAGGAGACGTACGTCGTTGAGCCGGAGCGGTCAACGGACTCGAACTCGCCGAGGTTCTGTGAGGAAACACGTCAGCATCACTCGTCTTCGCCATTGTGTAAGTAGGTGCCATGGGAATCACCGTCGGACTTACCAAGAGGTAGTGACGCAGCATCTCGTCCTTCTCAGGGGCGCTAAAGTCGACGCCCGTGATGGCGAGTCGCTTGGGCCGGTTGTCGAGCGAGTACTGCGCATAGACCGTGTGTCTCTCATCGACGCCGTGGAACGCACCGCCGCGTCCTGCCCCCCTCCAGGCACCGCGCCCCCGACCACGTCCCCGGCCGCGATACCCACCACGGTACCCGCCGCGCGACGAGAACGACGTTGTCTCGTCAGCGGCGGCGTCTGGGTCGATACCCAGGATCTTGGCCTCCTGCTCCAGGGCCGCAAGCTTGGCGCGCAGCATGTCCGTACCCGTTGCGCTAGCGTCGCCGTCGCCATTCTTCTCCCGCAGCTTGTTCTGCAGCCGCTGCGTCTCCTCCCGGTGCCGCTCCAGCAGCTCCTGCTGCTTCTTCTCCAGTTCCTGGCGCTGCCGCTCCAACTCCGCGCGCTTGCTCTCCCTCTCCTGGTGCTGCCTCTGCGCCTCCTCCTGCCGCCGCCGGAACTCCTCCAGATCTATCTCCGGCTCGGCACTCATCTGCTCCGAGCCCGCCCTGCCACCATCATCATTGAAGGACGCGCCGTTTGCGACCGATGGCGGGAGACCCATGCCAGCGTCGTCCTTGTACCAGAAGACCTTGACGAAGCGGTTGTCGAAAATAACCTTGGGCGAGCGGTACGCCGCATTGGCGGAAGCCCACTTGTCGTACTTGACGATGGCGAGGTGCTTGTACGGCTGCATCGACACCTCGACGATGGTGCCGAACTGGGAGAAGAAGGTCCGCACCTCGTCCTCGCTGAAGTGCTCCTCGGGGATGTTCTCCACCACGATGGTGCTCTTCGAGCGGTCGTTTATGGGACCTTCGGCGGAGAATGAGGCCCGTGCTCCGCCTCTCCGGGATCCCCGGCCTCCTTCTCTCCTGTTCCCTCGTCCGCGATTCGAGTCCCTGTGGCCAAAGCCAAAGGGAGGTGCT
The DNA here is from genome assembly GCA_000769265.1 of Hapsidospora chrysogenum ATCC 11550. NCBI lineage: Eukaryota > Fungi > Ascomycota > Sordariomycetes > Hypocreales > Bionectriaceae > Hapsidospora > Hapsidospora chrysogena. The sequence goes on from JPKY01000002.1 coordinate 440,323, forward strand.
GGTTGGTTTGCAGAGCTGGGCGCCGGGATGAGTGCGTCTGTAGGGTCATATTCTGAAAGGACCATATGTCAGCAGGCGCTCGCCAGAAGCAGAAATATATAGCTCCTCGTCCCAGAGTGGTAAAGGTCGTCTTTGTGTAAACCACCGTCACAGGCCAGGTAGTCGAGGGAAATGGGATGATGCTTACCATTTGGGTTGGGTCCCGTCGGGGGAGGGAAATAGGCAAATCCATCATCCTGGCCGTTGCCATGATTGTAGATGCAACTACTCCCCCTTGCACAGAACCCCTTCCTGTCGAAATCTCGACACCTCCCCCGCCTCCTTTGTCGCCCACCACGGCCTACCGGCCCGGGAAACGGAGGCACGCCCGGATAGGTGTGAATGTCCATCCCCATCATGGCGGCAGCAGCAGCCATGGGGTTGCCGTTCGGGCCATACGGTGGTATGGGCATAGGAGGGAGCTCCCCAAGCTCCAGCTCCGCGGAGACAGGCGGCGCCCACCCTCGACCTTGCAGTCTCGGGTTTTTCAGCGGCCTTTGCCCGTTGTAGTACCCTTCCTGCCCCTCCGACGCATCAATGTCGTTATACCCTCTCTTCCGTGAGCCGTGCGGCGCCGGCATCGCAGCAACCCCGCCACCCTTGGCATCGTGCGAGGCCGGTTTCGTCGGCAGGCCCCGCGGAGGGAGCTTCGGCGGCGGAGGCGCACCAGGGACGTACGACTTGTACGCAATCGCTTGGAACACATCATCGAGCAGCGCCTTAGGATCCTCGGTCAGAAAGTCGGGTATCTCCGCCTCGCACAGCGCCCGGACTTCGTCCTTGGTACCGTCGTGCTTGAGCAGCGCGATGATGTACTCGGCCAGCACCTCGGCGTCCGCATCGGAAGTGTCCTCTATGCGCTTCACGATCCACGCCTTCAGCAGCGGCGCGTCCTCTTCGGGGAACAGCATTGCGGCGGGGCGGCGCGTGTGTGTTGGATCATCGGGGATGGGGCGCCAGATACGCGCTCCCAGCGGGTATTTTCGTCTGCGGACGGGGGTGAGGACTCTTATCGCGATCGTGGTATACGGCGGTATTAAAGCTGCGGCAAAGGAATGGAATACACCTTTTCGTTCCGTCTCGTGGTGACAGCTGATGCTCGTAGGACTTGTTGGTTTGGGTTGGTTGTTGGCTGCGAGGCCCAACTTTTTTGGCCGAGCTTGAAGATCCAATCGCAGAGCTTAGTAACACGCTCACCAACATGACGTGCATGGGGGAATGGTCACTCAAAAGCATCGCCCGATTAGATTCGCGGAACCCATTACAAGAGAGGTATTCATCAAGCTCGCCAAAGAGGGTTGTCCGCACTGGCGCACGAATTAGAGATTGATATCCCCAGCAGCAGTTGCTTAAGCTCACAAGGTACAACGAGTACTGAATATGGACAATTGGACATGCGCCCAAGGGAAATACGGGACACGGACAATGTCGAAAGATTGCCAACTACCTGTACGGTACTACCTACATCTAATTACACTTCGTGCTCGTGGCCTAGAGGCTAGAGCTATCCCAGCGGTTGGATCAAATCCCAGCGACGGGATATGAACATAAAATCATCATTGTGATCGTATTCCACTATCGACGTCACTACATTGAAAGAAAAAAAGGGAGCCGAGTCCCCTCGATCATGGCCTCAATTTCAGCCCTTTAGGATCTTTTTTCCGTCCTCCCCTGCCTCGCTGGCTTGTCGCTTTGACAACGACAAACCAACCCCCTGTCGTTTGGGTGTCACAGGGAGCTTTTTCTAATCTGGCCCAGGCAAGTGTTTCGCATCTTGGCAAGTAGCCTGTTGAGGTAGTGTGCCCGGTTTAACACAGTCACGGATTCTATCGGCACATGATTGGGTTGTTTACAGCTTGTCGTAGTACTGTGAAGTCGTGTTGTTAGCACGTCATCGTCATCCGTCAGCATGGGGCGGCGGATGCTACTTACGTTCTCGACACCGGGCACCTCGGCCTTGACACCCTTGCGCTTGCGCATCTCGGTGACGATCGCGCCGGTCTTGGTGGTGGGGTCCAGGGGCGAGCCACCAGGCAGCACGGCCCAATGATCGAACACGGACTGAGGGAAGGCCTGGCCGGAGGTGGCCTGGCGCAGGTCGCCGTTGAAGCCGAAAGACTCCAGGACGGGCAGGTAGGCCTTGATGTTGAACAGAGGGGTACCGGGGCGCTGCTCCTCGTTGAAGACGTGACCACGACGGCGGGTCAGGACACCGTACACGCCACCCATGGCCTGCTCGGGCACCTGAATCTCGACGAGGTAGATGGGCTCGAGCAGCGCGGGCTCGGCCAGCAGGGTCGCGGCGTACAGGACGCGGCGGGCGGTGGGGATAATCTGGCCGCCACCACGGTGGATGGCATCGGCGTGCAGGGTGACATCGAGGATGTTGAAGCGGACGGAGCGCATGGGCTCCTCGGCAACGGGACCCTCGCGGGTCGCCCACTGGAAACCGGAGACGACGGAGTCCTTGATTTCGTTCAGGTACTGGACGGCCTTGGTCTGGTCGACCAGCAGGTTGGCACCGGTGCCGTCGGGACCGAAGGTCCAGATCTTGCGGGCGTCGGTAACATCCCAGCCGAAGTCGTCGGCAAGGATACGGGCACGGGCCTTGAAATCGTCACGGGCGCTGACCTTTCCATTCTCAATGGCGAGCGACAACTCCTCCTCGATGGGCTCGGCAACCATGTACAGACGGTTGTGCTTGTTGGGCGACTTGGACAGGGCGGTCATGCTGGACTTGCCAGCGACAGTCTCACGGTACTGGACGACGGGGTCGGAGACGATAAGAGGGACGGAGGCGTGGTCGTTCTCGAGATCTTGGAGGCAAATCTCGAGATGGAGCTCACCGGCACCAGCAACGACGTGCTCACCAGACTCGGAGGTGTAGGTCAGGACGCAAGGGTCAGACTTGGACAGACGCTTGAGACCCTCGACCAGCTTGGGCAGGTCCTGGGCGTTCTTGACCTGGACGGAGCGGCGGACGACGGGGGAGACGGAGAACTTCATGACCTTGAGGTTGTGGGCGGTCTCCAGGGTGGTGAGAGTACCGGACTTGAGCAGGAACTGATCAATACCAACCAGACCAACAATGTTACCGGCGGGCATGTCATCGATGGGGTCGACCTTGCCGCCCATCATGAGGACGGTACGCTGGATAGCCTTGATGTACAGGTCGTCCTTCTTGCCAGGGAGGTAGTTGGGGCCCTGGATGCGGACCTTGACACCGGACTTGACAGTACCGGAGAAGACACGGCCGAAAGCGTAGAAGCGGCCCTTGTCAGACGTGGGAACCATCTTGGAGACGTACAACATGAGAGGACCCTTGGGGTCGCAGTCACGGATACCAATGGCGGCCTCGTCATCAAGGGGACCCTCGTACAGAGTCTCGACACGGTACTTCTGGGCGGTGACGGGGGAAGGCAGGTGAAGGATCATCATCTCCAGAAGAGCGTCGGCGGCAGGGATGAAGGTGCGCATGACAGCCTTGAGAAGCTGCTTGCCCTCCTTCTGCTTGTCCTCGCTAGAGAGCTTAAGCTGGAGCTTCTCGAGGAGCATGTTGATCTCCTCAGTCTTGAAGTTCATGACGGCAGAGAAGATCTTGAAGATGGGGTCCAGGATGAACTGGTTGAAGGCACGCTCGAGCTGCTTGCCCTCGTAGGTACCGTTCTTGGTCCACTTCTTGGTCTTGGGGTTGAAGTAGTTGTCGCCCTACATTAATCTGTTAGCGCAAATGCCGGGAAAAAGGGGGGGCGGGTTTCGCTTCTCATCTGAAACCTACCCAGAGACGCTCCATCATCTTGTTCTTGTCGACACCAAACTTCTTGGCGTACTTGACGGCGAACTGACGGACAGTGAAAGCCCAGCCGTGGAGACCGGAGCCGAAAGCGACGGTGCCCTTGTCGGGGTAGACCTGGACATCACCGAGAGACTTGTCGAAGTAGGTCGAGATGATGACGTTGACGGACTCGATGGTACGGGAGAAGGACTGATACAGGTCCTCCTTGGAGACCTGGAGCTCGAGGAGAGCACGGTCGACCTTGTTGATGATGACGACGGGCTTGATGCGCTCACCGAGAGCCTGGCGCAGGACGGTCTCGGTCTGGACGCAGACACCCTCGACGGTGTCGACGACGACGAGGGCACCATCGGTGACACGGAGGGCAGCAGTGACCTCGGAGGAGAAATCAACGTGACCTGGCGAGTCGATGAGGTTGATCACGAACTCGCGGCCGTTGCTCTTCTGGCCGACGATGTCCTTGAGGTCGTCTTCATCCTCGAGGTTGTGGTACAGGGTGATGGCGGTAGACTTGATGGTGATACCACGCTCCTGCTCGTCGGCACGAGTGTCGGTGGCACGGGCATCACCAGCCTTGGCGGTGGAGATGATGCCAGCCTTGGACAGCAGGGAGTCGGTCAGGGTCGACTTGCCGTGGTCGACGTGGGCAATGACGGACATGTTCCGGACATTGGTGGGCTTCTCCATCAACTGACGGACCTCGTCGACCGTGAAGCTGCCATGGTGAAGCGGACGTGTCAGCCAGATGAACCCAGGTGGCGCTTATCTCCGAGGTGGGAGGGAAGAGAAAGGCTGGGAGTGGGAAGAAGAAGTACTAGTAGCGCGCCCGCCGACAGCAGAGGGGGACGCGCGTGAGGGATTCAAGGGCATCGCGAGAAGCGCAGGCGCTCGCTCTGGCGAACGACGAGAAAACGGGAGCAGAGCGAGACGACTTACTTGACCATCTTGGCGGTATTGTTTGGGTTACCTGGCTCAAGTGCCTGTAGGTGTGGGAGGAAAAAATTGGTGGTGAGGTGGGATGCGAGAGAGGAAAGCGGGGTTGGTAGTTTTATGGCCCCGCCAGCGTTGACGTCTCAGACTGAGGAGGGCGGCTGCTGGTAACAGAAGATGGGACGGGGATGGACGCTAATAATACCAGGTGCCCAGCACGAGTTTAGCGAGGAGACGGATGGATCAATGGAAAAGACAGTGAAATTGTCACTGCCGGTCCTTTCCAAGTTGTCCCTTGAAGGTAAGAGGTTGGAGTTTTCGGGAGGAGGGGGGAGAGGATGGGTGGCGGGCAGACGGACTTTACGGACTGGATGGGTAGGTGCTATCTGGACATTGGCCACAGTGGAGGGAATTTGTCACCGTGGTGGAGGTGGGCAATGGCCGTGCGCCTAATTTCTAGTAGTACTGCGAGACTTTGTACCCAAAGTCGCCAACCACCATCACGGAATATCTCTGCTTGAGCCCACACCAAAGCCTTGGCATTTGCGCAGGGAGAAAAAACAGTCAAAAAAAATCGTCGCGAGGTAATCAATGGCCCGCAGCGTTCACTCTGGCGGAGGCAGGAGCAGCCAGGAGGAGGATGACCACCATGCTCGACGAAAACAGCAGGTGGGGCAGCTCATCGGAGGGAGCACCCCGCCACTGCTTCTTCAAGGCGCTTCTACACTGGAGACCGGTCGGTGCTCAGGTAATTTCCAGGCTTGTTCGCCTCTGAAAAGGGCAGCTCCAGCAGTTGCTCTTCCGCCACCCACCCGCTTGAATGCTCCAGACACAGAGCCGGATACAGAGCTCCCCCAACCAACCAGAGAGCTTCATTTCTCGTCGTGGGTTAGCAGAGGGCAGAAACCCTCACAGGTAGCCGCCATCGCCGCGCCGTCGCCGATCAAACATTCCCATGGCACAGCTGAGTCATCCATCAAAGCTGCCTGCCTGCACCTCGGCATGACGCGCATGTGCACGGCTTGTGACACCGTGCCCGACCGACAGCATGCCGTCGCGCCGAGCCTTCGACGCCCGACGCTCACCGAATGCTACATGATAATATAATCCCATCAATGGCCCTCCCAGGAGATGCCCATTCCCTGCCCCAGAACGCCCATCTTGTGCATTGAATGCTCCAAAAGGGGGGTGGTGATCCATCATGGCGGCAGAGGCGCGGTCCGGCAGGGGGCCCAGCTCCAACAACCTGCTGTCACTCTCGACGATTCCTCCCGTCTTACGGCCCGTGGTCCGGGCGTATGCCTTTGGATACGCGTCGGCCGTGGGGCCTCGTCTCCTGACCCTCATCCTGCAGCGTCTGTCCCGGCGGAAACGCAGACGGCTCTCCCAGGGGAGAGACGACGACGACACTTCGTTTCGCGCCTCGGCGCTTCGTATCATCCGGACGGGCTTCGACGTGCAGCGGTTCCCGACGTTTTGTGCCGTGCTTGCTGGGGGGAGCAGCGTGTTGTTGGTATGAAAAGACCCCAAGCAGCAGCTGGCCGAGGTGTAAGCTCACATTGTGACCCAGGGACCCCTAAGGATAGTCCTGAACTACATAGCAAAGGGTCTCAACAGGTCTACAAGACTGAGGTAACAATCCCTTCAACTGCCTCGAAGACTAGGTACTGGCACGTCACTGACAGCAACATCCAATGATAACAGACTGGCCCGGTGGCTGGCAACCTTCATATCAGCTTGGCTGGGCCTGCGACTCCTTCACTCCAAGGACAGCCCTGCCTTCACAGCAACTGAAACCGAGAAATCCCACGCCGGCTACCAATTCGGGAGGACAAGAGTAGTCAAATATGGGGGAAAGACGCTTGACCTCACCCTCTTCACGGTTACCCGGGCGCTGGACGTCATTGTTGGGGAACTGTGGTCACAGCACAGGGCTCGCCGGAAGGCAGCCCAGAGATGGTCCAAGGTAGGTGTGCTCTGGATTTCCATCCCAGACACACAAGTGATCGATCCCCTAAACGAGCGAGGCTGACTTCCTTGCCCCTCAGCTCGAGCAACTAGCCACCGACATGATCGACCCCGTCGTCTTCGCCATCTCCTCCGCCTTCATAATGTGGTCATGGTTCTACTACCCCCACAAGCTCCCCCGCAACTACAACAAGTGGATCACCTCCGCCGCCTCCGTCGACCTCCGCCTGATTGAGGCCCTCCGCCGCTGCAAGTTCAATGAGCTGCGCTACGGCGAGGACACCGGCCAGGCGCCGCTCCTCGGCTCCATGTGCACCGATTTCAAACTCCCCTTCCAGTGCGGAGACCCCCAGGTCACGATTCCCTTCCCCTGCGAGCTCGTCCACATGGGCTGCGGCCCCTCGTGCGAGTACCACGCCCTCAGCCGCTTCGTCCGCTCCTGGAAGTGGGCCATGTACACCTACCTCCCCCTCGCGCTGGCCTTCAAGCTCCGCAGGCCGAACCGCGAGAACCTCGTGAGGGCGTTCCTCTCCGCCGCGCGGTCGTCCGCCTTCCTCGGCACGTTCATCACGCTCTTTTACTACGGCGTGTGTCTGGGCCGTACCCGCGTGGGGCCGCACCTCATCGGAAGCGACAAGTCGTCCCGGCAGCGTATCGACGGCGGGCTCTGCGTCGGCACCGGCTGCTTTCTCTGCGGGTGGAGCGTGCTCATCGAGACGGCCAGCCGGCGTAAGGACATGGCGCTCTTCGTGGCGCCTCGCGCGCTGGCCACCGTGGTCCCCAGGAAGTACCCCGTCGAGAAGCAGTGGCAGGAGTCGCTCGTCTTTGCCGCCAGCTCGGCCGTCGTGATGACTTGTGTCTTGGAAAATCCCAAGAGGGTACGCGGCGTGTTGGGGAGGTTGCTGGGTGTGGTCATGAAGTGATTTCGGTACTATGACGGACGTCCCGGTAGCCTGCCGGGGTCGTGATTGTAATATAGCCAGGAAGTAAAGCATCGTCACAATAGAAGAAATAGAAGCATTGGTTGCTTTTGGGCGTCATAACACGACAACAGCTCGATTTTGCTGCTGCTTGCAACTTTCTGATTCACTGCCCACCGCTATGCCCTCCACCACGAACATACGCCGAGCACAAACATGCAGCCCAAGATATCGGCCCGCACCGTGCTGAAGATCTGGCCATAACGCACCACAACCTGCACATATCCCTTCAGCGGCTCAGGCAGATAGCCGGTGACCGTCCAGACGATGCCCGTAGGCGGTGCCCGCCCCTTGTCGAGGAAAAACCGCGTGGTGAGCAGACAGGCTTCGGCGGTGGCAAAGACCCAGAAGAAGAGGCGCTTACGCTCCTCATTGTCCTCGATCTCGGAGACGGCGGCACGCTCGCGCTCCAGTTTGGTACCGGTGAAGGGCGTCAGGACGACGATGTATAGGCCCAGGCCGAGGGCGACGATGGCGTGGAGGAGGCGCCAGAGCGCGGTGTAAGGGTCGAGCGGCTTCTGCTGCTGTTGCATGCCTGGCATGCCGGGCATGCTGCCCATCCCAGGAAAGGAGGAGCCACCGGGGCCACCGGCACCCATCATCTGGCTCATCATCTTCATGATAGGGTCGTCTCCGGCGCCGGGCATCCCTGCGAAGGGATCCTGCTGTGCTTGCGGGTTGCCGGCGGCCGCGGGGGGGTCCATGCCGAGCATCATCTGCCGGAGGGCAGCGTCCGAGAGGTTCGGCTCGGCACCCGCGGGCGGCGCGTTCGGTGCGCGTGCTGTCGCCTTTGGCGCGTAGAAATGCTCCGAGATGTCCACCTCTTCGGGGTCGGCATGTGGAGCTTGGGTCTTGGGGGCTGTGGCAGCAGCAGCAGCAGTAGAAGCGGGAGCAGCGGGTGCGTCTGACGAGACGGCGGGTGCAGGAGGATCAAAATCTGATAGCAATTGGTTAGATTCTTCCACCATAGAGGTCCCTTTATCGCTTCTAGGGCAACGAACCAGCTTGTGGACGGCCGCTCAGGCCTGTGATCTTGTTCAACCTGGCAGATCCGCCAGCCCTGAGCTTGGCTTCTCGCCGCTCCTTTCGCAGACGAGCCTGCTCAGCAGCCCGTTGAGAGGCGGCGTCGGCGTCGTTTGAAACCGCTGTATCCGCCATATCTGATGTAGCGCCTGAATTGTCGATGCAGCGAGGTGAGGTGGTTGGTCGTTCGTCACAGGGTCGAGGGGACGTGAAGTTCCAAGAGACGGTTGATCTTGGAGCTCGTGGGCAGACCCACACAGGGAGCGGCGCCGACACGTCACTCACGGGTGGGGGCATCCATCTGGCATCAATAGAACTTACCCTGCATCACGACTTTCAACCCCAGGCAACCAACCTTCCCATGGAGAGAGCACATTAAAACGCCCCAGAACAGCCCATTCGCCTCAGTTTCTACGGTTGTATTATTAGTGTCGCATAACCGTAAGCATCTTGTGTATGCTTTTCTCATCGGTAACCCCCCACACGACCTCTTGAGGCCATCATCAATATTAGCAATCGCCAGCGCGTCCTCACAACATGCCACAGATTCGGTTCGGTAAGGACAGAAAGAGCAGCTACAACAAATGAAAGAAGCCGTCGTTCATCAGCGAGTGCCCTAACAGTCTACAAAACAGACCCAGCGAATCTCAGTTCCCGGCAACAGCGGTCACCGCCCGACCCCCGAGTCGGACTCTCGCGAGACCTGGCTCAGCTTCTCAAATCCGGTTCTCCACCTGGATGATGGCCGGCCCGGCCAGGGCGGCTCCCACAACTGCATCAGGATCGGTAAAGTTGCAGCCCGTTGTCAGAGCCCCGTGGGTCAAGCCGCCCATGATGTGCTGCTCGTACGGGAACTCGGCCTGGAAGTTGATGGTGGTCCCCTGCCACTTCACGTTCCTGAGCGGCACCGAGAAGGGCAGCTGCTGGCCGTTCGTGTAGGTGAGGAACAGCCCACGGCCGTCCCCGCCAAGGTGCCGCGACGCCGCTGCGCTCGAGTTCGAAACCTTCAGGTCTGCCTCGAAGGTGAGCGTCTGGTCCTGCGGTGGGACGAGCGCCATGGGATGGCCGTTGGTCAGGATTTGCGGGAAGATGGGCAGATGGATGTTGCTCAGGGGGTACGGGCATGACCCCGGGACGACGTAGTTCTGCAGCGCCGAGTAGGCAAACGCCCCGGGGACTGTCGTCAGGAAAGGTGACTCCGGGGGGATGAGACGCAGGAGCAGGCGGTAGTAGCCGTTCTGCTCACCCTCCTGTCCGATGACCGAGGACACGATCCGGACAAGACCCGCGGCGCCGTCCTTGGTGAAGAGCACATTCGCATCCTGCAGGGCCCCCATCACCAGAGAGGTCTGGATCCCAGCCACCAAGATGGCCTCCCGGAAGTTGGTCGCTGGGAACCTGTACTTGCACTGCGTAGGTACAAAGGCACCGGCAGCCTCGAGGGTGGCAATGGCCCCCAGAGCATGTTGCTTCTCTTGCTGAAGTGACCGAGTTGAAACAGCGAATGAGCCGAAGAAAGGATGTCAGAAGGGGGGGGACTGCACTTACAGCAAGGGCGACACGAATGACATGCGCATTTTGCCGAGAGGCGTTGTAACCGGGCACACCATGGGTGATGTTGTTGAGCAAGGAAGAGAAGAAGGCCACCTCAAAGAGCTCATTAAAGGCAATGAGCTGGAAGGCAGTGGTCGTCCCCGCGCCGAGCGACGTGTCATGGGGCGCATTAGGGAGCTTTCCCAGGGCCTCCCGAGCAATATCGAGCTCCCCCTGCGCGCTGGGAGCGGGAGATCCGAAGGGTGCTGTAGTGCGCGTCGATACCGCAGGAGTCCCCAAAGGCGTGGGCACAATTCTGGGAATGATGCGTCCGACCGCCATACCCAGGAGACCGGCGGGAATGACGAGGCTTGGTTTCACCATGATAACGAAAGTGCAGCAGCTGAATGTTATGAAGAGTAGTAGGCTGCTGTGTTGAATCCGGTCAACAAGAAAAGAAGACAAGAAAAGAAGATATGAAGGCTGGATCTCTAACGATGAACCAGGAACCAAGGAGGGGCAAGAAGAGAGAGATAGTAAGAGAGAGAGAGAGAGGAAGGGGGTAGGCATGATCATGTGGTCATCAAGGCCACCCTTTATGGTGAGGCACCTTGTGATCCCTCACCATACAGGAGCGAAAAGCTAGATAATGGGCCTAGAAAATGGGTCGGAATCATCAGAGGTCGTCGGCACCAACTTTCTCAGCAAGTCACCTTGGACGCTCGGGCATCCAGAACCCCATCTGGAGCTTCGGGAACCATCATGTGTAAGTCATCATGGGAGGCCCAATCACCCCGGACCGAGCAGGAACCTTGGGTGGTCGTGTTACGAGAAAGTCACTTTATCATGTGAAAGAAAGACTCAAGAGCGTGCTTCCACAATGATGCCTTGAATCATCGAACATGACCCCAGTTAACACTGGCGCAGTTCTCCTACGGGCCAAACCCATATCATCCTCGGTTTAGCTACGAGTTAGCCCAGACCCCATGGAGCATTCAGCGGAACTCTGTTCTCCGCTTCCGGAAATCGCCCCTGGCCCAAAGTATGACTTCTCCCAATGCAGTACTTACATCACTGGTAGCCGAATGGTTTGTTGAGGGAGGCCTTTCTGGAACTCTTGAAGACACTTACACCGAGCAGTAGGTGAGGCGCCATGGCTGCTATCGCCGACATGAATACAGATTGAAGCCGCGGACCAGAGAAGCACGCAGCTATACGGGTAATGAGGGTTTTGAGGATGATGAGGGCGATACTAAGACCCTCCGTTCTTATATCCTACTGAGGAAGAGGGAGATGTCTTTAGCCTGCCGCTAGTTACTCCCGGTGACGACGCTCGAAGAATCACCTCTGAAACTTGGGAGAATTCTCCGGGCGGTGACCACATGCTTGAGTGCGGTCCTGGCGATGATGGTAGTGAATAGTGAAGCCCGTATTGCCGTCGATTCCTTGGGGGATGATGGTGTTTAGCAATGGCTCTCCGTGTCCACCCTCGACGAGCTACGGAGCACCCAAGTCATACCAGACGCAGTGAGGCATATTACTTTGCATCTGAGTAAATGTATTTTACGAAGTGCCTAACAGGATACAGGGCGATGTAAAGGCCTTGTCGGGACCAAGTGACAGGTGCAAATGGCCACGAGAGGCTACGCCTGCAAAATTCCGGTACCCCCTTTTTTTTTCCTGCTAACTGCTCTAACGTGGTGCACCCCTTTGTCATACTTCATAAGCCATACCAACCCAGACTCAGAGCCATTCATTGCACGTGTGAGACGGTCCTCAACGCTAGATACGTGAGGTGGTACCGGCCTGGCCGTCCTATGGAGTCGCCTTGCTCATGCTGATGAGTCTCTTGACCCCGACCTGGTCATTTACTGTTAGTAAAATGCACAAAAGTCACAGCTTTATCTCGGGAAATGTTGAACTTACCATCCAGTTGCCACACTCATCCGTCTTATCCCGCTGGATCTCCACCTGTAGCCGCTGCGCGGTTGCATAGTCCTTCGACTGTAGCGCCTGGGCTAGCTCGTTAAGCTGCTCGATCGTGGCAGGCTGAACCAGTTCCCCATTGTTCAGGTGGTCGAACAGGAGATTCAGTCGCTTCCTAGTATCCTTGACTTGGGCAGTGAACGCATCTGGGGCCTTGGCAGAGACACGCTGCATGTCATGGTCAAAAATCTCGACCATCTGCTGAGCATTGGGCGGAATGTGGGACCTGTCACCAGCAGGGTGTCTGGCCTTGGGAGGTGCGGACGCTTTGGGGGGAGGAGGCGTAGGGCCCGGTCGAACCCCCGGTGGCGGGCCGGTTGGCGGTCCCTGTGCCGGATGCGATCCCGGCTGCTGAGGGGCTGGCGGCGCATACGGCGATGGCGCGTACTGATTGCTTGGCGTCGACCGCTGCGGCGGGGGCCCGTACGGGTTCGATGGCGGTGGTCGGCTTGCGGGGCCGGGAGGAGGGGGCATCGACGCCGCGGGCAGCTGCGGCGAGGCCTGTTGGGCAGACGGAGCCGGAGCGTACCTGTTGGAAGGAGGCGGTCCTGCGGGTGGAGCGTTGTAAGGGGACACGCTCGGGGGTATCGATGGCACTGGCTGCGTAGCGGCTGGGCCGACCGGCGGCGGCGGAGGCGCATACTGGCTTGCCGCAGATGACGAAGGCCGAGGCGGACCTTGGATTGATTGGGGAGATCCGGCTAATGGTGTCTGCGCACGTGGGGGAGCAGGTCCCTTGGGCGGTGGCGGAGGCGGGCTGGCAACTGTCCGTGGACCATAGGGTCCTGGTGGAGGAGGCGCTGTTGGACCTTGCTGAGCGCCGGGGAATGGAGATGTTATAGGAGCCATGCTTGGCGTGGATCTCCTTGGTGGCGGCGCCTTGGTGACCATGGGTACATCGTTCCAATTATCAGTGTTCTTCGCCCTGGGTGGTGGCGGTGCGGAGGGGGTGCCACTCCTTGGTGGCCCGCCCATGGGGGGAGGAGCCACAGGGTTGCCATAGCCGGGTTGTCCGGGAGGTTGATAGCCACCTTGGGGAGCATATGGATTCTGAGGAGCATATGCCTGGGGTTGCGGCGATGGTGCTGGGTGGTGAGCAATTCCTCCATAAGGGTTCATGGAAGGAGCAGGAGCCGCCGGCTGAGCTGGCTGGTATCCCATGACAGGTTGCGCCCGCGACGACGTTCTGGCCGCTGAAGCTGGCTGCCTCGCCGTGGCTTGGGGAGCAGTCTTCTGAGTTGCCAACCTGACACGGTTCCTAGCAATATCGGCCGCGGGGTAGCTGGAAGGCAGAAGATCCAGGTATCTCTGGGCAGCGTCCAGTTGGCCATGACTAGCCAGGATGTCAGCGTACTCGGTGTACTTGTCGTACAGCGCCGCCAGCTTCCACCCAGAGGTCAAACCCTTCTCATTGTCCGTGAACTTGCTGACCTCACGGAAGACGGTGACTTTTTCGATGAAGTTTTGGAGGGATCTGGCATGCACCGAAAAAGTTGAGTCCTCCGAGGCCTGGTTGATCCCAGCCTGCTTCGCCTCCTCGAGTTCCGCGGCCCAGATCGAGACAACCTTCTCTAGCTTCGACCCAACCAAGTAGCAGAAGGTAGCATCCTTCCTGGAGCCGTTCTCATTGATCCGATCGCCGAGGGCCTCGCACAAGTCAGGGAACTCGGCAGGGTCGGAGAAGGTACAGAGGATAGCCATCGTCTCCTTCCAACCTGAGAGGTCGGCATTGTACACGACATCCCAGAGGTTCTTCGCAATAACGGATCCAAGGAGGCGCATGTAACTGGGCATGCCGCTCTTCCTGGACAGGTATGCTGATTGGACCTTGTCCACGAGCTCCTGACCACCGCAGTTCGCAATCAGGAACGCATCGGCCATGCGATCCTCTTTTAGACAAATGTCTGTTGCCTTGGAAAAATTGCCCAGCATGAGCGCTTGCGTGACGTCCTTCTCGACCGACGTGTCGCCATCACTGAAAAGGTGGAAGGGGTTGTCCGTTTTGGCTCCCTTAGTTGCAGCCAAGTTGGAAAGGAAGTCCTCTTCCCCCTCGCCCTCAGCCCCCTCGAAGAAGTTGGATAGCCTCTTCTTCTTCTCCTCCTCTTCAGTCTCAGTACCAGTCTTTGTCTCCGCACCGTCATCCTTGGTCTCTTCTTCAGCTTTGGCCTCGTCTTCAGTCGTGGCCTCGCCATTAGGGAGCTCGTCCTCCTTGAAGCCCAAATACTCCACAATCTTTCCGCGTGGGTTGTCTCCAACGAGGGTCTCCATAACCTGCCAGTCGGCCTTCTCCTCATCCGTCTTTGCCTCCTTGAATTTCTCCTCGCAAATAGCAGTCAGATCACCCGAGGCCATGGCGTTTTGGAACTTCTCGGTGGCCGACGAGACGCTCGAGTCCACCGAAAAGCTTTCGATGAGAATCTTGGAGGACCGCTTCTGTCCAGGCTGCAAGGGGTTCGCCTTAAAGAGAACCACTTTGCCGCCGAACCCGAAGGAAGCTCCAATTGGTCGCTCAAACCACTTGGGCGCCTTGGCTAGGGACCATGATGCTCCCTGAGGCTGTGTTTGGGCAGCACTGAAGAAATCTTCGTCGTCCAAGTTCTTGTCCGCGGCCGTCTGCGACGTCTCCGGATTGGTGTTTTGGAGCGTCTGGACCGTGATCTTCCCATCAAAGCTGGCGGTGGCCGACAGGTTGGGGTTGTGGGGGTTGAAAGTGGTCTGGAAGGTCCAGTTGGTGACCTCCGGGAACTCGCCCAAGCGCTCCCCGGTTCGAGGATTCCAAGCAATCGTCCTGTTGTCTTTTCCGCAAGACAAGAGGAGCTCGCTGTCCTGGGAGCACCACGATAAAGACAGGACACCCTGTTCGTGCCCCTGAAGTGTTCTCTCGGGTGCGTTCGAATTGCGTAAATCCCACAGGAAGATGACGGGGGTGTTGTCGTCGGGCGTGGCCGTGAGAAGCTTTGTCGAGTTGTTGGGGTCCCAGGCAATGGAACTGACGGCTTTGCGGTTGTTGTTCAGCGTCAGGGAGGCCTTCTTAGTCTTCAGGTCCCATACAGTCACAAATCCACCGGAGCCGCCAGTAGCCAAGATGTGGGAGACTTTGCGGTTCCATGCCAAACAGTTAATATCGTCGGCTCGAGCAGCTGTATTTCCCAGTCGGAAGGGAGAGCCGATGTCATTCACGTCGTAGATAAATAGCTCGCCCTTTGCGCCGCCGGTAGCGAGGATCTGGGGCTTGAGCGGGTTGAACTCGAGAGTCTTGATAGGGCCCGTGTGTTTCGTGGTTTGAGAGATCAATGCATCCGAGGCACCGGAGAGGAGCTTCTCGGCGTCCCAAATATCAAGGGATCCGTTCTCCAATGCGCCAGCAATGATACCCTGTGGGTGATCCGAGTCGGCGGGGCCCCAAGCGATGTCGTAGAACCTGTAGTCCTTATTAGAACAGATGTCAACACACGCTGCAAGCGCCATGCATACTTGGACTCGGTATGGATGCTGGCAATGGGCTGGAGCTCAAGACCCTGCTGCTGGTCATCGAGAGCCAGGTCCCATAGCTCCAGCTTGCTCTCGTCCGAGAAGTCGGCATCGACGGCGCCAGCGCGAGTGCCAGTCACCAGCAATGGCTTCCCAGATCCGGGCGACCAGGCGAAGGCCGCCGTCCGCGGAAGCTCTCGTAGGCGCACCATGGTGATCGGGCCGCGGGACCACGAGAGGCGGGGGGGGGGAGGCGATCGAGAGCTGAGGCGTTATTGGAGCTCAATGGGTAGCGCGATATTGGGAAATCGAAATGTATAAGACAAGACTGCACTTAAGTCGTCACTTCTCCAGCCAGCTGAAGGACGTCAAGCTGGCCTTGAGCGTGCAGGCGTCAACCAAGGGGTAAGGAAGACGAGGTATGATGCCAGATTGCAGCCCACCTCGCACTTGCCTGGTCAGAGGCCAATCGATGGTGTGGACTGCCAGCTCGGCTCCCGCCCCACTGACCCGACCACCAACCTGCTACCAGTACCCGTAAGTGGCCACACCATCTTCAATACGACCATCAGGTGGGATAAAGTGCTATCACGTGATATCACAGCAAGCTGTGCCACCTTGGAACACGCAAAGCTGGACTTCACCAGCATACCTGAAGATGAATGCTCGAAACATCCAGGTAATCGAACAACATATTTTTTTCTAAAGCAAGGAACCAAGCAGCATGACGGACTCGACTCGGTGGAAAGCTACCGTCTATGTCGGCGGTCTCCCACCGAATGCAACCACCAGCCACGTCCTCGATGCCTTCATCCCGTTTGGGGAGATCGTTGAGGTGCAAGTACCGAAGAACAATGCGCCCAATTCCACAGAACCGCATAGGGGCTTTGCATACGTGGAGTTTGAGGATAGCGCCGATGCAAAGGAGGCCATCGACAATATGAACCAAGCCGAGTTCTTTGGCAAGATCCTCAAAGTGTCCCCCGCAAAGGCACCCAAGAGCGCCGACGAGGGCTTAGGTAGCAAGACAGCTGTCTGGGAACAGGTGTGTGGTCATCATCTTTCGCTGCCGTGGATATTCTATCTAACCTTGTCGGTAGGAGGGCTGGCTTGCAAAGCACGCGGCCGAGGAGGAGAATGGAGATGGTGATCAGGCACAGACGATGAACGGGTCGGCGCCGGATCCCATGCAAGGACTTGAGGGACTGGATGTTGCTGGTCCAAGGCCGCAGTGAGGGACTGATATTATTTGGGTTTACTCATTATCATGGTGCATAGCGTCGGCGTCTTGGAAAAAGCAGCTGTAGAAGCTCTGGGATAATATGAGTCACATTGATCAGAGATGCGTGTGCACGTTGCAGCCTATACATAATCCCGCCTCTCTTTTACTTTAACAGATTCCAAGTTATCCCCCAGCAACAAAAGAAACTTGACGGTGGTTTCCATGAGCATATGTCCCCGCGAGCCTAGTGGTCCTCTCGGGCGGCAGGACCCTGGCGGGCCAGACGGAGGTTCTTGTCGACGACAAACTTGCGGACGCAGGAGTAGCCGGCGGCAACGAGGGCAAAGCCGACGACGACAGCTAGAGAAGGCGTTAGGACATATCGAGGCCTCGGGCTGGGGCGGTCGAATTACCGAGAGGATACAGTTCAAGAGGGATCTGCTTGATCTTGCGGAGGCGCTGGGAGATGGTGTGTCCTTGAGAACGAGTTAGCTCGAGCCCTTTAACTGCAATGGAGAATAAATATATCCGGAGCCAGAGGCATCATAGAGCCAATTGACCCCGGGTCGTTACATACCGGCCTGGTCCTCCTTCTGTATGACGCAAATCATTAGCTGCAGGACACCTCCAAAGTGGTTCGGCACAGACTCACCGGCACCGGGCGCAACATGCGAGGAGTCGCGCGGAACATCCTGAGGGTGGTAGTGGGACGCATCGTGAAGGAGTGGAGAGTGATCGATTGGCGTGTCGTGGTGATGGCTCGGTCGGAAATTGTCGAATTGTCGCCTGACGTCGAGAGTAGGTATTTGGAGCAAGTCGCCTTGGGACGTTCTCGAGGTGTCGACCCACATGTCGGGACTCGGGAGAGTGGTGGTGGGTGCCTTACGCCATTGGCCTGTAATACCTCAGGCAACAGCCGAGCTTGCCCCGGCCACCTGATTCGACCAACACAGGATTGGACGCATCCATCCGACCTCACCTCGAACCACTTCTCAACCCGATCCCTCCGTCATCGCGACCAGGAAACGCCAACTCCCGACGTACCGATTCCCCGAAACATTCACAATGGCCGAAGAAGATCCCCAGGAGCTTGTGACCAAGCCGTTCAAGTTCGTGACTGGTACGTGGCATGATTCCGCTCCTCCCCCCAAAATTTCAAAACCTTGATGATCCGAGGCTAACATTGTCGCGCAGCCGGTAAGCCGAACCACCCGCACCCCTCGACGAGAACTTCGTGCGCACCGCGACGATATCAATTCAAATGGGAGAGATGAGGAAGTTGCTGACGAGGAATTGCTGCAGGCACTGACGCCCGCTTCCCGAACGTCAACCAGACCAAGCACTGCTGGCAAAACTACGTTGACTACCACAAGTGCATCCTTGCCAAGGGAGAGGACTTTGCTCCTTGCCGCCAGGTGCGAAAATATTGATATATGAACCAATTGACATGACACGAGTCTGACTGAGAAATAGTTCTGGCTCGCCTACCGCTCGCTGTGCCCCTCCGGATGGTACCAGCGCTGGGATGAGCAACGGGGTATGTTTTCCAATTTCCATGGCTGGAGCCAATACTTTGATTACTAATACCTCACAGAGGCCGGAACCTTCCCCGTGAAGCTCGATGCCTAAATTTGTGCTGTAGACGGTGTTGGTTGCTGTTGGGGGGGAACATCTGTATCACTGCGCAATTCATAGTCCGCGCAGTCGGATAGGCGGCTGGCTAAGAAATGTTATCTTGAAAAATAGTCCTGTGCATTACACATGCTGTCGCAAGCAAACTTCCAATTTGTCCTAGTCAAATGTGCCAAACGCCATTTCTCCGTCTGAGTCACCATTTACTGGATGGAGGGTTCCTTGAACCCTCGAAGTGAACGGGAGTGGTCCAAAGGCGTGGACCGCCCAATAATCCTCTGCTCCACGGACGGAAGCAAAACCTGTTCAAGCTGAAAAGCAAGATCCAGTATTGAGTAGCCTCGATCGTTGGCTTTGCTGTCCCACGACCACCTAACCAGCTCCTCCAGTGAGTGGACGACGCGGTTATAACACTTTGAGCTCCACCGTGACTGGCAGGAACCTATCGGGGACAGCCTAGGCTTGGAATACAGCGAATGTGTGACTCCAGAAACGATGTTCTCTGGGATAACTGCCTCGAAGGCCTTCATACCAGAGCGAAGATCTTAGTAGTGTTTCGATGAGGCACCACCACGACTGTGTCGGTTGATTGCCATTTTGCTCGCTTCCCCGGCCTCATCTCTTCTCATCTCCTTCCTCCTCGTCCGAGCTCATGAATTCATCATCCTCGTCAAAGCCGAGAAATACCGGCGCCTTTCCCTTCCCCTTGTCCAGCTTTGCAGGCTTCGCAGGTTCGGACGGTGGGGTTGACTCCTTGGAGCTGGCATCCTCCTCGCCCTCAGATCCTGAGCGGTCGCGGGTGTGGGATGACGAGCTGGATCCATGGGAAGTACCAAGGAGGTTATCGGTGTAATTTCCAGCCTTCATGGCGGCGAGCACAGCGTCTCGTGTCCTCTCGTTGCTCTCCTCCCTGTCCTCGACCCATTTCCCGTCCAGACGGCCCTTGCTGCCAGATTGGATCTCGGCCTCACGCCTTTCGGCTGCCTCCACAACTTGCTCCCACCTCTGACGCCGCTTTTCCTTCTCCTTCTTGTCCATTTCGGGTTTTATGGCCAGGTATTCGGCAAGCGCCTTGGCTTCGTTCACGGTTCGGAGTCTTCGGCCGTCCAGATTGCGACTTGAGCCATGGTCTTCCTTCTTCTTCTTTGACGACATGCGACCGCCGGCAGCACGGAGTTGTGATCCGAAACCGCCTTTCCCGCCGCAAAGCGGTACCGCCAAGCGCAGCGAAAGGAAGTCATCTCTTGTGGTGGCGAGGTAGTCGGATAGAGGCGTATCTGATGACTCTGGGAGTTGTTTGTTTGATATAGTTGTGAGGATGAGTCTCGAGCTTGCCCCCGGTACTCGTTGGTGAATGCGCTGGCGCAGGTCTGTGATTGTTGTTGATGAGGGGACTGGGAGGGCGAGTGTCGATGGCAGGCCGAGGCCGCCAAAGCTGGTGATGAGGACGTTGAGTTTGTCGGAATCCATGATGTATAGCTCTGTGATATCGCACAAGCACCGTCTGAATGAAGTATTTAGGTAGTCAACAGTTCGACCTGATAGGCAGCGATGCGCCGATGTTGCGGAAGGTTGGGATGCGCATCACGAATGTCTGCGCCACGGCGATCATTGGCAGGACTCAGACATCTTATCACCACGTGATCACCAGCCACAGCCCACACCGAACAGGAGCCACCCCACTGCTAGTTCGAATTTCTCGTAGGGTTTCCGCCCACAACAAATTCCAATTTGAGCGCAGCCAACTCTTGGAGTTCCGACAACCCACCTCTCGCAACATCGACCAGACGAACAAGCCGCCACGATGTTGATTCCCAAGGCCGACCGCAAGAAGATCCACGAGGTAGGCTCTACGATGACTTTAACGACGACTTTTTAAGGTTCAATTAATTGACTGTCTTCAACAGTACCTCTTCCGAGAGGGTGTCATGGTGGCTCCGAAGGACTTCAACCTTCCCAAGCACCCCGAGATCGACACGAAGAACCTGCACGTCATCAAGACCGCCCAGTCGCTCACCTCCCGCGGCTATGTCAAGACTCAGTTCTCCTGGCAATGGTACTACTACACCCTGACCCCCGAGGGTCTCGACTACCTCCGCGAATGGCTCCATCTCCCCGCTGAGATCGTCCCCGCCACCCACATCAAGCAGCAGCGATCGCACGCTCCTCCCCGCGGCATGCTCGGCGAGGGCGAGCGCGAGAGGCGGCCTTTCGGCCGTGGACGTGGCGGCGACCGTGGTGACCGTGAGGGTGGATACCGCCGCCGGGATGCTGGCGAGGGCAAGGAGGGTGGTGCTCCGGGCGAGTACGCTCCTCAGTTGTGAGTACACTCCTCAGGGTCGTATGTGGTCGATGATAATCTCGCTGACAATTGGATTACAGCCGTGGTGGATTCGGCCGCGGCCGTGGCGCTCCCCCTTCGTAAACCATCCGAATTTGCAAGTGGATATAACTGGTGAGATACATGGCGCAAACGAAAGGCGACGACATGTACTCTTAAAAACGGAGGGAAAGCATCACAACGGGTCGGCTCGTGAGGATGGATCGGCTACGTGGGGTTCACCGTGGGGAGTTTGGAGGCTAGATCCTCGGGAATGATTTGTATCCGGGTCAATATTTTGCTCTCGACCAGATCTGAGACCAGTCCTACGTGACGATGCTGGCAGTTCGATGACTCCAATCGGGTTTCCATGATGCCCAGCTCTAGGCTGGAACGTTGCCTGAATTTGTGCAATCAGCCGGACTACCTTCATCTGCGATCCCTTCCCCACGCCCGTTGTCTCCAGAGGAGCGTTAGGACTCGCAAATGGCGCTTTCGTGAGAGAGCGTATACGGGATCATTGTAGGCTACTCAGCTCTGGTACTCGTAGATGATCGTTCCCTTTCCGGTCTCAGTGGTCTGATATAGACAACGGCGAGTCTGTATGTGGTCGTGGAACTTGTGGTCCTGTCGATGTATATATATATATATCACCGGAGCGGTCTAACTCTCCTACTTCAGGCCGAAACCCTCGCTCTCATACACTGCCCTCCACAGCATACTCCGCAACTTTTCCTTAGAACTATACCTCCACAGAGACAGCAGATTAAAGCATGTCCTAGCCACGGGAAACCTCTCGCAATCATCTCCCAGGCATGCCAGTCGGATTGGCATGCAGGACGCGCCAGCCGCGGGTAATCGATCACTCCCCGTGACGAACAGAAGAAGCTTGCGCTGGTCATTCGGCGATGCCTCCCCGAAAACCTCCCAGAACCACCCCACCTGCGGATCTACTCCGTCAGGCCTCTGGCTGCTCCAGTTCTCGTACTCGGCGACGCCCCTCAGCGTAGCGACATCGAGCGGCTCGTCTGAGCCCCTGATCAGGAGTTCCACCTCCTCGGGCCGGAAGAGGCTGAAGGCATTTCCCGAGCAGACATTGTAAAATCCTCTCCTGAACGGTTCGAATTGACGCCCCACAGCTGTGTCCAGAAGGTAGTGTGTGTAGAGGTCGACGTACTCCTGCCTGTTCGCATTGGTGACAGGCCTCGTCTCACCTCCCTTGCATAGTGGCACTCGGACAGTGGTATCGTATTTCTGGACGTCAATGGTAAAGTCGGCACAAAACGTCTTCTCAACATCGCCGTCGTATTCCAGGAGTCGTTTCAGGCCCCTGGCCAGCTGGGGCCGATACTGAGCCAGGTCTTCCAGCCCGTATCTTATGGGTCGTCTGACGTGGGTGAGCTGGTTCCGCTGTGTCGTGTTGGGGGCCACGGACAAGAGTTTGCGGAACACGAAAGGAGGCAAGGGAACGTCGAGGATGATCGAGTTGTAGATTGCCAGTCCAAGGACAGCTCCCACGAGGAAGAACTGATCCGTGTTCTCGAAGGAATAGGGGTTGAAGTAGCAATACTTTGAGTCCTCGTCATAGATGAACAGCCCTGTGGATTACTGGTCAGACCTGCGAGTGCGTTGGGAATCAGAGACAGTATATTGATTGTCACTCACCCATGTCAGGACTGAACACCTCTCTCACCAGCAGAAGAAACCACTCTTTTCGCAGTCCGCCACCGTCAATACCCTCTTCCCCTTTAAACCGGACCCTCAGAGGTTTCTTCGCGTCGTCAGTGGCGCTGCCTAGGCTCTCGCCGACAGCTTTCAGACTGTCCTCGACGAGGCAATCTCGTCGAATATTAAGCGCCAGGAATCGGTTCGCTTGTCTCCCATTCATGATTTCGTTGAAGAAGGCTTCTCTTGCGTACCCCTCCATTTGCCGCCTCGTGTCGTACTCGAGGATCTGCGTCTTGGCCCAGATACTCATCAGAAAAGGGTACTGGCAGAACGAAAATCGTCGAGCTCTCCTTTCCCAGCCGGTAAAATCCTCGACGAGGTCGATCGAGTCCACGACTGAACTGTAGAAGTCGCTCATAGGCAGGAAACGGCCCTTAACGACAGACGGCCTCCAGCCCCCGGCTTCACCTGTCCATGACGTAGTATTACCTCTTTGGTTGGGAGAATAGGGGTTGTTTGCTTCAAAGAGCAGGGACAAGACTCGTGTCGTAGCCTTTATCTGCCAATCATCGGCGTAGACGTCTGGCTTTGGCGCTGCTTTCGAGCTCCGAGATCTCCTGGATGCAATCCCGTCCATGGGAGCCGCACTGGTCCGACCAGAAGGGACGAGGCTGCCCACAAAACTGACGTCTTGCTCGCGTCTCTTGGCCTCCTGGCGTAGAAGGCGATATGTGAGGAAGCCGAAAATTAGCTCCTTGGTCTTGATAAAACGATCCGCTTCATACTCCGACCACCAAACAGTAAGCTTCCCGTACAGCTCAGCAGGAAGGTTCGAGATGAGACCAATAATGCGCTTGATAATCCTAGAGTGGCGCCCAGACAGTGGGCCGGTGGTGGGAATACCATTTCGAGTACCGGGGGCTTGGCCGGTGCGAGCGCAGCGCGACTCGTCCCAGTCCTGTGAATCAGAGTGCAGAAGAGGATTCTCGATGAGTATGAGGAAGAAGCGAAGTTCTTGAGGAGTCGTGATCTTGCCTCCGGGACGCTTGAGGATATTCTCCGTCATCTTCATCAAGGCCCTCCGCAACCGCGCCTGGGCTTGGAGCACGTATTGCTCGACCATCCGAAGGTCCGCCTCAATGGGGTTTGCATAGTCTGGGCGTTGTGCTATCTCGGCACAAACCACGGGCCAGCTCTCGGCAGGATTCGTGACCACCGCATACCAGTTGTGTAGCTCTTCCCAGTCTATACTAGGGGAGCTCCAAGGCGGATGCGGCGTGGACGAGCTCTCACCATCCCCCGAGCCTGGGGAACGGTCGGTCTGCTTGCTCGAGAGGATGGCCGTGGTGGACGAGCGCGGTCCTCGGGATGGAAACGAAGAGCTGATCGTCTTGAACGACTTGAAACAAGATACCATGTAGTTATGGACTGGCCTGAAAATGCTGAAAATATCCTCTTGCTGTCCGACACTTCCCGCGCGGGACTTCCCTCTCACGGGAAAGGACCCCCCGGAGGACGGAGCCGAGAGGTTTGGGCGGAGGGTCGGCGCCTCACTGAAGCTGTCTCGATGGCCGTACTCCGAGGAGCTTTCAGCTTGACGTGTGTTCTTGCAGAGCTTCTTCACCAAGTAGCCGCGAAGCGAATCCTGCACAAGCTCTTCCGTGTGCCTCAAGGATATACGCTCCTTGGCTATAGCACAACAGTCAGGAGAGGCCACATGGTACCGGTAGAGTATGGAGTCCGAACTTATGGAACATACCTGACTGAGGATCCGAGCCGTCTCGCGCCTCCAGCGGCGCCAAGTCATTAATGGTATCGCAAATGATGCACCGGAACTCACCGAGGCCCCTAGGCCATTTCATGAGCGACGAACAGGTCACACAGTTTCCCGTGAGATAGTCCTTATTCTGAGAGGATAGAACCCGCCGGTGAAAAGGCCCTGCCATCCTGCCTACATTATTCCATCCGGCTGCCGAACGGCGCCTGGACGACAACCGGTGTTCCTGGCGAAACCCAACTTTTGCGCCTGAATCAATACCATCTAGGTCCGGGTGGACGGCATATTTTGAGTGCTGTCAAATGCTCGGGTTTGGCAAACTTGTTTGTTGCAAAGTTCGGAATTTGGCGGCGGGTGTCTCTTTTGGGTGTGGTGGGACTGCAACCGGCCGACGACACCAGTCACCGGAGGTATGTCCGTCGAATGCATATCTCATATCTCGGGTACTGACAGGTATCCTCCGCCCAACCCTACTAGTACCAATTTAGCACTAATAGATTTCGGGGTCTAAAAAATCGATCGCGCAAGTATTTTGAGAATGAGACGCTCCTACAGCCTAGTCCATAGTGCGTATTCGTAATATAGAGATTCGGAAGTGCTTTGAATTCGTTACGTATGTTAGAACAATGATACGAGACGAATCAGGATATGTCGGACCAAGGGGGCTTGGCCAGCAATCGGGTCAATACACGGCCGATGTCTGCGTGGGGTTCTACTAATACAAAGTCTTGATTATACAATACCGTCCTGTAGATCGGAGAGCACCTTTAATCCTCAAGCATGCCACCAGCCGCACGAGCGCGCTTCAACATATCCTGCTCCCTCTTCTTCTCGGCCCTCACGTTCTCCAGGAACCGGCGGTCGTACTCGGACTGCTTGCGCAGCTCCTCCAGGCTCTGTATCTCCGCGATATCCTCCTCTGTGGGCTTGAGCGGCACGGCGCGCGTCTCGGCGATGAAGTATTCGAGGATCTGGGTCGAGTGCTTGTTCTGCATGTCGATCTCGACGATGCGCTCCGATGCCGTCGGGGGTTGCGCCTTGGAGAGACCGTTGTTCGATGAAGGGGGTTGAGAGGCGGGTTCTGAGGATTCGGTGGCAGACGCGGCGTCTTTGCGGAGGTAGATGGTCATCTTGGGGGGCGTCTCGTTTTGGCGGTGGCGGTTGACGATCATGGGGATCGAGGGATTGTGGTACTTGAGACGGGGCAGGCATTCTTTCCAGAATTTCCTGCGAGGACGCAGTCAGCACATCATGCAAACATACAGAAATCCGCCAACCGGACTGCGCCCCTCGAGGTCGGCGAGGGACGAACCTAGGCCCCATGTGCCCGTTTTTCAGGGACATGGCAAAGTCCATGTGTATGCGAGTAACCTCCGAGGGGAGGACTGCGGCGCCGGGCCCGCATTTCAGGTTGATGAGCTGCGAGGATCGTGAGTATGATGAGCAGGATCGAGGCGTCGGGACGGAGGTATACGTACAGCCTGCGGCGGTTAGTTAGCAAGATCCTAATATGGGGAGAATGATGGGAAACGTACCCTCCGGAGCTTGTTCCACCGTACGCCTAACGTCCTCATCGTGTCGGGTGTGTGTAGGTTCGAATTGAGCGAGGTGCTGCAATTCTTGTCTGGTGGTGCCTCGTCCTGCAGCCGCGCGAAGCTATCACCAAAGAAAATCCGGCACGGGAGTCCACCACTGGACGCCCGCTGCCCGGGGACACACTGTGATTCGCTGCGGACCGCAGGTTCATCCGGCCGCAAGTCCCGGTGGGAACTTTCCATTTGAGACCCATTAACGCGACACGCGACTCAACCGCAATTCGCCTGGGAACTTTTTTTCTACTGGCACCCACCCGCTTTGCGACAAGCGACAGCACCAGCGCGAAGACAGGGAGTTGCAGCAGCCATGCATCGGGCACTCTCTGCACGATGGCTCTCAAGGGCCTTGCGGATAGGGGAATCTTCCTATGCGGCGGCTGTTCCGATCTTTTTGTGCCCAGCAGTTTCTCGTGCTGGCAGTAGCTTTCCTGCGACCAGCCGGCTTGCCTCATCCTCAGCATCGCCTTTTTCCCCATGCCGCCGGGGGATACACACGGAAGCGGCTGTAAACAACGACTCGGCGCCCGCAGCTCCTGAACTTCCGATGCAGCCGATCCGAAAGCTCCCTGTCAACTGCACCGGGTGCGGTGCCTTCAGCCAGAGCCACGACCCGAAGCAGTTCGGATACTACAACGTGGAAACCAAGAGGGTGCAGAAGTGGCTGTATGCCGACCAGTACGAGGTGGATATCCCGGCAAAGCAGGACGATAAGATTGTCAACCAGGCGCTCAAGTCGCTAGACGGCAGCCAGCTGGAAGCGCTGGGCCTGGATCCCGCGACTCTGCTATCCGGGGAGCTGCCCGGGCAGGAGGACGAGAAGGAAACGCCCGCTATCGTCGACGAGAAACCCCCGGTCTGCGAACGATGCCACGGTTTGATCCATCACGGCGCGACCTCCGACATTCCCATGTTCCATCCTACCGTCGATTCGCTGCGCGAGACGATCGAGGAGTCCCCACACAAGTACAACCACATCTACCACATCATCGACGCTGCCGACTTCCCTATGTCGCTGATACCGCGCCTGAACGTCCTCCTGGGCGATATTCCCCTGCGGTCTCGTAACCGCCGATCCCGCGCCCACAAGTTCATGAAGGACCGCCAGGTCGAGATGAGCTTCATCATTACGAGGGGCGATCTGCTCGGTCCGACCAAGGAGATTGTGGACAGCATGATGCCGTACCTACGGCAGGTTATGCGCGATGCTCTGGGGAGGCTCGGTAATCGCATCCGCCTTGGCAACTTGAGATGCGTGAGCGCTAAGCGCGGGTGGTGGACGCGGGAGATTAGGGAGGATATCTGGAAGCGCGGTGGCGCGGGATGGATGGTGGGCAAGGTGAATGTCGGAAAGAGCCAGCTGTTCGAAGCCGTGTACCCTAAGGGGAGGCTGGTGACAGCAAAGCCGAAGCGAGACCATGTGGTCTCCGTGTACACGAGGGAGGAGACGGAGTCGTCTTCAGCCGAGCCCCGGAAGGAGGCAGACGGAAATTACCCCGACGAGCCAGAACTGGGCGATCTGCTGCCACCGCTCCAGCCGGAGACGCAGTATCCTGCCATGCCCATGGTGTCCGCTCTTCCGGGCACCACAGCGTCACCGATTCGGATCCCGTTTGGAAACAAGAAAGGAGAGCTCATCGATCTCCCAGGGCTGGCGCGGAGCGACCTGGAGCTGTTTGTGAAGCCGGAGCACAGGAAGTCTCTGATCATGAAGCACCGCGTCATCCCCCAGCAGGTCTCTGTCACGTCGACCACCTCTTTGCTTCTCGGCGGTGGCTTGATCCGAATCACTCCCCGGACCCCCAACCTCACCTTCCTCATGTACAACTTTACACCGCTGAAAGAGCATCTCACCAAGAAGGAGAAAGCAATCGAGTTTCAGAACCAGACCCGCGTATCTCCCGGAGTCGAGAACATCACCCTGGATGGTATTGGCGACAAGATGCAACTCGCTGGGACGTTCAAACTCTGCCACGACGTCACCAAGAGGAGGGCTGGCCCCTTGACTAGGAAGGATGCGGTTGGCCTGAGCCTGGAGAAACTACCCTTTCGCGTCTTGTCGATCGATATCCTCATTGAGGGGGTGGGCTACGTCGAGATTGTCGCCCAGGTGAGGACAAGGGACCTGGAGCTACGCTCCGCGCCCGGATACCCCGAGCCCGCAACCCCTCCGCCAGCTGTGGAGGAGATCGAAGAAGAAGCCGAGCCGATCCAGGATCCATTTGCGGCTATGATGACCCAGCGAAGAGGTGGAAAGGAGGATGACAAGCGGAAAGCCCCTGCCCCTGCCCCTGCTCCGCCGAAGAAGAAGGAGCCGGCGCCGAAGCCCGGGCCGGAGCCACTGTGGCCGGAAATCGACGTCTTCACTCCCGAGGGACGCTTTGTGGACTCCCGCAGGCCTATCGAGGGTTGGATGAACAACAAGCCCCGGGTGCGGCCCGAGCATAAGAGGAGCCGGCCGAGGAAGAGCATGAAGGGGGCAAAGAAGAGGGAGAAGCAGGAGAGGAGGTCAGCCGGCGCAGCATGGTGAGCGTTGCTCATCCTGCTCTTGTAAAACAAATGTATCATTATCATTGCATTGCCTGGCGTCATCTAGAGTGTGGCATACTTAATATCAGTTGGAGTCTTGGAGGTCATATACTGCATATTAGCAACATGCGAGACAGGTACCTTGAGGATCATCGCATTGAAGGAGGCGAATCTTTAATAAGAACGAAAGATGTCTTCAGGATGAAAGCTCACATTAGTGCATATGTAGACCTTCGACACGGCCATTGCGTATTGTCTTGCTCCCATCCCTTTATTACTCAGTACTAAATCAGCATATTGGTGTCATGAAGATGCGTGGGTTATCTTGGTGGGGTGTTCTGCTGCTGCCCCTCCATTTATGACGCAGGGAAGCGCAACGAGGAGAAGATTACTAGTATGAGTAGGTAGGTGATTAAGAATTAGTAGAAGTTTTTGATGTTATAAAGTTCTACCGTACCAGGCAATCAGAGTAGCAATAAAGTAAGTTAGTAAACAATCTACTGACGTAGTTAATTTGAATTGAATCGGAGGTCTAAGATAAGTAAGTGGTAATTAATAGTACCAGATTCAGTACTAGGTACTCGTATGTATGGGTACGCCTAGAAAAATAAGTCTACCCCAGGCATCGTCGTATGGCGGGCTCTGTCTTACAAACCTGACTCACTAAAACTTGTATGGGCGCCGTTTGATTCTCGTCACTTCTGCCCGTCTCCCCACTCACCCAAGTATGTGCGACCCCGATATTCCTGCTCCATACAACAACCACAATAACGACAACAACACTACTCGTTTCCTACCTCCGCCATCGACAGTCATATTTGTTCCTCTGTGACACTCGCTGCGATCACATAAGATACTCCGTCCGGCAATGTCACAAAATCAACAGCGGCGAGCGACGCCGACACCGTCACAGACGACCACCGTACAAGAGGAGGCCTCGCAGCAGCGCCAGGAAGAAGCACCACGCAGGGTCCTGCGCCTGCGCGGCGTGAGGAATGCAAACGGGCGATCCGTCCAGTGGGCCGAGGGCGTCGTCGACAACGAAGGTCTCGGTCGCAAAAGCTCCAAAGGTACGACATCATGCCACCGGCCTTGCAACCTCGCGGTCCAAACTGACAAACCGCACCCCCACAGTGTGCTGCATATACCATAGGCCAAAGGCGGCAGACGAATCAAGCGACGAGTCATCATCGTCATCATCCTCTTCAGGCGATGACTCCGATGCCGATGCGGATAAGAAGGGCAAGGCGCACGCTTGCGGTCATAACCACGGGCGCGGCAAGCGGAGAAGGAGGACCAAGCGGGAAGGAGGGGACAAGGACCGCAGACCACCGAGTCCCAACGCCTACGAGAGGGTACCGAAGCCGAAACCCAAGCCGAAATCCGACCCGGAGTCAAACCAGAGTCAGCAAGATGGAGGGACAAAGCCTTAGAAATGCTCGATGACGGGGTGTGTCTTAAGATTGGAGGATTGATTGGTCTGTATGATATATAACGAGAGGATAGATATTGGCGTTTTGTCGTTTGTTCATGGCATGTGGGTTTGCTCAGACAGCTTCATCAGCTGTGGAAATGGAAAATGAGTCTTCCGATATCTAATGTTCCTTATAACCTTCCTTTGCGCCTGTGTGGGTATCATTACACGCGACCAGCAAGACATTAAGACCGAAGCAACATGGATCCGATCATCCCGATTCATCGACCTGTCCATCCTTCTTACTCTGAACAACAAAGAACCTCCCCGCTCTCCGCGAAGCAGTCGCCAGCGCATCCCAATTCTCCGCCTCAGACTCAGTCTCCTTCTTCACACGCCTGGGCCTTTGGTAGTAACCAGCGCGCGTCTCCTCGTCCAGCAAACCCTTCAGCTTGTCCAGCGTGACAGCATCCTCCCGGAACCCCTGCTCCGTCTCGTCGCGTATGGCGCGCAGCGGCTCGACGCCGGCCGTGTCGACGCGCTGTACGGCGCGTACGAAGCGCAGCTGGCTCTGGAGCGTGGATATCATGGAAGCCTCCTCGGTTGCGGATTTGGGGAGGGGTAGGGCGGAGAGGCGGAGGAGGTGGTGGAGCTGGGAAGGGGTGATTGTTTCGTCAGGGGGAGCGGCGGAGGTCGAGGGGGAGACGAGGGACCGGACGGACCAGCTGGGATTGGCGAGGATGTCCTTCGGGCTCGGCGAGGATGGTTTGGTGGTCGTGGAGAAGGTGTGGCTGCGGAGCGCCCGGCGGAGAGAGGCACGGCAGTTAGTGCAGAGTGCCATAGTGGTTGTTGTGGCGGGCGTTGCGGTGTTGTGGGATGGAGGTTGACGATGGGAGAAGAAAAGAAAAAAGGTACAGTACGGCCAGGTAAGGTACAGTACTGTCTGAGGCGCAGATGCGGACCAAGATCCGTACCCCCGTCCACCGTCCCTCATGACCCGACTGCGGGTCCAGCTGCACATGCCACTGTGGCTCATCCCCGCCCCCACCAGGATGGATCTCCAGGTGTCATACGTAGGTAACATGGAACCTGGAAGCTGCTATTAACTTAGTATTACCTACCGACACAACCTCCACCTCCCGTCAGCAACAACAACAAACCAATATGGCACAAGATCCGCGAGCGCTACTACAAAAAGTACACTACCCTCGACCTTGCTCGAAGTAAACCCTCCGGCTGACACTCTACCCCGCAGGCCCAGAAGGCGCTGCAGGGCGCTGGGAGCGGCTTCAGCTTCTTTGGCGGCCGCGAGGAGAAGTACCAGAATGCCGCCGACCTGTTCGTCGAGGCGGCCAACGCCTTCAAGATGCAGAAGCTGAGTACGGACGCCACTCCTTACTCCCCCTTCGCCCGCAAAGAAAAGCCGGACGAGACTAACTCGTGATCCCCGCCACCCCCCGCCCTCCAGACGTCGACGCCGGGCAAGCCTTTGAGCAGGCCGCCCAGATCCAGACCAAGAACCTGAACGAGCCCGACGATGCCGCCAATACAATGGTTGACGCCTTCAAGGCCTACCGCAAGGACGATCCCAACGCCGCCATACGCTGCGTCAACGTCGCCATCGAGCGCTACTGCCAGAAGGGCAACTTCCGCCGCGCGGCGGGTCAGAAGGAGGCTGTGGGGGAGATCTACGAGCAGGATCTCGGCGACTCGAAGATGGCGCTCGAGGCATATGAGACGGCTGCCGGCTGGTACGAGGGCGATAATGCCAACGCGTAAGTTCTCTCTCTGCCGCTCTGGGGTAGGTGGTTTGGGAATCTCGGCGCTAAACAAGATGGTGGCATCAGGCTGGCAAATAAGTTATGGCTCAAGGTCGCCGACATCGCCGCCCTCGAAGGCGACTACTACAAGGCCATCGAGAACTATGAGAAGGTCGCCCAGCAGTCCATCAACAACAACCTGATGAGGTACAGCGTCAAGGAGTACTTCCTCAAGGCCGGCATCTGCCACCTCGCGTCCGGTGACATGGTGGCCGTCCGACGCGCCCTCGAGCGCTACCGGGAGATGGACCCGGCCTTTGCGACGCAGCGCGAGTGCATGCTCCTGTCGGACCTGTGCGAGGCCGTCGAGGATCAGAGCCAGGAGCAGTTCACGGATAAGCTGTTCCAGTTCGACCAGATCAGCAAGCTGGATAAGTGGAAAACGACCATCCTGGTGCGGGTGAAGAATGAGATTGGGGAGGCGGACGATGAGTTCGCCTGAGAGGCTTGCAACAGCTCGTGTTGATGCAGTGGGGGTATACGTGCTGGATTTTGTCTTTAGCCTTTGCCTATGATTAGTATATTAAATGCTTTCTCGCAGCCACTTTCTACTTTCACCTATGCCGTCGACGCTGTCCAGATTACCGGTGGCTTCGGCCTTTTCTGTTGCGAAGATAATGTCACTCTGGGTAGACGCCGAGGACTAACGTTATAGTCCGGGAGAGAAATGGTCTACAAGAGTTGGCGAGCTGACAATGCCCCGTACCCAACTTCCGCAACGGATCCTTCGAAAAGGAAAGTTACGCGCGGTCAAAAGCTCTTGGAGAACGGTCTGCTGTTTGAAGCTATCCATGCACATATGCGTCGTCTATATAGAATAAATCTGCTCCTTGGCACTAACACTAGTGGTGGTACTCTTTCAGGACCTCCACTCATCCTTCTTGGTCATGGACTTGCGGCACGCTCGCGGGACCACGTACTGGCGGTTCGGGTCCACCTCCCAGGTAAGCGAGCCGTCCTGGTTGACGTTGATGTACTTGTACTTCACGTCCTGGCCAGGCTCCAGCTTTATGGTGCCCTTCCAGACGGGATTAGTGTCCGTGTACTGCGAGGGGCTCAGAGCCACCGCCTTGCCGGTGTCCCAGGCACCGAGCTCCTTGGCATCGCCAACGATCTTGATGGTCTGGCCAAGCTGCGTCCGGGCTTGGACCTCAAACGTCACGTCGACGGCCGTCGGGGTGGCGCAGGGCTCTTGGGTCGTCGTCGGGGCCGGCACCCCGCCGATGGGGGTCTGGCTCTGGGGGAAGGTCGTCTTCGTGGCGCGCGTGTACGATCCGGCGGCGGTGGTCCTCTGGCAGGTTTCCGGGATGGAGATGGTGGTCTCGTTGGCCCAGGGGCGGGGTACGATGCCGGCGCGTCGAGAGGTGGCAGTGAGGAAGGAGGCGTACGACCAGGTCAGGTCGGATGCGCCCAGCGGCGCGCCGGAGTCCTTGTGGTACTGCTCCGCCATGGAGCCGTCTTCAGGGACATACTTCGCGACGACGTCAACGAAGCCGTCAGCGTAGGCAGACACGGCGTTGATCACGGTCTTGTAGGTGGACGAGCCGGCATTGTACGTCCCGGTGCTGATGCCAGGAACCAGGTCGCGGAAGAAGGCCAGGGAGATCTGGGTGACGGTGAGGGAGCCCTGCTGATCCCATGTGTAGAGCGCGTCGTAGAGCTGCTCCGCAACGGCGAGCGTGTTGAGGTACCAGGGGTTTCCGTTGTAGTACACGTCCTCGGCGTACCTGCCGACGGCGACGGCGATTCCCTGCGGGATCCCGTGGTTGATGTTGTACCAACGGAAGGAGTCCACGACGGCCTTGAGATTGGCGAGAGCCTTGTCGCTGCAGGGTTGGAAGGTAGCGGCGTCGCAGCCGAGGGTGACGTCGAAGGTGTGGATGGCGGCGAGGATGGTGTTTGCGTCCTTGCCTGTTCGGCCGTCCTGGGTGTTGGCTGGGAGGGGGGGAAGGGAAGAGGAGCATTAGTCTAGATCTCGTAACATTTACAGGGTGAGGGGGAGGTGTTGTACTGTTGGCGTCGATGTATGCACCAGATGGGACCCAGAATGACTGCATAAAGCAGAGAACATGGGGAGCAATGTCGGCGTACTTGGAGTCGGGCAGGCCCAGCTCTGCGGCCAACGCGGCACCCTCGACGAGAGCTAAGGGGGATTCAATGGTCAGCTGGGAGTTCTAATTCTCCGAACAGGGTTATGGGATGATGTCGGATGCACCCACCTCTATGTTGGCTTGCGGTGGTGAAGAATGAGCTTCCCATGACTTCCTCCCAAAGGTCGAAACCAGTGTTGTTCCTGGACCAGCATAATCAGACTTGACCATCTTGATCGAATGATGGGCATGTGTGCCCAAGTGGTCCAGGGGGGGGGGGGGGGGGGGGGGGGGGGAAGAGGTTTCTTATTGTTCTTACCAGTACTGAGCAACGTATTCGAGATCATTGCGGGCAACAGGCCAGACAACTTCCAAGGCCGTCGACTCGTAACCATTGTCAATGAGCCAACGGGCATAGTTGATCAGAGCAACCGCGCGGAGAGGCGGGCCATCATGCTGGGGACGTCCTGGCAGGCGCGTAAGTATACACATCAAGCAGAGGAGAAAAGAGAGAGTTGGAGAGCAGTCTGGTCTCACCCCAATCGCCGGTGTAGGCCGTCAGGTCCACCTCGAACTTGGCCTCACCCAGGCCAGCTCCGTTGGAAAGCGAGCCGGAGGGGTTGGAGACGGCCTGGAGCTTGGCCTGGGCCCCGACGAACTGCTCGATGTGACGCTGCAGTCCGGCGTCGTAGTGGTGGGCGAACCTGTCAACGATGCTCTTGAAGACGAGCGCGCTGTCTCGAGTCCAGGTGAAGAAGTCTAGAGACATTTGTGTTAGCTACACGTACAATACGGCTCTCCAAGACCTTGCATTCTGATACGGCGCAGTTCACTTACAAGGAGGATCGAACCTGTCTGGGGAAGCGATGACGGCACCCGGGTGGACACCGGCAGCAGTACACCCGTCGGGCCCAATGTTGCACTGCAGACGCTCCAGAGCAATGGGGGTCTGCTTCTCGATGAAGCCATCAACGGATCGCCGGAGCAGGGACCCCGTCTGGGGGCGACCGAGGACGGTCCCCAGGGCGTACGAGCCCAGGAGCAGGGCGGAGGAGAAGAAGTGCATGACGGGCTCGGCTGCTGAGAACGGAGAGGCGTTGGACCAGAGTGATGCGTTGGATGACCCAAACATAGGACTGATCGGCAGGGCCATGGTGTTTTAATAGTCGAGGCTCTGGTACTAGAAACATAACCTGCTGGCTAGTACTATTCACCACTACTCCGTACTCACTGCGAAGTAACATGAACCATCCTAGTAGGTTGTGGGGAGGCGGATGCGGTGCAGCCAAAGTGCCGTCGCCAAGCGCATGGAGTTTTACCCCATGAGGAAGTCGTGCGAGAATAGGACCGACGGCAGTGAAGAAGGAAGACGGCGTTGCCCCTGCTTGAAGCCAATCAAGCGATGTACAAGATGTTGTTCGTGCGGAAGCTCTGGGGAGGATTGGCCGAGTCCGAGTACAATATGTCTTGGTCCGGTGCAGGGTCAAGGCCTCGGGTCGGCGGCATCCAGATGGGAAAAAAGACGGGTTGATGTCAGCCGTAAATATCTACACAGCACTCTTACTCCTAGTTACGACCTACATGTACAGTCGACTCATGCCGGCGCAACCCACGTGAGAGCATCATACATGGCGGGGAGCGTAGGACGGCAGGGAGTGTTGGGCCCCGCGGGGGTGGGCACCGAAGTGAGGCATGTGATATGGGAGCGGAAGAGGCTGTCCCGTCGACAAGACACGGACCTTTTGCCAAGCGGCCGAATGCACGGCATCAAGGCTGGGCAAATTCAACTGCCAGCCTCCAGAACAATAGTTGGGGCCTTCAGTCAAAAGCAAGAGATGGATCCCTGTACCGTTGCTGCCACTACCATGGCAAGCCCGATCGTGTTTGACCGGACCAAAAGCGAATGATGCCATTTTCAAGTTATCAGGGTTGACTGGCATACACCAAGGTGGAAGAGAGAAGACGCGCGCGACTGACTTGTTAACGTAACATGCCAAGCATACCAGGTAGGTCACAATGGGAAAGCTGGGGGGTACAGCAACCTGATTTCGACTCTGCTCTTGGTCGTACGAGAAATGGGTCCTACATGTGAGCCCAAGACAAAGGTACGGAAGAATACAGGGCGTTGAAACCCCCAAACGAAGCAGGCAGCCGATCGACATGTCGCTTCGAAACGTGGAATTAGAAAAACAAACCAACAAGGAAATGTAGGCAATTGCTATGGTTTTCCCCAACCTCAAAGACCAATGGTCTCGGAAAAACGGAGTGGAATATAGCGCCCCGGACACTCCCCAACCAGCCTTTGCAGCTCAAGCCGCGCCAACCCGCAAAGGTCGGAACGACGAACCAGCCAGAAAACGGGGAGGACCGTTTCTCTAGGACCTGTCGACAGGAAGATTGACACCATATCGAGTTGATGGCTCCATGTGTGTATCGAGCTGCTCAGCACTCGACCCTGACATCCCGTTGGTCGGGAGCAGAGGAGCGCTGGCACAGATCCGTGATGAGAAGAAGGGAAAAGAGAAGCGGCAAGAAATTTCGACGCGATCAAGATAAATGGCAGCACAGACGCGTGGGTCGGTCACGTGCACCATGTGGGACCGCAGCCCCCAACCTCCAATCCTTGAGGTTGGCCTTCATTCAAGGCTGTGTCGCGCCACAAGGCTCATCCTTCCCGCAGCAACTTCAAGAAGGCTGGGCTGGGCACTCTCACGTCACAACATCGCCAGTCACTCGCATCGTCGCCTCGACCCACCCACTGCCAGCCCACTCCTGCCAACCCACTCCTCCTGCCATACAGCCCATCTTGTCCTCTCCCGAGCTACCAAGGGGGAATCCGCAGCCATGGACGCCGCGACGATAGAGGAGACCAATCGTCTCCGGGTCTCGCTGGGCATGAAGCCCCTGCCCGTTCCAGGCCAAGCTCCCAAACCCGCAGAGACCCGGGGATCCGACAGCGAAGAAGACCCCGCCAGCACCGTCGAAACCCGGCAGGCCCAGGCCTATGAGAACTACCAGAAGGCCATGGAGGCCGAGGCCGCCAAGAAGAGGCGCGAGGAGAAGGCCGCAGCCGTACGAAAAGCCCGGGAGCAGGCGCAGCGGTTCGCGAAGCTAGAAGGCGAGGGGCTGGCCGAGGGCAAGGGCGACGCCGACCTAGACACCAAGGCATGGCTCATGGGCCAGAAGAAGCGCCAGAAGAAGATCGACAAGGCGAGGAAACTGGAGGAGGAGCTTGCCGCAGCCGAGGCGCAAGCTGCTGCCGCAATAGAGTATACCTCCAAGGACCTGGCGGGCATCAACGTCGCACACGACACCTCGGCTTTCCTGGACGGCGATGATCAGATCCTGACGCTGAAAGACACGACCATCGACGCAAACGAGGAGGAAGGCGACGTGCTCGAGAACATCAACCTCCGCGAACAAGAGAGTCTCAAGGATCGCTTAGACCTCAAGAAGAAGCGCCCAGGGTACAACCCGAACGACGACGATGACGTTAATCAGGGTATTTTGGCGCAATACGACGAGGAGATCAACGGCAAGAAAACCAAGAAGTTCACCCTCGGTGGCGATGGGTCCTTCGGCGAGCTGGCCGACATCCTCGACCAGCCTGCGGACAAAACCCAAAAGC
This sequence comes from Hapsidospora chrysogenum ATCC 11550, assembly GCA_000769265.1. NCBI lineage: Eukaryota > Fungi > Ascomycota > Sordariomycetes > Hypocreales > Bionectriaceae > Hapsidospora > Hapsidospora chrysogena. The sequence goes on from JPKY01000002.1 coordinate 477,741, forward strand.
CGCAAAACGTGAGCCTGGATGACATTGTCGGCGATGCGCCGATTTCCTCAGATTACCTGGCCCCGTCAGAGATCAAGATCAAGAAGCCCAAGAAGAAGAAGAACAAGGGCACAAGGAAGAAGCAAGTGGACGAGGACGACATCTTCCCGGCAGGCACGGCAGTGACAGACAATAGTGCCATGGATATCGACACCAAGGAGCCCGCGCCAACCAGGAAGAGGATAGTTGACGACCACGATTTCGTGGACGACGAGGACCTCCAGGCATCGCTAGCACTTCAACGAAAGAATGCGCTCAAGAAGCGGAAGAAGACCCGACCCGAAGATATCGTCCAGCAATTGAAAGAGCAGGATGATGACCCGGCCCCAGGGGAGAGCGGCGGTGTTGACGGAGGTCTCGTTATCGGCGAGGTTTCCGAATTTGTCTCTGGTCTAAGTAAACCTGACGAAGACGAGGAGGAGCGCGCACGGAAGCGGAGGAAAGCAACTACCAAGACTCCTGAGGCTCTTGAGCCCCAAGAAGACCATCGCATGAAGGATGCTGATAGTGATGAGGACGTCCCGGTGAAGCAGGAAAGCCCTGAGCCCGAAGCAGTGCCAGATGAACCAGTCGTCGATGAGGAGAAGGCGGTGGGAACGGGGATGGGCGCAGCACTCTCCTTGCTTCGTGAACGAGGACTTGTCTCGGACTCCCACGGGGAAGAAGAATACAAGGCTCTCCGCGACCGCGAGTATTTCATGGCTGAGAAGAAGCGCCTGGAGGCCGAGTTGGATGAGCAGACTCGGCAGCAGCGCGAGCGCGACAGGCGGAGTGGCAGGCTCGACAAGATGAGCACACGGGAGCGTGAAGAGTACGCCCGGCAACAGAACCAGTGGCGCGACCAACAGCAGGCTAAGAGGATGGCGGAGCTCTTCGCCAAGACCTACAAGCCCAACGTCAAGCTCAAGTACACCGACGACCACGGGCGGGACCTGAACCAGAAGGAGGCCTTCAAGTACATGAGCCACCAGTTCCACGGAAAGGGCAGCGGCAAGGGCAAGACGGAGAAGCGCCTCAAGCAGATCGAAGACGAGAAGCGACGCGAGGCGCAGAGCATGTTCGACGCCACGCAGAACGGCGGCATGAGCAGCGCGACGGCACAGCAGCTCAAGAAACGGAGGGAAGCTGGTGTACGACTCGGGTAGAAAGACGGAATCAATCCGTGGGGCTGCGCAGGGACTGGAAAAGGGCGACCTAAAGGTGCATCAACCCTTCACAACGTGTACTATTTTACGTTACTATTTCCTGCTAACACGAATCACAAGTTGTCCAGATCCAGGCTCATCTCCTGTCTTTTGCCGGCCAACCCCCGTGTGAGTGCGGTGTGATAGACACACACACACATCTCGTAGACTTGGCATCTAATAGTGGCTATCCCGTAGGTATCCCGTAGGCGCCCCGTAGGCGCCCCGTAGGCATCTCTCGAGGAGAGATACGCACTTGATTGACCCTGTGACTGACTTATACCATACCACGTACAACTTCCACAAACTTCACCGATATCACTTAAACATGACAAGGAACTTGTAAGTCGTGCAGCTTTGCAATTTTAATTCAACCTATCCAATCTAGATGCCATAGTTTCATCGCAGAAACAAACGAAACGGAGTGACAAAACACTGTTGAGAAACGATCGGGACAAAGGAAAGAATAAGGGGGCCCTGAACCAAATGCCAGGTCGCCACCTCCCTCGATATAATCTCCCACTCCCGCACGCTGATCGGTTCCGTCCCCAGATCCAACCATATATCAAAGTAACTCCCCAGGAACTCGCAAATGCGACAGGTAAACGTCCACCTTGTCTCCCGATAGAACAAAGCGCGGGGCTTATATAGCGTGTTCTTGCTGTCCAGTGCGGCAATCTCGTCCATCGCGACTCTCTTGATCACGACGCTCCACTCCTCGCCGGCAGTCGGCGTCGCGAGACCCAGCTTCATCAGCCGCTGCGTGCGTTTGGTGAGGGATTTGTTCCCGAAGGTGTTGCCCTCGCGTTTCTTGCTCCTCCAGTTTTTTTGTCCCTGGCGGAGAGCACGAGTCCGACGGGGAGGATGAGACGGCGCACGGTGAACTCCATCTCTGCGATGGTCTCGTCCCCTAGGACGTCGGTCTCCTGTTGCTCCCCGCCTGGCGAGATTTTGCTTGATCATTCGACCAGGCGGCGGTAGGCGAATTGGTCCCTGCGAGCGAGGCGGGCGACCAGGCGCTTCTTCGCATCGCGACGCTTGCGACGGAAGGCTCTCCCGACCCGCCGGGCTGTGTGGAACGGTCAGGGGAACCCTGAGAGTGACGATGAGCAGGCCGCGATCGTACTCGATACCGTACTGAACCATGGTGCCAGGCGGCTTGCCGTGGAAGAGACGGCGCCACCAGGAAGGACGCGGGGGTGCTGCCTCGCGCTTCAACATCGCTCTCAGGAGTGGCATCCCGCCACGCTGCTTCGGTGACAGAGACGGTTGGGCTCGGGAGGACAGGGTGCATCATCTTTCCATCCAGCCAGTAGTCAACCTGGAGAGAGGCTGTCGACTTGCCTGTGAACCTGTAGATGAGCACGCGCAAGGCGGGAGGGAAGGGGCCCATGCCACGCCTCCTGAGCTTGTCCAGCAGAGCCGTGCTCAGGTCCCTTGCCTTAACTGGCCCTGATTACAGCGTCAAACATACATCAGACATGGATTACGGTCAATTAGCCAAGTCGCGCTCCAATATGAACCACTCACTAAAGAATGAAGTAGAGGTATCAAAAAACTCCATGTCTGTTCGCGTTGTTTAGGCCAAGCAAGGGTGTATATCCGAAAATCCAGGCAAAGTAACCACCAACGCCAAGCCGCAATGAGCCTCCCATCTAACGGCGTATGTAATTCCCCCCAAAAAGTCTATAGCGAAACCCTGGCACCGATTCCATTACCCACATAGTGCACCTGCTCTACCCAGTTACCCATCCTAATTGTCACGTCCGCGACGGCATCCAGCTTCAGCCTACCACCCAACGCTTCCTTCAACTTGTCGTAGCCGATACGGCCTGGGGACCACCGCACGGGGAGCCTGGGAGTCCTAGTCAGACCCGGATGTGCAGCGAATGGTTCATCCGTCACGATCTTGCCGATTGGCTCGGTATGGTTGTAGAACGCCGTGGCATTGATACGGTCCAGATACACCGTGTTACGGTGAAGTGGGGACGCCAGCGTAAATGTTGCAGTCGACGAGAAGAGATGGAACGTGGCGTCCCGTATGAAGCGGCCGTCTCCATGGTTGTCCTCATCATCCCCAGGAAGTTGGAGTCGCGGTGTTGAAATCGTCAGGTTGAGCGCCGACAACGCCTCGCCAAGCTGAGGAAGAGTCGGGATACTATCTCGGTGGGTCCTGATCTCCATTGTCGTGTTTTCTCCCGAAAGATACTCGGACAGGAGGCGTCGGGCATTCTCGTGAGCTTTCTTGCCTCCAAACTTGAGCGGATCCCACGTTGCTTCAACAATATTGCCCGTATTGTTCCCAAGCCGTAGGCTGACGTTTGTCGCTACAGCTTCTCCAATAATAGTGCCGTGGTCATGAATGTGAATATTCAGGTGTGGCACAAAGGCCGTGTAAGGCAGCGGGTTCGTAAAGTTCACCCTCGCCTGCATGTGCACACCCGTTTCAGACGTGTTTAGGATGCGTAACTCGTCAACAAGTGGCTCCAAAGATCTGATCATGTCTCCAGGTAGTGCTGGGAGCTGGTCAGCCCTGGTTCTCAAGGATCCCTGCGAGACGATGATATAAATACACGATAGTATAGGTGGAACATCGTCCTCGCAAGTGATATTCTCAGATTACCAAAAGGAGGACGAACTCTTCACTGGGATGGTCCCATTCGCAGGGATGCCTTTGAGGTCCAGACTCCCCAGCACTGTTCCGACGCGGACGTCAACAGCCGCCTCGACGTCGAGGGAGATATCTTCGCTGCCAAACAACATCTTCTGAATAACCTCGGTGAAGACATCATTGTTGGTGATGTCGAGGGGCACGTCTTCGACGTGGGACATGATGTTGAGTAGAGTCTCGTTGGCGGAGTCAATCTTGGTCGAGTTGGCCTTGCCCCATTTGCGCATGTTGAGCTCTCCCAGTTTATCACCCTTGTAATACAGGTCGGCGTCGGAGCGGATGCTGTCCACTCCAATGTCAAGATTCAGCTCCTCTGGAAGCGCTGCCAGGACCTCGATAGTGCCAGAGACTCGAGGTGCCCCATCAGGGTCGTTGGGGTCAGCGAATGGACTCGGCAGCTTGAAGTCAACGTCCGTGGCTGTGAAATTCCGAATAACATTACCAAAGGAGCGTCCCGGCAATGCAATAGGCACAGTGATGCTTTGCAGGATGGACGAGATCCACTCCGGGGTGCTCGAACCCTCAATCTTGTTCCCACGAACGAAGACTTCGGCATCTTCTCCATGAAGGTAGTTCTCCATGAAATAGTCCAACGGGGAGAGATTGCTCTTCGGGCAGGTACGTGTCAAGGACTCAGGGATCTGGCGGATGAGGCCCAGGGCGTCTGCGTGGACATCCTGCTCGCCCCGCACTTCGATGGGCTCAGTGACAGCCTCTGCCACCGCGATATAAGGCTCCGAGGCGTCGCAGTTGGCCAGGAGGATCTCGAAGCTAAGTGGCGGTACATCCAGAGCCACCGGGTAAGGATTGTACAGGGAGACGGACACGTTGGCGCCGACAGCCTTTGGTCCGTCGCGACCAAGAGGCATATCGATGAAATTAAGACGCTCAATCTGGTATTCGGGAATAGAAGGGATTTTGTTTGCTGCCACCAGGTCAGCCAATCTTCTTGTTAAAAAAAAAAACAATCCATTACTGCAATATCAACTTCTCCCCGAAGTACAGGGCAGCAAAGGAGCGGTAGAGAGATTGACCTTCAAAAACCATAGATTCCACCACGTCATAAGCACCTAGCGGAAAGATTCCCGACTTAAGGCTGATCGAAGTCGAGCCCGTCAGCTTGAGCTGATTGAGCTTGCCCTCCAGCCAGTTATTGGCGATTTGGCGGATGGTCTCGGCATCGCCTGGGGCGAGGTCGGTCACAAAGTCCATCTCCGTGCTGTGCCCGTCGACGATGTCGATCGTCAGGGGAGGCACAACGGCAGAGCCAAGGAGGGAGTTGTTGTAGTGAGGCAGATAGACGTTGACATGGGTCTCTTCTGTGCCGATCTTCCTCATGAGGCCTGTGGCGAACCTGCCAATACGCCGTGCATTGACGTTCTCGACTCTCGAGCCGTCTAGGCAGAACTTTGCCTGAATACGGGCCCGCACTCCGTCGCTCGTAATGGACTCGACTGAGAGGCTGGTCGGCTCAAGCACGGCAGCGTTCTCAGCATATAGCTTGACGGCATCGGGCATAAGAAATCCGCAAATGGCCACAGCCACCACAAGGATGATCATGAGTGTCCCGGCGATTATACTGGGCCATCTCCGGCCTTCTTTGGGCGCGGAGGAAGACTGACTGCGTGGCGAGCGGGGTTCATTATCCTGTCCGTCGGCTTCGCTAGTATGGTCCCGATCATCGGCGAGCAGTGGTGTGGTCTCGTTTCCTCGGCGGGCATGGTGCTCTTCCTCGCCGGAAAGGAGGGGGGACCTCTCGGAGGTGGCCGGCATAGCGACTTGACGGTATCTAACTGGGAGGCTGGCTATCGCAGGGTGGCAGGGGCTGACATGGAAGCGATCAAGGCGAAGTATTCGACAAGCTGAGTCGGTTGAGTCGGGCTGCCGTGAGAGAAATTCGGATCGCGGAAGTCTCGGGATAGATTCGCTGATAAAGGGGTCGGTCTATCGTGGGATGCGGCGCGGGTTGTAAACGAACGATGATGTGGTCGTTGTTGATGATGTTAGGGTCAGGTTGCCATCGTCATCAAAGCGCAGTCAGGCGGCTACCTTGCGCAACGTCCCTCCCCGTGATGCTCGTGCACGAGTAACAAGTACCTGCGTTTGGGGTCATCAGACGGAATGCGTATTCTTGATTGGCTAAGACGGTGAGGCGGCCCGCAGTCAGGAACAAGAGAGGCGCTAGATGCCTACCAGGTAATAGTCGGATAGGTACTTAACTTACCTTAGTAGGGCAAGCGGACCTGCCGTGTCGATGACATACCTGACAAAAACAACCTGAGGCACCCCAAGTCCCAAACTGCCCTGGTGCAGTCCTCGTCGCGTACTATACCTTACTACCTTAGTACTAAGTAGGTGGTACGAGTTCTGGTACACGTATACTATTCCCCCGACGCCATTCACTTCCAACTAGACAACTTCTAAAAGGTGGTATATGGGGTATCTCACTCCGATATGAGCAGATGACATCCTTTGGACCTTGTAATGTCGAACCGAGGACGTGGTATGTGTCATTGAGCAAGTTATCAGCTTCTTCTCCAAATCGCAGCACCCATCCGGTATCTGACGCATGCGAGAGAGTTGACCCAGTTATTTTGTCTGTTCACAAACCAGGGTACCTGGTACGTACCTGTAGCACTTGATCCCCAGACCGACACCGCGGACGCTTTGAGCTCCACCGAGTTTTCTAGTCACGAAGCTCGCCAGCAGGGTCCATCTCAGACAACAAGCCAAATTCCCCCTTATCCTATCCCGCCCTGAGCTGTTCTTCGGACGTGTGTCTCAATTCTACCTTGCTCATCTTAATTGGCTATAGTTTGCAACCAATATCTGCCTAGAAGCATTCGCAAATCGGTATCCTCAGCCCGTCCGGTCTCGGCCCCATCATAACCCGCCATGATGAGACCAGCAGCAGCAGCAGCAGCAGCAGCAGCAGCAGCGGTCCGCACCGCTCGAGGCGCCCTCAACGGTCTCCAGCACAGGGCCTACTCGCAAGCCACGCCGGGTCCGAGGCACCTGCTCTCCATCGGCGATCTAACGCCCAACGAGTTCACCACGCTCGTCCGCAATGCCGCCGCCAGGAAGCAGGTCGTCAAGGAGGGCCAGCCCCCCGTCTGGCTGACCACGGGGCTCTCCAACAAGACTGTCGCCATGATGTTTAGCAAGCGGAGTACCCGGACCCGAGTCTCGACTGAGGCCGCCGTCACGCTACTGGGCGGGCACCCCATGTTCCTGGGCAGGGACGATATCCAGCTCGGTGTCAGTCTTCTCAACCCTGTGCTTATTCGAGCTTTCTCATCCATTGCCGGCGCACAAGAGCTGACTTCCTCTCCAGGTGAATGAGTCGCTCTACGACACTTCAGTCGTCATCTCCTCCATGACCTCGTGCATGGTGGCCCGCGTAGGCCCTCACTCCGACGTGGCCAACCTAGCTGAGCACTCCACCGTCCCCGTCATCAATGCTCTATCAGACGACTTCCACCCACTCCAGATCATCGCCGACTTCCTCACCATCCACGAGACCTTCCCTTCCTCCTCTGGGCCCGGTCTGGGCCTCAACGGTCTCAAGGTCGCCTGGATTGGCGACTCCAACAACGTCCTCTTCGACCTCGCCACCGCCTGCGTCAAGATGGGCGTCGACATTTCCGTCGCCTCCCCAAAGGGCTACGGCATCCCCGACCCCATGCGCCACGTCATCACCTCGGCCGCCAACGGCGTGGACTCCCCCGGCAAGCTGTCGGAGACCACCGTGCCAGAAGAGGCCATCAGGGACGCCGACATCCTCGTCACCGACACGTGGATTTCCATGGGTCAGGAGGACGAGAAGAGGAAGCGCCTGGACGCCTTTGCCGGCTACCAGATCACGAATGAGCTGGCAAAGCGCGGCGGCGCTAAAGAGGGGTGGAAGTTCATGCACTGCCTCCCCCGTCACCCTGAGGAGGTTGCCGATGAGGTCTTCTACAGCCCCAGGTCGCTCGTCTTCCCGGAGGCGGAGAATCGTCTCTGGGCCGCCGTTGGTAAGTTTCCGCGTCACCTGCCACCCTCGAACACTGACTAACTCGGCACAGCCGCCTTGGAAGGCTTCGTTGTGAACAAGGGCAACATCTAATCCCAGCGAGTCAAATAGAGATTGAAACTTTGAATGGCGTATTTGAAGGCAAGGACGGTGTCACTGGTGCAGATATTACTTTACTTGAACAAACAATAAAAGATAGTATTTCATCCAACAAAACAGGTTCACCGGAACTCATATCTCGCCATACGCCGACCTGTTGTGCTTAGCCAGGGGGGAGCTGGCTGACATCGACGGCCTCATCTGCCTCCTTGGCAATGGCCTCCTCGTTGATCCCCTGGAGAGGCGATCTGGGAAGGGCCATGAGACCGGTGCGGGCAGACTCGAGGATACCGAAGGGCGCAATAAGCTTCAGGAAGGAGTCAATTCGGGATTGCTTAGCAGAACTATGGGTTTCATGATGTTAGTTACAGTGAAGAAATTACCGGATTTACTGACTCTGGGTGACTCACACTTCGACGATGCAGCTCGTATTGCTAATATCGAGGACCTTGCCCCCGAACTGGTGGGCGAAGTAGGTGATAGACTTGAGATGCTCGTGCTTATGACGCAGTGCCTCACTGGCGGCCAACTTGCTGGGGTGGAAGTCCTTGGCGGTGTCCTCGAGAGACTGGGGCTCCTGACCTTCGCCCTCGTAGTCCTCGACGGAAGGGGTGCCTGCGGTGATCTCCCGGTGGTGATGCAGAAGCTCCTCGAAGTATTCGGGGCCGAGGATGTTGATCTTGGCCAGAAGAAGCTCGCGCTGCACGAGAGCGGCGTTGGTGTAGTCAAGAACAGCCCAGACAGGGACGAGATCCTCGAGCTGCCTGCGAGCCTGCTCTACGACGCCGTCGTGGCCGGTCAAGACGATGGTCATGCGCGACAGGTCCTCCACCTCAGTGTTGCACACGACGAGGGACTCAATGTTGAAGCCGCGGGCAGCAAGGATGCCGGAGAGGCGCGAGAGCACACCGGGCTCGTTCTGGACCAGGCAGTTGAGGATGTGACGCTTCGGGGGTTCGACCTCCGGTGTCGGGGTCTCGTAGAGGATGTTAGATACGGCGGACTGGGCAGACCAGGAGGGCGTAGCGGTCGTCTTGGGCAGGGGAGCGGAGCGGCGGCGGAGGGCTTTGTAGGCAATGGCCGAGGTCGACCTGGACAATGGGCTGCTGGACGAGATGGACCTCACGGCGGCGCTGGGCACGGCGGGCTTGGCTCGCGCGACCCAGCGCAGGGTGGCAGGCCGGAGCGAGGCCATCTTGCGGGCAAGAGGCGACGGGAACGAGGCAATAATCCTCGAGCCGAAGCTAACAAGATGAAGCTGGCGGCGAATTGACCCAGGGGAGATGGGAATAAGAAAGGGATTTACGTCTCGAGGGCAGCGTGAGACCGAGGCCCGGGAGGGAAAAGACGAGCCAAAAGTCGGAACGTAATCGGGGACCAAAAAAAAAAGGTTTGGGGTCACTCACTGGGGTCAGTCACCGCCGTGGTCCACCGATTGTAGAGATAGCACAGCGCTGTGTTATCTGTAGGGATTATCTGAAGGTACAGTGACTGGCAATTAGTATTTGCTCCCTGTCAGGTCACCACAACCGCGCTAGCCGGATCAGGCCGTATGTTTTCCTGCCGCTTTAAAAACTCCAAAATCTTAGTATTTCGTATACCAGCCTTCAGCAGCAATTATTGCTGCTATACGATGGGGCATTGTTTCTATCAGTTTATAGTGTATTGCTTCGTCAATTCCGTGCCAAGCTTCCTTAGCAGCCTGAATAAGCTGCTACCTCGTTGCCTCTGTATCCGGCGCAAGCCGTAGGTCTGGATAAAGGCGATATATCTCAGCCTTCATCAACGCCCAAAGGTTCTCAATTGGGTTCAAATCTGGTGAATAAGGCGGCCAGATCATAACCTCAATCCGCAGCTTATCTAGTAACTGCTTCACAATCCGTGCTGTATGCACAGGGGCGTTATCATGCATGAAGATATCGCCCGGCTGGATAAAGTCTGGTAGAAAGGCACGGTAAAGATCATAGATTCCCTGCCCATCAACGTGGCCATCTAGCGGTAACAGCCCGGTACGAGTATTATGCCCAAAGGCAGCCCAAAACATCTGCTTTACAGCATTCGGCCGATACTCGTAGATATCGTGCTCCTCGATCTGATCACGAGGCCTTGTGAAGGTCCAGATTGGTCGTGCGCCCTGCCCTCGGCGTACTATACACTCATCGCTCCATTTTACACGCCGCCAATCAATATTTTGGTATCTTCGAGCCTAGGTAAGGCGTTTAGCAGCATGTTCTCGCGTTAACTGAGGTCGTTTAAGTTGGCGCCATTTCCTCCTACCCATCTCGCGTAGTAGATATCGTAAGGAACGCTCCTTAATGGCGTTATCTACTATTACTAGTAGATCCTTATGTTGGATATGCGGGTCTTCGTTCGTAACGATATCGTAAATTCGATCGCGTTACTCTTCAGATAGCTTCCTCGGCTGCCCTGATCGGGGCTGACTTTGGTTGTTGACTCGGGCTGCCTCCTTCTGGATTGTATAGCGGATCGTACTTAGGGGGATTTCGCGATGGATCGAATGAATCTTCTTATAGCCGTAGCTAAGACTATGTAGCTCACATAGCCGCGATCGTATTTGTGGCGATAGCTCTTTTTCTCGAGGCATGATGTTGATTGTGTTGTTAATGAAAGGAGGAAGCCGCGTGTGTAAAGCGGCAGGAAAACATACGGCCTGATCCGGCTAGCGCGGTTGTGGTGACCTGACAGGGAGCAAATACTAATTGCCAGTCACTGTACCTGCAGGGAGCCAGTGGGGCGACAAGACTCGGCGGGGCTCTATGGTTCACAGGTGGTGCCTCAAACCCACTGACAGGTACCTGGTACTGTTCCTCCCAACATGAAGCTTGCTGCAGAAGCTCAGGTACCACCTACCATCTGTGCTACCTCTAGGCACTATCGCGAAGATGGCTTCGACGCTGAAGGTACCTTAGTGTTCAAAATACAGTGTGGTGATGTGAGAATAAAGGAAGCTATAAAGACCTCCTGCGTGCAGATGTAGGGATATACCGTTCCATGTTCCTCTTCTCCCATCGGTCCTGCCTTTCCAATCCCTGTGAACCGGGCGATCTGAAGCACTCTGTGCCCGTCACGACCGAGGAAGCCCCTAACACCTTCCGAGGTGCGGATTAGGTAGGTATGTCTCCATCTATGAAAAGATAACCTGGAACTATATAGGTTCACGTCCATTTAGGTACTAATGATTACAGGTACAAGTAGCACCTTTCCCATATTCATGCTCCGAATATCAAAAAAACACACGACTCGCTTCCTCGAATGCGTGCGCTACAGGGTATCTAATACATCCAAATCGTATGCGTACTGTATTCGTAAGTATAGTAGGCTTCAACAACATCCGATATTGCGATTGGGACATATAAACAAAGGGGTAGGACAAGACGTCACAGAAAATCCCATCAATGTCTTTTTCCAGTGACTGAATTCTATCATTCGAGCCAAAGCTGTGGGGCAGATACCCGACAGTGATGTGTTCACAGCCTTGGATACCTACCTAGGTATTCAAGCATGTGGCTACCAACACCAGCGCCGCCCGTCGCGTGCCTGCACCAACCCACCCACACAAAGGACACCGCGCTCCACTCCAGCGACTTCGACTTTCACTGCCTCCAACTTTTTTTTCTGAACCAACATAAAGTCACTTCCGCCGCCCCACGCGCACAACCATCCTAGCAACGGCCCTCCGCTCCCGCATCGATCGAACAGCCTCGCACGAGACGCCATATCCTCCGCACCCATAGCCGTCATCTATTCGAGGGGGAATTGAAGGTCTGCGCATGCACCATGGGTGATTCCGAACCACGAACCACCAAGCGCTCGCGCTTCGATCAGACCGAGCCCGAGCCAAAGAAGTCGCGTTTCGACCGGCGATCTCGCTCCCCGCCCGCGCGCCGCTCAGAGACAAGAGACCGCAGTCCTCTCCCCTCGGACGGTGGCAGTGAGCCCAAGAAGCCCGCCGCTGATGCCGCTGCGGCAGCAGGTATGACACGTCGACCCGCCTCGGCCAATGCCCCGTCACTATTCCCACTATAGCAACGTCCTGACGTCTCTACAGCGGCCGCTGCGGCCAGGATCAACGCCCAGCTTCAGGCGCGCAGAGGGATTCAGCATGTAGATGTGCCTCCGATCAAGTCGGCGAGCCCTCCATCCACGACCCCGGCTGCGCCATCCGGCGACAAGAGCTCCATGCCTGCACCCGTCCTCGACAGCGAGATGTACGTCAATGACGGCGACTATATCCAGGACATTGAAGTCAACGATCTGCGCAATCGCTACGTTCTGACGAGAGGATCCACTCAGAGAATGGTAAATACTATTTGACATCCCACTGATCTTCCCAGCTCTCCGCCTGGCCCCGCTCGGGCCTCCTCATACAGCACACACCGTCACCGCGAGAATATCATGCTTACTTGCACGATATAGCTCGCGTGCCAACCCACTGCTCTGCCCCTGCTGACTCCCACTTGAAATAGATCAAAGAAGAAACCGGCGCTGGTACGCTCTCGCTCCCGACTCACCCGCTGTTTTAGGATTGCTGTTGACTTTGCAAGATATCACCACCCGAGGCAGCTACTTCCCCAACAAGAGTATGGCTACGGCCGCTGTAAGTTAGACCCCGCCCCGCTTACTGATAGATCATTGCTAATCGGCACAGAACCCGCCTCTTTACCTTCACATCACTAGCACCAGCAAGGAGGGCCTAGAACAGGCCGTAGCCAAGATCCAGGAGCTTATCAAGCAGGACCTCCCGCAGCTTGTTGACGACCGCCGCCTACGCCGTCGCGATCAGAACGATCATGTTGAGCGAGACGAGTTTGGACGCGTACGATACTTTGCAGTCCCTATTGCCAAGACTCTGCTAACCATCGTATAGCGCAAATGGCGAGTAGAGAAGGTGCCTATTGACCTTGAGCCGGTGCCGGGCTTCAACCTGCGTGCCCAGGTCGTTGGCCATGGCGGCGCCTATGTGAAGCACATCCAGCAAGAAACGGGCTGCCGTGTGCAGATCAAGGGCCGCGGATCCGGCTTCATCGAGACTGCGACTAACAGGGAGAGTGACGAGGATATGTACCTTCATGTCACGTACGTATTTCAACAACCTGTTCTGATACCCGCTTCTGCTAACATCCCTCCAGTGGACCTGATGATCGCATGATTGACAAAGCCAAGGAGCTGTGCGAGGACCTGATTGCCAACGTCAAGGAGCAGTACGAGGAGTTTAAAAGTCGCCCGCCTCGCCAGCACGGTGGCCATGGTGGATATGGTGGTCACGGCGGTGGTGGTTATGGCGGCGGCGACCACTACCGTGGCTCATCTCACGGACGTGACTATAACTCCGGGCGATATGGCTCCGAGGGCGCTTCCAACAGCCCAGCCCCCGTCACGAACAGTCCCGCCCCCGCGAGTGCCACAGATTATGCCGCGCAGTATGCCCAATACTACGGCGGTCAGGACCCCTATGCCGCGTGGGGAGGTTACGCCAAGTGAGTTCTTCTGGTCGTCTCTACTCGGGTCAGGGGACTAAGTATATCTAGCTACGTTGCTCTCTACCAGCAATACTACGGCGCGCAGGCGGGCGCCGGACAAGCTCCCGGACAAGCCCCGGGGGCGGGAGCCCCTGGCCAGTCTGTCTCGCCTCCTCCTCCACCCAGTGAGGCCGCCCCGCCGCCTCCTCCGCCAAGCTCGGCCCCGCCTCCACCTCCGCCTTCCGGGTCACCTCCGGGCACGGGTGGCTACAGCTCCGTGCGTAGCATCCCAGGACTCCAATGGTGTATTCCGCTAACATGACGCAGGTCCCTCCGCCTCCTGGCCTTTAGTATTAGCATTCCTAGTCATAGCTGTCCCTCTTGATTTGCGTCACGCCAGATACCGGACGTACAGTACTAACCTGGTGACTGGCAGGGAGACGGATTTTGGAGGGTAGGATAGACAAAGAGTGGATAATCACTGACCTCAACATGTAGTAGCTATAATCGACCTGGATCGGATTTCGAACCTGTAATATTTGGAGTTACAGACCCGCGTTTTCCCTTTGCGGAACGCGTTATCACCGATGTCACAGTGCTACGAGGTCCTGGCGTCTGGTCCAGTGAGTCTATCAAGCAGAGCTTTTAGATCGGAACATGGGGATACCGATAAGATGACGGGCGAGTGCACATCAGCTGCGCCGAGCATACTGGCAGGGCATTTCACTCGGTCCCAAAGATTCGCCGCAGTGAAGGGAGAACCTCAACCCTAGTAGATGCAATCACCATTCTCTAAGTCAATGTGTTCTATACCTTCTATACCTTGGCCACACAGGGTTTTCCTAGAAGCGATACAGTATTAGAACAGTGATAAGAAGAACAAATCATGGACCGAAAAGAAAAAGTAATCCAATCAGTACACGAACAGAAAAAAAAGGGGTAAAAAGGAAAAAAGAAACCGCGATGAGGACGTGATTCGAACACGCGCGGGCGAACCCAACAGCTTAGCAGGCTGTCGCCTTAACCACTCGGCCACCTCACCGGATCCGTTATATGAATCCGGACTGGATGCAATTCGGAAAGTCTTTAATATATATACTTGACAATAATTTCAGATTACATCTGGCTTTGGTAGGCACGACGCTGAGGGTAGTAAATCAAAGGACAGGTGATGTTTCTTTGGTAATCTCCCTGGTTATTATGATACTGCGGTACTAGTTAGTAGAAGATGCATGGGGAGTGGACTTGTAAGGTTCCTGTAAGCTCTTCTGTCCGGCCGCCCGCCCGCAAAGACTTTTAGTTGTCGTTATCGATAAGTCAGGTAGGTCTGCGACAGCTGCGTCACCTCCAACCACCGTCATCCGACCAAGGCTCGACCTCCCAATGCGAACCGAACGAAAGCTCCCAACGTTTCTTGTGGTCCACGGTAGCTGGCCATCTCGAAAGCCAGAGATGAGGTAGCAAAGATGAGCCACCAAAGGTACCCTTCTCATGACCCCGTGAAGGAACCGCACTCAATCTCCTTAAAGGTCCTCCGGTGAGCTAGCCCTTCCCCCACCCAACTCGCACGTCTCCAACCTCCGGGTTGCAATCTAACACACTGCGCGCGACAGTCTGTCCCGCCCATCCCTCGTCAACCAACACCCCGTCGACCTCCCACTCCCTCATCCCTCGGCCACCAGCGCATCCCCCGTCGCCGCCTCCCTCGCCTACACTCCCGCCCCGGGCATCGACACCAACCCCGCCCCATTCCTCCTCTCCCCCGTCGTCAACCTCCCCGTGTCTTTTGGCTCCGCCTACGTAGGCGAGACCTTCAGCTGCACCCTCTGCGCCAACAATGAACTCCCCGCCGACGCTGGCCGCACTATCCGCGATGTCCGCATCGAGGCTGAGATGAAGACCCCCGGCGCTGGCCGCGTCCAGAAGCTGGACCTACACACGCACAGCGGCAGCGACGGCACGGACCTCGACGCGGGACAGACGCTGCAGGGTGTCGTGTCCTTCGACCTCAAGGAGGAGGGCAACCACGTGCTCGCGGTGACGGTCAGCTACTATGAGGTATCGGAGACGAGCGGCCGCACGCGGACTTTCCGCAAGCTGTACCAGTTCATCTGCAAGTCGTCGCTGATTGTGCGCACCAAGATGAGTCCGCTGGCGCGCGGTGCGGGAGGGCGCCGGCGGTGGGTCCTCGAGGCGCAGCTGGAGAACTGCAGTGAGGACGTCATGCAGCTGGACAAGGTCGTCATGGACGTGGAGGACGGGCTGCGGTACAGGGGGTGCAACTGGGAGGCGAGCGGCGGCGCGAGGCCGGTGCTGCACCCGGGCGAGGTGGAGCAGGTGTGCTTTGTGGTAGAGACGCTGGGCGAGGGCGGTGCGATGAAGGCCATTCCAGATGGAAGACTCGTCTTTGGCGTCTTGGGTATAGGGTGGAGTGGCGAGATGGGCAATAGGGGGTTCCTTTCTACCGGGAAGCTGGGGACTAAGGTTCGGGCATGATGATGGCGGTATACGTGCGACAGTCTGGTTTACTTGAACGAACTCTGGGGAATACGACTTATGCCTCCAAGAGACTGGCATAGGCTGGAAAGGGTTCAGATATAGGAGTTTTGTGAATTACAACGCATGCATTCTCACGACGGGTTGAGACTTGCCTGGTGGTGTTGAAAGTTAGCAAGACTGTGTGCCTGAAGTATGATCCTGAGCATCCTAAACTGAACGTTTACTACGAGTTAGTAGTTGAGTACTACGAGTACGGCATAGTGGCTGAGGCTGCTACATCCCTCCAGGCATGTGACTACGGTAGGATCACATACCATCGTCGTCACCTAGCACTTAGGTCCAGTTAGCGTCGTGGAATAGAGCACTGCCCTCAAGGCCCCAAGCCACGACCAGTACGCATGGCTTCCGGCCGAGGATAACAACCCGGTACCACAACTTGTTGACGATGTGTGGACAGGGCACGGCTCCTTGAGTGAATGTATACGAACGACTTTATTACATCCACAGGAAAGTTCGAGACTTTCCAGGATGTTTCCTATTCGGGTAGCGGATCCGCCACACACGAGGGACGGCGTAGCCCCGATGGTTAGCTGACTACCTGGTACTAGTAGAAATCGCACCACCATGGAGGTCGAAGTAAGAGTTTCGCCGTCGCCCCCTTGGCGGTACCGTAGCGTATCGGAAGGGGGGTTCACGGCGTCTGGTAATGGGTGCGATCCCTTACCCGAGAGGGAAAATCTTGTATTAGAAAGTCTTGGACTTCCCCGTGGATGTTGCAGGAATTCGGTAAACGAGTACGCACCGTCCCCGTTCGCAGTGACGGGATGATTGGCTCGGATGCCGACTCCGCAGACCAACCTGGGGGCTCGCTAGGGGTCCCAGTCCAACAGGGACCGCGAGACGATCTTGGCTGAGCGAAGCACGCAAGATCTGCTGCTAGTGTTTCACGTATACGGTAGGATAAATCGACAAGGCTCCTCAGGTCTCCATTCGGAGTTGGTAGCGACGTCTAGCGAGGGAGGCGACGTCGAGACGCGGACAGGAAGACCGGGCGGAGTCCGTGGTAAGTGCACGCTAGGTCCCAGGGCGGATGAGCGCTCGTACGCGATGTTCTCAGGAGGTTGTGCAGAGTCACAATTGCCAGTAGCGGCCTGCCTTTTCCTTGTAACGAGCAATGATACATTGGGCGAAAAGAGCGGTAAGATAAGATACTCTTGCCGGGTCAATGAGCCCAGATCCTGTGAGTGGTGAGCGAGTGGGTGGATGACCTGCATGCAGAGTTGACGGATTCTGCATGTGCAAATGTGCTCTAATGGGGGACACCCCATCAAGCCGGTCCCCATGGAGCCTAATAAAACAACTTGACCACGAGTACTACTACGTAGTAGTATGTATGTACGGTACTGTACTCGTGCGTACGGATGCTCCGTACGCATACCTTAGCCTCAAACCCTACACAAAGGCGCGATCCACTCTCGGCTGGTAGCACAGGCTGCGGAACTGGCATACGAGCCGGCGTGTGGTTGGGTTCCGCTTATCTCTCCACAGCGCTGGTTAGCCTCGGAGCGTGAGACCGTGATCCTAAGGTACTGTGAAACACGCTGCTGTCCGGAGAGGTGAGTGGACAACGGGTCAGAAACCCACCCGTAGGTACTAGGTAGGGACTAAGGGCGACGCACTTGATGTCATAGTATGAAGTGCTTCGAGCTAGACCAGTGCTAGGCGGCTCGTTATCGCCGTAGGGCTACGCACAGAGTGCAGGCAAACTCCGTCTCCAAGCCATTACCCCCGACACCACAAATCCGGCGGTGTCGGGGGTTGATGAAAGATGCACAAGAGCACGATACTGTACCTGGGCGACTGTAACACCGGGAGACGGCGCCCTGTACGAGGCAGAGTTGCGGTGGTTCACCAGAGTCTGAAACGGCGACGGCGGTAGATGGCGCCCAGTGTCTGTCAACAGGCCATGCTGCCGTAGTAGGGTGAGCCGATCAACCCTATCCGTGGGCAGAGTATGCGGACACCCGCATATCCAGTTACGTGGTACTGCGACTTTCGGTACGGATGGAGGAGGCAGAGAGAGGATCTGCATGGCACGCGGATGGCGGCGATGGCCATCTCCATGCTCGAAAACCGCAGCCAACTGGACGCACCTTACCTACTAATATCGTACATTCTTCCCTCCTGCAGCCTGGAGCGACCTGCAGCAGGGCGCAGGCGTTTGTGTGGCCCCTACGGATACCGGCCTTAATGGAGGATGCCCTCAGTCGGGACCCGTAGAAGGAAAAGGGAAACGGGATATTATCGGGTAGGTACACTCGGCGCACTAATATATACGAGTACTCGTAGGAATGGTGCGGCGCAGGCTAATGGTGTGGAGCGTGCAGAGGGCTTCACGGGGAGCGAGACGGGATAGCAGGGCCGTCGGTACGGGTGAATATCTGGAAGGTTATATATAGAAGGGGCAGAGGCATCGGCGGCAGAATATGCGAGTCAATGCAGCAGGTAAGCAGTGAGAGAGGAAGAGAGTGATGCAGCAGAACAGGAGGAGTGGACGGAGGGCGGGTGCGTGGCGTGGGCGACGACGCCGACGAGGTCGAAGTCGACGATGCGGCACTAATAATGAGGGAACACTTGGCCACCCCGCTTTCGTCAGGTACAATGCAGGTACGAGTACGAGTACGTGTACTGATGCCGTCTGCTTCGCCCTGCTAGTACCGCAGTACTAGTGGTGTTCGCGGCGCGTAATGTATCGGTATCGTGATTCGTAGTCGGTACATTTGCGTGCATTGGATCCTACCCGTAGTAGTCCAGCTTCGACTGATGTCGCTGGCCGAAGGGATCATAAGTGGGTAGAAATAATAATCCACCAGATTGTGCACGCATGCTGCCGTAATGCTGCCGTGATGCTGCTGCAAGGGGATGTGTGTTTGTGTGCCTGAATGCTAATAGGTAGGTACATAGGTACTAATTACTTGTCGTTAAAAGGCTCGTGCTCCACTGTTCCCGATGCCCCAGGGCAAAGAGCGACTCTGCCGCATGGATTCACTGGGAAAGGGATGGAACCCGCCATGGCTGGAAGGCGGCCGCCAAAAGAGGCAAGAACGAGGCTAATCCACCTCCACATTCCCTCGTCAGATGTGACGGACTTCCCAGTTGCCATCCTCCATCTGCTGGGCATCCCATTTGTCCGCAGGTGTGCATAAGTACTACCTAGGTACAGTACCAAAGTGCATCGCCTGCTACAGGGCAACTTGTCAAGTACAGCAGTACTACGATTACGTTATTAGTAGCAATACTACTAGTAGTACCGGAGCGAGACCGAGCCGGAAGGATCTTGGCACAGGTACAGAGATCACCCACATGCCCACCAGGAACAGGCGCAGGCACTGCACAGACACACGCAGACACGGACGTGGTGGGATTTTGCTGGTGTCCATTCTCTTTTATCCCGTAGAGCCATAAAATACAGTACTAGTACTACCTTCATACGACCTGTACTACCTTACCGAGTACTAAGTACCTCTAGTACTGGATCCGTTCGGAGTACCAAGTACCTACGAGGTATCCGTAAGGTCCACTACTACGAGTACGAGTACTCTTTTGGCCGACCCTTGCAATTGCCTCTCCGGGTTGGGTTTCCGCGTGTCCTGACTCCTCTGCTTTCTCCTGTTGCAGCGCGCTGGCTGTCAGTGAGGAAGAGCTGTTGCAATTGCCACCACCACGCGCCTTCGCTTTGTTTTCACCTGCCTTACAATCTCCACTGGACCATCCATGTTGACAAGAGCGTCTTCTGCCTCTTTTTTCCTTTTTTTTTTTGTTCTGTTTCGTCCGGGGACTCCTCCTTTGCCTTGATTACCACTGGCACCTAGGCGGTGTATCGTTGCTGCCTATACTAAGGTACTATATTACTACAGTACATTCTCTGTTGCCCGTTTCTCGCCCGCGCTGCTTTTTCCCAAGGAGGACAGATCTCAACCCGACGGACCTCTGGTTATTGCTGCCCAGTGCTCGCGACGACCACGACAAAGGCCGGCCTCGGCGGCCTACGGGAGAAATTTTGGAGCAGTCCCCTCCATCCAACGTCGTCGACTATTGCTGGTGGTAAGACAACCCGGAAGACGGCATTCTGGGCCTGTGACCTGGTAAGCAAACCATCCTTCATTAGTCTCGTGCCTACCCACGTCCGTACGGATACCTGTACCCTGCAATCCGTGGCCTTTCGGTCCTCTCCTATCTCTTACCACCAGAAGACCGCCATTGCGTTCTCAAGAGCCGAGGCCACGACCAGCAGGCGTGAAAAGGTCGCTCCGCCGACGAACACAGCAGTGCATAGCCATGCATGCCCTGTGCCGGCTTGGTGCTGGCGCCATCCCGATTCCATCGTTGGTCTGCTGGGCGTGCCTGGCACTCCGCTTATTATGCTTGGCTAGGCAGCTCCTGAGTCCTGACCTCCATCCCAGAACCCCTTGTCGAGACCCGCCAAGCGCCGCCTATCCACCCAAGTCGCGAGACTCGCGACCGCTGCTCCACCCCCAGCCGCTACTGGTATAGATTACAGGCCGAAACGACCCCTCCAGATCCAGTCCGACCCCGAAAAAAATATATCCGTCCCTCCACTCCGCTTCCCCCCCCCGGGCCCTATACGCAAGCGCCTGCGAGCCAACCCCTCCGAGTGCCTGGCTAAATGATAGCGACTTGTTCTTGGGCGCCTCCCCGACTGTCTGCCAGCGACATCCTCGAGCATAACCCCTAGAGCCGAACTCCGGTTGCGGCTGGGCACTTGACATGTCATGGAGGGCACATCGACTCCTCTCGCCGACTACTTCTGGATCGCCGGCGTAGAGTCCATTTCGTACTACGATACCCCGCAAGCCGCCCAGACCAACCCCAACTCTAGCTCCAGAGACCACCAAGTCGAGTCCACCATCGCCGAGGATGGCGAGCCCTCCGACGACAACGCGGCCGGTACGAACAGTGCCTCGACCAGGGGGACGGCTCGTCACTCGCGTAACAACTCCGGTAACCGCTTCTCCAAGATCTCCCTCAGCGACAACCGGTTCTCCGTCAATAGCATAGACGACCTCGACGACGGTAAAACTGCCAGCAACAGGAGCAGCGCCACCATACGCCCCGGAGACAGCAACACTGGCAGAAACCAGAATGGCCTCACCGTCCCGGAGGGTGGTGAGCCCGGTCAAAGCAGCGGAGGCAGCCTCGTCGAGGGATTCGACTTCGACAAGGCTCTGCTCAAGTTCGCTGCCGAGAGGGAGGATTTTCTCGACGACTTGAGCTTCTCTGCCGGTGCAAAGGTCCAGTCGAGGCCACCCATGGTGAACCCGCGTGCCGAGCGCATCAGGGCTGACAATGGCGAACCCAGCGGCCGCATGAGCCCTCTGAAGAGTCTCGGCGGCAGCATTCGTCGGAGAATCAGCATCAGAGAGATGAGCAGCATGCGCAGGCAGCCCAGCACTGTCCGACCCCCGAGCGGGACCAACAGATCATGTATGTCTCTGTTCTGCCGTTCTCGAACTAAAGAGGAGCATCCGCCAGTGCTGACCGTTTGAACCCCAGCTTCCATCCGCAACACGAGACGACTCAGCAACTATAATTCCGTCATTCCTCCTCCCGAACCGTTAAACACCGACCCGGATATGCATCCGCTCAAGAGGCGCTTCGAGCCCGTGTTGCTGGACCGGTACCCGCCCAAAGATGCGACCGACGAGACCGCCCGACGAGGGAAATTCCCCGACTACGTGCCCATGTTCGCCTTCCCCAACGACATCCAGATCGTGTCTTCCGACGACAGGCCGCGGACGACGTGGCACGGATTTACCATGACTTCAGACGATAACTCGAAGTTGTATGGCATCACCGTGATTATTTGGACAGCCGTCAACGCCCATATTGCCGAAGAGATCGAGCATCGGTGCGAGCAATGGCGCCAGAGCCACATGTCGAACGAGGAGCGGGAGCTGGCTGCAAGCCTAGGCGTGAGGCTAGCCGGTGAGCGGACCCATCTGTCCCAGCTCCTCGCCAAGCTGCCCACCATCCCCTCGGGAGCGCCTGCGCGCGACCGCCTGGAGGATGAGATAAGCACTGTCGAGGAGAAGATCTCCCTTATGACAGACATGCTGCGGCCGTTGAGACACGGAGCAGCGTCCAAGATTGAGGGACTCACCGCTGGTGAGAGCGGCCTATGGACTCCGAGGGCGTATGGAATCTTGGGGAGAGACGCCGCGGCCATGACCTTCTGGAAGGAGTGGCTCAAGGCCGTCGTCGTGCCGATGACCGACGGTGCTGTCTTGAGAATCCCACCCACGTCGCCTAAGGTTGGCCGATGGCAGCCTCTGGAAAGATATGTCGTCAACCTCTGCACCGAGGCCTTCAGTCCACTGGGGTCCAAGACGCAGGTGGAGCTGAGCGTGCGAGAGCTGAGGCTCTATGCGCGCAGGGAGGCACATAACGAGATCCCGGGCACGAGGACGATTGACCTGTACGCGCTTTTCCGGTGCCTGTCTCTCGAGAACATCCTGGCGCTGTTCGAGTACGCCATGTCCGAGTCCCGCATCATCTTCCTGTCTTCGCATACCGGTATGCTCCACCTGGCCTGCCACGCTCTGGCCAGCTTGCTGTACCCTTTCAAGTGGGCGAGCATATTCATTCCCGTGCTACCCGCCAGACTCATCTCGGCGCTCGAGGCCCCATGTCCATACATTGTCGGCATCGAGCGGCGATACGACAAGGTCGAGCTGCCCGAGGATGACTACGTCTTGGTCGATCTGGACCAGGATACCATTGACGCAACCTCGCAGCCTGTGCGCCTGCCCAGGCAATTGCGAAGAAAGCTGCACTCATTGCTGCAGGTTGCTGCCCCGCACAAGCTCCGGTATGGGGTAGCTACGGGACCTCCGCCCTATGCTATGGAGTCATTCCCCTACGACGCCTTCTCGTCTGAGAACGGGTCTCTCTTCAACCCCAATGCTCCCCCAAGCACATTGGCCAAGTGGGTATCCCAGAGTTCGACCACGTTCGGCGTGCCTGATCCGCCGAGCGAGGTCCAGCCTCCCGTCTTCAACGCCTTCGCCATTGCCCCGACGGACAGTGCCAAATCTGATCGTCCTGGGACTAGCAAGACCAGCAAGACCAGCCCTCAGTCCTCCGTTTCACCCGTCTCCTCCCACTATCCCCCCATGCCTACGACGCCCATTTCACGTAGCGACTCGGGGTTCGCGCTCGCGGCCACATTGCGCGAGAAGAGGTCCGGCCACTTCAGGGATGAAAAAGGCCGGCGTAGTTCGTCATTCGGCTATGATCAACCCCCGCCGCCACCCATGGCCCCAAATCACAGGCCCAACCTCCCCTTCCTCAACGGCCACCAGGCCAATATGTCCATTTCATCCATCTCAGCCGAGTCCATGTCGTCCTTTGGCGGAGGAGGCTATGCACCTTCCACATACGCGCAGTCGACCATTGCCGCCTCGACCATCATGCCCAGCATGCAAGTTCAGCCGGTCCAGAACACGGACACCACGGTTTGGGTAGAGGGCCATTGTTTCAATTGGAGTGCTAGAGACCCCTCATCGTGCACCATCTGCGCGGACAAGTCGGAGGAAGACGGCATCTACATCTGTACTGGCTGCAAAGTCACCTCTCACAGCAGATGCCTGGGCTTTGTCTCGGTTGTCTGCCCGGAGGCCTTCCATGCCGACCGTGTTCGGGCTGCCTTTGTCCGGTGCCAAGCAAGCTTGCTCTACACGTACCGAAAGCACATGGGCCGGCCCTCCAAGCAGCAAAAGAGCAATGGCCAGCTGTTTGCCTTTGACATGGATGGCTTCATCAAGAGCCTCCCGCATGAGCAGCAGGAATATACCACGATGCTGCGGGACACTCAAGGTTTGTTCTCCCCTCCTCATGCTGCCGACTCGCGGTTAATACTAATATGTCCACCAGGGCTCAACGAATTTATCCACGATCGCGAGACGAAACCAGCCACAGACCCGTCTATCCGCTTATTTGACGAGATTATCATGGCGAAGAAGGCTCGAGGGCGCCCAGGACTAGCAGCTGGCCTCTCCCGGCTTTCGACGATACGCCAATCGCACGGCGCTCCCGCCAATGCATCGAGCTTTGCGCCGCCGTCCCGCCCATCCAAGGTGCCCGGTTACCTTGGAGACACGTCGGACCATATCTGGCGGACCGCCTCAGTGCCAATGCCAAAGGGCAGCCAGCTGCCCGACAACTACCGCACCATTATTACAAGAACGCCAGCCCGCCTTGACAAGTCTCTCATGCGTGACCCCCGCGCGATCCAGGGAGTCCCTCGCGAGCAGCGCGGTAGGAAGGGTCTCACTAGGAAGCAGGTCCCCAGCATGTTGGGGATGACGCCTCCCTCATGATGAGTCGTTCCTAGTTTTCCTAGATGGAGATAAGAGGTTCTAACGGCCTGCAACCCATATAATGTTGTACGATCAAGGTGTAAATCTATTTTCTCTCCAAGCCGAGCCATGACATCGGGGAATGCGGATGGATACAAAAAAGACGAGGGGTTACAACAGGTGTCTGCTTTCTCATCTTCACAACTTTCCTTTTTGCCTGTTTTTTCTCCTTTCCGCTCACACTAGCGAGCTTGGCAGTTTGCGGCAGTTGCTTTGCTTTTGTTGTTGATACATTGCATGGCATTGGCCGCGAGCTTGGGCGTTCTGTTCTAGAAAGCAGATAAATGACATTGGGTGGGACGCTTCACGGTAAATATAATTGGACCATTTACTTAGTTTTACAAGCTCCGTACACGAAGCTGGGGCATTTAGAGAGCAACAGGAATTCCAGTATCCAGAGATTCAGGAAGCTGAGATCCAGTTACGTGTCGATGTGTCCCAGGTTGTGAGCGAAGCTAGTACTTAAGCATGACTGACCTCTACAGGAAGGACACTTATTCCCGCAGACTAATTATATCCAGGACCGAACTTAAGTAATTGCAGAAGTTAATCATGCGTTACGGAGGTGCGAGCTAGTAGCTCATTAACTGGATGACACTTGCTAAACTTACCGTATAATGTGATGCGCCAATAAGAAAGATCACTATAAAAGTACAAATTTCAATGCCAGTAGCACGGCGATTACTCCGCAATTTCTCAACTCCTCTCCGATCGACAAACCAGCCATACCAACGCTTCCAACATGATTCCTCCATGGGGAAAAAAAAAGAATGATGTAACGACCGATATTTCACCACTTTACGGCAGTCGCTTCTTGTTTCGCCGGCCTCTCCTGCTTTCCCCATCTCTGCTGCCTGGACTGCCGTCTCGGCGATCTGCCCTTCTTGGGCTGCCTCTCCTGCCTGGCCGGCCTCTCCTGCTTCACGGTGCCACTGTCGAGATTCCCCCAGCCGATATCTTTGAGGACTCGCCCCGCCACAGAAGCGTAACCAAGGTGACCTTTTGGCAGATCACCGACATTGTAATTCTCGACTCCGTCCGCGCCCTGGATCTCCTGCAGGCCAGCAACGCCAAACTGCGTATTGGAGAACCGGTACAGAAATCCGAGAAGGTAGTCCTGCTCGGAATACACGTTGATGAGGCGTCCGGACACAACGCTCTTGAGAGTCAGCCACACCCGGCTTTCGCTTGGAACGGGCGCGCCCATCATGACGACAGATTCAACGAGTCCAAAGTGTCGCCGTTCCGCGAGAACCATGAGACAGGTGTAGATGGCCCGGGAAGCAAGACCGTATCCCACCAGGGACACTGGTCGCTCTCCTTGGAATTTGTGCCGCATAATCGCATCGGCTAAGATGGCTCCGGCCTTCTCTGCTCGCACCATGCCGATGCTCCATGGGTTGTCCATGATTTTGCTAATCTTCAGAAGGGATACCGGCCAGGTAGACTTGATGAGACTGGTAAAGACTGCATGGTTTGTCAGTAAACGTTTGAGCCCGTGGTCCCGAGGCGAGAGAGACCTACTTGTCGTGGCGTTGATCTCCTTTTTGGCACTGCTCCAGGCGCTACTCCTGATGACAGTCTCGAGCGAACTCCCAAGGCTCAACAAAGCAACTGGATCCCATCGCAGAACGTATGCCTCGGTCTGGCGGCCCAGGCATAGCCACGGTTTTCGCATATCCTCATCTTCGGCCATCCAACCACCCATCGCAATTACCAGGCGAAATCTGCGGTCTCCTGCTGGTCTTTGGCGGGCGTCGATGTAATCGGCCTGACACTCGCCATGGATGGGCAAAAGCCCAAAGTCTTGGATTTCGCGGGCGAATACCTCCATCATCTTCGTGGTTGGCTTGGCCGGGTTTATCCCAAACAGGTTGCATATCGCCCGACCGCCCTCTGCCATAGGCCCTAAGAGTCCAGCAGCTGCACAGCTTGTCAGTCCAAAACTGCCTTCGGACGTACCAATTCCTGCGGCGGTAAGAGCTGGGGCAAGCCGAGCAGCCCCGCTTTGGCTTCGCCCCTTCCACTTGCGTTGGCCCTTCGCTTCTTCTGCCTTTAGGCTCAGCAAGTCTTCATCGGAAACGTCCAAGGCAGCTTGTGCCCATGTCTTTGCAAGCCTCGCCTCCTCGGCATAGAAGAAGTCAAGAGGCAAATTCAAACAAGACGTCAAGTTCATGAGTAGGGCGTACGAGTTGGCGCTGTATTCCGACAGCGACAGGCTGACCAAGAACACGATGTGTAGGAGCAATTTTCGTTTATCCTGCGGAAGTGTCCACAGCGTATTGGGGATCGGTGGGCATCTACCGGCTAGGCCCAGGTCGGTGTGCCTTGAAGGAACTCGGGGCGGACCTGGGGATCAAGTCAGCATACCAACTCCTCCGAGGACCATGAGGGCTTCACGGAACTCACCTGTTGCCAGCGTCAATCCTCCACGGCCGGTCTTACCGCCGCGTCCGCCACGCCCCCGAATGCCCGCCCGAGGAACACCGCGTCCTCGCCCCCTAAACCCGCCCTGAGCAGACTGTGGATCGCTGATGCTAATGTCTCGGATTCGCTGCAAAATAACAGCCTGCCACTTGCGGAAAAAGGCGAGGGCTTCCTTCTTCAGTTCCCGGAGCTGGGGGGTCATGGCCTCCTTTTCTTCTTTTTCGATGATCTTATGGGCATTCCTATACGAGGCGGAGCCCTCGCCGATCTGCTGGAGTGGATAAGACGAGGGCGGCATATTCTCTTTATCCTCCGTGGCGTCCTTGCGATGAAGAAGCGGCAGTGACAGCCAGTGGTGGTGTCCTTGATCCGTCGACACGGGGCTCACCGGGGGAGAGTCGAATATCTTACTAATATCGTTATGCATCTTCTCGGTGATGGCGTTGACAACAGTAACCAGGTCGTTCTTCTCGGCCTGTGAGATGGCCCCGGTCAGGTCGACCGGTCGCCGAGGCGGATGGGGATGGCCGCCTCGACCTCCCCTGGGCATCTTGACTGTATTATGTCGCGTTTCCGACAGGTTTGTTTGTCTGACTAGCTAGTCGTTGCTCGAGGTTGATCTCGATCGACGACGGAGTGCAGACTCTGGCCTCGTTCGTCCTCACATGAAGCTCGAGAAGTCGAGAGTCGAAGTTGAAAGAGTATGACGGTTCAGTCTATCGGTGATCTGAAGCTGTTGCGTCCATCGAGACCAAGAGAAGAAGAAATAGAGGAATATTAGGAAGGTGTGACATGTGAGATCGCGGTGAGCGGATTCTAAGAACCAGGTAGTAATTTGGTGAAGAGCAGGTGAGTGAGCATGCGTCCGTCCTTCCTTGTCTCGTCGGTGACGTGTGGGAGGCAGGCGCCAGCGCCGTGCTCGGAATCTTTGATCGCCCCCAGTTACTTGCAATTGTACTTAGGTTACTTGCTTGCGTGCTGTCTGCTTGCTGCGGAATAAAATGCTGGGACCCGTGACTGACGGCCACCTGTCCGTCGTACATCTGGCAGCGTGAGGCATCTGGGGGTCTAGCACCTGTGCTCAGTGTCTCTTGCTTCACGACTAAATCCAAACACATCGGTATTTACCAAAGAGAAAGAAGGTGGGCGGCCAAGGAGAGCGGGAGCCCAATGCGGAGATAGCTGCCGCTAGGTGAGGTTTTACCTGGGACAGTGCTGGTTGATGGCAGCTGGGCGGTTCAACAATCCTCTCCCCACTCTGTTGCTCTTTCCTTCATCTAAGATGAGGCACTCATTTCTTTGACGCGATCTTGTCCGTCGCTCCTTCCGCAACGTATTTCAAAAATGACCAAATTCGTAAGGAAGGGGAAAAGGTCGGTAGCTGTTACCTCTTGCTGCCACACTTTATCGACGTCCACCTGGGTCCTACCTGACTTAAGTACTACTTAGTAGGTAGCACCTGATATCGTACAGGTAAGGTACAGGGGGAACGCACGGTAGGAGACGTCAGCGATCTCGACATACAGTACAGGTAAGTACTACCAGTCGTCGGTAATGGCACCTGCCTTGCCCACTACACGATAAAGGAAGGGGGACACAATAACCCCAAGTTTGAATAGCCTCCGGCGATAGTTACGGGAAGACGGAAGGGTACGGGGCCGAGCAAGAGTATCACGGGTTCTCGTTTGTACAATGTGAACCTGCACGTTAAAACGCCCCTTTAACAACCGAAACCAGGAGCTGTCTTCCAGAACCTGCTTTGGCGGGAGGGCACATAAACGACTGCTTAAATTGGGACAGGTGCCATGCCAGAGTCACCCGCGTCACGACCCAACAACACACAACAGCAATGCCGGATGTACCATTGCACGATTGTATGTACTCGAAACACTGGGGTAAGATTCGTCTCTCACCGACGGCGTGTCTCTGGTTGCTAGCTTGAGTTCCACAGCATCTGAAGTCGCCGCGTGGCGGACGACTGTTTCTCGGCCATCGCCTTTGTTCAGAGGACAAGCATACTGGCTTCCGCGGACAGACCGGCTCAGAGGCGGCAGCCCATCGCTCCTGGCGTCAAAGCACCAAAGTGTTGGCACCGTTCATCTCTTACCGACATGTTTGGGCTCCGTTTGTTTTTGAATGGAGCAAACGTCCGAGAAGCCGCCCTGTCCACCTGCCCAATCTCAGGCCCCATGTGGTAACATGTGCGGCGATGCCAGCCCATAGACTCGGACACGCCCGTTGCGTTCGTGAAACTACTCCTATACAGGGCCCCTCGACTCCCTGTACGTGAATCAACAACATTTTATGGAAGTTTGGGTGCCACGTTCCACCCCGTTGTGTGGGAGGGTGCTTCCGGCCTCTCAAAATGCGTGCTTCCCGAGCGTTGCTCCGCTGTGTAACATTGAGCACCCTCTTGTCCGTCCTGATCGTGCTAACCTCTTCAGAGAATAATTCATAACGTCAGCCTCGGTTCATATTTAAACACACGAGGTATGTTATCTCCGTTCCCGCCGGACTTGCCTTCGCCGAGATTCCGCTTAATCCTCCATATCATGGTATCTCAAATGGGCTTGCAGGGCAAACAAAGGAATCGAATAGCCACACTGCGGACAAGATGCGTTGGCCGTCGTCTCCCATTCTCCCTCCGACCCGGTCTCTCCGGACGTGGTGTCCTCCGCGTCGTTCTCGGGCATATCTGGTGACGGCAAAACCTTCCACGGCCTCAGAGCTTCATCCTGGTTCCTGAACATATTTGCGATATCCCTGCCGACCCCTGGTTTATCATCCGCTGCACCAAGGACCATGTTTGCTACACATATATTGATGAGCTGCAGGTTCCATTTTGGACCCTTTTCGTTCTGCAGGCGCCGGAGCAGGGGTAGGAGCCCTTCTACCACTAACCGCTCGGCAAGGTGCTCGATCTCCAGGTTTAGGTCGAATACAAAGGGAGGGAGGATGCCTGACCGAGAAGAACGGTTGTAGGATTGGCTTTGCATCTGGTGCCATGACCTGATGGATAGACGAAGTGTCCTGGGCCGTGCGAGCCACCTCTTCTCTTCAGCCGACCGGTTGCCACTGCTGTCTCCAGCGAGGAGGTCAATTCTCATTCTGCGGATGAGTGAGTAGGAGAGTTTGTGGAGCTCCTCTGTGATCTGGGGTATTGTGCTGAGGCCACTCCCATAGGTGTCTTCAATGCTGATCTGCGAAGGAATGGCGCGAGCTTCCTTCACTTCCGTAGGGTCAACTCCATGAAGGAGTGCCCAAATTCTCGACCCAATTCCTTTCTCCGCGCCAGGCCCTCTGAGGATGCTCTCTAAAGTTCCTGGGGTTATCTTGGGTGATGACCTGACGTCGCCAGCGGTGACAGTTGACTTGAAGGAATGAGAATCCGCCGCAGATTCCTTTCCAGTCATATAAGTCTCCAGTAACGATGCGGTTCTGAATCCAATACCCGGGATACTGCGGAGCGTGTGGGCGTCCATAAACGCTGCCACGTCCTGATCCTCAAGGGCAAGCAGAGTGGTCTGATTTCGAGGTTTATTCTTGGCCCCGACAAGCTTGCTCAGAAGTTTGTTTGTGGATACGCCACATGTTGAGGTGTACCCAAAGTCTGCTTCTAGCTTTGTCCTCAAGTACCTCGCAAGGTGGGATCCCAGCAGAAGGCGAACGTAGGTGGCCTTGTCCACGTCAAGCCCTGGATCCCTACCTTGAACGCACCCTGCTATTGCGGTGAGATCACATGTGAAGCCACGCTCCGGGTCCTTCTTGGATAAGTAGAAGAACGAGCAGGCCAGGGAATTTCGGTTTAGGCACGTCATGTTGTATTCGACGATGTCGGTGACGTCTGTCAAGTCAATCCACATCAGCGACATGAGCCTGTACCGCTCTGGCGCTCCGGCGGCCTACCCATGAAAATTTCGTCGAGCCCCAGGCGCTCAACTTTGCCGTTCCAAGAATGCGATCTGAAGAACGAGAACAGCATCTTGCTGACATCGCGGAAGGGAGTGAGGTCCTCGCCATCGACGAGCACGAGACCCGGACATGTCTTTCTCGCCTCGCTGACGAGCATGAGCTTGCGCACGCCATGGTCTCGAGCGCTGTAGTTGCACGTCGCGAGTATGTTCTTCTGCTTGACGCCCACCGGCTTGGATTTGAGAGCCGGGTTCTTGTTCTCGTGCACCTGGGCATAGAAGCAGTCGTAGTCCTGCGCAAACTGTAAGCGGCCGGGGTGAGGTGAGTGGGAGATGTAGGTTCATTACGAATTGGAGAATGACGCGACCATCTCTACGCTTGGGTGACCTTCGCGGAGGGGGTTCCATGGCACCCGACTATCTGTCGGGGTGGTTGGTATGATGCCCGACATTCACGGTCAGGTACCATGCCATTTGATGATGATGGAGAGGTCGGTGGGTCTGTCTCTGGGAACAGGGGTACGTTTTATTTTGTCCACCTTGGTTGATATTCCCAGGCTTAGGAAAGACGGTCTCACCCGTTCGATTTATTTATTTAATTTTTGATTTTGATTTTTTTTTTGCTTGGGAGGGGGAGAAGAGCGCGGGGATATCTGCTTTACACAGTTGATGGAAAATTGGCGCGCGCTCCTATTGATGATGTTCACGGCATTTCTAGCTGCAAGATGGGGTGACGGCCCAAAAGCTAAGAGCGTTGCTCGGAGGACAGTAGCTTGATAACAGAATATCCCCCCAATCCCGACTAGCTCCCTTTGTGCACGGTATTAGTACGAGTATTACTAACACTGGAATGTGGATCGCCTCGTAAACACTACCAGGTATTATGCCACTAATGAGAACGTATATTTGTATACATGCATACGATACCTACGGCTTACGAGGTACGCACTTGATACCTAATATTGGGATCCAGTCTCCTTGCCAACCCTTCCACGCCACTCATCGTTAACATTACGAAAATCCTCGGGTCCGTACGGTTCCCACATCTCGCGGAAGCGGTTTGCCTTCCGATGATGCCCGAGCCCGAGATCCTGCTGCAGCATATCCAGGTAGGCGACGGCATCAAAGATGAAGGCGGGGGACTTGTTGCCCCAGTCGGCAGGATAACGCCAGCGGCCGAATCGATTGTGCAGCATCGTCTCGTAGCGCAGCTTCCGCATCGCCTCCGCATCGCCGATAGCCGAGGCAGGGTCCCTCGCCAGCAGGCCCGAGAAGTACGCGCTGACCCAGAGACCCTGGATGTGCGCCGTGATGGCGGTGCTGAAGTTGAAGAGCATCCCCGTGAAGGCGATGTCCCGGAAGCGTAGGAAGCGCTCGGAGGGCGGCACCATGAAGCGGTGGAGCATGTGGGACGTGAGACCCTTGTACGGTGTCAGGGCATCGTCTCCGCTGGCCACGACTCCGCGTTGGTCGGTGATGGATTCGTATATGCTCATGCGCCTAGGCTGGTCCCGCAATCGGGGGAAGCGACCCAAGATCTCGGCATCAGCCTTCTCGGCAAGGGCTGCCTGGTTGGCGACATCGGCCACGTCCTGGCTGTCCACGCTGTGGTGCGGGATCCCGAGCTCCTTCTCGATACCCTCGGGCAGGAATCTCAGCGGCGGAGCCGTCTTCCAGCCTGTGTGTGCCAGGAAAACATCGGACTCGAACGATGTGCCGTCGGTCAGCCACACCTGTCCTGAACTTAGGTGGTCGACCTCGCCGATGTGGACTCTGACCTTCCCGCTACGGACGTATTCGAAGAAGTCCGTGTCGTAGTTGAGGAGGCTGAATGAAGTCGACGTGTACATGACGTCCATCCACGGCTTCAGCTTGGCTGTTTCTGGATGTGAGTCCAAGTCACACAGGCTCTCGACATCAGAGCCCATGAGCTTCCAGAAAGCATCTACTATAAATCTTCCAATGGCCGTGCCGTGGAGGAATCTCCGAGGCCAAGAATAACCATCGCTCTCGCCCCAGACACAGGGGCTGAACCAGGTGAGAAGCCGGACATCTTGTTATACTGCTGGTAAGCCTTTTTACGGTCTCAGCAAGCGCAGGGGACCAAGGTCGAATGTTACGGGCAAGCTTCTCCATCCATATCTTGAACGGCGTTACGTGTGGCGGAGCCATCCAGCAAGGACCCTGTCCCGAAGCTGGTTGACGGGATATTAGTATGTTGACGGCATTATCCGTACCAGGGGGAAAACAAAGGACTGGAACAAAGCAGCACACAAACACGCCAAAAAGGGAAGACAGCAGCAAGCCGGCCGGCCAGCCAGCCCTGGCGACGTACCTCGAATGACCCAGTGGACATCCACGCCGGCTTTGGCATACGAATAGACTGCATCCCACGCAAACTTGCTGTTGCCAATGGTAGCAGCCTTTGCGGTCTTGAGCGTGTCGCTGTTCTGCGGCCAGTACTTGCCGTGGAATACTCTGCCTCCAAACTCATCCTGGCCTCTAAACCGCGGGGCGAACGGCTCCGACGTCAGCCCCGTGGCCATGATGAGGCGGCGGGCGAACACCACCTTGGACTTGGGTGAGTCTTCGCCTGAGCCGGCCTGTGGCTTGCTGACGGCCAGGGTCAACATCCAGCCACCGTCGGTAGTGTTCTCCTGGTGCTCTGCCACGGTTACCTTGGTATTCAGATGCACCAGCCTGTCGACTCCGAACCTCTGCGCGTACGCCCTGAGGTAGGCGTTGATGATGCGGCCGGGGACGTGCTGGCCGGGCTGGACGTTGGCGGCTTCGGCATCCATGGGGAAGTCTGGGAACTCAAAGGTGCCCACGAGGTTGTTGGTCTTTAGATCCGGGTACAGACGCTCTTCTGCCCATGTGCCGCCCAGCGACGACTGGGACTCGTAGATGGCCAGCGAGTCGCCCGGGTGGCTGAACAGGTACTGCTTCGCGGCGCCCAGGCCAAACCATCCTGTGACAATAACAAGTATGAGCACTTGGTGAACAAGCCGCAAAACTTGATGTTCGCACGCGACAGCCGGGGCAAAGGGGGCTTTTGGGGGCCGACACAACAACGTATCGCCGGTGAGGGTGTCGGTGTTGGTGCCACCATGGGACTCTCTCGGTCTACTTACCTGCGCCAACCACGACGCCATCAAACCGTTCCATAATGCCGGATGAAGAGAATTGAAGTGATAGTGGCGATCCTTTAATGATTGGGCGTCCAGCAGCCCTTGTCTCTGGAGATGAGACCGTGGTACGTCCGTAGTCTGGCTTCAAATGTCCAATGCAAAGAGCGCAAATGAGTCCAGTTTTGGGGAGGGCAGGACAAGCCACAATGCGATGGATCGGAGTGTAGGTCTGTATGTACTTACTAGCCCAGCATTGCGGTGGCATTTACCAGTAAGCTGGGGCCCAGCTAGTCGGGAGAGCTGAAACATGGGGGGGCAGCGTCCTTGTCGTTCCCTGACCTTGACGAGATGTCAACATGCTGAGGAGACATGTCAACCCTGGTTGAGCACACGCGCACCCGTCCGGGGGTTCGGGGTCTAGGGGAAGGGGAGACGAAAGTGTATCACATGTCCACACGCACGGAGTACAGTAGCCTGAGGTATGTACCTTATTTACCTACGAACGGATACTCGTATTGGACTACGGACTACCTGATATTACTACTACTTGATATTAGCACATGCAGGGCTACTGTACATGCGGCATGCCTAGTAGTACTGATCGAGGTGCATGTAGATCCCCCTAGTCGGCAGGCTAGCACGTTACCGACTTAGTGATGCAGCCAATGCACCACTCGCGCCAAAAGACGATCCCGGGGGGNGGGGGGGGGGGGGGGGTTCTGACCGTTGTGGAGATGATCTGCTAGACCGGCACACTATACCGACCGCTTCGCCCGGTCACCGTGCGCCACTTAATACCTTCGGCTTCCACATACGTATGTAGTGTACAGCTGAGTAGTACACAGCAGCCGCAGAGGGTCAGGACTCCGAGGCATTATTATCCGCAATACTACTCTGTACAGTACCTACATTTAGACGGCCCGCCACACCGGTAACGTCACGTCCCAACGTACTGGTGCTATGGAGAATCGCTCGGTCTGGCGAAGATCCTTCCTTGAATCTTCCACGAGATGAGGGCGTCGCGCAACATAGGGGAGGGGGGGTGTCGAGGGACTGGAGGGGTGCGGATGGCGGACGTCAAGTCCCGCTGACCTGGGTGGCATAACAAGGAACAGGAGGATCGCAGTCGTTAGTCCGTTGGACATGTTATCTACGGTACCGCCGAGACCCGATGGCGCCCGCCCTGAAGAAGGCGAGATCCCGCTGCTCTCCTGGCCCCAGCGGCCCAAATTGCGGCCTTGACTCGTGAAGGGGCGGGAGCCCCCTGTTTCCATCAGGGATTCGCCTCTGCCGTTGACTATGTACGTACAACGTCCATGGTCTAGTGCCAATGGGGGAAAAGCAGGTCACTTATTCACCAGTGTACGAGTATATTGCTACGAACTAGCGTCTCCCCATCCGTACATACATACGGGACCATCCCTCGCGCCCATCCAGAACTGTTGGCCAGACCTGGCCACCAATGCCATCCGGCCAGTCCCTCCGACCGTTGAGAAACCCACTGCGAAACTATCGAGAAATAACCCTCGTCGATGCCGACCAGCAGTGAACAGGCAGATGCTGCGGCCGCCGCGGCCGCTGCTGAGGCGGCGTTCCGCGAGTTCGCCATAGAGGCATGGACGCTCCTCGCCGTCGCCATACTCGTCACCGTTGTGAGGACTCTTGCCCGGGTCAGAGCAGTCGGCTGTGCGCAACTGCGACCGGATGACTATCTTGTGTGGGTTGGCGTGGTTCGTTTCCCCTTTCTTGGTTTATATGTTCCCACTTGCTCCGTGTCAACGCGAACCCGTCCCGTGTTTGTTGCTCACATGTTCCCCGATTCCAATCCTCCACAGATATTCTACTCGGCCGAGACCGCGCTTGCATACAGCGTCGGAGCTTCCGCTCGAGGACTTGCAAACAACAGCATGTCAGATCAAGCGCGAGCCGACCTGCGGACAGATGACCCGGAGTTTCAACTACGGTACACATATATTCAACCCAACCTCGCCCCCCGTACGGAGAAGCCGCGCCTCTGACCCAGTACTCTCTAGGGTGACCGGATCCAAGATACAGGTCGCTGGCTGGTCGACTTACTCGGTGCTGCTCTGGTCCTTCAAGGCATCCGTGTTAACCTTTTATATTCGACTGACGGTACGCGCAATCCAGACGCAGAAGCGTAATCGTCGTCCTACCATACATGGGCTGGAGCTGGTTCCAGGGGCTCGGTGGTCGACTAACACCTCCCTCGCAGGAAGGCTTGCACAAGGGCTACAAGCAACGCATCAATGCTGGGTTCGGGCTTCTTGCTGTCACCTGGGTCGGCGTTGTCCTGACGCTCGTCCTCTCGTGCCGGCCGATCCATAAGTATTGGCAGATCCATCCCGATCCAGGCAGTAAGTACAACTGTCCGTTTATACTGGACCCCTCCCCGCTACTAACGGCATTCTCCCAGATGCCTGTCAGCCCGCCGTGTCCAGCCCAGTCATCTGGACATTCTTCGCCATGAACGCGTCAACAGATTTATACCTAATGTCGATACCCATCCCGATGCTTTGGAAAGCCGGTATGAAGACTTCGAGAAAGGTGGTGCCGACGGTGGTGCTCGGCGCCGGCCTGCTCATTCTCGTCTGCGCTATGATGAGAAGTGTGCTTATACTGATTGTGAGTCGGGTTGCCCATATCCCTGTCCTCCCCTGATAGCATCACCGCGTCTGCTAACCATGGTATGCCTCTGTGGCCAGGACCCGGTCAACGGCCCTCAACTCGCCGGCGCATGGGGTGTCCGTGAATCCTTCGTCGCCACCATCACGACAAACCTCCCCATCATATTCCCGCTCTTGAAGCGTTCGCTCAAACCGCTGTTCAGCTCCATCCAGTCGCTCGGCTCGTCGAGGAAGCAAGGTAGTACCCGGACACGGCCAGGGTTCCAGACGATAGGGGGTGGCGACGGCAGCAGCGGCGGGGTCCGGTACCACAAACGTGGGCGGGTCCCGAGCGTGAATCACCTCCCGACAAAGAACGAGAGCGAGGAGCGTATTATTGGCAATGCGGTGGAGATGCAGAAGATGAGGGATACCGACAAGGAGGACGGGACGTGACGAGACAGCGTGGACAGACCAAGTAGGGGGGAGGACTGAGCTATCTACCGCTACGACACGCACAGGTTCAGAGAATAGGAATAAAAAGACAATGTGAACATTTTCTCGGCTAGGGGCGGGTTCTGAGCGCAGGTTAAAGTTCCCAAGATTTTTTGACTTACACCAGATGAGCGACAAATTCTGCCTACACTAACCGACCCTTTTACGCCGAACATTGGGGGGCACATTTTTGTCCCCATGGTATAAGTCGAAGTCGTCGCTGCCAGTCCGCCAACCCCACAATTACCATCATCGTTGAAACTAGTAATTAGTAACCAACCTAGTACGTACTTGTAGCACAGTACTGTACCCAGCCATCAGGAGATCCATATATTGCCATGATGAGCCAAGTTAGCATGACACCATCGGCAGTTCAAGTTGGGCCACTACGATGGGGACATTGGAAGTGGCGAGAAATGGAGACATGGCCAGATATCTGCTCTGGTGTCTGACTCGTCCCACTGTCAGGTCAATATAATCATCATCAGACCATGGTCATCTGCAGCGTCTTTAAAGTCCCAACTGTTCCAGAGATTTCTGACCGCGCCCGCGCCCTGAAACACTTCCTACGAATATTACATGTGGAGAGGTGATGCTCCTGCCTCATTTGACAATGCCAGTCGTCGCTATATGCCAGCGGGACAAGCGCGCTTAGCGCCGCTGGTAGGCCGCGCTTAATATCGACTGGGAACTCTTCGTTTAGGCGCGCATCTGTGCCGCCCTCGGACCACTGACACATGCGGCCCACTTCGTGCACACTGGTCCGGGCGGCCGAATTGAGCTATAAATTAGAAATGGCTCTGTCGCGAGCGAGCCCTCGTCCAAGTTGGACTGATCAAGTCACGCTACTGTAACGGGACCGGAATGGAGTGGTTTCGACTTTCGAGATAGTTTGCGCGTGTAATGCCGGACCATGATAACAGAAAATGAAACTTTAATATCTGGCCAACTCTAACCCCTAATCATCATTTTACTAAACCATATATGTATGCGTAGGTTCATTACACATACTTAATGGAGTGGCGGGACTGTCAAAAATAGTCATGCAAGAGTTCGATTCGGCAAGAGATCCTCGTACCGTCCAAAACAGGAGAGCCACAAGGCGGTCATGGGTATTATTTATCTATCAGTTTTTATATTTTAAGTATTACGAACAGGGCAGGTAGCTTCCATTGCCAACGCCTCACAGCAGCTGAGGTTGCCGCGGACGAAGAGATAAATTAAAAAGGACCACACAACCATACGCCATGTTCTATCTCGCATCAAGACAACCCAGGGTATCCGCCTACGCAAAGTTGGCGCAGAGGAGACACCCGCCATTGATCTCCGTGCCCTCAGGGACGAAAAACCTAGAGTGATCGATCGTGTCAGTACGCCATTCTGTAGCGGGAGATATATATATATATGGAAGTGTGACGACTTACTCTCGGTTATTCTGAACCCTCTCGACAAGGTTGAAGCACTGAGGCAGGGGGTCCTCGTCTACGAAGTCGGAGTAGACCTCGCAGTTGGCAATTCCTGCGGCCTCGCCATCAATGGCAACAGCGCTGAGCGTAGCGCCGTCGACGACGGGGATGGCAGTAGCGTCATCGAGGGCACCAAAGTTGAAGAGATCGCGCACCTCGCCGTTGCTGTAAGCGGCGAAACCGACCTTGGGCCGCTCGTTTTCGTCACCACCACCACCGTTGTCGCCGTCGCCGCCGTCGCCGCCGTCGTCACCGTCACCCTCGCCCGTGGCAAGGGCAAGGCACGTGTCGACAAGGGGCGTCTGTACGGAGAAGATCTCGATGGCATTCGGCTGCTCGCCCTTCTCGCCAAACCCGGCAAAGAAATTCATGCGAGCGCCGATGTCGAGGCCAAAGGACAGGCCGGCCAGCCCCTCAGGGTCGTTGCAGACGCCGCCGCCGGTATCCGCCTCAGCCTTGAGAGAAGCCTCGAGGAAGGGGGCCTCGAGGGCCACACCAACCGTGGCACCAATGCCGAACGCACGGGCGCTCATCTCGAGGGTGACTGTCGGGCTGATACTGGCGGTAAGCTCGAGGGATGCGCCGATGGTAGGCTCAAAGGCCTCAAACTCAGGATCGAGACTATCCGAGCCGCCAAAGAGACGGAGCGTACGGTCGTCAGGGACCCGGACGGCACCACCGAAAGTGGTGGTAAGCTCGGCGGTGAGGGAGCCGATCTCAGCCTGGCCGTTGACGGTGATGATGGGGGAGAACTCGGCGATACCTAGGATAGAGAATGGCGTGAGGGGAACGGAGAGGAAGTTAATAGGGCTAGGGCGGAAGGGTTCGACCAGCTCGCCCGAGATGGAGAGACCGAGGAGGATGCTAGCGCCGACACTATTCCTGGTGGTAACCTCGGCCGTCACCTCGAAGAATCCGACGCTGAGCTCGTAGTCGAGGGCACCTGTAGTTTTGCACTCCACACACTCGAGTCCGACCGAGACGCCGTTGAACTCAGCGTTGACGATGGGCTTGCTGAAGTCGTTCTCGAGGTTCAGCGTGCCCTCGGCGCGCTTCTCGAGGTTATTGTCCGTCTTGGCGCCCTGGCTGGAGAAGTGGACGTCGCCTGTCCTGACAAACTCCATCCACTTGTCCTTCCGACCCATCAATGTCGCCGTGAGCGTGGCCTCGTCGTACACGACGTGGGTGACGGCGTACGGCTGGCGTCCGTCCTCGCCGCAGTTTGCGCCGTCAACGACCACGTAGACGGTATTCCCCTCCGTGCTGTCTACCCATGCCCAAGCCTCCTTGGCCGAGTTGTACGACTCTTGCGTCTTGAACTTGACCTTGACCCACTCGTCGGACGAGCAGTCTGAGGGTTCCACCCAGTCACCAAGGCGGGCGAGGTTGAGCATCTTGTTGTCACCCTTGTCGACCCTGGGCCCGCAAGTCACGGTAGCGAGAGCTTCTAAAAACGAGGAGATGAGTATGTATTCAGTGTGCAAGCCGTGACTTGTCTCGCAAAGGAAAAAAAAGAAGAAGAAGAAAACAAAGCGAAGAAAAGCAGGGCAGGACTCACTGTTGTCTCCCCAGTACATGACCTCCTGGTCATACAGCCCGACGTCTTGTTTGTCGCCCTTCCCAATGCCGTTGTACCAGGTCAAGGGAGGGAGGACGTCCGGGTCTTCGCAGCGAGGAACCAGGTCCATAGGGGCCGAGGGAGCCGACGCGGCGAACGGCATAGCGAGGCCGGAGCCCACCAAGCCGCCAGCGACGACGGCCATCGAAAGCGTGGAGAACATGACGGCTCGTTATCCTCCGGTCCTGTACTAGAGATTCGTTAGGGGGATTGGCGAAGGGGTGGAGGAGGAGAGATAGAGAAACGGGAGGCTGGGCGCGAAAATAGAGGCGCCGTCACAGCAACTTATATACACACATAGATGTTTGCATAGAGGAATCGATTCAAGCGCGCTGCGCTTATGTTTGGTTGGTAATTCATGGCTTCGAAAATAGACCTATACAAGGTCCCCATATGTTTCGGGGCCGAGACTGTCTCGACGATGCTCCGGATGCTCGGTAACATGAAGGTACAGGGAGGGATGCATAGGACAGCCATACACTAGTACTATGTCGCTGTCAGCTTACATTGTGGATGCCAAGATGCTTTAGGCGAGGTCTTGGCCTGCAGAGACGCGCCTGGGATACTAATACGGCAATGCTCAGGTGGCCGCCCAGAACAGTCCTTCTTGGTCGTATGGGGGTCGTTGAGAGCGTTTTGAACGTACGGCATGGATAAGGCAAGGACCAGCGGCGTAGTCTCATGCCATGCCATGCCATGTCCTCGACTGTCGTGCAAAACGCATCGCAGGCGGCAAATGTCATCGTCTGCGGATTTGCCAAGACGGCGTCATGGCAACAGAATGGGCGGCGAAGGACGTATCGGAGATCAGAATCCACAGGGCCATAGAGGCTTGCAGTAAGCACTGAGGCTTGACTATCCACAGATTGCTGGCCAGGGGTATCGTAAGGTTGATCCGAATCCAACCAACCAGACGGCCGGCGCAGGTCCTATTTCAATCAGACTACTATCATTAGGTTATGACTACCAGATTACGGGGCACTCACCCACATGTTTAGCAATAGTCTGCATCAGCAGTCTCGTTTCAACTTACCGTGACTCCTGTACCTAGGGTCGCGTATCCTAGCAATTAACGATCGAAGACGACCCTCCACCCAATAGCTGTCAAAAGTACATGTACGAAAGGAGCCATTTGAAGGGAGTCGGCCTTGCCGGGTGCCGTTGGACTCGAATCTCCGAGCCTGCAAGGACGATACGTAGTACACAATAAATGATCCGCCGGAATCAAAACTGCTCGAGGAGTTCCAGGTACCGGCGCCGACGGTGGGTCCGATCCCGTTGATCGAAGCGCCGCCGCAGAGTGGCGGGTCTGAGGGCCGCCGCCAAACGGTCATACCGACCGGCGGTAGTGGCAGGCAGGATCTGTTCTAGGCGGTGGAGGGAGCGGGAGAGTTAAGGATGGAGCGAGCGATGGACCGGCTCTGTGTAGGGAGCATGGTGTTGGTGCTCATCACAGTCATCAGCTGCCTGTCGCGTGTGTCGAGCTGCGGCCTGATGGTGCCGGGAATAAGACCTAACCACGGGGAGACGAAACCCCTGTCCTGTGCGTCCGTACATGTAGCCCGTAATAACGCAGGCCTTAATTAATCGTCAGCCAGCTCGTGTTTGCGAGAGGCGAAACACGCAGACAGAATCGAAAGACGCAAAAGACAACCAGTCCATATTCGGTATGAGTATCCACCCACCCACATTTACTACGCCGATTTCTTCCTAGCCATCCACCCGTTACTTCGAGAGGCTTCAGTCACAAATGTACAAAGACACTAAAATAAAGCCATCACGAGGCGGTTTGGTTACTATTAGAGGTTAGGGTTAGAAGGTTAGGATTAAAAGGTTAGGATTAGAAGGCTAGGATTAGAAGGTTAGGACTCGGGATAGGACTTCACGCTTAGTCTGTATATATTTTACTATTTACTATCACTAGCGGTAAGGTTAGTTACGATACTCATATTACGACGCGTACCTGAAGTGTGGAAAGTAAGTCTATCGAAGTAACGGGAATCTAAGCGGCGGGTAAGTGGGTCCTCGTCCGGATAGGGTCGGGCTGTCTGTACGTGTTTGGTCCTTGTCTGTGCGTGTTTGCGCGCTCCGTCTTTGCAGCATTTCTCCATTAGGCGCGGCTATTAGGGGTGGTCACTGGTCAGGGACCAGGGCATACGAATATCTGGGTCGACCAGGGAAAACGCGCGAAAACCTGTTCGGTGGCCGAATGTAGCGTGGCATTCTGGACTTGGCCCTGGACTTCTGACGACAATCGGCAATTGCCGCGCGATGTTGGCGTGCGGCGTAGCACGATATCGCGCCCTTGCCGACCGGACGGCACCCCTAGCTTTTAACGTGTAAGTATCGCGTAATACTATTACTACTAGTAGTAGGTACGAGTAGCAGTGTCTTGACTCCTGCAGCTTCGGAGTAGTAATTGCATGTAGCTCGGTCTCGCCAAATTGTGCGAAGGAAGGTGACGACTGAATAAACATGCATAAATAGCCGCCAAAAGGGGGCAAGAGCAATGGGACTGCAGACGACCTGGTCGGCAAGAACGACCGCCATTGGCGACGTCGGCTGGCGTTCCCCCTCTTCACCCCTTGCTGGGCGCTTAACTTGTCAGCTCGTGGCCAACCACAGCCGCGACGGACCCTCCACGCCCTCATCCTCTCTCACCAAAACCATTGTCAGGCAACCGCACCTGCGACCTTCTCCGCGCGTTGTGACGACAGCTGCATAGGTAGTGTCGTCGCCATGGCGTTTAGCGTGCGCCTGGAAGTGGCTCACGTAGGCAAACCCATCCCCACCGCCGACCAACGTGATCGACAGCCTTAAATATGCTCATAGCCGCCGGGCAGCTGTCGAGACCTGTTGGTCGTGATGTTTCCTCTCTCTCTCTCTCTCTCTCTCTCTCTCTTTCTCTACCGCGTCTCCTCTTGCCCTAGTCACTAATCTTTCCGTGGTTGCTCACCCCTCGTGGTGCCCTGGTGGTACACCAATTCCCGGGGAGAGCTACGCAGCCGCCGACCAACAAACACACTCGTCTTAGTTGTCCGTCGACCACCGACAGCAGTTGGACGAGAGAGACTCTCATCCTTCCTGAGGTTAGCATCCTCTTCTTGGTCTTGCAAGCTATCTCGAGGGGCTTGCTCAACACGTGCAAAGCGGTTACCATGGCGTCCCAGCAGACTCCTCCCAAAAAGCCGCGGCTGTCTCTACAGATCAAGACATCCTGCGGACCGCCAACCAGGGCACCGAGGACACATAACGTTGACCCCAATGACCCTACTGCCTTCAACACCCTCTCCAACGCCTATGTCACTGCCGTCGAAAGGTCGACGCCCTTGACAGCCATCAACACGCTGCAGGCGTTCAGTCTCGCCACCCCGGTAGACTACCAGGACTCCAAGCATCGGATCACCACCCCCTATGTCGCCAACTACCCAGAATCGCCTCTTTCGGCTCATCCATCATCCCCGAGGCCGATGGACGTCGTCTACCCGAGCACGATGACCGCGACGCCTCCGCTTTCGGGGACCAGGGACCCTGCCGAGTCCAAGGTTTTCACATTTGCCCCCGCGCATGGGAGGGGTCAGAACGAACCGGCGAGTTCTCCCGAGTCTAGAAAGGCCAATCTGCGAGTGGCTACCTACCGGGCCACCAGTGCCTCGCTCCAACTCCCCTACACGCAACCGCAAGTCCTCCACAGCATCCTCCGCAACTCTCCCTTACCACCCAGGACGGCCATCCCCCCACCATCGCCACGGAGGCAATCCAAGCGCTTGCAGGAGAAGGCCGTTCGGCGAGTAGGCTACGACAGCCCTCTGGAGCAGGAGATTGTGACCAACAAATACACCAAGTCCCACATTGATCTGCTCACCGAGGAGGCTTCGCCCAACTCAGCTTCTCCCACGCCCACCACCTCGGAAGATGCCCTGGAGCTGGCACTAGCATTCACCCCCAACGAACTTCGAGATGGCGGCCAGACGCCCGGGCCATTCGAGGAGACCAGACGGAGGGTGGCGGGTGCTGGACCGGG
This sequence comes from Hapsidospora chrysogenum ATCC 11550, assembly GCA_000769265.1. Taxonomy (NCBI): domain Eukaryota; kingdom Fungi; phylum Ascomycota; class Sordariomycetes; order Hypocreales; family Bionectriaceae; genus Hapsidospora; species Hapsidospora chrysogena. The sequence goes on from JPKY01000002.1 coordinate 521,862, forward strand.
GTCGCCCTCATCGCCCGCGGGTGTCCGCAAGAGGAAGAGGAGAGAGAAGAAGCGCCGGTGGGTATGGACAATCGGACAGGACGCCGAGGACGACGGCGAGGAGGTCGGCGGCGCTGTGGCTGCCCTTCGAGCCGAGGCTGCGCGGGCCAAGCAGGCCGGGGAGGGCAAGCTCGCAGAACCCACCTCTTCGAACCCCCATAACTCGTACACGGAGCTCCCCACGCCCAGCATCGAGAGCTCGGACTCGGCGTGGAGCGAGCCGCAGGATGTGGAGATGACAGACTGCAGCAGCGTCGTCTCCGAGGACCGGCTAAGTCTGGCGCCCAGCGAACCGGAGCTCGACCTCAAGACCCCAACAGCGCCGAGGGGCCAGCAGCAGGCGCCGCCTCAAACGAGGGATACGCCCATACCGGAGTTATCATCAGATAGCAGGAGGGATACCCCTGTTCTACCGGATCAAATGGCACAACGGCGGGACACGCCGGCCCTGTCTGAATACCAATAAAAGTGTGGGAAAGGTCCCACATGGGCAGTACCATCTTGTTGAGAAAGTTGGCGGAGGTAGAGTTCGATGTTGTTGTTTTTTTTTCGGTCACCGGTTTCTGCGCGACTTGAAAAGCGGTGGCGGGTGGTCACTTGGCGACGAGTGAGAAGGGAGATCCCGCCCTTGGCTGCGTCGTCACTGTATATTCTTTCTCTTCCATCATGACGACGACGTCGACGGAGTTCTCAAGCAATCTTTTTGACGAGTGACGACATAGGAAAATTATCTGGGCGTCGGGACATCTGGGTTTACTTAGCTGGGGGGGGGGGGNGGGGGGGGGGGGGGCATGCATTTTAGGAGGAGAGCATCATCTAGCGTCTTGCAAATACAACAAAACATCACTTAATGTCGGGCAACCTTGCACGCATTTGATAACGTGAAGGAGCATCCACACGCTATGATTCTTGCCCGATCATAGAGACATGCCCCCTTCTTCTTCTTTTTCCGCTTTATATTGACTCGCTAGCCGCTGCCTGCTGCTGAGCTTGGTAGTGCAGCTGCTCTGCCGATGTGATGCAGTGCATATTGGCACCGAGCTTGTTGATCGTCTCCATCCACTCCTCGTACTCGTCCGAGTCGAAGACGATGCCGCCGCCTGTTCACGCGTGATTTTTTAGTTCTAGTGTTCATCCTTGTGGGCCTTCCTCGGAGAAGGAGGAAAAGCGTGAAATGCAGAGTTGTAACTCACCGGCTTGTAGATATGCGACACCGTCCTTGACCAGCATCGTCCGCAGCGCGATACAGGTGTCCATAGCACCCTCAACCGCCCTGCCCTCATCGTCGACGCCACCGTACCCAAAGTACCCCACGGCACCGGCGTACACTCCCCGTCGCTCGCCCTCGAGCTCGGCGATGAGCTCCATAGCCTTGACCTTGGGGGCACCCGACACGGTACCGGCGGGGAAGATGGAGCGGAAGGCGTCGAAGCGGGTCTGGCCCGGCCGCAGTACACCAGAAACTTGCGAGACGAGGTGCTGCACATGGCTGAACTTCTCGACGACCATAAGGCGGTCGACGCGCACGGTGAGGGGGTCAGCCACGCGGTTGACGTCGTTGCGCGCCAGGTCCACGAGCATGACGTGCTCGGCGCGGTCCTTGAGCGAGCTGCGCAGCTCGTCGGCGAGGCGCTCGTCGTCCTCGGGGTCTTTTCCGCGGCGGACGGTGCCGGCGATGGGGTGCGTGATGATGCGGCCTTCCTCGCTCTTGACGAGCAGCTCGGGTGAGGCGCCGACAATCTGGAAGTCCTGGCAGTCGACGTAGAAGAGATAAGGGGAAGGGTTGACGGTGCGGAGGTGGCGGTAAATGTTGAAGGGGTGCAGGCTCGTTGGGCGGGCGAAGCGCTGGGAAGGCACGGCCTGGATGATATCGCCTTTCACGATGTGCTCCTTGAGGCGGGTGACGTGGGCCTCATACCCGTCACGGCCAATGTTGGATGTGTACTCTTTTCCAAGCTCGATGGGTCCCTGCTCCGGAAGGGGCACGTCGGGGGACTCGAGAATGTCGACGAGCTCGTTGATGGTGGCATTGGCCTTGGCGTACGCAGCGTCGAGGCCGGCCGGGTCCCGGGGAACCTCGACGTACGATATGACCTTGATCACGCCGTAGAAGCGGTCGAAGGCGACAATGGTGTCGTACAGCATGAAGAGCGACTCGGGCACCTTGATATGGTCCTTGAGCGGCCGCGCCGTCTTGGGTTCAAAGTACCGCACGCAATCGTAGCCTACGTATCCGATGGCACCTCCCGTCAAGGGCGGCAACCTCAGCCCGGGCACATGAGCGACCACATGCTGCGCCAGCTCCTCCTCCAAGGCACCCAGAGGGTCTATCTCAGGGCCGTAGCCTGGCCCAGTGGTGAGGACCTTGCGGGGTCCCGCGCCCACGAAACTGTACCGTCCGAGCTGCTCGGTGGCCGCGGATTCGAAGAGGAACGAGTAGCGGCTGTGGCTGGACGAGGACGCCGCCCGCTTCGAGACCTTGAGGTATGCGGCGGACGGGGTGATGAGGTCGGACGAGATCTGGCGGTAGACGGGGACGAGGGTAGGCTGCCTCTCGGCTCTACTGCTTTGGGCCTTGTCGAGGATCTGCTTGACCGTGTCCAGCAACGGGATGATGTCTCGCTGTAGTTTGAGCAGGTTCGAGTCAGCGGATTATGGGTAGTGGGGGGGATCTTGATGGGAATTTATTATGTTGGTTACCTACGCTGGAGGCCATGGCTGTGGGCTTTTGCGTCTTTGCGCCCCTCGTTCCGCGACTCACAGTAGCCAGCTGAGGCTTCAAGTTCGTCAATGGTCGCGAGTGAAGAGAGGAGCGGAGTGAGCAACTCCGAAGTTGGTGGACAAAAGTCCAATATGGGCGCCCGAAACCGCCGTCGATGCCCCGCCGTTATCGGCCCACCAGGGGTCTTTCTTATCAGTCAGTAATGGATGACAGTGGTGGCCCCAGCGCCCTTACGGTCCAGGTAATATTACCTAGTCATTTCACATGCATGACCCCAAGTTCCAGCAGACGAATCGATTCTCGATTGATACTTCGGAAAATCAAGTTGACTTCCAAAATGGCTCCGAACCACAGGCTGGACGATCATACCGGAGCACGAGCAGGATGGTACACAGAGCTATGCTGAGCAGATGATTTGGACGGACGTGGTGATCGCCCCCAGCAATTAATGGTGTTACATTTAGAGGAGACTATTGCGGACATGAGCGCTCTTCAACATGCTCTCCTCCCACCTGAGGGTCAAGAAAAGGCCGCTGTTGTACATCACCACGTCAAGTCAACCCGTGATGAACCGTCACCACTGCCCATCGCAACAATAGCACAGCCTCGCCCCGCATCCTCTGGTTCCTACCCCTAGCTTTCCACAGCCAAAGCCTTGGCTCCCACAATTTGCCCATCCGCTCTCGTGATCAGCCAGTATTCCACCCTCGTCCGGTCCCACGTAACCCGGTAAACCCTCACGTCGTTGCCCTGGCTCGCCTGTCTCACAGCCTCGAGTAGCTTGTTGTACTGCCCTTTCCTGTCCCAGTCCGTGGGATCCATGATCTCGACCTCGGCGTTGCTCGGTTGCGGATGATTGATGAGTTTGGCAAATTCCACTATATGCAGCGTACCGACGTTAGCCAAGCTATCGCCAAAAAATGCCAAATGGCGTAGGAGGAGTATAAAAGAATCGACGTACCTTCGTCTGGCAGCCCGTCCTCCCCGTTCCAACGTAGCGAGACGCCCTCGAACTGCTCGTCCGTGTCGCTGACGTAGAAAGCGTCCCTGCACACCTCCCGGATCTCCTTCGGGACCTCAGCGCCCGAGTCCACTGCCTTGGACTGCACTTTGCTCGATTGCGCCGCCGCCTGTCCGCTACCTCCGGACACGTCCTCATTGGCCTTGTTCAGGAAAGCCATGTAGTCCTCGTCACTCGCCATTATGAGGTATCGGGAGCCGTGCAGGCCGCGTCGCGGACGGAGTGTGCTGGTGAGGTGGAATGGTGACAGGTCGGCCGGTCGAGCGGTTCTGATGGCTGGGACTGTCGGGTTGCGTCGAAGTCGGAACTTGTTCGGGATCGAGCCGTTCTTTACGAAGGTTCCGCTGCACAGATTGGGTCTTTGGGCGTTTCGAAACACGCGAGAGAGTTGTGGCATGGCACGTTGAAGAAGATGAGTTTGTTGGGCTTGGAGCTCTCTGATGGTCTTGACCTACCGCAGCCAATGAGGGGTGACGTCAAACCTCCAACCTGTTTTGGCTCACTTTTATCTGGTAGGTACTCGCACCTAGTACCTCTGATAGTACCTAAGGTACTCGTACCTAGTACCTACCTACCTAAGGTACTCTCCGGGAACCAAGATGCGGAACATCCTCACGCATGACACACGGCCGTGGGTCCTAGTACGTACTGGCAATATAGCCTGCTGTTGCTGCAACTAAAGTTTCATGTCATTGTATTTTCGCATTCATCACAGATATCTAGCTTTCCACACCTTGCTGCCATGGCCGGGATGCATCGATCGGGTGGGAATTTCGTTTTGAGATTCATAAGTCTCGTGGATCTAGCCGGAGTTTTTCATTTTTCATTCCAAATTATGGAAACCCAACCCAGCCCCAACACTAAAATGCAATCCCTCGACACCGATGCAATCAAGCAGAACACACAAAGGAACGAGAGACACCGTTTTACGCGGTGGCCAGGTCCTTCTTGAGCGTACCCTGGTACTGCTTCTTCTCCGCCACGGTCTGGAAAGCACCATGTCCAAACTCGGACGAAGTGTCGATCCACTTGAGGTTGATCTTCTCCAGAGCCCTCCGCGAGGTGTGGGTGAACATGGACTTGCGCAGAGTCATGACACGCTTCTTGACACCTGGGACAGAGCCCTTGAGCATGACGAAGTCGTTGTTGATCTCGCCATAGCGGACGAAGCCACCAAGACTATTGCAAGTTAGAAAGGGGGACAGAGATATCAAAGAGTGCGTGAAACATACGGAGTGATGGTCTTCTTGGTAATGTCGATGTCTGTCGAGGCGTTGTCCTCAGCGTCACCCTTGCCAATCCTGTAGACCTTGTGGTTGACAGAGGTACGGTGATGGTAACCCATCTGACCAGCACGGGCCACAGTCCACTGGACGTGGGAAGGATGCCAGGCACCGATACAGGCCACCTTGCGGAGACCCTTGTGCGTCTTGCGCGGCAGCTTCTTGGTGCCCCAACGGGCTGTGACACCGTTGAAGCCGTGGCCCTTGGTGACGGCAATGACATCGATCATCTCGTCCTGCTCAAAGACGGAGCCGATGTCGACGGGCTTCTCGAAGAGCTCGCGGCCGAAGTCGACCTTGTCGGCGACGCTGCCACCGTTGATCTGGATCTCCATGAGGTGGGCCTTCTTCTGCTTGAGGGGAGTCTTGCGGATCTGGGTGTGGGCGAGGACGCGGACGACGGTGCAGTACTTCTTGATGCGCTCGAGCTCGCGGCTGATGGCAGCACCGTTGTTCTCGGAGTGCTTCTTGGCGTACTTGGTGAAGGCCTTCTTCTTGCTCTTGTACCAGTTCTTGTAGAAGCGGCGCTTGACCTCGTCGCTCAGGTGCTCAGCCCAGACGGTGCTCAGCGAGCGCAGACCACGAGGAGTCTCGATGTAGCCCACAAGACCAACAACGATCATCTAAAAGATGTTAGCCATAGGCACAAAGCCAAGCGGGCTGCATTGTTCGTACTGGTGGGGTATCGACGATCGTCACGGCCTCGACAACCTCCTTCTTGTTCGACTTCGCACCGGGTCGGTCCATGTCACGGACGATCGTGGTCATACCGGCCTTGTAGCCCATGGCGGCCGTCAGGTGGACGGGCTTCTTGGGGTCATCCTTGGGGAAGCTGCAAAGAGGCACTCTCGGTCAGTCTCTGGCCCAGTACTGCGCATGGAGGAAAGAATCTTCGCTTCTCGAGTTCACTTACGACTTGACCTTTCCGCGATGGCGGGCGGCACGCTTCCGGGGCAGGAAGGCCAGCGAGCCATGGCGGGGAGCCTCAAACTTGCGGTGCTACTCAATGTTAGCTTCTTCGAAGGGCTCAATTGGATTTGCCGATGTCGACTCACACTCATCTTGGGCGGCCTGTATGGTGGTGAGGGTTAGTATGAAGTGGGATGGTCAAAGGCTGCGCGGAGTGGGAAAAAGGCGAGAGAGGGTTTGAAATTTTGTGGGTGAAATTAGGTGACCACCGCCAAAATTCGTGGTTGGTCCGTGCACCCTGGCTGTGGCACACCCACTTGGGCCAATTCCTGGCTGCAACTACTGCCCTTCCCACCAATTCAGGGCTTCCCGGTCACGTGCTCTTCAAACAGTAGGTACCGTAGGTACTGGTAAAACACAATCCTGCGGTAAAAGGTACCTTTGTACGAGTACTGAGATATGCTAAATTCATCATTTTGACCTACAACTACCTAGGTGCGGATACTACTGAGACACAAGAAACAAGCCGATATATACTCCACGGCTTCCAGTATTGCCGATGACGACGCGTGTCGCCTCGTGCTACCCAAAGTGAAAACCCCCAGTCTTCTCCCGCATCATGAATCAATCATTCATCCCACCGCATAGTAAGGAAGAGCTAGTTATCCGTATGGTATACAGCGTACTCAAGGGGAATGCCACGAACGGCAAAGAAACAGCATCGTTATAGGCAAAGGCTGGATCTATTCAGCCTTTGTTGTAGCGGTGGCGCTACCGTTTGCGCCGGTGCCAGTCGGCGAGGTCTTCGTGTCCCCGGGCCCTGACTCCGGAGCAGATCCGTTAGCGAGCACCGCCTTCTTTTCATCCTCCCCACTGTCGTCATAGTCTTCGTCAACTTCCATTTTTCGTGCAGCTCTCTCCGGCTCCGTGGGCGGAGCGGGTTGCCGGGACGCAGCCGGTGGTTCAGCCGCAACAGCTCGTTCCTGCTTAGGAGTAACCGAAGCATGGGGCTTCTCATGGGGAGTGCCTGCTGCCGACCCAAATGCTGAAGGTGGATGATTTTGTGGACCGGCCGCGTGATTTTGCTGGTGATGAGCTGCCTCTGAAGGGTGATAACTGTCGCTAGCACTTCGTGGCTCATCCGGTCTCCTCGGGTCCTCCGCGCGTCGGTGGTCATCGGCTCGCCTAGCCTCAGACGAGTGGCGGCGGTACCGATCACGAGGGGGCGTCGACGGGCGTCGATGGCGTACATCGTCCAGGCGGGCTCGGTTCTCTTCGTTTGCCTGCTTCTTCGCGGCGCTCTCTTCCTCCCACTCACGCATGCGCTTCGGGGCAGTGGAGTCAGGTCGCTCGTCGGCTCGTGGCCCCGGGCCCTCAGGAACTGCAGGTGGCGGGGGTGCTCCGTGCTCAGGTGCTCCATGTGGAGGCATCTCAGGGTGGTGAGAGTACACGGGCTGGTGTTGGGGGTAGGCTGACTTAGGAGAAGGCATCCGGTTGTCATGCGGCGGTCGTCCGTCAGGGCGAGGGCTGTGGTTTGCTCGGAACGGAGTGACGCCGTTACCAAGCCCAACGCCATTGGTGTGATTAGCGGGGGGTGCAGCCGCGGAAGGAGTCGCGCCTCCCCAATTGGGATTAACGACCCTCCCCTCAGGGGCCGGTGCATGGGCGGGAGGAACCTGAGACGGCGGAGGCGGCGGGTGCTGGCTGTATTGGTGACCGCCCGGTGCTGGAGATTGTCCGCGGCGGGGAGGAGCACCTCGAGCGGGCTCTGGATAACCTTGTCGCATCTGCTGATCCTGTTGGGGCGTTGGTTGGCGCTGGGGACCTGGGCCAGCTTGACCACGGTACGACTCGCCACCGCGTTCATTAAAGGGGTTGGGAGGCTGCGGTGGTGGATTGACGTTGGACAACCTTCCGGCCCAGTTCTCGCCGGCGGACCCACCTTGCGGCGCGTGCTGAGGACCATTAGGACCGTTGGCCGGCGCCTGCTGAGCCGAGCCACCCCAGCCAGACGGCCCAACGGGCCCTGCGGCCTGGTACGCCTGCGGATGAACATCGGCGGGCTGAGGGGCGGTTGGTGGCGGCCCACCATTGCTGGCACCAGAGCGCAGAAGTTGAAGGCGAGCCTTGATGTGCGGGTTGCCGGGATCAAGTTCCGCGGCTCGCTGGTAGGCGTCCAATGCATCCGAGATCTGGTTGTTACACGATTCATACTGAGACGAGGTTAGAAAGTGAAATCAAACCAGGGCACGAAGGAACTTACCAGAGTGCCGAGGTCGTACCAAACCTCAGAAATGTACGGGTTCAGGCGAATAGCGCGGGAGTATGCGTCCAGAGCATCCCGATACTGGTTAATCTGGTAGTAGAGCACTCCAATGGAGCACCAGAAAGTCGGGTTCCTCCCGTCACGATACACGGCCTGTTGGTACGCCTCGTACGCCTTGGGGTACTTCTGCTGGGACATGTAGCAACGACCCAAGAGATACCAACTCTGAGCGTCCTGCTGGTCTGCACAAGTCGAGTATAAGCTTCCATACTGACATTTGGGGTGTTTCAATATCACCATACCTGCTCCAACGGACTTCTCCAGGTACTGGATAGCACGCTCCTGCACATCGTAGGCATTACTCTGCTGATGGTGGAGCCAACCCAGCTGCTGCAAGACTTTGGCGTGGTTTGGGGTGTTCTCCAAGACGCGGTTGTACGCGTTCTTAGCAGCGTCAAACTACTCACGAGTTAGAACTTGTAGGGAAGGATTTGTAGTATTCAAGACTTGCCTCTTTCTGCTGCTCGTGAACATGGCCAATTTGAAACCAGATATCGTCTTGCGACAGGGGAGCAGGTGGTGAGTTGACAATATACTTGAAGCACTATACCAGAAGTCAGCATCAGCGTCCTACCTGGAGAAGGACCCGGGTATGCTCACCTCGAGGCTGTTGGCAAATTTGGACTGTTGTTTGTATATTATGCCAAGGCGGAAGTAAATCTCATTGGCCTTGTCGAAGTCGGGCTGAATCTGCATGACCTGGGAGAAGGCCTCCTCGGCATAGTCGTAACTGCCGTAACGATCGTACAGGATGCCAATGCCGTACCAGAGCATGGGATCCTGCAGCTTGTTAGCATCGTGACCCAGTTTGGGGAGTTTGAGCGGCGTACCTTTGCGTCTCTCAGGTTCACCAACGCTTGCTGGTACGCATCGTAGGCCTTTTGGAGGTTTTCCGACATGAGATAGCAGTGTCCTACAGAAAGGGTTAGTTTCGCACGTGGCATAGAAAACAAAAAGAAAACAAAACAAGGCAGCACTTCGTACCCAGATTGCCCCAAGCCTCGCCATTTCCTGGCTCAACCTGCACAATAGCGCGGAAGAACTCCAATGCCTTGTCGTACGCCTCGCGACCTTTAAGAAGCATGCCAATAGCATTCATGGCAGCAGTGGAGTTGGGATTCGCTTGCAAGGCGCGCTCGTAGGCGTGCATCGCCTCGTCCGGTACGCGCAAGAGCTCCGAGAAGCTTCCTGCGGCGGTGTCAGAAAGGCGGAAGAAAAACAAGCGATTGACAGGTATTTAACTTACCGATTTGAAGCCATACGGCCTCATTGACCTGGGCGATCGGATGGTGGGCGTAGTGGGCGGCTTGCTGATGGGCCGGCGCTCCAGGCGGCGGAGGCGCCTGCTGGGGATGCTGCATCCCCTGTTGCATCATGGGAGACGGATGGTGGTTGGAGGCCATCTTGGCCAAGGTCGAAAAGCTCCCTTGAAGCGGCGCAATCGTCGGTGGGAGGCACGCGGCGTGCGGTGGAAGCGCAAAGGTGGTGCCTTTTTTTCCGCAGCTCGTTGGGCGGGCGAGATGGGAACGTGCTCCGCGGAAAGTGCCGAGTGCGAAGTCAAATGCGCTGAAGAATCCTGCCTACCAGGAGGGGATGAGCCTAAAAGAAGAAAGTGAAGAATGGAGAACCAAGAAGTATGCAGACCACGGGGCCGCGAACGGGGGCGCGCAGTCCAGGGCGACACGGATAATTGACGCCGTCCCGAATGATGTGTGAGGTGAGGAGATCGAGAGTTCCAAGATTGGGGGAAGGGGCGACAGAAAGGAAGGGCCCGTGGCAGATGCCTCCGTCTTCTAAACTCCCCTAACCCACGAGTTCGGTACGAGGAGGTACGTACCTCTGAAGAGGCTGTCGGGGCACTCTCGCACGGCCCCACTTGTCCCCACACCCACCCCAGCCCCGGTTCCGCCGCCAAGCCAAGTAGTGCATGCGAGTTACATAGCTGCAGAGGCTGGCAGGCGGCTGACTTTGATGACTCCCACGCCTGGAGGCTGATTGTTTGGCTGCCCCGACGCCAACAGGGCAAGCCCATGGGCCAGGGCGTGAACAGGGGTGGGTGCCGGCACCAAGCCACATCAAAGAATAATACATACGCCTAGTCCTGTAGGACGAACTTCTGCGAGGGTCTTGTGCGTGCGTTGGAGCACCTACTGTACACGTATTAATTAAAGTACTCGCAGTGCTCGGCACGAGTGGGCTAGGTACTGTAACTACTAGTACAATACGGACTACTAGTAGGTACTCCGTACTAGGATAGTAATTAGCTCCGTAGCCTTGCCGTGTGTTACGGGTATGCACTCATGGCTAAATCCTTCCAGGGCAATGGCCAGCCACACAGCCACCGACCACCAGTACTCCGCAAGCACAAAGTTAAAAAGACGACTCCTCCCGTCCGTCCGTGCTGCCCGCTGTGCGGTTTCCGTTGCGGCCTGGGCGGGCCTGAAGGACGTGTCTGCTCATCACCACCGCCTCCAACAGATGTCTCATTAATGTCACTGCTCCCATATTGTTTTCCACAGACCATCGTCGTCCAAGTTGTTACAACCATACCGGAGGGGGGCCGCCGCCACATTGTGCCAATTAATTCACCACTCGACATCCGCCACTCCACTCTCAAGTACTTCTTCTTTACAGCTAGGTAAGAAAACCACCACCCCCCCTTCCCCCGGGAAGAAATTGAGGAAGAAATAGTCGTGGTGGCCATGTGTCGCGGGACGCCATGAAAGTACTTTCCGTGTGGACAGTGAGACTCTCTGCTCCTTTTAATTTGTAGTCCAGAAGCTGGGCAGCTACTTAAACCGTACGGGCAATTAGAATACTCCTGCAGGTCATGCGCAGAAATGACGAGGCACGTGTACGGATACGTTGGCACCATAATTACCTAGTGAGAGCAAACAGAACAGACAAACACGGAGGCACCACTCTGAAACGGAGGAGTCTCCCCAACACAGCCATGGATGAAATATCCTGTGGCGGCACGTTGTGGCGTCGGTCCCGCAGGCTGCAGGGATGGCTACAGTACTGTCTCCGTTTGGATGCACAGTAACTAGCGTAAGCCGTGAATTAGGTGTGCGTACGAGTGGTATGCACAGTGCTATGTTTGGACAATGTCGTCAGCAGTGTAGCACAACAAGGCGGGTGGAAGCCGAGCTAACTGCACGGAAAAGAGTAAGGACTCGGAGGAATGGGTGGTGGCACGGGCCTTGCTAGGGCCACTTGGAAGTTGGGGGTGCTCATCCTCCGAGCCTCCGACCGAGGGCATCCCGTCCAGACTGTCCAGTTGGCGGGTGACGCCAGTGTGGGCGACTGGGCGTATGAGTCTCCACAGCGGTCGGTCCTTGGTCCACCATTAAATTCTGGCGGGGCTCGCTCCTGCTCCAGCATTCCACCTGCCCAACCTTTCCCTCCGTTTCCGGTCCACCCGCAGAATCGCCTGCAGCAATCATCATGCAACTCAAACAGGTGGCCTCAATGGATCCTCCGCCGACAACCTACCAAAGGAACCCGACGCGAAGCTGTCTCCTCCCACCCTCGGCCCGCACGCAAGGCTGCCCGAGCCCACTCACCTACGAGTACAATTTTGTTTTCAATGGTACCCGTTCCCCCAAAAAAGAGCTCGTGAGAGTCGCGACTCGACGGAGTCGATTGCCACGGTGCCACCCTCACCGATCGGCTCTGGATCCTGACGGCCGATACAGGCCCACAAAACATACAAAATACCCCCCTTCGGTTTGATTCGGCGCCAAGCGCTGCGCCTTGGGAACCGCGAGGCCAGGGCCCAGGGTGACATCCATCATTCGACCACTATCAGCCGAAGTTGCTGCCTTGCATTTTGATCGGGCCTCCCACCTCACGCCCCCTACCCGCACATACCGCTACCCCTTCTCCTTGGGAGTTCTGTCGTCACCCCTGTGATGACGGGTGTGTGTGCAATACCCCACGGGAGTTGTCCCACTGTGGTTGAAGACGCGCGCCCTCGTTGACCCAACCCCATCTCCCAACCCGCCTGCCTCCATGTCTCACTTATTGTTCGTCTGTTCCGTTCTGGAGCTCGGCATTCTGCAGTGGAACACGACGGGCTCGTCCTCCATGTGCCCTGATCCCCATTGTCGTGCAACACCTGTACACCCAAACAAGCGTTGATGTTGGTGGTATTGCGAGCGTCACGCTCGGGTCAACCACCCCTGAATCACCACAACATGTCCCATACATACCACTGTTCACCACGTACAATATATATTTGCATGTGCTGCTGTGGAATGTGAAGTTATCCCTGCAGACAAACAGATGCCGCCAGTCCTTGTACCTTGTCTGCTGAGAAACCCAGTACCCTACCTACAGTAGTAGTAAATAGGTACCTCAAGTACGAGGACGTCGGATGTAAGTACTCGCACGCGCGAAACACCTTCCCTTTGGCTAAGTCGGGTGAAACCCTGGTTGTCTCGTGGGTCAAGGGTGGGATCGGTCATGGCTACATTGACACAAGTCTTTAAACCTGGAGGCGGCATGTAGGGGCCCCGGCATGTATTACTTTGCTAGCTGGGTCAGCTGTTGTTTTGGCGCACGCTTGGAAGCCTCACGATATACCGGTGACTGTGCACACAATTTTGGGCGTGGGCTGAGGCATTCTCCAGGTCGGAAGATGGCCACCTGTGGGAGCCCATCGCATACACGCCTCGAGCACTACGAATTCCGGTACATGTTCGGCATTTGCTATTAGTTCTAGGAGTTCGAGAGCGACTACTAACCAGTAGCTTCAACTTTATTGTCAGGCGTAAGGCACCTAATAGATGTTGTACCCGAGTGAACCTCCAACATCCACACCACCGCTCTGTTAGTTATGACAAACCGTGGATGGGGATCAACGCCGCATTAGTACTCGTAGTCCTAGGGAGCCCGTCCCGTCACGTACTAATTTAGCAGGTAAATGGCAGATTGGATACGAATCGTATCGGATCGGGAATTTTTTAACATTGCTCACATCGAAACTTGTCAACTCACAAGCCAACTTCCCCACCTCATTGGCGGCTACCACGCCCAATGGGCGTCGGATGACGACGAGTACTCAATCGTTGAACTCCTAATACCGTTAACATCAGGGCCGGACAAAGGCAAGTACCCACACAAGGAAGCTATATAATTCATCTGCACGTAAGCGCCGTGCGCATGTGATATCGGTATCCTGATAATAAAACATCGCTAATACTGGAATTATACAACTGCGGGTGTCTAAGGTAGGTCCGGCAACGCTCGGCTTGGCTCCAACTGTCCCGGGAAATAGATAATAATGAACTCCCCAAACTCCTCGTGACGGTGTCCTGTTCCACGTTGGGTGAAATACTTGGCTGCTCTACCCCGCAAATGCAGTCTCAACCCTCCTACTTAGATATAGTACTCTCAATGCTTCCCGCCATCATCGTCGTGATCCGGCTCGAACTTGGTCTCGCCAAGCATCGGACCGGGCTTGGATGTCGTGGCCGTCTGTGTCTTGGCCTGGGACCCTTGCGTCTCGGTGGACGGTCCCGAATCTTGAGTGGGTGGTTGCGACGAGGAACGACCCGCGGAATTACTAGCGTTCGCCGCGTGCAGCCTCTGGTCAAGTGCCCGCAGCGCGATGGCCCGCCTCCTCTCGGCCTCGGCGCGAGCGCTGCCGGGCGTGCCCCGCTGGAGGAGGTTCTCGCCGCGGGCAGCAGACATGTCAGCCTGCGAGAACGGCGTGCATAGACGCATGGCCACCATGACCTCGAAGACCTGGTCTGCGAAGACGGCGACAAAGGGCTTAACGGGTGCGGGGAAGAACTCGGCAAAGGCAAACGTCTCGCTGGCGTCCCCTCGGAGGGACGGCGACTGTGAGGATTCGAGGTCGGGGAAGACGGTCTTGTAGAAGCGGAGGTAGGTCCAGCTTGTGAGGAATCCGAAAAGGGCGAGCCAGAATGATGCTCCGCCGAGGAGGGGTGTGAGCGACAGAATGGCCACGACCCCCAGGTAAAGGAGAGGAAACCGAGGGACGCGAAGAGAGAATATACCGCGGAATATTGTTACGGTGTGCGCCGGGACGAGCTGACTGAACGCGACGAGGAAGGCGCTCTGGAGGGAGATCGTTCCAGAGATGACGGTAAGCCTGCAGAATAGGGGGTCAGCCAGAATGGCACGAGGATCGGGGATGGGCTAGCGGCTGAGACGTACGTCCAGCTCTCGTTTCGCGTGAGGGTAAAAAATATGATCAAGACCAAGAAGGTGAGGAGATTGGGGATCAGAGCGACGAGGGCGAGGAACTTGGCAAGCTCGCGCGACGACCACGCCCGCTCGAGGTACCGCCCGCCATAGTATATCGTCGCAGCAGCGATGCCCAGCGTGAAGACATTGCCCTCGACGAGGGTCGCGGTGATAAATGTCCACGGATATATGATGGAGAGCTGGGGAACGAGTGTAAGATAGGGAATGACGATGTTGGCATGCTCAGTCCATTGCCGGTAGCGGATGACGGCGCTCAGGAAGGACTGGGAGACGAGGGTGATGAGCACCGCCCGAGTTATCGGCGGGATGTTTAGTCTGGCGGGCATGGCATTCGGCCTCGACGCTGTGACAGAAGGAACGAGAAGGCCTAGGACAAGATCGCGGTCCTTTTGGGAGGACGAGGGTCAGGAGCTCAGGAGGCCCTCTGGATCTTCTTCTCCGTGGTGAAGGCTGACGGGATTGCGCTTTCGTTCTACCTAGGTTGACAAAGCACAGCCTGACCTTTGTTGGCGCCCCACACGTGTCATACCAGGCAAGCTGGATACCTAAGGTAGGGTCGCCAAAATCTTTTGCCTCAGGCATCAATATTTGGTTGCAGATGCCACTCGTCAAGACGTGCACCCAGGGTTTCTTTTCCTTCCAAGTTACTCGGAAGTATCGTCCTTGAGAGACCCGAAGTCTATGAAGAGGGTTTTTTCAAACTAGAGTGATCACCATAACAAGGAACATTGACGCCAAAGGAAGGCCTCTTGCCAACCAGGCTAGTTCTATATATGCCAATTTCTCGGGGATATCAAGTAAGACACATTCGCAGAGTGTCTATTTTGTTTTATCATCTTCCGGGACTCCTGCTTAATTAAGACGCACTGAGCAGGGTGGAAGTCCGGACAGGCCATGGTCCACTTGGCCGTAGAAAGCATCTCATGGCATCTCTAGTATTTAGTCCGGGAAGCACCACAGTTCCGCTGGACCCTTCGGGTGGCGGACTATTCGACAGGGTATGTACATTGGCTATAAGGACGGGTTCATCTCTCTCCTTTCGTGCAGCCCTTGATATTCTCCGCCTAAGTCTGCACCCCGAGGATGCTTCGACGGGCAGTCTAGGGTAGCGTCCCGAGACGAGGCCTGTCGGACTCCGCTGGACATCAGTAACACATCGCTAACCTAGTGCCTGGCCGTTGAGCCTTATAAAACCTGACATCAAACGGGAAATATTCTCTATCTTCTGGGCGTCATGGATACGGTTGAAGACCATAGGCCGCACGGTGGATAGGAGGGGAGGGGACCGACCACAGTCGAAGAGGAGCGCCAGCATTACGCTGAGGAGGTGGCTGCAACCTGCGGCGGCCCAGAGGCTCGGTGACCACTTTTGGGGTAGCGATCGCCCGTTTGCAATGCCCGATAAGATCCCTGCGCAACTCATAAATCGTGTTCTGCGGCACCTGTGATTCCGCGAAGCTGGCCCGCGTGGAACTTTCACATTCTGCCGGCAGATGACCTCGCACCGCTCAGGGCCAAAGGAATGAGCCAAAATTCACTTTCGAGATGTCAGCACCCTAGGATGGCTTGAGAGTGTCGTTGGGGCAGTTGGTTTGAGTGGGTGATGGGACGGTGGAACGGCACATTGGCTGTGGCCAAATACAGCAGTGGCCTCGCTTGATTGCCTGGCACCCCAACCTCGGAAGCGAGAGAGATCTGCACTAGCCTCAGATTTGGGGGAGTCGGGCGACTGTACTGTCTGCGCCACCCGGCCCCCATCATGCCAACCTAGAGTCTTGGCGCCATTTCTGAAGTTGGGGCGTAATAGGACCCAGCAGACTCACGGGGCTTCGGGGTCGATGCTGGCGGCAGGCCGGAGAGTGCGGGAACGGCTATTAAGGGAGAGGGTCTGCAACAAAAATTCGAGTCGCTCCCCAAGGATTGTAGTTCGCGCACCTGCAGAGGTCGCATTGACCGTAGTTCGGCTGGGCCATCTTGCCTAGTCTGTGATCTGACCACGACGGGGTATGCCTGCTTGGGCATTGGGGAGTGCTCGGGGGGGGGGGGGGNCCACGACCACTGCCACCGGGTTCCACGGGCAGGTGGTGGGAATGGGGGGTTTGACGCTCGCTGGCCCAAAAAGCGGCCTGCGCGTCCTCAAAATAGGTACGTACTCTACGGACTACGTACTCCTCCGAATACAATAGCCCTGACGCCCAGAAATGATGGCCTTCTTGATTCTCCACGCCTCAGGTCTCCCCTGGCCGTCATGTGTAGGCGTCACATAGTTCGTCACACTCGAGAATCGGAACCATGTCGTTTGCCACCGGGTCCTGGATTGCAGATTGCATTGCAGTTGAGGCAGTTGCTTACAGGTAATATGGAGCGTCCGGAAGTAATGTCGTCGAGGACCCTATCTCCTCCGACAGTACTCGTACTCGAAACGTCACTTGACGTGCCCCTTGTCCACGGGCGTAATGGATACATGTACGAGTACGGACGTACCACACATCTACTGGAGCCGGTGCCATCCCTCCGCGTGCGCTAGCGTCAACCCGTTCGAAGCTCCGGGTGGGCCCTGGGATCAAGCCAGAGCAACGGGGTCGTCGTGCCCAGTGGCCTTTCGCCAGCAAGAAGGTTAGCAGAAATAGACCCCATCTCCAGTTCGCCGGCGCCTTACCGCCAGCACGTGGTATCGGTTGTTTGTGCCAGATAATGTAATTACTACTGTACCTAGGGTAAGTACGTCCGTAGTACTTTATCAGACACTCACCGGTTGCTCGTAGTAGTACTACTAACCTGAGGTGCCTATGTGAGTACCTAAAGTAGGCGGTAATGGGGCCCAGTACGGGGAGGAAGGTTCGACCTGGCCTGGTGCCTGCCAATTTGTGCTCAACTGGCAAACTGCCACGGGGGTACCTGAGGTAGTTGACTCGCACGGCGGATGCAGCTGGCACCTCCAGGGCTGCCAATCACTGGACCTTGGCACTGAGACCCTGCACTGGCATTTTTTTTTGGCGTTCCATTGGCCATTGGGTCTTGCCGCTGCCCGCAGCCCGCCCCCTCCCGACACCAAGTGACCACACCGGGGCGGCCAACCTTCAGATCCGCTCGGCTCATGTTTCGATTTCGTCCTCTCTTCAATCTTCATCCACGCTGCTCCCCGACAACAACAACGACACGGAACCCGCGCCCGGTGCATCACGGAAGCACCTAGCCTAGCTGCTCCCTCCTTCGTCTCGCTGCTTCTACTCTTGCGCCCTGCGTCGCCCGCCGACGACACCGCGCCCGCCCGCGGCGCGCTCACTCACCCCTTGAATCCTGAATCTCGACCTTTGGGACTCGCCCTGCACCTGAGGGTCGCTTTAATCGGGGCCCCCCGAGGCGGCTTGGCTGCGTGCCTCCCGCATCAACCATGGTCGTCAAGGAGTTCCTCGACTCCGATAGAGTCAACTTTCTCATCTGGAGGTTCGTCTCCCCTGCGCTTCAAGTACCTGCCTGCCCTACTGGCCCTCGGGCTGCGACACACCGTGCGCGGCTGTTGTCCCCACGGTCTCGCCTCACCGGGATCTCGTCCTTTGCCTGGCTCGCTCTGCGTTCTACGACAATCGTTACTGACTGAAAGACTAGATATCTCCTCGAAGGCAGTACGTAACCACACTCACTACTGGACACCAGTTTGCAGCCCGTCGAGGCCTGTTTCTGACCACGCACTGCTGCTGGTGCTCAACAGACTACCGCGAAACCGCCGCCAAGTTCCAAAAGGAGTGGCACATCAGCGCGCCTCACCAGCACTTTAACTTTGCGCCTCACGTCAAGGGCCACGCATTGGTGTCTGTCATCAACAGAGGCCTACTCTACCACGCACTCGAACGCCAGCGGGAGACCAGCCAGGTAATTTGGCCCTCCCAAGATGCCACGCATGCGAACACGCTCAACACATCAATGAATTCCTGCCTTTCACTCACACACATCCACACTCGCTCACTCACATCACTCATTCGTTCACCCACTTAGCTGCTCATTTCACGTCTCTCCTCGCCTGCGGTGTGCCTGCGCAGCTGTTGACATTGGTTACTGACTTTTTGATCGTATCAGCTGTCTCAGGATGCGGCGGCAGAGGCTGAAGCGCTGCAGGTCGGCATTTTTGGCCCTCTCGTCACGCAGCCCCCCGCCAAATTAGAAGTTAACAACGAGGCAACAAAATTGAGCGATCCTGCCACAGCGACGACATCAGCCCAAGCCCCATTAGTCCCAGTCTCGTTAGCACCGCCACCGCAGCCAACACTGGCACCACCGGCAGACGAGGGGCAGATATCGCGAAAACGCCCTAATCAGCAGCAGTTACCAAATGGATCGCCGGTCAAGCGCTGGCGACCCAGCAACGGCTCCGATAACGCCGACGATGCGGCCACCGCCGCCGAGCCCATGGATGTCGATTCACATGATCAGCACCAGGACAACAACGCCTATCCCTCACCTCTGGAGGGCGAGGAGGCGGCGACGTCCGCAGTGCAGACCGAGGGCCCCGAGCGCGGTACTCAGTTGGAGAAGGTGGAGGAACTGACCGGCCATACGACATTCATCCGTCTCACCGACGATGACCGCACCGAACGCACGGCGCCCCACGCACGGTCGTCCGTCCCGCCTGGAGGTGACGCGAGCGTGGATGCGGCAAACGCCCCAACCCTCCTGCATTGCCAGTGGAACCCTAAGGACCCTTCGGTACTGGCTGCTTCGGGGACCGGGGCGCTAGCCCGTATTTGGTCACTCTCACGTGCCACCACTTCGGACTCAGACTCCACGCATGATCACGTGTCACCTAGCAGCCGGCCCCTTCTGGAACCGGGGACATCGCTCAACACCATGGTCTCGCAAATAGCTTGGGCTTCGGATGGTCTATCGCTTGCTCTTGTCGTTGAGTCTAGCGCCCAGGCCTCGATCAACATTTACACGTCGGATGGTGTGCTGCTCCAGTCCTTCGACTCCCCCGCCGAGCAGGTCATCAAACTCTGCTGGAACCCGAGTAACACGGCGCTGCTGGCCATCTCGCCCTCACCCGACGACTCTGGCGCTCTCATCACCGTGTACTATGCCTCGGCAGGTACCTTGTTATCGTACTTCTTTCCGGGACACGACATCAACACCGCGCCACTCGACGCCAGCTGGACAAGCGATTCCGACTTCCTCGTGTGTGGCGGCGACGTGCTCGTGAGCTTGTACTGTGCCGAAACTTCGATTGTGGAGGTTCGCAGATTCGAAACCAAGGCGGATGACAACTTCCGCAATGTATTATTTGACTGGCGGTCGAAATTGGCGGCGACGTCGAGCGAAAAGGGAACGCTGGATGTAAGAATGTACGATCCTCGAACTGCGGAATCCGAGCTAACTTTTTCCGAGTTATGGGATGATGTGGGACAGCATCGATCGATATCGGCGCATCAAGGTGCCATCACGACCATGGAATGGCAACCTCTGCCCCCGATGCACCCCAATGTCGATGATGAACGCCTGATTGCGACGGGGGGGGAAGACTGCGCAATTTTGATTTGGAATGCGCGAATGCCTGAGAGCAAAGCGAGGTGCTTCCTGACTATGGACTCGCCGATAGTGCGCCTCGCCTTCACACCGGATGGTGCCTTCATAGCTGGGGCAACCGCGAACCAGGTGCTGATATGGAAGGTTGGGAATCCAATCATGCCGAGAGCAGTGTGGAGGCGGTCCCTGCAGCCAGGCTGGCTCAGCCCCAAGGGTAACTTCGACTCGGACGAGGAAGGCTACGCCGAGCACTGCCTGTCCTGGGATGCAAATGGGCAAAAACTAGCATACGGCTCGAATAGCACGGTAAGTTTCCATCGACACTCGCGCTGGTTCAGCAAGGTGGCGAGAACTACGCTAACGGCCCGATGTAGCTTGCGGTGATCAATTGGACCAGGTAGTATGCCTCCAGCTTTTGGCTTGGAGGCGAGACATTTAACTATCTGGCCGGAATATCTACGATGCGGGCTGGATCCTGAGTCGAAACTTGGCGCACCTTTGCGGCTGCCCCGATTGCGGCCACGTCCAAGGCAGACATGACAGTCTGCTAGGTATCTAACATGACCACATGACTATCCGTCGAAGTCCGGAGACCCAACGAATATCGTCCTAAAACCCGACATGTCTCGAACACTTTCTTTTGTATACACCCCCGACCTGCGACTGGAGGGGTCTTTCCTGCTTTGGGTAAACGGGGTGTCTTGTCCGACGATAGGAAATACCTGGTATGGATCGGGGGTTACTACTAAACGCTTCCTCCCCGCCGCTCCTGTATTGACGAAAGACTCAAACGGATAGAAAAGGCAAAAAGGAGTAGAACTCGTTGCCAGTGGAGTTATACTGTTTTATATTGGGCTGGTAGTCTGGAGTATGGTATAGGCGAAACGGGGCATGGGAATTGATGTTTCCACGCACATGGGGAGGGGTTCGCAGAGTACATGCGGGTATGTGGGTTAGTAGGCGGAATCTACGGTCTTGTACAGTATATATATCCTGCAGCGATGAATTGAGAAGCAGGTTTACTTTCAAGTTTGCGAGACCTCGTCTGATGATGGTTCATAAGTGAATGTGGCCGCATGGTGGGAGCAAGGGGGGGTTTATACTCGTGGGGAATGCGAGGAAAGAAAAGAGAGGGAAGGAGGGAGAAGGGAAGGCAAGAGGAGAGGAGATGCGGGGGCGAGTGATAACGGTTGCGAACACCGTGGCTTCCTGGTAAGACTGCTGATAACGGGGAAGGTTTTTGTGTTGAGGTGGTGATGTGGGTTGTTGCACCCTGCCTGCGCTACAAGCGACAACGTCGGTGGTGCGTGCTGCTCTGGCTGTCTGTGGAGGGTTCGCAACCTTCAGTCATCTCTGCTGTTTGTGTCGAGTCGCTGCTTCCCCTGTACATGTTGGTACTAACGTTAGTAGGCAAGTATGTAATTACCGAAGTACTGAGTATGTCACGCCATCTCGATAGCCCCACCGCTTGGTCCCGACTCGAACCTCGAGTCCAAGGCTGAGCCGGCAGTTCGATTCACTCAACGTTCACGCCCAACTGCATTATATATTACTACTGTAGACGACCTCTCGCCTACTAGCTCTTGCCATCTTTGACCATTATTGGCAGAAGGATCTCCGGGACACGCGGATTGCACCTGCCACTTCCCCCTCCCTTTCTTCACGGTACCTGCGACGTGGAAAGTCCCATCAATCCATCCTCAAGGCAAGAGGAGTCGCAATCAAGGAAAGGACAAATTAAATACTAAAGAAACAGACAGAGTACTAGTATATAAAAGATGGCAACCCGGACCCAGCAGCAGAAGCAGTACATGTCCCCCGGCGTGCACCGCCCCTTCACGCAGGAGATGCGCGACCGCCAGGCCCGCGGCAAGGACCCTTACTACTACTCCGACTCCAGCATCAGCACCAACAGCGCCGTTGGCATGGGGGACCACGAGGATGAGTTTCAGGCCCACCTGCGGGTCGGTCAGGGGTAAAATCAAACCCTTTCTTCTCTCTCGCTGTACCTCTCTGGGGGGAGGGGAGGGGGTCTATTGTAGTGGTGCTGACCGTGCGGGGGCTAGGCTGCCGAGGGAGACATTCGAGGAGCGCGAGAAGAAAGAGCTTGCCATGGCGGTGCTGGATAATCCCGAGAGGCTGCTCATGTACGCCCAGGCAGAGGGCGACGTACGTGTGACCCCTTTCTTTGCCTTCTTCCCTACCCTTTCCTCACCCTTCTATCTGTCATCTAAGCTATGTGCTGTGATGATGGGGATTCTTTCTGACCGGGTGTGGGCTGTAGTCGGTCGCGGGACAGAGACTCCGCTTCCTGCGCATGATGTGCCCCGTCGAACACGAGAAGACCGAGGCCGCGGCTCACAAGGCGGCTTCAGTGCGCGGCAGCGGCAGCGGTAGCGGCCGCTAGTCGTGCACACGAAGACATGGAGAGGACAGAAGGCGAGACGGACCCGCGGACGACTTATGAGGCTAGGGGCCCGTTTCCACACTGGAAGGTCGCGTTGGGTCTGGTGATCGGGATGTCTTTGGGAGTATGAACTTGGGCAAAACTACTGTAATCGGGCTGTCGGATTTGGGAGGGGGGCGTTCTTGATATAGGTATGGGAAGGATTATAACGGACGGGCAAAAGGGTATGGATGGAATAACGATAACACGCATGCACGGCCAATGAAACAGCAAATCTTCTTTCGCTTCGATGAAATCTCCCACTCAGGCCTCGTCCCCAAGTGGTCTGTTGATTTCGTCTATCCAAGTAACCTGCCCCAAAAGAGGCCCTATGTACTATATCTCATAATATACCTGACCACAATACCATGTGCAATTCCCGTTCAAAGCTGATACCAGGCGCCGCCCAAAATCCCCAAAGGAAGAAATCCAAAAAAAAAAAAAAAAAAAGAGCACGCCGCCAGGTCATTCAGTGCGTGTCGCACGTATATGCAAACTTCAGAATTGTCCAAAAAACACCGTAGCATGCAAAAACCAACCCCGATGGCCCAGCCACAAAGATAGGAAAAAATGCAGACAAAGACCCCAATAGAGCAAACCAGGGCATCAAAACATGACGAAAAAGCGTGTGTGGATGACTTAGTACCATGCTCAGGCGTATCTCATACTCCTCGTCCGGCCCCACTGCCCCTGCTGCTCGTAGGGGTTGGGGATGGGATTCTGGCTATAGCTGTAGTCGGGAGGCGGCGGCGGCACGTCATACAGCTGCTCGCCGTAGCCCCTCTGCAGCTGATTCCCAGGGCGCCATTGACCGTCGTCGACGCCGCCGTTGGCACCGGGAAACGTGGGAGAGCTGCCGGTGCTGGTCACGACGGGGGGCTTCTGGGCGCGCTTCCTGGCGCGGATGCGGCGGCGGCAGCTGCTGAAGATACACCAGCTGATAAGCAGGAAGAGCACGCCGCCGACGCTAGCACCGACGGGGATGGCGATGTGCCTGTTGTTGTGGAACCACTCCCGGATCTGGCCCCAGGTCGAGGATCCCTCGCAGCTGCCGTTGTCGCAGTGGCCGCCCCCACGGCAGGGCGTGCCGTCGAGGAAGTTGGAGTTATACAGGGAGCACTGCCCGCCTTCGATATTCGGGGACTGGCAGGACAGCATGCAGGTGTTACCGCCGCAGGCCTCGATGTCGTCGTTGTTCCGTCCACCACTGCCGAGCATGGCGCGGCACTGCTGGTCGCGCGACGTGCACTGGCCAGAGGCACATCGCAGCCCGTCGCCGCACGAGTCTCCGTCATCGAGGTGTACGTCTTCGGGGCAGTTGCCACTGTCGCCCGGGCAGGTCTCCTCGGGGTCGCAATCGCTGGAGGACTCACGGCAGACGGTGCCTGACGAGGCGAATCTGCACTGATCGGTGCAACAATCCTCGTTGGTGGGGTCGCACTGTGCGCCGTCGCGGAACTCACACGTCTCGGCGTTGCAGCAGCTGTTCTCGTCGCAGCCGTCGGCGCCGCCGCAGTCGCAGTCCTCGCCCTCCTCGACGATGCCATTGCCGCACTGGCTGCCGGTGATGGTGCCGACGTCCCTGTTGTTGGTCAGGCACTCGCTGTCGACGTTGCGCAGGAGTCCCGAGCAGATGTTGCCAATGCTGCAGGGGGAAAACTCTGTTATGCCCTGACCCGTCGACGGGTTCATGATGAACCTGCCGTTGGCATTGCAGCTTCCCGCGCTCAGGGGGCAGCATGACTGCGCATCGGTGCTGACGGGACATTCGTCCTCGGTGCAGTCGTGGACAGCGCCGAAAGTGTGTCCGGTCTCGTGGGCGAAGATCTGCCACTCGGCCGCAGTCCGGACAACGACGTTGGTGGCCGCGACCGTCTCATTCGAGCCCGAGTTATCCCGTGCCTCGGAGGCACCCTCGCGGCAGAGCTGGCCTCGCCAGGCGAGTCCGACGGCTGAGTCGGTGTTGCAGGTGGTCAGGAGTGACCAGTAGGCATTTGTGTCCGGGTTCTCGCCTCGCCAGGCCGAGAAGAGGTTCAGGCGGTCGTTGAGGCTGACGCGCTCGCTGCAGCGCAGGTTCCACGGGGCCGTCTCGGACTCGGCTCGGCTGCAGGCCTGGTCGATGACAGTGAGGTTCCTGATACCGAGAGAGATACTAAAGGTATCCTCGTACAGCGCAGACGCCTTGTTGACAAGGTCAATGACGTTCTTCCTAAGCTCCTCGCGGTCACCCTCAAACTCCTCCCAGTAGTTGCAGTCTGTCGCGATGCCGACGAGGGCTACCTTTCGAGTGCTGGGACATCCGTCGGTAGAGCCAATGTCAGGAATGTAATTGGCGCCGCCGCCGCCGCCCAGAAAGTCTCCGCTCTGACGGCCAAAGAGGGACGCCAGTCTGGATGACCCGAGAGTCCGCGCCTCGAGGCTCCGCATCTCTATGTCATATCGGCTGTTGAAATCCAGGCCGTCGGACTCGCATGTTGTGCCCGCCAGATACCGGCGCTTCAGCTCGGAACCGAAAGAGGACGTGGGGATGATATCCGAGTCGCGGTAGACCACCATGACGTCCTCGCCACCCGCAGATTCGCCAACAAAGGGGTCATCCTCATGCTTCAGTTTTCGATAATGTGCCCCCGTCTGGATGTGGTGCGCATCGCCAAATATCCTGAAAGCGCCCTCAAAAATGGGCTTCTTGCCATCTTTGTGTACCGTGACCCTCGCCCAGCCAGCCTGTACCCAGTCGTCGCGCCCAGGCTTCTTGACAAACGCGCGGCCTTTGAACACACGATGCGAAATCCTTGGTACCCGGTCAGATTCTCTGACCTCACCACCGGCGCCGATGTATGTCACGGCAAAGTCGTCGTGAAGGATGTTGTGGTTCGGCTCGAGGACAAGGCGGACGGGGGTCTGGCCCTCTTCGAGAGTAAAGGTGATATCGAATTTGGAAAGGGAGTTGACGCGGTGAGAGGGCGCCTTGATGACGGCATCGTCGAGGAGGGAGACGTGGCTGACGGGGTTCCGTTTTACCGAGTGCGCTGAACAGGTGGAGAGGCGGTTAACAACAGGGCACTTGGTGGCAATATACCGGGATTTCTCGATCACGACGAACCTGTTGACGACTGGACGAGGAGGGCGGCGCCAGCGAGGGCGGTCGCTATGGACCGCAGTGTGACCATTGCTTTTCTACTTTGCAATGAAGGAGGCGGGGGATTCGTTGGTCCCGTCAAGGGACGGAGAGGATGAGTGATCTCGTTATTGTAGACCGGCCATGTACGTGGGTATCGATAGAAACAGGTCTGCTAGGCTGCCCCAAGTGGTCAAGTTGTGACACAGCGCCGAGCGCACAATGTAAGAGGAGAGGGAGGGAGGAATTCGGAGAGAATGGCGAGAGGTGGGAAGGTGGGATGCGAGCAAGACGGGTATGAATGGGACGGGGAATGGGAATGGGAGACCGAGTTGGGATGTTGGCGGTTATTCAGTACTAGTACTAGGTAGTGAGTGGTATGCACGAGTAACCACTGTACAAGTAACTAGTATTAGTATTACTGTAGCAAGCTGCTGCCGGCAAGGGTTCATCCCGCACGAGGCTTACGGAGGCGGCGTGCTCCTGGGCCCTGCGTGTCAACCGCGGGTCACCCGGATCCACTGAAAGTACCTATAATCCAGGCGCAGCGCTTGCAGGTTCCATTTTGTCAGCGACCGGGTCCACAGTCTAGCGATGGGTGGTGGTGGCTGAGCCTAAAGAGTGTCATCATCATGGTTCCTTTCCCCCGTTGAACCACATTGTCATGACTGGTGATTCTCTCATTCAGGTATTCACCATTTGTCGCCAGAAGTTCACATATCGTCGTGTGAGGCCTCGCACGTTCTACGCCTAGCTTAGTACTAGTAGTATTATCACCACTCTTATAGCAACAGCAAGTCACCGCATGAGGACCCCGAGTCTCAGCTGGGCCGGCCTCAAACGCATCGGGTTTGACCCCAGACAGCTCACCATCCTACGAGTAGGGTTCCTCCAGACCGTACGGGTTACCCGCCCCTCGACCGTCTCCCAGGTCCCTCGCACACAACAAGGGACGCGCAATCCTGTCCCGCGCGGGGTTCCGTGAATGGCACCCGGATTAATACGAGTACGTACAGACAAGTCCGTGGTGGTACCCCAATCAAGCCCGTGGTCCATGATCCATCCCTTCTCTCCTCTTGGCGCCAACCCTAGATGGCAAGGGCAATGCCACCCTTCTTTCGTCCGTGCTCGTAGACGGCACTCATGCAACCGTCTGAAGTCGCCCCGATCAGAGTGTCCACCGGGCAAGCATGAGTTATAACATATCAACAAGGGACAAACCATTCGGCAAGGGGCCATCATCTAACAGGGCTGAAGCACCCGTCCCATTCGAAGATACAATGCGCATTTCAAGAATCGGGCAAAGGAATACGACCAAATACCTGGTACGAGTACTTAGTAGTACCACAATAAGTCGCTGAATTGATCCGATCCGCCTTTTGCCATTCTTCTTTTTTTCCCTCCCTCTGAATCGCCCCGTTGCCGTCCAACAGCATCGCCGTACCGCACTCCACCAAAAGTCCACCCTCCTCCACATGCTGACGACGACTTCTCACCACGCCCGCCCACCAACCCCCCAACCCCCCAACCCGCATCCAAGCATGTAAGCGACCCAAAATGCAAAGAAAGATGTATCCGGATTCGTGCACTTTTCTTCTTTTTGCCCCACGTTTGGCATGGCTGTGGACGAGTACAAACTACTCGTGGCTTACATGGTATGCTCGGCCTTGGCCCATCCAACCAACGCATTAAAGCCGACTCCGAATTGAGTGGCGCGAGGAAAAACAAGCTTATGTCTACCACCAGATTCCAAATCTCCGGGCTCCTTGCAGTAATAGCTCCCTCCAACTCAGATATCGCTACCCAATCGGATTTAGACGCAATATTCGAATCGGATTTAGGTTTGCTGGATACCTGAACCACCGATATCTGCTACCGTGCCACGCGTCACCGTGGCTTTGGTGTCAACTTGGAGCCGAATCGATTCACAGTGGGATCTTTCATCGCAATTCCTCACCACCCACGGCGACCGACATAACGATGAGTAATAATACGTTTTAGTATATGGAATATGGCTGCAATACACGACGTCGTCCAAGATATCCATTCCGCCTTCTCCACCCTGACGCAAAAACAGGCAAAAACAGACAAGTCTGAGCGCCATGAGCACCATCTTGGTCAACGAGCGCCTGTTTTCCCAAAATACAGGGTATTCAACCAGCAGCACCAACAGCTCTTTAGTCCCGTCCAACGCACAATCCCCGGACACGGCTTCATCCTCCCTCTTACGTCTTCTTGGACGCGTGGACGGTGTTGATGATCTTCTCCACGATCGACGGGTCGGACAGCTGTGCGGGGTCACAAGTTAGCCAAACCTCGCTCACATACGCGCTCCTACTCGAAGTACCGAAGGAAAGTCACGGGGGAGGGTAACGTACCGTCGTGATGTCACCAAGCTGATCCTCCTCGCCGGCAAGAATCTTCCTCAGGATGCGGCGCATAATCTTGCCGCTCCTCGTCTTGGGCAGGTCCGGCACGATGTGCACCGCCTTGGGCGCGGCGAAGGGTCCGATGCTCTTGCGCACCTGCGTAACAAACTCCTTGCGCAGGGCGTCGTTGGCCTCGTGGCCGTCCTTGATGGCGACGAACGCGTTGACTGCCTGGCCCGTGAGTTCGTCGGCGACACCGACGACGGCGGCCTCGGCGATGGCGTGATGCTCGATCAACGCCGCCTCGATCTCGGCCGTCGACAGACGGTGGCCGCTGACGTTGACGACGTCGTCGACACGGCCGCGGATCCAGTAGAAGCCCTCGTGATCACGGGCGGCACCGTCTCCGGTGAACTGCACTCACCACTTTAGTACTGGTAAATCACTGCACCTTCAGCTCATGAGATACTCACGTAGTAGCCCTTGTACACGTTCAAGTAGGTATCCATGTACCGCTTGTGGGCACCATAAACGGTGCGCGCCATGCTCGGCCAGGCCTGCTTGAAGGCCAGGACTCCCTCGACGTCGTTTCCGTGGATCTCGTCACCGGAGACAGGGTCGATGATGGCGGGCTCGATGCCGAAGAAAGGGAATGAAGCACTGCCGGGCTTAGTCGGGGTGATACACGCCAGAGGGGTGATGACGTTGGAGCCTGTCTCGGTTTGCCAGTACGTCTATCCACCATTCGTCAGTCAGTGGTTGCCGCCGAAGCTTTCACGGGCTCACAGGGAGGGTTAACTAACATCGATAACGTGCGCCTCCCCCTTTCCGACGACTTCGAAGTACCACTTCCAGACCTCGGCGGCGATGGGCTCACCGACGGTGCCCAGGACACGCAGGTGCTTCATCTGGGCCTTGACGTGCTCGTCGCCGGCCCGCTTGAGCAGACGCAGGGCGGTGGGGGCCACGTAGAAGTGCGTGACCTGGTACTTATCAATGATATCCCAGTAGCGGGAGAAGTTGGGGTAGGCGGGCGTGCCCTCGAAGACGACGGTAGTGACACCGAGCAGCAGCGGGGTATATACCACGTAGGAGTGGCCAGTGATCCAGCCGACGTCGCCACCACAGAAATAGCGGTCGCCGTCGTGGATGTCGAAGACGTACTTGCCCGTTATGGCGCAGCCGAGAAGGTAACCGGCGGTGGTGTGCAGGATGCCCTTGGGCTTGCCGGTGGAGCCCGACGTGTAGAGCAGGAAGAGAGGGTCCTCGGAGTTGACGGGCTCGGGGGGAATGTACGCGGGCCACTTCTCGACCTCCTCGTGCCACCACCAGTCGCGGCCCTGGGTCCAGGGGATGTCGGCGCCGGTGCGCTTGTAGACGAGGCAGTGGGTGACGTCGGGGCACTGCTTGAGGGCGTCGTCGACAATCTTCTTGGTGCCGATGAGCTTGCCGCCGCGCTTGCCCTCGTCGGTGGTGATGACAACCTTAGACTGGGCGTCGATGACGCGGTCACGCAGGGAGTCGGCGGAGAAGCCGGCGAAGACGACCGAGTGGACGGCGCCGATGCGGATACACGCGAGGATGGCGACGAGGGCCTCGGGGATCATGGGCAGGTATATGGCGACGGTGTCACCCTTACGGACCCCCATCTGCCTCAGGACCCAGGCGGTCTTCGAGACCTGGCGGAGCAGCTCGCCATATGTGACATTCCGTCCGCCGTTGGGTTCGTCGGCCTCGTAGATGATGGCGACGCGCTCGGGGTCTTTGAAGGCGTGGCGGTCGACGCAGTTGTAGCAGGCGTTGAGCTGGCCTTCGACGAACCATGAGCTGTCGCCATTGGCCAAGCTGCCGCTGCGGACCGTCTTGAAGTCGCGGTCCCATGACAGGAGCTCGCGGGCATTGCGGGCCCAGAACTTTTCGGGCTCTGTGATGGACTCCTTGTAGAGCTTCTGGTATTCTTCGATGTCTGTTGGGCGTCAGGTCAATTTCCGCCGTCACTTCTTCACGCTCGGGGAATGAGCTCACTGGCAATGTGGGGCTTGCTGGGGTGCTCTATTGGCAAAAAGAAGGGACGTCAGTTAACGGGCCATATTAATCTCTCGGCACCCAATGCCACGGCAACGTCAATGCTGGTAACCATGGATTGCCGCGGGAATTGGATACTTTGACGGTGGACATACTTGAGAACATCTTCTCAGGCGGGTCTAGACGGCGGGGAAAAGAGATTCTGGTTAGCCTGGCCAATCCTGCACTTCTGCCCCGTCTCTTCCCGGAGGGAGCTCTTACGGAATGTGTCGACGAGGTGCGCCTCTTGCACGACGGCCTGCTTGTCTTTCTGTGCGTCCGCCATTGTTCGCGTGGAATGAAGCTTTTCCCAACTTTTCGAAACTTTCTCTGGAGCTGGCACCGGCGCTGGAGGGGTCAATGCGGGGTAGTACAGGGGTCGTTGTCGACCGTCAAAAGGCGGTGCCGTCAGCTGTGCGTTGTTCACCGACGTCTTCGATTCGGCAACAGTGAAGGAGCAGATTTCGACCGAAAGAAGGAGGAAAGACGATGTCGAGGGAAGATCAAGTAGGTATGAGTTATGGGTATGTACTCGTACGAGTAGTATATTGGGACGGCAGAATAGGAGAACAGGAGGGGCAGGATAGGAGGGGAGGGGAATGGAACGCTTTGGAACGGGGGGGTCCTGCGCTGCTTTATGAATTTCGCGATTTTAATTGCGTCAGTGGGCAACTCGGTCACGAAGCAGTTGTTGTCCCAATATCGCGCGCCCGTGTACCTAGGTTAGTAGGGAAGCTGCGACTGTCGTTCTATTGCCGCAGTGCCTGCCACCCACCCACCCACACCCTACCGTTACAGTACCCGCACACGCCCGTTGCGTATCCGGTGTCGGGGTGCTCTCCCATGGCTGTCATGCAAGCCTTGTGGATGTACCTGTACCCAGGGGTCCTAGTTGGGGGGGGGGGGGGNGGGGGGGGGGGGGCGGGGGGGTCTCCTTTCCTTACCGAACTGGGTGCGATCCGTTTCCCCGAGAGCATGTTGTCCTCCACAAGCTTCATAGCCGGCTGCTTTCCGTAGTAAGCCGGGCAGCAGCCCTATTGATTACCTTACCTGGTACTGTATCCGTACGCCTGCCGATGGGCTAGCCGTCTTTACCTTAATCACTCTCGCCCTCTCAAAACACGTTCCTGTCAGCCGAAACGAGGATCAACTCCCATTTCAGTCTGTACCCGTGCACTGATTTCCCCGGCCATCTCAGCCTACCAGGTAGGTATGGCCTTCCCCAGTTCTTACCCCAGTACCGGGCGTGTGGAAGTTGACCATTACCGACAGTTCCGACCTCCTTTTTTTCCGCATACAAACCGGCATCCTTCTACAATATTGCAGAAATACTCGTACCCTTCAGGTTCGGTGGCCTCGGAAACTCTCCCTCGTCTGGATTCAGTACATACAGAGTTCTGATCGAGACAGCTCCCTGGTCGCCCACCTCCACTGGAAATTGCCTACCCAACGTGGGGACACATCCCATGATGATCACGCATGAGGCCGTGAACGTACGTTGGGCGGGGGATAGTCGTTGCACTACATACATCAGCATGCTTATGACGCTGGTCGAGCGAACAATGATGATGTAACCTCTTCGCCGCGACGCACTGGGATGTAGGGTATGTACAGTGACACCGGTCCATTGCCCTGGACTCAGAAGCACCAATCCTACTAGTACGCACATTACCGTGCTGTGGGAGGAGTCAACAGGTAACATCTCGATCAGCGACAAAACGAGATGCCACTCCGAACCAATGAACGCATGCCGGCGCCGCCCCAATGATGCAACGCTCAGCGCCCATGGATGGCACCTTGCCTAGGTGCCCCTCACTCCCCGCATCCCATCTCAATCGCCTCCGTGCCTCCGCAAGCCGCCGCCCTCCCTTCTTCCCCCACCCTTTTTGGGGATCGGCACCGACCCACGTTTGCAGTGTGCGCCTACCGAATCACCCGCTGCCGCCTCTCACTCCGGCATCCACACTCGATCGCGCCTTTCATCATCTGCCGGGGGCTTGACGGCCCCTCGGTGAAAGGGCCACGAACTATTCCCCGCTCTCCAGAAGCATGACCGATTCCCCAGTTCCACCCGATCTCCAGGAATATTCCCAGAGAAGGATCCGGTTTGTGGGTTTAATTGAAGTAAACTTCTCCGGAGTTTGGGATGGTGGGTGTGCGCCCTGTGCAACTACGGCGACGAACCAACACAACATGGATATATTCGGCTGTAATCATGTGCAGCATTACTGCATACGAGAGCGGCAGGGCCGGTGACCAGATATTGTGTCTGCGCGGCGGCTAAAACTGGAGTCCTAGATGCATTTCCGGCTGAGAGTTCACCTTTTGCCGACCTCCATTTCTCCGTCGAACTATCCTCGTCGGTTTCCATGCTCACGAGCCCGAGGGTAGGCGTAGAGAAACCAACATGTGTTGCCAGCAACTCCTTAAGGCTACTAAGTGGTAGTCTATGTACTGGTACAGTGCCTACGTTAGACGGTGATACCCAGTGATGTCTCGCAGGTGCCCGTATTAGGAGCACACCCATATGGACCGTGCCTCAGCCCACTGATGTCACAAATACCGGGGTACGCAACCCCGTTTGAGGCCTCGGAGAAGGGACAGTCCGTCTTGGATTGGCCGAGGCCAACTCTGCTTCCACGAGTTGGAATAATGTCATGGCGCGGCTTCCCTATGATGATGGTAGTAGGAAAAAAGATTTCGATTATTTGCCCACCCCTAGCGCCAATAGTTGTTTACCATATAGACAGACTTTTTACATGTCCATGCTCATCAAGTACATCTCGTAGACCCTCATAAACTTCGCAACAAACGCCTCCAGGTGGAAGATGACCTTGGTCCCCGTCTTGATGCGGTGCTCGTAGAAGGCCGACCACTGGATAATCTCGCCCTTGAGCGGATCGTCAATCATGGGCAGCAGTTTGAACGTAAGGGTCTTGAGGATCGTCGTGGGTGGGATGCAGTGCGTCAGCAGGTCGTAGAGCTTGGACCGGACTTGCAGTATCCTCGCGGGCGAGTGCTCCTCCACAATCTCCTTGGCCACCTGGCCGATGAGTGCCTCCCAGTCAGCGGGCGGGATGGGTGTGCTATCTGTGACTTTCTCACTAGACAGATTGTCAGCAATTGAAAGGTTCGACAAGCAGAACTGGGCGTGCGAGCGGCATACTTTTGTGCGTGGACGGCTTCATACATGAGCAACGCCCTCCGGAGATTCCTCCCACTCTCCTTGGCTATGCGCTGGTGGAGGCCTGGAACCACCGGCCAATTCTGCTTCTTAGCGGATCTGGCCAGGACGTCGCAAATCTCGTCGTGCGTCGGTGCTGCGACCCTCACCAGCAGCGTTCGCGAGCGTATCGGCGCAATGATATTGGCAGTCGAGTTTGCCAGCAGAATCAGCCGCAGATTGGGAGAGTACTTCTCCATGGTCCGGCGCAGCGCCGCCTGGGCGTCCCTGCTCAGGTGGTCGGCCTCGTTGATGACCACCACCTTGAAGCGCTGCCTGGCCGACTGATCGACCTGCTGCGTCTGGGCCACCTCCTTCAGTAGGTCCTGGATGACTACCCTGTCATAGTTTCCGACGTCGGATGGCGTTATCTCAAGGTGGTAAATGGACGCGACGATGTTGAATTCGAGTTTGCGGTTGCTCGATGTCTGGAAGACGCGTGCGTCGATCTTGATCTTCTCCACGCCCGGGCCGTAGAGCTCCTTGAGTGTTGCTACTATCCTTGTCTTCTTGCCCGCCCCGGATGGACCGTAGACGAGGAGATGAGGGAAGTCCCCGCTCTGGGCCTGCATTGGAAGATATCAGCATCACTGGATAACCTGGAAGTCGGGGGTGGTGGGAAGTGTGTGCGTGGGGGATCCGTACGAGAGACCGTAGTCGCTCTGACAGCTCAGTGTGGTATGTCAAAGTATCCAGAGACCGCGGCCGATGCTTGTCCACAATCAGGGCCATATTTGCGACGGGGTGGTTACTGTGAAGTGCCGTTGTATATTTGGAGAATGGGAGGTTTTGTTGGAGACGCGTCTGTCGCGTAAAGTGGTTGAGCTCTTGGTTGGCGGAGCCTCGGAGGGCCCATAATCGACTCCGCGCACGGACCAACACATCGGCATGCACCAGATGAGCAGCATCTCGAGGCCGTGGAGGATGTCAGCCTTGAACGTAGATACCCAGTTGACTCTGCTAAGAATTAAGTATTGTATAAAGGGCTCAAGGCCAGCAATGACTATGAAATATATACGGCATCCGTACATTTCACGCTTTTACCTACTATACTTAGTCAAGTATTCATTCGCTCACGGTACCTCGGATTAATAGCTACCTCGTATGAACCAATGTCGCGGGAATATTTACCACCGTAGGTTCCGCTCACTCCCAAGACAAATAACTTATAATGAATTTTTATTACACAGGGTCAGACCCTGATAATGTACATACCCATAGTCGGCCCTCAAACCTCAGCCTTCCTCTCAATTCACGGGGAACGTGCCGCCTCAGACTTGCTGCCGGGCTCGGTGACAGATGTTGACGACGACGCCTCGAGCATCTCCGGCGGCGCAACCTGTCTCCTCGGCCGCTTAAGGTCTTCCAGAGTCACACCGTCCAGCTTGGTGATGCCAACCATCGGAGGATCTCCCTTCTTCGCGAACTCCCACTGTCCTGGGAGCTTGTTGCCGGCCAGCCGGAAAGCGTCCCGCACAATGGCCTCGTGGATCTTGCCCCTAATCTCAAAGACGATCTGGCTCACGGCGATTCGGGTGGCCCAATGATCGAAGGAACCCTTTCCCTTACCCATACGCATCTAGACAGCTGTCAGCGGCAGTCTCTGGCGAGAATTCACCAACAGGGGTTCACATAGAACTCACATCGTTTCCGCTGACAAAGACGCCAATGTTACAGTTTTTGCGCTTGTACAGACGGTACTTCTCTCCTCGCAATCGGTTCTTGATCGTGTCCTCCGCCATCTTGAGCGACTTGGCGCTGATCCTCCGGTGATGGTCGACCATGCGCAGCCCGTAGTCTCCCCACATGACCGTTGTTCCCTTTGTCGAGCCGCCCGTGGCCACACGCGGTCGGCCCTTGGCCATCTTCTTCTTCCTGTCGATAGATGGCTCTAGCCATGTTCCAAACGCGGCAGGCGTGGTTGAGAATGCGCGGGCATTCTGCAGTCGCCGCGCGGCGTAGAGCGCTGTTGCTTGCCTCTGGATCGGGGCTCGGATTTTTCGCAGAGGGGAGGCGCCGCCCAGGCGCAGGCCTCGGAAAGCACTGGCCAGCGCCGACGTATTGATGGGCTTCATTGCATCGGCTGCGGTTGACTGTTGATGGCCGTCCAAACGAAGCTGGTCGTGGTTGCGCGGGTCTGGAAATTCTGTGCTGGAAGCTGCGGGTGGAGCCTGGAGTTGGGGCCTGAATGGTCAGGCCGAAGTAAGTATGTACCTCCTTGGGTGCCATGGCTGGGAAGCCAATTAACCCGGTCACGTATCTCGCGTCACATTCGCGTCTGGGAGCTCGGTTCCGACAGACGCCGTGCACGTCACCCGCATTTACATTTTCTAGGCTGCCAACCCTTCGATTGTCCCAACGCCTGAGGTTTTGACAACAAACCCCTCCCAGGCAACATTCGCCAATCGTTAAAAGAGGGCATTGGCGCTCGCCCAGGCTGTGGATGTGACTCCTCGACTCCACGAATCAATCTCACGCCATAATGCCGGATATCCGATCCTTCTTCACGCCCAAAGGCGGTGCCCCCGCTCCGTCCAAGCCTGCACCAAAGCAGGCGGCCGACGCTACAAAAAACAAGCGTCCAAGTATGGCCTCTTGGTGAATGGAATTGGATCTATGTCTAACACTCGGCAGAAGGACGCAAAGTAGTCGAGGATAGCGAGGACGAGGAGCTAGTCGAGTTCGTGAGCCATGAACTAGGAGAGTGCATGTCGGAGAACTAATGAATACACAGGGAGAAGAAGACGGAAACGAAGCCTGCATCCAAGAAGAAGAATGTGTATGCAAAGGTTATACCTTGACTACCGATCCAGAACTGACCTATTCTAGTGACACCTCGCCAAAAGGTGTAGAAATATCGACCGACGACTATTTCTCCTCGTCTAAGGGGACTAAGGCTAGCAAATCCGAACCGTCAAAAAGGACCGAACCCAAGAGTCAGGTCAAGGCAGAATTTCCGGTGCGCTCCAGTCCGCGAGGGAAGCAAGCTCCCCCAGGGGCGGCCGCCCCTGCCAAGAACGGCACGCCCACGAAGAAGCGACCAATGACAAGTTACAAGAAGCACGACATTCACGATGATGAGGACGCTTACATGGATGACGGCGACGAAGACGACGAAGACATATTCGCCGCCGATTCAAAGGGCCGCAACAAGCGCAAAACGGACGAATATGTGGAGGACGAGTCCGATGAGGAACCTCTACCCAAGCCAAAGCGTGTCGCGTCGCGAGGCCGCCCTTCAACGGTTAATAAAATGGGAGACGTGAAACCAAAGGCTTCCCCGGCGGCCAAGAAGCGAAAGTCTCCCGAGCCAGACTCCGAGGAATCCGAAGAAGAGGCTCCCAAGAAGAAGAAGGCCCCCAGCAAGCCTCGTGCTCTGAGGCCCCAGAAGGCCGACGAACCTGAGGACGCCGACATTCAGGACATTTTAAACAGCGTTGCCACAGTCCGGGCACCGACACCTCCACCGAAAGATCCGAATGCCAAATTTGACTGGCGGAAGTCAGCGGCCGGGGGTGGCAATGCTGCTGCACCACCAACGCAACCGACAGGCGAGTTGCCTGAAGGTGAAGAGGAGTGTCTCACCGGCCTGACATTTGTCTTCACTGGTGTCCTCCAGACCATTGGTCGCGAAGAGGCTCAGGCGTTGGTCAAGAGGTATGGCGGCAAAGTCACCGGCCAGCCAAGCAGCAAGACTAGCTTTGTGGTTCTCGGCGACGATGCCGGTCCTAGCAAGCTGGCAAAGATCAAGTCTCTAGGTATCAAGACCATCGACGAGCATGGCCTCTTTGACCTCATCCGGAAATTGCCAGCATTTGGTGGATCAGGTAAGGGAGCCCAAAAGGCGCAAGAGAAGAAGAAGGCAAACGAAGCAAAGATACTCGAGCAAGCCGCCGAGATGGAGGCTGAAGAGAAGGCCAAGAGGGCAGAGGAGGCGAAAGCAGCCAAGGCAGCGGCCGCCCGTGGCGTGCCAACGAGACCAGCCGCGACTACCCCTGTGAACTCCCAGCTTTTGACCTCCAAATACGCCCCTACTCAGCTCAGCCATATTTGTGGCAACAAGTCTCAGGTCGAGAAGATTCAGAGCTGGCTCAAAAACTGGCCAAAGTCCAAGAAGTATAACTTTCAGAGACGTGGGGCGGACGGCCTCGGTGGTGAGCGGGCAATTATTCTCTCGGGTCCACCGGGCATCGGCAAGACCACAGCGGCCCATCTGGCAGCGAAGCTGGCGGGCTACGACATTCTGGAGAGTAACGCCAGTGACACAAGGAGCAAGAAGCTTGTTGAAGCAGGCGTCAGCGACGTCATGAACAACACGTCTTTGCTGGGCTTCTTTGCTGGCGACGGCAAAAGTGTCGACACCGGAAAAAAGAACATTGTTCTTATCATGGACGAAGTCGACGGTATGTCGGCCGGAGATCGTGGTGGTGTCGGAGCCTTGGCCAAGTTCTGCAGGAAAACTGAGGTTCCCTTGATTCTGATTTGCAACGAACGGAGGTTACCAAAGATGAAGCCGTTTGATCATGTCGCTTTTGACATCCGGTTCAACCGCCCGACTGTGGATCAAGTCAGGTCCAGGATCATGACCATCTGTGTGAGAGAAGGCCTGAAGTTGCCTGTACCCGTTATCGACGCACTTATCGAAGGCAGCAACAAGGATATCCGCCAAATTATCAACATGATATCGACGGCAAAGCTTGATAAGTCAAGCATGGACTTCGACCAGTCCAAGGCCATGGCCAAGTCTTGGGAGAAACATGTTATCCTCAAGCCGTGGGATATCTGCCAAAAGATGCTGGGCGGCGGCCTGTTTGCTCCCGCCAGCAAGTCGACACTCAATGACAAGATTGAGCTGTACTTCAACGACCACGAGTTCAGCTTCCTCATGATCCAGGAGAATTATCTCCGCACAAAGCCCATGCTCCTCAACAACAAAGGCTACTCGAAGCGGGAAGAGAAGTTGAGGGCCTTAGAACTCTTCGACAACGCTGCGCAGAGCATCAGTGATGGTGACCTGGTGGACAGAATGATCCATGGACCCCAGCAGCATTGGTCTCTCATGCCCACCCATGCGGTCTTCAGCACCGTCCGGCCGGCGAGCTACGTTTCCGGTCAGCTGATGGGCTCCAACTTCACCTCCTGGCTTGGAAACTTTAGCAAGACCGGAAAGCTCGGGCGGTTTTGCCGCGAGATTCATTCCCACATGCGACTCAGGTCATCCGGCGACCACAACGAGGTCAGGCAGGAGTATTTGCCGGTCCTGTGGAACCAGCTCGTCAATCGTCTTCAAAATGAAGGCACCGAGGCAGTTCCAGAGGTGATTGAGCTTATGGACAGTTACTACCTGACGCGGGATGACTTCGACGCCATCCAGGAACTTGGCGTTGGCTACATGAATGAAGATAAAGTGGCGATTGAGTCGAAGACCAAGGCCGCTTTCACAAGAACGTAAGTTGTTTGTTTACTCTTTTCGGAGGCATTTGCTGACTGTATCAGATACAATGCAATGAACCACCCCGTACCGTTCATGAAAGCGAGCAACGTCATGGCTCCGAAGAAGCAGGCCAAGGAGGCTCCGGATCTAGAGGAAGCCATCGAGGAAGAGGATGACGATCTCGTCGAGGCACCAGATGTCGAAGAAGATGATGAGATCGACTTCAAGAAAGACAAGTACATCAAGCAGCCTAAAAAGAAGCCTGCCAAGAAGGCGACAAAGGCTGCCGCCAAGGACGATGACGACGATGACGAAAAGCCGAAGAAGGGGCGCACGAAAGCGAAGGCGACGGGTGCCAAGGGTAAAGGGAAGAAATAGCAGAGACACAATATTTGATAAGCATGGGATTGGTATTTTGTACTATGAGTGTTTGGCATACTATATTACTAGGGGTGGTGCCTTTTGAGAGAGGGATCGAAGTATTTGGTAGCCACTGATGGCAGGTATTGAGGGATACGGTACGGAAAATGAGGTAAATGGCCCTCCCTCTTTTGGCTGAGGAAATCTTAGGAGATGGTACCTCCGAGTGGCAGTTAACTGCTGAATTACAACTCAGATCGACAGACCGCGGCGTACATATACAGACATGCGGGCAACGCAAGTAGGACTCCATGACTGTTGGACTGCGTGCGCGGACAAAAGATATAGGAGGGCAACGTTGGCTTATTATTAGTACTCTGGCAACGCAGACCACGAGTAGACACCGCCGTCAACGGCAGTGTACCCATGCCAACCCTCATCGTATGCACCTATCCGGATACAATGCACCAAATTGCAAGCCATTGATCCGTGTTCCCTCCTGTGAAAAAAAGAAAAAGATATACATATACGAGTAGTATGTGTAAAGCCGTCCCGACACCGCCATGAGTTGAGCATTGTGCAACATCTACAAAACCAACGCCACATTAACCGACAAATTATACACTCATAGTCTTACAAGCGCCCCATTCTTTTTTGTTTCCAAAATCTGGCCGAGATTTCAACATAGGTAGCGACGGTGGCTTCGCTGTCTATTTGTTCTTGACGACGCCGACCTTGGCTGGGCGCAGCACACGGCCGTTGAGCTTGAAGCCGGTCTGCTGGACCTGGAGGACGGAGTTGTCCTCCTTGTCGGGCTGGGGCACCATGAAGGTGGCCTCGTGCTCGTTGGGGTCGAACTTCTCGCCCTCAGGGTGGACGCGCTCGACGCCGTGCCTCCGCAGGGTATTCATGAAGCCGTCGGAGATCATCTTGACGCCCTCGTGCAGGTTTGACGGGTCCGAAGACAGGGCGCGCTCGAAGTTGTCGACATGCTCGAGGAGATCCTTGGCGAACTTCTGGATGGCGAAGTCGCGCCCGCTCTTGATCTCGCGCTGGGTGCGGTCCTGGAGGTTGCGGAAGTCTGCGACGGTGCGCAGCAATGAGTCCTGCGGGTGCCATACAAGGTCAGCTTTCGGTTCGTTCACAGAGAGATGCGATGTGTTTGTCTTTAAAGGGGAAGGGGGGATATGTTTTTACCTTCAAATCCTTAGCCTCGGCCTCCTTGGCCTCGAGGGCCTTCTTGAGCTCCGTCACGGGGTCGGACTCGGCCTTCTCGTCTTTGGCGGTCTCCTTCTTGGTCTCCTCCGCTGCCGCCTCCTTGGTATTGTTGCTGTACCATCGCGCGATGGCAG
Source organism: Hapsidospora chrysogenum ATCC 11550 (assembly GCA_000769265.1). Classification (NCBI taxonomy): domain Eukaryota; kingdom Fungi; phylum Ascomycota; class Sordariomycetes; order Hypocreales; family Bionectriaceae; genus Hapsidospora; species Hapsidospora chrysogena. Next base: position 562,282 of record JPKY01000002.1, read on the forward strand.
GCTGAGCAGTCCGTGGCGCGGTGGCGCGCGCTACTGTCCGGGATTGCGCTGGCAGGATAAAGGGCTTGTAGGCTGGGGTCTTGGGCGCGGCATAACGCAGGGCTCGGGAAGAGGTGGAGAAGGACTGGCGGAACATTGTGGGCGAACGGGCAGGCTCGATTGGAGGGTTTTGGGGAGGCGGGAGCGGATGGTTGAGTTGTGAGGCTATATGGGTTGGTGGTGGTTGTATACTGGTATGTAAGGACGATGGGAAAGCTTTCTAGAGGATCTGAAATTTTACTGTAAAAGGCCCCCGGGGGACCCTTGCCGATGCAGCCCTTGGCCTTGAGCCGGCCGCGGAGGATGCGGATCAACCACGGCCCGCCCAAAAAGGCTGCTGGTAGCTTCCAGGTTTTGAAGGGAATTGACTCGGCCCAACCACAGCCTGCCATGGAGCCCCACATTTATGGTGGGGCGTGTACATACGAGTACGTCGTTCTGTGGCAACCTAGAGGTACAGTAAGAAGGCTGTTTGTTGGTGTGGTTCTGCCGAGCGCGACATGGCTGGTCTGTCGGGAGCTGGAGAGCTCAGACTTATTCATTACTAGGTATCCAGTTCACCATCACATCACAACACCAACACCACCACCACCACCGCCACCACCACCGCCAAACCGCCCTATCGAACGATTCTGCGATCTTCCTGATTAGCTCACGCTGGCCACGGCATTCCCATCGCATCCTCTACCGCCGACTTGCAACCGCCGTTGTCGCACCCCCACCCCCCACCAGCACACAGAACACAGCACAATGGCGGTCGGCGACTCGGACAGAGTCCAGGCAGCCCAGAAGCTCGCCAAGACGGACCCCAGGAAAGCAGAGGCTGCCTTCAAGGAGATCACCTCTAAGGCGCCCCGTTCAGGCTCCGATGCCGCCACCCGCGAGTATGAGGCTGCTCTGATCAGCTTGGGGGAGCTCTACCGAGATGAGAAGTCGGTGCAAGCCCTCCATCCCGCATATGCAAACCGATGGGGCCGAGATCGCTGACACCCATGACGCAGGAAGACGCAGGAACTGGTGGACCTGATAAAAGAGAGCCGGACAGTGTTTTCGTCATTCGCAAAGTCCAAGTCGTCCAAGCTGGGTATGTGACGGGAAGGGAAACGAACGGGAAACTTGCCAGGCACCTCCAACTGACACTTCACTAGTTCGCCAGCTGCTTGACCTGGTTAAGGAGATCCCGAATAGCACCGACATTGAAGTCGCCGTCACAAAGGACTGCATAGAATGGGCGACGGCCGAGCGCCGAGCCTTCCAGCGCCAGGACCTCGAGGTCCGCCTCGTCGTCCTCTACATGGCCAAGTCGGCGTGGTACGACTCGCTCACCCTCATCAACGGGCTCCTCCGCGAGCTCAAGCGCCTCGACGACAAGCTGCGCCTTGTCGAGGTCCAGCTCCTCGAGTCGCGCGTCTACCACGCCCTCGGCAACATCCCCAAGGCCCGCGCCGCCCTCACTAGCGCCCGCACCTCCGCCGCCAGCGTCTACACCCCGCCCATGCTGCAAGCCAACCTCGACATGCAGAGCGGCATGCTCCACGCCGAGGACAAGGACTTCAACACCGCCTTCTCGTACTTCATCGAGGCCCTCGACGGCTACCACTCCCTCGAGGAGGGCAACAAGGCCCAGGCCGCCCTGCAGTACATGTTGCTCTGCAAGATCATGCTGAACCTCGTCGACGACGTCAACCAGCTCATGACCTCCAAGCAGGCCCTTAAGTACGCGGGTCAGAACCTCGAGGCCATGAAGGCCGTCGCCCGCGCCCACGCCAACCGCTCCCTCGAGGAGTACGAGCGCGCCCTCGGCTCCTACCGCTACGAGCTCGGCAGCGACGCCTTCATCCGCAACCACCTCCGCCGCCTCTACGACGCCATGCTCGAGCAGAACCTCATCAAGGTCATTGAGCCCTTCTCCCGCGTCGAGATCGACCACATCGCCAAGATGGTCGGCCTCGACACACAGCAAGTCGAGCGCAAGCTGTCCCAGATGATCCTGGACAAGGTCATTACAGGTGTCCTCGACCAGGGAGCGGGCTGCCTGATCATCTACGACGAGACGCAGCGGGACGAGTCTTATGATGCCGCCCTGCAGACTATCGACAAGCTGAGCAACGTGGTGGACGCCTTGTACATCAACCAGGCATCGCAATTGGAGTAGGAGGTAGCAAGTGCAATGACACCACCGGTGGGGCAGTAGGTGAAGCGTGTGTTTGCTTGTAATGTATCTACACATGTCATAGTAGATGATGAGGCGTTTTAGAAGGCGGGCTCGCCAAAGGATCCCAAAAACACGGTGCCTTTTTGGCGATGAGTATCCTCGAGGGTTGCTACGCGGCCAGTACCCCTCACCATGCGACCCCTGACTATGTATTACAGAACAAGACTTCTATCACCGAGTCGACGCAATGAGGCCAGTATACTGCGTGCATTATATATCTGGCATGTATGTGTGTGTTGGTATACGTATGTTGGCCACAAGAACTTGTCATTGTCCGAGTAGACATACGCTTTCAAATTATTCAATCGTGACTTCGTGCCTCATACCGACTGGTCCTCAATCTTGCCCCTTCACCGAAACTGATACACGCGATCCATGCTCAGAAATATACATTTGAACCAACAGCCGAGGCGGTATCTCGCGCATAAACCCCCCTTAAACGCCCAGCGCTGAATGTATGCCAATGCCCCTAACAATCCAAAAAGCCACATAAGTCTCAAAAACCTATCACTCATCCTAGTGGAACATGACGGCCGTGTCCCTCTCAGCGCTCCTCCTCTGTCTCTTCTTCTCGCCCATGATGAGGGAGAACAGCCTCTTGGCCAGGACGCCCTCGTCCCAGCCGCCGACAACCGCTTTGAACGCATCGACGCAGTCCAGGTGCCACTGCTCGAGAACCATGGACTCGCCATGACTCTTGACTGTCTTTCCTAGGTATTTCGCTGACCGAGGCTCGACCTCTATGCCGAAAGGCGTCTTGCGACGGTGCTGGAGGAGCTTGTCCATGAATAGCCAGTGGCTGCGCGTCCAGACTGTCTGCGAGAGCGTCTCCGGGCGTTGCACAGGCTTCGTGAGCGGCGATGCGTCAGACATGGACACATCGGAATCCTGGTTCTCCTTGTCGTGTACAGCTGGCGAGGGTTCCACCGGCTCCGGCTGCGAATTGGGCTCCGCTTCAGCGGGTCCCGTATTGGAGAGGCGACGTTGCTGACGCTGTCTGGCCTGCTCAACCGGCGAGAGGACACTGCTTGTGAACTCGACCACCCGTCCAGGCGTATGGGGTTTCAGCGGCGATCGTAGACTGGACTTGGTAGGAGAGGCGTTCCTTGGCGGCAGCGGCCGCAGGAAACCCCGAGGGGACACACGGGCACGCCGAGACGAAGACTCTGACGATGACTCCTCACTGGCGTTGGAGGTTTCCTGCTGCCACCGCTGGATATCCGCATGCGACAGCTGCATCCGCGGCGGCGTAGGAGCGCCAGAGCGAGCAGACGTTGGTTGGAAAAAGGACTGATTCGTTTGCCTGGGCCGGGGCGTGAAGTTCTTCTTCTGCGCGGAGAGCGGCATCTCCAGTCTCTCGGGCGTGTCAGGGGACGCCGATCCATAGACGTTTGCCGGCTCCTCTTGTAGCGGCTGCTCCTGGGACCGTGGAGGGGAGGAAACGCGCACGCGAGGATCTTCGCGAGGCTCAAATTCCCGTTGTGGTACCGAAGGGAACATTGAGCTGGTTGGCACTATGGGTGCCACCGACGATCCCTCTATCCCAGATGTCGAAGGCTTGGAAGGGAAGAACCGTTCTACCAACTTGCCGGGAATAGCGGCCGGTGAAGAGAAGAAGGAAGAGAGATCAAATGCATTGGCCTTGGTCGCCGAGCTAGCTGGTTTTGCTGCCTCCGCCTCTTGCGCCTTATGTCTCTGCTCCAACAATGAGTATTCTTCCGAATTGCCCTCCGCAGCCCCCATCTTTGTCCCGTTGGCCACGTTTGATGACCCCGGGGCCACTCGTGAGCCGCTTGCCAGGCCATTGGTCCCGGACTTCCTAGTCCAGGGGCTAGGGAGAGCGGAGCGGCGGTGAAGTGGTGCAGACATTCCGCTGATAAACGACGACTGTTGTCTGAGAGTGGTATCAGGCTCAGAGCGCTGGGCCTCCAGCTCCCATATGTCAGTTTCATCGTCGTCACGCCGCGACACATTATCGGCCTCTGGCTGGTCCGCACGAGTGTCGATGGTGGCTTGTGAGAAGGATCCCTTCACAGCACCAATCGTTGATGACCTGGCTGCTTCGCGGAGCGAGTGGTCGCCTCTAAGATTGGGGCTGATGGGCCCTTCGTTTGCCACCCAGCTCATCTCGTCATCTGGTGGAGTTATGCGCATGGAGCTTGCAGCAGAGCCGACAGATGCTGCGCGTGGCTTATCAGTCGACTCTTGAACGCTCCTCCCGAGGGCTTGCATGAAACTACCCTGACCAGTGGATCTTGAAGGCGCCCCAAAAGGGTCGTCGCTGATTCGGTCGAGCGATGCAGATTGGCGATGAGGACCGAGAGGTCGGCGCCCGGGGCTTGAGCTGACCCGACGTCCGGTGTGGGCGTCTCGAGAACCCGACCAAGATTCTTTGCTGGCGGAGCTGCGGAAGGGGCTGCCAAGCTGGTTCTGGCGGTCTCCAGGAGACGGCGGATCGGATGTGACGCTCTGAAGCACCCTTCCAGCTCGGACAATAGCCGATAAAGCTGGTCGGGGTGCCTGGGCTTGCGAGGCGTCACCCGCTACCGACTGAGGATCTTGCACAGGAGACGACATCTGGTTCAGAGGGGTGAATTCTAGAGCAGACGAGCCCCTTTCCACGGAGCGCCGTAGTTGATGGGAAGACTCCAGTACTCGATCGTCCCTGGGTGACACTGGTGGCGCCGCATCATGCTCGCTTGCAAGCTGAGCACCAGGGTCAACTGGAGACGACCGCTGAGAAATGTCCGCCGACTTCTCGGGGCTCTCGTCCACTTCGGTCCCCATGTTCGGTGGCGTGTCGTCCGGAGTGGGGAGTCGGCCATTATCTGTCTGAGCGGCAGAGCTGGCGTTTGAGGGTGCAGCCTGCTGCGCCGAATCCACGACCGGTTGGTAAGACTGGCGCATAAAATTGCCGTCGTTTTGTGTGACCTCCTCTTCTTCACCCTGTTGTTCGTTGAAGTGTTCCACCGCTTCTATATCGTCGTCATCCGGCTCGACGGCAGGTGTAGCAGCAGGCCGCCGAGGAGTAGCAGCCTCAAGTACTACTTGCGGAATCTCGGAGAATGAGTCTTCATACATATTCGAATCCTCCCCATTATCGCGCGCAGAGGACCTCTCCTCTGCGGCATTTCCGTCTCGCGGGATGACATCGGCATGCTTCATGGCCGAGTCGAGAACGCGCCGCCTCAGAGGTGAAATGTTTGCTTTTCGCGGCGAACGTAGTAGCACAGGCGAGAACATATGACCTGTTCTCAATGACGCCACAGATCTGACCGGGCTGGACTCCTCGGAAGCCAGCTCATCTGGCTCGTCCTGGAGTGCTGGCGACGAGACCAATATCATTGGTTCGGCCATCTCGTTCCCTTGAGACTCCACCGCTTGTGCCTCAACTACCTCTTCAATATCTTCCTCGACTGCGCTCGAGCTTGGCTCTCGTTGGATCTCTTGAGACTTGCCCCCGTCGTCCTCCCCGAGGTCAGCGGCATCGTTGTCTTGGGGTTGGCCTTGGTCGATGGCCCATTCCTCCTCTGATCGCGCCTCTTCCGGTACAGCCTCTAGTAGTACATCCTGTTGGACCGGTTCAGATTTTTCAGCCTCCGCGCGTGTGACTTCGTGTTCTCGTGCTTCTTCGGAGCCGGCCCCATGTCGGAGAGTCTCCAAAGTACTATTAATGATCTGGTTTGTCTCTTCCCCAAAATCATTGTGGGGGGAAGCAGGGCCGGGTCTTGAGCTTTTGAAGTCCTGGAAAGATTGTATCGAATCCATGAAGATCATGCTGAAGTCTTCCTGGGCCACAGTGTCATTCCTATGAGTTGCGTTCGCGTCAGGCACGTCAGCAACGGAGGACCTGTCGCTGACCGAGGGTGTTCCGTCTCCGAACCCTTCTGCGTCTGACGCCATACTCTCCAACGCGGCCGATGGTGAGCGGCGGACATTCGGCTCCGACGGAACTACTGATGCTGATTGAGAAGGGGGGCCTGCCCGTGGAGTTGCTTCATCCGATAGTGTGGCCATCCAAATATCGGAGCCCACCTCTTGGGGTACTGGGGATGGCGCAGCAGGTAGAGGTAGAGTCTCTTCTTGTTCGGCTTCTCCAGTCGATGCGCCCGGCAATACGGGCTCTTCACTATCAGCCGTCGCTGCTTGAGTGGGGACCAGTTCCGGCTGCTCTTCAGCCATGTCTTCCAACTCATCCGGGGCAAGCGCCTGGCGCCTTCTCCGTCCTCTTAATGCTGATCCCGCCTTTGCAGAATACACATCCCCCAGTCCACTTGACGGTTCCAAGGAACGTATCTTCGGGGGCCTCCCTCTCCTCTTCGGTGTTGGTGATGCCTGGGAAACCTGGTCGGACAATGGGCTAGTCGCTAATCCCTCATCATACTGTGGAGCTGCGGTTATACTTTTAGGCGGCCTTCCTCTCCTCTTCGGTGTTGGCGACGCCTGTGAAACCTGGTCGGACGACATGTTAGGTGCCACTCCCAGATCACCTAGTGGCGCCGTGGATAGGTTCTTCGGCGGCCTTCCTCTCCTTGGAGTTGGTGTCCCCATGCCGCTCGAGGGCTCCGCGGATGGTCTCTTCGGAGGTCTCCCCCTCCTCCTTGGTGTAGGTGTTGCTTGCGAAACTGGGTCGGACAGGGGATCTGGGTCTCTCGCGGTGTTTGGGCGCTTCGGTGTGCGTCGGATCGGCGTTCCTGCTCGCCTCTTCTTCGCAGCGCTCGGTAGAGGTGTTCCGTTGGTCTTCCGCGGCCTGCCTCTCTTCCTGGGTGTTGATAGGCCATCTCCTGTGCCCTGCCCGTATTCATCCTCGATGGACTCTTTTAACGGCACCGTCGTGGTGGTCGCGCTCAATCTCGGTCTCTTGGTCGTCGCGTAGGGGCTTGAGGATGGGAATAACCTGCGTCTCGTCCCAGACGCCGGCATGCCCTGGTCGTCCGTCTCGACCGTGACCAGAAGTCTTTGCGGCGATGTGTTGTCACCAACCTCGAGCTCGAACTGCTGCTTCCGCGGTGAGCTCGCGCGCGGGGTGAATCGGTTAGACCGCAGGCTCCGGGTGGCCCGCTGGGACGAGGGAGGAGCCGCGATGGCGAATGTGTCGTCGTTCAGGGGGTCCGGGGACGACATGATGTCAGCGCTGGGCGTCGCCGGGTTCGCGATGGAATGCCAGCGCACAGTGAAACGTTCAACGGTGGATGTGGTAGGGCCGGACTTGCGACGTTTCGACATTACCGGGGAGAATATGCGGCTCTAGACATTGATGTGGAATGTGCGCCGCAGGGACAGCCACATAGGAGACCCGCGCGTGGGACGATACAAATGCCGATGTACGAGTAAAGTTGACGGCGCGCGCCTCTCGAAGCTTGTGAATGCGGTTGGACGTGGCGTGGGGTGGCGTGGCGGTGGGTGTCGGTTGCACAGGGCAGGCAGTTTGTTTACTCACGGCCCATCCGGGACTAGCTTCCTCAGAGGGTCCTCGGCCCCAAAGTTTAGCCGGCCCGGGAGCGGATACCTGCCGGGTATACCTTATTCCGACTCTGTCCAACGTCACATGCCGGTCACGGGTCATGGCGGGCGATGCGGGAGTCGACGGAACAGAAGAGTGACGTCTGCTCGGCAGAGTGGGACGTGACCGCGGTCGGCATCAACGTTCCAAATGACCTCGGCTCGATGCTCCCCAAACTCATCCCTAAATAAGGGGCCATCTCTGCGACCAAAGATGAGCTAGCTCTCACCCTGGCGATTCTATAACACTACACTACTGTTCAGTTCTAGCCCTTGCGGTAATTTCAACTTAATGGTGTCGCTCCTTTCGTACTCCCAACGACAATCGCAATAGCTCCCGCAACCGTCAGACTCCGACCCCATCCCGGCGTCCCACTCGCATTTACATCATGGCTTCCAAGGCGGCAATCCCCCAGAACGACAATGTCGCTCACGCCCTTGCTGGCGCCGGCGGCGGCCTTCTGTCGATGGTCCTGACGTACGTACCTCCGGACTTTTTTTTAAAAAAAAAAACGACCTCTCGCATTGACCCGAGCTCCAGGTACCCCCTCATCACGCTTTCGACGCGCGCCCAGGTCGAGTCCAAGAAGGCAGAGAGCAAGTTCAGTGATGCCGTGCAGAAGATCATCGCCCGCGAAGGCGTATCCGGTCTGTATGCGGGCATCAACTCGGCTCTCTTCGGCATCAGCGTCACCAACTTCGTGTACTACTACTGGTACGAATGGACCCGCGCCTTCTTCGAGAAGGCGGCCACAAAAGCCGGCCGCGCGAGCAAGAAGCTCACCACCATCGAGTCCATGATCGCCGGCGCCATTGCCGGGTCTGCGACCGTCATTATCACCAACCCCATCTGGGTCGTCAACACCCGCGTCACCACCCGCAAGCAGAGCCAGGAGGGCGACGTCGAGGCCGGCGTCAAGGCCTCCAAGCCTCCCAGCACCATCGGCACCCTGATGGCCCTGCTCAAGAACGAGGGGCCCCAGGCTCTCTTCTCCGGCGTCATCCCCGCCCTGGTCCTCGTCATCAACCCCATTCTCCAGTACACCCTGTTCGAGCAGATGAAGAACGCCGTCGAGAAGAGGCGCAAGGTGACTCCCACAGTTGCCTTCTTCCTGGGCGCCCTGGGCAAGCTGTTTGCTACCTCCGTGACGTACCCTTACATCACTGTCAAGAGCCAGATGCACGTCGCGTCCCACACCGAGAAGAAGGAGGGCATGACTGAGACGCTTCGCCGTGTTGTCCGCCAGGAGGGCTACGGTGGTCTCTACAAGGGCAAGTCTAGACTTCCTCCCTGCGCAGTATGCATGCTCAGCTAACATCCACCTCCCACAGGCATTGCCCCCAAGGTCACCCAGAGCGTCTTGACTGCCGCGTTCCTCTTCGCCTTCAAGGATGTGCTCTATGAGCAGACGGTTAAGCTCCGCTCCGGTGGCATCCGCCGCCGTGTTGGCGCATAAGTCATAATAAGATGCATGACTTATCCCCCGGCTAATAACAATCGCGCCTAGGTGGGCTCGTGGGAACTCGACGAAAATCAAAAGGACAAGTTTTGGTAAATGGCGATCTGGCTGTATATCCCATGTGAAAATACGATCACGATGATGTGGATATGGTGTATGAGTTTATAGTACCGTGGGCTGTACGGTGTACTTTCGAACGGCCCATCTATGAAGATAACGAGGATCCTCGAGAAAAATTGGCATGAATAGAATACCCTCCTTCACAAGGTTCCAGATGGAGAGGTAGAATGGGTGCACCCACGCGAATGCCCTTGTAATCACGGAACGGGCACCAGTTTTGGCACAATCCACCACTCGTGATACGCCTTGTCAGGGGTTGGGACCTCGGCCCTGAGCTTCAGGTCGCCCCCGTCCTCCGACCTCTCAATGGCCTTCTGCAGGGTCGCAACGGCAAGTCCCAGGGCAATGCACGACTTCAGCCCGTTTTTGACCGAAGCGACCCACTGCTCGTGGGACCCGACGGAGAAGGCCTCCTCTGCCGAGAGCTTGCTCAGCGACTCAAAGCCCCGCTTGGCCCCCGCCAGCGCCTTGCACGCCACGGCGAGGACGTCGTCTGTGCTCGACTCCGGTTGAGTGACCTGCGCGGTGAAATCCTGGAATGAGGGTAGCTCGGGAACACCAATGGGCGCGAAGGGCTTCATCCGCAGCTCATAGCGGAGCTCGTCGTTGCTGTAAGGTCGTAGCGGTGCCTTGACGAGCCCGAGGCGCCCGAGGACCGTGTACACGCAGGACAGTGCGTCCGACAGCTCCCAGGTGACCGCCGCATCAAGAAGCGAAAGTCGGATGAAGGATAAGGCGCGCTGGAGCTGTTTCTCGGCAAGCCCGTCCGTAGTCGATTGCGCCCGCATCTCCTCGATCTTCCTCATGATGGAAGACTTGATGCGCGGCGAATACTCGAGCCGCACCTTGGCGAGGTAGTTGAGATACCAGTACATGCCAGCAAGCTCGTCAGGTTGGTAAACCTCGAGCTCGAAGCCTAGCTGCACGATCCACTCCATCTGGCGGAGCTTATAGAGATATGTCCACGCTGAGAGCGACCATTCCTGGAGGTCCGCCGAGGTTGTGTATGAGGAGAAGCTCTGCCCTCTGGCAACGAGTTCTTGCGTCTTGTCTTGTATCATCTGATCTAGTTCCTCCGCGTCGGCCTGAAGGTTGTCCCAGGCGCGGATGGTGTGACATAGCGTCCTCCTCACGCGGCAGCGGTTCTGGCAAAAGGTGCGGAGTATGTCGAGGTACGGTTGGGCGGCTCTTTGCCTGAAGGCCTCCATTTGCTGAGAAATAAAGTGGCGCGGGTCTTGGACGGCCTCGATATCGTCATTAGCCCTGTCCAAGAGGTGGCTCGCGGGTAATGTGATGATGGAGAGGTCATCATCCAGTATCTGCCGGATGCTCATGCTTCCCAGCATTTCCATGGCATCAAAGAGGAATGTTTGTAGCAGTGTCCGCACATATACCAGGGGTTGCGGCTTCTTGGCCTGGAAGAAAAAGACGAAGTTCTAGCAGCAAGTCAGCAATAATTGGTCAATAGCCATGGTGCCAGATATATATGCATACCAAAAGACACTGCGAGTCTGTGAAGCGCAGGACGCCAATCACATCTCGGCCATCCCGGAACAACCGTGACAAATGCCCAAATGCGTCATCGAAGCCGAGCTGAACGATCGGTCGGGGCGGCACAGTGCTCGCCAGCTTTCTCTGTAACTTTGCGCTGAAGGCCTCGTCCACAGGCTTGCCAAGTGCGTGTGTTGACTTGATGCCGGACAGGACCGCTAGACCTTGATCCCACGGCACGCGAGCCAGGTCTGGATTGTCGACATGCTGCGGGCACTCTGCCGCTGACAGAAAGATGTCTCTGAGCTTTAAGCGGCTGGCCAGGGCATCGGCTAGATCCTCTCCTATGGATGTGCGCTCCCTGCGTAGGAGATCCAGAGCATCGGAAATAGTATGTCGTATACTATCTGTTGATAGATTTCCAAGCAGTGTCCGGTGGTATGTGTTGGTCACGAAGTCTTCCTCCTATGTTGTATTTGAGCAAAAGGTCCTCAAATCATGGGCCTGCGTCTTTGCAAAGGGCTGACTCACCTCATAGGAGTGCTCCGACCTCACGCGCTCATTAACGTACCCGCAAACCTTCAGCATCCCTAGACAATAGGCTCGCAACACCTGAAGCATGGGTTGTTGGTTGGATTCGTCGTCGTCGCGCCTCACGAACTTGGCCTGGTCTATGCCATGCGGGTTGGGCATCATGAGCGCCTCCACGTACACACTGGTGAGGACTGTCTGCGAGAGCGGGTACCCAAGGTGCCACGACATCTGGGAGGCATGAGCGAGGAACAGGACAGATGGAGGAGAGCATGACGTGTTCATGGGTTGCCTTACCTCATGGCAGAGGAGCTGATCAATGATGCCGAGGACCTCATCTGGCGGCAGAGGCCGCGAGACATCGTACAGCTCCTCAAACTCGTCGCCGGGTTTGATACAGCCACTATCCATCTTGGGGTCCATGATCTGCCGCCGTCAGCATCGATGCAGCCTTGGTGACGTCCCGCCGTTGTCAAAGGGAATGGTACCTCCAATGCACCAACGGATTCAAACAGTGTGAAGAGGCCATCCTTGACAATCTCTCCCGGTTCCAACGCTGTTCTCTGGTCAGTCCGGGAGCTCAGTCGCGATGGCGGGAATGAGCAGGACTCAGTCACCTCTGGTGGCCGTGAAGAATTTGTCGGTGATGTCAACGGCGACGATGCCTTGGCTGTCGAGCTCGGGAGCACCCGAGGTCAGCGGCTCAGCATCGTCGCCCATTGATAACCTCGAGATCTCTGACATGCGTCCCAAGTCAGTACATACGGACATGCTGCGAAAGTAACTCCCGTAAATTGCAGAGGACCATGAGTTGCTCGATTGATGGAAGACCCACCGTCCGACGCACCAACTCCACCGTTGGCGGTCATTTCGATTGCGTAGATATGTCCGTCCCTCGGAAAGGCAGTGGTCTTTCCCTGGCGTGCATGAGCGCAAACCCTGGGGAAATTTGTTAGTCGGCTGCGAGGTTCGGACTGGAGGTGGTGGTGTTGTTGTGTGCTCGTGGTCGCAGTTGAGTGGCTAAACTCACTAAAGCACACTACGCGTAGATAAGGTGCCTACCTACCTACTTACCTACCTTACTTATAGTACCAAGGGGCGCTACACTAGCCATGTTAGGCAGGGCTGTGGAACATTGGCTACCTACTGGGCTGTCTTCGTACCTGAAGTGAAGTAGGTACTGCAGAGTGACTCAAACCAAGCTGTAGTACGAGCTAAATCTGCTTACACATTTGCGCTAAGACAGTTTATCCCGTTCAGTTTTACGGCTATAAGCCCATGTTCATTCGCGAAGAGTCCAGGGACGGCGATGCTGATGATTATCAGTTCGGCAAGGTACACTGAGAACATGTCATAATGGAAGCTACTTACTATTATTAGTACTAAGGTAGTACCTACCTTTAGATTACATGTAGTTTACTGACCCTGGTTGAGCCTCGCGCAATACACCCAGCAACACACAAAAATACACACTGAAATAGATATGGAGTAATACCATGTGCCTCCAAGAATACAAGAATAATTTTTTGGGCCTATAGTGGGTGCTTCTCGTAGTGCAGACGGCAAGCTACGACGTGGCGTCGAGACTTCAGTGTTGGCAGAGCGACGTGGGACTTGGTGGGACTTGGCCTCGAGGCACTCGTAATTCAACAAGGTACTACAGTCAGCTAAATAGTAGTACATATACTTAAGCCTGCTGCGCTCTTTTATTTCATTATCAATCTCGCTTAGAGCTCGAGATAGTTCGTCACACACTGCCAGGGCCCTCGTATACTTGACGCATTCTAACTCTTCCACCACTTCCTTGTGGCCCGCTTATTGAAGATTCTGAAAATCCCCAAGTAATTCTCCAAGTAATAAGACTTGACACGCGGAGCGTACCTCATTGGCAAGGAGACGGGAAACAAGATACGTGGGAAGAAGCATATGGGAACGAGACGGGAAGGAGCACATTCAACCACCTCATGCGACGGATTCCCCTCGCCCACATGTAAGTTCACTTTCTTGTTGTCTCCGTTCTTCTTCCTCTCTTCTCAAACAGATCACGTCCAAGCGTAAGTAGGTATTCCCAGCCAGAGCATACCAGACACAGGGATGCTAGTGGACCCGCATGGAATAGATCCTAAACAGCAAAGTAATCAATTTTCCTCTCCATATACTTGTCTCTCAAGGTTTGACATTACTGACTGATTCATAGATGCCAGCTTTCTGGCCCCGGAAGTACTGCCCACGTCATTCATCTGGCGAGAACGAAGAGGAAAGAGAACGTGACTATGGAGAGCGGGAGCAGCCAGATCGTTCCGGTGCACTTGTTGCGACCGTTTCTGTGGTGGGAGCTGGCTCCCTTGTGCCATGCGTGTGGTGGTGTTGCGATCCTGTCCACTGGTACTGGGTTGGTTTCTATTCCCGGCGATGCCGTCGGTCTCTATATGGTTGCCGTGACTCCTATACTAGGAGAGAGTACCATACGCAGACAGACCAAGTAGGCAATCAGATAATATAAACAATCAATCCCTCCCTACATTATGTAGCTCTTGAGCCTCCAGGCCTTTCACTTTCCTACTATCTGTGAGTAATCCAGTAAGTTTTGAACGCCCAAGATATCCATGCAGGTTGTTCTTCGTACCCTTGGCTACACTGGCTGTGCACAGGACTGGTCACTGTCCGGCCAGTATCGTCTCTCAAAATGTTCGTTGGTAAGAGAGATGGGAGTTCTGGAGAAGAGGACGGAGCAGAGAGGCTTAGGGGTAAAGTACTACCAGTAAGTAATGGGTAGCGAGGGTAGCATGTCGAAGTTCAGCAGGGGGGAGATGATCAATGGCCTGACCACTCATCATCGCCAACCACGCCACCAGCAGTTTCGAATGCTTGATATGACAAAGTAAAACTGTATCTTGATGTATAGTCGCACCCGTCTATGATACAATGGCGCCAAACGCACGTCCAACCGACGCCACGGGAGACACGTTCGTTCCCACCGCTTGCCTCCTAATAGTCTCCAACCATATAGACATCCACTTCCACCGCTTCGGCCATCGGGCCACGAGATGCGTTCGCTTAGGAGGCCTGCTCAGCCATGGCAGCAGCGTTGGCAGTGTTGAGGTTCTGAGGATCGGAGGCCTTGCCGTTCTGTTGAGGTATTAATCGTCAGTTCCCCCCTTCCTCGCAATACCCGCCTCTCCCTCCACCGGACATCCAAGGCATGCTCACCTCCCACTTGGCGAACCGGAGCTCAGTCTCGCCGCGGCGCTCAGCAATGATGCGCTTGTCCTCCTTCAGGCTGCGGCGGATCGTACGGGCCGCGATGGCCAGGTAGCGGTTGTAGCTATCGACAAATGCCCACGTTAGCTTCTCGGTGTCCGATTCTCCCGCTGCGGCGGTCGGTCGCCGTGCCCGCCGCAGCTTTGGCTCCCCCGGTTTGCGGCGGCGAATTGGGAAGTTTTTTGACGTACGTAAGGCCAGCGGCTTTCCACGCAGCAGTCATTTTGGCGGTGTTCGAGGGTTGTTCGGTTGAGGTGGTAGTGGTGCTTGCTTCGTCGGTCGGGAGAGCCTCAATTGAATCTTTGCACGGGCACACACAGCCGAGAAACTTCAGCCTCAGGCACCAAAGTTACCTCACCCTGAGATATTGCCGAGGTCACGTGGACTCCATCCGATCCACCCATCGACAACCTCATCTCGATAGGTACCTACGTAGCCGCGTATTCCAATCTCACTTAACGCAACTCACTCCGGGTCGCCTCGATTGAAATCTCGCAACTCGCCTTCCCAGTGGAAAGCGTCGCGTCGACGTGTGCTTGGAAATCCCGCCAAATTCTCGCCGTGAACCCGGCGATTCCTATGACGAGTCCAACCAAAACACCGAAATCGAGTCGACCGACCAGTTCGTGAAGAGTTGCTACGGGAGCTTTTGCATCTTCCTCGGCAACCTCCTACTTTGCACCGCAAGTCAAGGGACATGCGTTCTCCCGCGGTTCTTCGACATTTTTCCATGAGGCACCGTCGTCTCGAGGGCGTCAGCCCACATATTCGACCTTTATTTACTTCGAACCCAGAGACCTGAACGGACGCTTCGATGGTTCTCCCATCAAGTCACTGGAAATGTCGGATGTGCGCTGAGGAAAAGTCACGAAAAAAATCTCATTTGGCCACTGTGTATGGCTTGCACTGCGTGAAACACAAGGGAATCACATCCTTACTACTGATTACACCATCGATCTTTCCCCACATACCACTCTCACCATTTAGGTGCCACCGACAGCCATAACCATAGCTTGATGCAGCCTCCGCCGATCAACCTCTTTCTTAAGCATAGCAATGCAGCTCGCCACAACAATCGTCTCCATCTGCCGCGCCTCATCCTTGCTGTCCGCCGACGACCACTCCCGCAGATCCATTATCAGCCGCCCACCATTACCCGCCGTGCTCCGTCCCGTCCCCGAGGAGCGATAGTCGCTGTTGCGCACCAGCTGCGCGATCCGCCGGTACTTCTCCTCCGTCTTGCCGCCTCGGTGTGCCACCGTCGTGATGCGCTCCATGATTACCAGGCTGTCGGCGCCCACGGCCTTGCGCTCTGCTTTGTTGGCGTAGCGCCATTGGAAGGTGCCTAGGTGTGTCCGGATGAATACGGCGCGCGTTGCGCACCCGCGTCCGACGATCTCGAACTCTTCCTCGCCGCTGGCTGGCCCCGCGCTGGTGCCAGTGTCGAGGGAGCTTCCCACCTCGGGGCTCCTGGGGTCCACAAGTCTGATCTTGGGCGGCCTGCCTGGGCCAAAGCGGTATGTCGTCATGCAGACAGGGACCTCGATGGACGTGGGTACGTGGTACAGGAGACAGCTTCCCGAGCCGCGTGACGGGCGGATACACTCGTAGACCTTCTCTGCAGGCTCACCCGAGGGCGTCACTGCGTAGACGGGAATTGGGACCGGCTCCGGGGGCAGGGGCAGGGCGATTAGGGGATGTCCCTTGGTCTCGATCTGGTAGCTGAGCGTGGGGTGGAAGCTAGCCGCCGAGGAGAAGTCGGGGACGACGGTCTCATAATCCGGTAGGGAGGATGTGGAGGAGGCGTTCGAGAGGGCAGCCAGCTCAATGTTATCTACTCCCTCGTAGGGTGGTGGTAGCGATGTCTGACTGGTGAGGGACCCCTTTCCGAGGGACATGTTGCGCTTCTGGGTAGCCATTGTTGTAAGTTGATGCTTTCGTATAATGCTTGATCGTCGTGAAGTGTGAAGCGTACGAGTGTCGGGTTTATGGAGACTTGTTGCTCTCGATTTGTTACTTCTCTCTGTGAGGATGAGATGACTGCAAGCTCAAAAGATGGGGAAATATCATACTCCTATATACTTCAATCGCTCCCCAGATCCTCACTCGACTCGAGTCTGAAGCCAGCCCAAGACATCACGGCACCGTCCCACGACAAACCAACGCGAGATACGGCCATCACAGCCTCGACCACGAGCAACCCAAACACAACCAGGCGCTTCCCCTCAAGGAGGCGGTTCGAGCCACCGACGTGGCTGCGCCCTTCCAGCCGCATCTACTGAGATCAACCACGGCCTCGCCCATTGGCTCCCTGGCGCCCCGCGATCACGGCCCCACATCGGATACGATGAATGCGAGAGGCGGAGGGGCCGCCGGTGATCTTGGCCGTTGTAATGTGGTGGGGTCGCATTCCTCGCGCTTTTGGTTTCGTCTCGACAGGGCGGGATTCAATACTGTACTGGTCGAAGGCTTCTTCGCCTGGGCGCCATCGAATAGTCGCTAATTCGTGTATGGCAATGACGTCTTTTTCCGTTGAATATGACGCCTGGGCAGGATTCGAGTATGACCCGTACTTTGTTGGTGATTCTTAAATGATGGCTCATCAACTTACGAAGTAGGTATTCTAACAGGGCCAAGATAACCCGGTGAATAAGCTTGTCTTACGCGATGGGCGAGAGGATAATGATCAATCGACAACCTTCGTTGTTGACGGACTTCTTAGTGTCTCAAAGATTGGCGTTGAATTCGACAATAATAATCTAGATCGAGTTGCGAGGGGATATAGAACAAAAATACAAACTGCCTCCAAATCGTAGTCGTAGTCGCGAGGTCGCCATTGATATCGCCATCGAGATTCCCAGGAAGTCCTCGTCCTTCCACCCGAACATACATAGCCCGTCAGTATTACATACACCCCACCCAATGTATGTACAAGCATATGAAACGCCAACGCAATGTAAAGAATCTAACCGACATCACCCACAAACCTCTTCCCCCTCATGGCCGCTTCCCGAAGAATGTAATATCCTTGTCGAGCTGCTGTTCGACCCACATAGGCCACTGGTTGTACATCTGGTGCTCGTAGTCGATGCGGGCGTTGAGGTACTTGAGCCAGCGGATGAAGCCGGGGTCGATGGGCTTGCCCGAGTCCGGCGGCCGCTTCTCGCGCACCTCCTCCTCCTGCGAGGTGATGAAGACCATGATCTGGGCCAGGGCGATCCAGTGGGTGTGGAGCAGCATAATGACCTGGTTCCCTGGGCTGATGAGCTCCTGGAAGACGTTGTGAGGGAGCATCATCCACCAGGCGTACTGCTGGGTGTGCGCCTTGTATGCTGAGTGGGCGGGAAGTCAGTATTCCTGGAAAAGAAAATCGTTGAGGGCTAGCGGGTGGAGAGTCAAGAACGTACCTGCCCACGAATTCGTATACAGCTTCTGGACAATGTTGAGGAGCTTATCCTGGTACTCAATCTCGACGGGCTCGACACACAGCGCGCGCAGATTCGTGATGGCCTCTAGGGCAGAGTCGGCCCAGCCGCGCTGGACGAGGGGCAGGGACTCCATGAGCGGTGCCAGCAGCTCGTCCTGCTGTTCCTCAAACATGGTGGAGAAGATGGGCTTGATGCCCTTGAACATCATCTGCATGCCGACGATGACGATGCCGCGGATAAAGGTCATATACTCGGCCAGGCCATCGTCGAGGCTGACGGACTGGAAGGTCAGGGCGTAGCAGGTGGCGACCAGGGCGTTGGCCTCCTCGTGGGAGGTGCCCGACCGAGACGCCTCGGTCAGGCGCTTCTTGATGGCCTTGATAGCCTTGACGCGGTGGGTCATGGCTGCGGAGACGAGGCTACTGTCGGTCGAGATGAGCTCCGAGGCGGCGAAGCCGAGGAGTGCGTGCATGAGGTATTCATGCTTTGGCCGGTACGCATCAGCAACGATGAAACCCCCAGGAGTTGGTGCGTTGGGGATAGTGCATGATCGTACTCACATTGTGCGCGATGCAAGGCACTTCGTGTGTCCAGACATTCTCTTGCCGGAGAGGGTGGTGAGGGTAGCAGTGCGTTAGGAAGTGCTGGAAGAAGCGCATGTCCTGGAGGCTGAAGAGGGGAATTTGGTGGTGCGGCTGCCGGGAGAAGGGTGTCAGCTAGCCGCTGGGGTGGCTCCAGGCACCGCCTGTCCCATGTGTCGGACTCAACATACCTGGTGCGTAATCTGGGGAAGAGAAGGGTATTCACACTTTAGGCCCGTCTTGACGCAATGCCCACAGGCCGGATGCGTCTCCTGGCACTGTTACGCCCACATGGATCAGCCCACATCCCGGCCGATAGAACTTGCGGCAGAGACAGGGGCAGAGTACGAACCTTGATGCGCCTCCTCTTGCAGTTGTAACATCCCCTACGACTCTTGGTGTGCCCTCTCCTCTCGAGCCTCTGCTTTCCCGTCAGCTCCGAGCCCTTTCGCACCAAGTCGGTGCTGCTGTCCCTCCTGGCACCGTCCGAGGGCGGCGTCACCCGGCCCACGGACGAGTCTGAGAAGGCGGTGGGCGCGAGCGACGGCGCTTGCTGGCCGGGTGACGCATGGCCTGTGTGAGGGTTGGGCGCAAGGCTCTGCTGATGTTGCTGATGAAAGGCGACATCGTCAGCCGACTGGAGGAAGGCGCCGTAGTCGAAGTCGGTGGGCTCAGGGTACGTCAACATGGACGGGTTAAACTGCTGGATGTCCATGGCGCCAGGTTGCATGCGTGGGGGCGGGGGGCGAGGTTTCTGGGAAGACTGAGATCAGAGACAAGGATGGAAAGATTCGATGTTCTCTGGTCGCGGCGGACCCAAAGGGCGAAACAATCGACAAGAGAACTTGGTTTGCAGTCTCGTATCGAGTGTCGCGGAAGGAGGTAATGCGGCGGAAGGCACCCCCGTCACGTGTGGGCGCTTTGAGGTTCAGCTGCGGAAGTCGTCGTCGCCCGCCCACCCAACCGGAGGAGCCAAAAATGAGCCCAAATTCCAGGCTTCATACAAAGATCCCGCTAATACCCAGGCCCCAACAGCACCGCCATCACAATTATCATCGGTTAGCAAACCCCAGCAGTCTGTGCGAGCAAGGGCGTCCGCTAGGGGCGTCCGCTGGCAGCGTCCGACGCCCACACTGCCGCCATCGTCATCCCCCCCTCGTCCGCCGGTCATCGCAGGCATCGCCAGTCATGGTGGCAGCAGTCAGGCGGACCATCAATCCGCCGTCTTTCGCGGCATCTTCCCCATACCGCGCCGGTTTGGGCGTTTGGCACCCAAATCTGCGGGGGTCAAGGGTCCCATTTCAGGTCTTTTCAGCTGCAGCTGCCGTCGGTCACTCGGTCAGTGCTGCCTGTTGACGCTGCCGTGACCCGAACATCGAACCGCTGGGACTGCGATTCTAACAGTATGTAATAGCCGGATCATCAGCTCATGGGCCTCCAGTCTTCGTGCTGGTGGCCTCATTCTCCGGGACTTACACCTCTCTTCCAGCATCTCCCAGTCTTTCACCCCTTATGTTCGGCCAGGTCAGTAGAAGCTTAAATGAATCTCAAAACTCAAAAGTCCCCCGCCTTCTGCCCCCGGTTATCGCGCTACCATGCGACTCCAAATTCTTGGCTCTGCGTGGTGCCCCAGAATAGCTCGCGTTTCAAGACAACAATAAGCCATGCCAAGACCGTGAACGGATGGCGGCGCCAGACACTCCAGAATTCACGACGCCCTTTCTCTGACCCTGCGAGGGGACGACACCTAGCTGGCTGACAAATATAGCGCTCCGTTCCGCGATTACCTGATCTGTCTCGCCGGTGACTCTCGGTGCCCCGTCCCCACTGTACGGCTGAAGAGGTGGTTGAAGCACATCAAAAAAAAAAAAAAAAAAAAAAAAAAAAAAAAAAGCCCTTGTCCAAAGGCTCCTGCGAACGCCCCTTATCGGTGTGGTCGACTCCACTTTGGAACTCCTGAGAAGACCGACGGACCTTGGCCCCGCAGCTCGGGCAAAGGCGGAGTCCGAGGGTTCCCGTGCCCTGACAAGCAACCTCTCCAACACCGTCGACAATGGCCGCCATGCCCAAAGCCGCACCAATTCTGTGTATTTACACGCATATATCCGTCTGGTAATCATTGTGGCTATGGTACCCGACGGCACAGTGAACCAGGTGGACTCGCTGATGTGGCTCGGGTGTCAACAAACAAGGCCTAGCTCACGATCATTAAATATACGTAGCTAGGTAGTGGATTCGGCCGTTGACGATGGAGCGGAATTGCTCGCAGTCTCGGCATTGTTCATCCATAGTGAACTCCGTCAAGATACTCAGGGGACAACCCTACATGCATGAACGACGATGAGGTTGCGAGTAACCCTCCTCGAATGCCCATCAGTAGGCGCCAAGCCCATCAGGTAGCACGAGCTCGAATGCAGAAACCGGAGTATTGCCCGAAGAGTTGGTTGTCGTGGATGATTGCAGGTGTTGGTCGCCCAGACGCCCGCTGCATGTATCATTATCGAATCGCCAACTCGAAATCAGCACGGTATAATAAACCTTGTAGCAGTAAGCCATTTCTCGGTACTAAACCGCCAAGTGCGTATACTCGTTGGGTTTTTGTAGTACTGGTGGCCTGTAATGTGGCGATCTAGTTAAGTCATACATAAGTTCACGTTCCAAAGCCATCAGCCGGCGGCGTGAAACAAGAAGGCTACCGTCTTCTTGTGGGGTTCCTCCAGTGCGTACCCATCAAACCCTGGGGAGCTTGCAGAACGAGGCAAAACAAAGCCTGATAGTTATGGGCGACTCTGGGTCGACCAGCGGACGACGCCAACAACAACCATAGTGGATCATCAAATCGTCCAGAGGTATAGGGTAGGTGTGAGAGAGGGCCACCATACGAGTACGAGTACCGGTATGTTAAAGCGTGACAAGCTCGCGGGAAGCCAATCAGACGGACGGTGCATGGCATATGTTTAATGTTCAGATCAAGCCACTTAGCCAGTCTTGCCGACGTGTTACTCTAGGTGGAACGAGAGGATGGTCATGGGCTAAGAAGTTCCGAGGAAGACTGTCATCCGGTGGAAGGGATGGCTGGAAGTCTCGAGGGAAACTGAATTCGCAGCCTTCATCCTTCCCAGGCGTCAAAATGACTGGTCTCTTGACTGGTTGACTGAGTACGGGCCGGAAGATGTCTGTTGCACACAGACGGGCAAACATCCATCAATACGTGTCAGGGGTCTGGCAGGGCGCGGATATCGAGTTGAGCCATGCAAGAGATCGTGGGATCTGTCGGCAGCCGACAAGTTGGAATTGGTCAAGTCATTCCAAACAGCATCTGGGGAGTGCCAAACCGTTCAGTGGTCGACGAGTAATCTGTTCCGGAAAGTACCTCCGTCTTGTAGGTACGATCAGAGTACTCGTATGATGCCAACGGATCCCCCTTCCTGAGTTGTAGTACTAGGTAGCCCGATGCCAACGGATCCCCCTTCCTGAGTTGTAGTACTAGGTAGCCCGATGCCAACGAAACGTCTGGCATAGTGGTAAGCAAAGCTGCGGCGGATTCCTGGTTATTCCGTAGCCGAGTGTGTACACACATCACGAAGATAGCGGCAAACGGCCACTTTCAATATCACAGGTACATACACACACGCTTCAATTATCCCTCCGGGGGCGCTGCCGCGGGCCGCTGCCGCGGGCTGCCGCCGACGGCGGAGGTTCCTTTGCAATGCTAATCCACCCTGCCGTGCTAGTCCACCTTCCCAATAAGGTATTACGATACCGCGGCCCAGCGTTGAAGTTGCTAGCCCAGCGTTGAACTTGAACACTACCGCTTACGTGTGTGTGTGTGTGTGTGTGTGTGTGTGTGTGTGTGTGTGTGTGTTGTAAGGAAAAGAGCTAGCGCCTGTTAGTTAGAGTGGCGTCGGTGGGGCCGGCCGCGGATAATTAATATTCCAGGCTAACAACCGACTCGGGTAGCTCTCCCGCAGCACACACAGCACACGTAACACAACAGCGATACATAGGCGGGGCCCCTCCGGGGGCGCCTTTACAGCAACACCATCACACCTTTAGGGGTAGGCGCGCAACAGGGTAAAAGAGGCATCACGGAAGGAGGCAAAACAGGCCGCTAGAGAGGGAAGGCGCAAAAAAAAAGCTTATTAGGCCAATAAGATGCTCAGATTTCGAATCTGACCAATTGGCGGACTTTCTGATAAGCCGTGGGCTCCCCATAAAGAAGCAAAGCTGGCAGGTGCCGCTCACCCACTTCCGTGTGTTTCACAGCAAACCTGCTTCGCAGCTTTGCTTAACCAGGTACGATGTTTATCCGGGTCCAAGAAGGGACAGTATCCGCCACCAATGCACTGTTCCAGTAGGTGAAAACGATCTCTCTGCCCTTACCCTCATCATCTGCCCTGATTCCTGTGGACCGGAGTGGCGTAAGTGGCTGTTTTCACCGTCGGAATCCCGCGATGAGGGAATAAGAAACTGTCGACGGCGATGCCAGGAAGGTATAGTGACAGGACGATCACTCCGATGGGTGACCTCACCTCTGGCGGGAGGCCGCCCAATTCCCAAGGTACTGTACACGTATGTATTGTCGCGGCAGCAGGAACATTGCAGCACCAGGCTCTCGATTGAAGATGTTTCGACACACTGGCACACAATCACCTCGTCGGTACGAATAGACCGACGGCGACGGAGCCTCCCTAAGCCCGACTGGTCACCACTCCACCAGTCCGTGAGGCGCTCGGACAGGAAACAAGAAACGTGCCTATATGCCGGAAAATAAAAAAGAAACATGGGAAACAATATCCCGAGGAGGCCCTGGCCCTGGCCCTGGCCCGTGCTAGTCATTGTACAATATTATGGGTACATGTATCCGCACCACAAGTGTTAAAAATCCCAGATTCCTCAGCGGCAAATGGGAATGAGATCAGCACTGGGCGTTGATTGATGACACAAATTTGACATGCGTCAAAAGACTCACGGCCCGGAGGCCGCCGTCGAGATCGGAAACCAGGGCGACGATGAGCTGGCGCGCTGCAGCACTGTTGACACAGTACGTCTGTACATACCTATCAATTAGCAGATTGACATGGGGCGACAAGCTTTTGCAGCGTGTCCCTCTCCCGGCGGCTCGAGTCTGGTGCCAGGGGTAAGGACTCGATGGAGATGGCGTTTCGATGCTGTGGTTGGTTGCGGTGAGGGAAGAAGCCCTGAGAGCCGACGGGAGCAATTTCGGCAGCTGTTTCAACCAATGTGTCACCCCAAACCCCCCGGCCGCGGCCACACGGCCACATGGTACCTAGCTTGATATTCGCGGCGCACGACCGGGCAACCTGTCAACGTGCCAGGCCAGGGTAGGTACGCATCCGATTGCTTGAGAGCAGCAGGCAGGGTGGATAGGGTCCGTCGATCTCCTATTTCTGCAGTCGGTATGTTGATTTCTCGTTGAACTTTTCTGCAGCCTACTATACATACTAATAGTACCTAACTCGAGCCAACGTGGAGCCACGACAGTGGACGGTAAGTGAGAGGAATAGAACGCGCGAGGGGGCCGCAGGAAACCTCCGTTGGTCCTCCGTTTGTTCCACGTTACACCGTATCTTACACTGTACAGTTGTCAGGCACCGTTCCTGACGTACGAGTAGGCGAATACCGATTCGAGGAGCCTCCGGTTAATTTATTCGCCATGTAACTACTGGGGTAGTAAGTACTACTTGGTACCTTACCGTGTCATGTGAGTGAGCTGTCGACATGATCGATCCCAACCTGGAGAGATTGGATTCTCTCGAGCGCACCTCCCACCTTCCTTCGGCGTGGGCCATGGTGGGAAGAGGAAAGCGCGCACTTACAGTACGTACCATCTATCTAGTCCCGTCCTCCTGACTTACCAGGGTTCCATCGTTCTAGCGCGCGGGTCGAGAACATGCTAAAGATCCTCGGAACAAGGTGGTGGAGGTGGTGCTCGTGGAGTCTCGGCTGCAAGCGAATACCACCTCATCATTTTCAACAGGAGCCTGGTAGTATTGATGGCAGATTTTCTTTGTGTGTTTCAGCATGTGGGAAGAGGCAGAGGCGGGCCCACAGAGCCTGAGGCAGCCCGGCGCTTGGTTGTTCTGTCTACATCACACGGTTCACACCCACTTGGACAGGAATCTCTGGAGCGCATTTCCCGCAAATACGAGTACTTAGCGCTGGCTGTCTATTGACGGGCCACTGACTTGTGCAGTGGGCACTGGGGCAGGTGGACCCTGGTTGGCACTAGTACTCGTACTGTGTACCGTACCCTACCTGACCTGCCTTACCTACTACCTAACTAGGTAGTAGTAGGTAGTACTAGTAGTGGGCGGCTCGGCCTGTTCCTGGCACCTGCTGTTCCTGCAGCAGTGCGGTGGGGCGGCTCTGCAAGGGGGCCAAGCGCCAGCATTCCAAGCCAACGAGTCAACGACGTCGTTTGCCAACGCCGCCATCCGCGCCGCATCCGAGCAGCCCGCGCCAAGGGGTCTGGCATTAGACGGCCGGCAGTGTTTCGCGGAGAACGGGCGTTTCAGTTGACAGTCTAGGCTCCGCCGTCAGGTTTCCCGGTGACCTTGCCGAACAAAATTTCTTACCGCCGGCCAGGCGCCAAAAGCCGGTGTCCCAGAGGCAGGCTTCACGGCGGCAGCTGAGGAGCTGAGAGGAGGAGGGGCCCAATTCCAGGGACTCATTCAGGTCGGGAAGGACGCGTTGATACCTGGTCACCGCCGAGGACGGCAACGACAAGATGAATAGGAATGAGGTGGCTTGTTGAGGTGTCCGTGTACGATGGGCCTGGATCTCCTGATAGGCTCGTGGGCCCGAGACGCAGCGCAACGAAGCTAATGCCAGCGTGCCCTGGCACGGTTCTGCACGTATCAACTTTCGTACAAGCTCAGGTACTACCCGTCTATGTACGAGTACCCCAGTTGTAAGTGGGTGGCGAGTCCAACCTTGTGGGCGGCTGTACGGGTATTGGGAGTACATACTGTACCGTAGGTAGTCCGCACCTACATACTGGAGATCAGTTTCAACTGGTGTCAGATGGACCCGGTAAGCGCCACCGCGGCGTCCTGTAAGGTCAGGCTCGGATGGATCCAGGTGCAATGTACCCGAAAACTTCAGTAGCGCTTGACTGCTTCAGGTACTAGTATCTTACCCACCGGGGAGCTGCATTTCAAGCCTCCGATCAACCTCCTCCAACAAGTGGGACTAACACGGGCCTAGATGCTGTGCGCCTGGGACTACTTCTTCTCTCCGTCTCCCTCGAGGGCCTCCTCCTTTCCTTCTCTCCTTCACCCTGGTCCTTCCGCAACACCGACACACTCCTTGTCATTCATTATCCTTCTCAGCGCAGCTACGCTGTTTGAACTCCTTGTCAGCCTTCGCGTCTTTGATAGACCGTTCAAGTACTACCTTCTCTCTTCGGCCGTGCCGACCACCATTGCAATACCACCAACCTCGATACTTGGCGGCATCTAGACTTCCGTCGACGTTCCCTTCTCTCTCACACTCTTCACCTCCGCCCCTTGCGTTATTGGCGACTGGTCGCCAAGACTTCAAGTTCGGATTATTCCAATCCTTTGTCACCTCCCCCTTTCGCTTTGCCTTATACTACCTAGCACGAGTATAAGCACTCCCCCAAACAAGCAAGCCAGCAGCAGCATTCCTTTTTATCTGCCCGCTTNCCCCCCCCCCCCCCAACTTCACAGACTTCGGATCACACCGTTCCACGAGCTTCGACAAACCCGGAACAAAACACCCAAACCCCATCACCATGTTGATGAACAGTGCCATCGCCGCTGCCGTACTGGCCGCCTTCGCCGGGCAGGCCACCGCGGCCAGCGTCCACCGCCACCTTCACCAAGAGGCCGTCGAGAAGCGTGCTGCCGAGACGGAGGTTGTCACTGTCTTCGAGACCGTCTATGTCACCATGGGCCAAGGGGGGGCTGCTGCTCCCACCGCCAATGTCCACGATGAGCATGCTCCCGCCCCGAGGCCCTCCAGCAAGCCCGAGCCCGCTGTCATGATTGAGGAGAAGGCTGTGGACAATCCCGCCCCTTCTAAGGTGGCTTCCAAGTCCAAGTCCAACGGCTCGTCCCTCCCAGGCAAGCGCGGTATGGCTTACAACAACGCCGACCTGGCCAACGCCTTTGGCGGCGCCTGCAAGTCTTGCGGCTGGGGCTACAACTGGGCCTCCACCCGCGACGGCCTGGACAGCAAGTACAACTTCGTCCCCATGCTCTGGGGCGACAGGCACGAGTTCACCTCGGTCTGGGACAAGAACTGTGAGCAGGCCATCGCCTCTGGCAGCACCCACGTCTTCAGCTTCAACGAGCCCGACCACGCCTCGCAGGCTGCCCTGGATCCCGTCTACGCCGCCCAGCTCCACGCCAAGCACATGAACAAGTACTCGGGCCGCGTCCAGATCGGTGCCCCCTCCGTCACCAACAGCGGCAACCCCGGCGAGGGCCTCGAGTGGCTCAAGTCCTTCATGGACGCCTGCAACGCCCAGCCGGGCGGCTGCGCCGTCGACTTCTGCAACGTACACTGGTACTCCCAGCCCCAGTGGGCCAACACCCTGTTCGACCACCTCAAGAAGGCCCGCGATATCTGCAACGGCAAGAAGATTTGGCTCACCGAGTTCGCCCCCATCGAGGCCTCGGACGAGCAGCTCACCGAGTTCATGAGGGACGTCATCCCCAAGCTGGACAGACTCGACTATCTCGACGCCTACTCCTACTTCATGGTCGCCGAGGGCAACCTCATGTCTTCGTCCAACTCTCTCAGCAACTACGGCGAGGCCTATGCCACCGTCTAAGGTCAGAGAGAAACTTTGCAACGGCCTTTGGGGGGCCTAGCTCGACTCCAATTTCACTTCTTGTACACTCGCTAGGGACACACCTCACCTTGGTCTTTTTTATTCTCATTTTTTCTTTTGGAATTTTCACTGGAGGAGCCACGGTTCAAAAAATTATGGGAAAGGGGACATGGAAGGAGAGGCAAGGAACAGGACACGGCGTCGCATCTTGATTCTTTTTACAAAGTTCTCTTGTACATATTTTTGCGGGGGAGGTAGCTCGAGGTCTAGGGCAGAGACATTCACTCAATGTTCTGTTCGCCTGGGAACCCCCTTGGCCCCCGCGCCCCCCCCCAAGCACTGAACTTCAAGACTCTGCCACCCGGCTTCTCCTTTCTTGTGAGAACGCCGTGGGAGTCCCGGATATATATAGGTCTACGATGGCTACGAACGACCAATGGACCCGAGTTTTCTGGTTGCTTGTCTTATGTGCTCGCTGACCGTGTCGCCGTTGCCTCGTTGTTGGTCTTAACATGCGTAGGTACCTGACCTACCTGGCCTGGTGTCCTTCCTCATCCATCCACTCGCAAGGTTCAGGTATATGATCCTACCTTGCTACGATAATCAGCATGAATCACACGGCGCCCCCTCTTCACACAGGAGACAACTGCCAAGTCTCCTAATCTCTCCGGCTGGTGCAACAACATCAGGTAGGTACTACCATATCAACCCGCCAGAACAATAACCCTTCCCTTTCCTTTCTTACGTAGCACAAATCTTGCCCACCACTGATATTAAGTAGTAGTCCACATCCGTCGCAAGGTTTCCTGCGAAATCTTTTCGTGCAATTTATCTTGGACCTAGGCCTGAAGACCTGTGGGAAATAAATAAAACAATCAAATCAAAAGGATAGGGTATATTTGCCTTTTTCACCGGTTAATGCTTTTGGTCGTCTCTGGACCATAGATCATCCAGGCACACACAGTTCTCCGGTCTGACCTGGTCACCCGAATGGCCGGCCCTCTGCGTGCTTTCCCCCCTTGCTGCAGTCCTAAAATACGCCGTGCAATGCTTTCCTCGTGGGTTGATCCCTCAAAAATATCGCTATCCAGAACGCCAAAAAGTTTCAAGATCACTCTGTTTCCCCGCTCTGAGGACAAGTCTGTGCAGTGTGTACAGGTGTGCCGGGTCGATAAGAGCCGGGTCATATCGCCACCTTCCGCCACAGACGTTCACTAACATGTCTGTCGATGTGCCGACTGCGACTTGGTTAGAATCCGGAACCGCTCTTTCAGCTTATCCGCGAAACGGGCTCCTTGATGTCGGTCCTCGCCCTCAACGGCAACCGCTGCCCCGGGTTGCGGAGCTTCGCCGCCTTCCCGGCCCCGCCCGTGTTCCCGTAGCTGGCGCAGAGCCTGCATCTGCTCCTCCGCTGACGCCTGTCGGAGGCGGTTGGCATCAAACAGGCGGGATAAGCGGCTCTGGTACGTGTTATGTTCCGCTTCATTCTCGCTCATCTCCCAGGCTAGCGGGGGTGGCAGTGATCTCTCCCCGCCTGCGGTAGACTCGTCTCGCAATCTATCGTGTCCTGGCCGGAGATCAAGTCGACTTTGGAATTGTTAGCATAAACACACTGGCTAGCCTTGCCTTCAGAGACCCAACTTACCACAGAGGACATGTCCCGGAAATATTGATCAGCCAGGGATCGACGCAGTTCGGGTGATATTGGTGATTGCAGGGAAGGACTCTCACATCCTCCCCGACCTTAAAGTCATCGGTGCAGATAGAGCAGCCCAAGTGTTCATCCTCCACGTCCGACTCCATGATGGACGTGCTCGTGGCTTCCGATCTAGATATAGATTGCCGTGAGGCGCGATTTGACTGCGCCTCGTCCGCATGCGGCACGGTTCGTGAGGTGGGATACTGACCGTCGGTTGTGGCAGTATCCATCTCGAGATCCGGGTCCGGCTTAGGTTGGTTCCGGTCCCCAAACTTGACGACCGGGAGAGTCTCCAAGACAGCCCTGGCAAGACCCTTGGCCCTGCTCTGTCGAGGTCCGCCGTCCAACCCCCGCCGTGGTCCGTACCTCTCCGGGTAACGCTGCGCCCTCACAGCACCGGTCACGATGATGACGAGGAACAAAAACGTGATGAGCCCTGTGATACTGTATAGGATAGCCATGGCGACTGACGACTGGTGCTGACCCCTGTCGTTCTCCCCATCAATAGGGCCAGGATTGGTCGTGTTCCCATAGATGGAGACATCGACAACCTCGCCCTTATCCGTCCCGTTGAGGTGATTGAGAACAGACGCCGCCTCTCCTGGATCGACCATGGAGAGAAAGCGCGGGTAGGGAAGATCGTCGTCGGAAGTGATGGAGCACCAGTTCTTGCTGGTCGAGAAGAGAACGATCGCTCTTGGCGTTTGTTTCATCACCTCATTGAGCATCGTGTTCGAGTCAACGTCGGCGTCGTCATCGGCATCGTCGCAGGATACGTAGGCCACATCGTCATCGTTGTCAAAATTGTCGTAATTCCTCTCGTGCACGTCTCTCAGGTTACCATTGAGGTCAACAGCCTTTTCCATGTGTCAGCCATCCCAGTCTCCACATCAAGTCCTTCCTGGATAGCCCCTTCCGTACTTACTCCTCTGCTGTTGCTGCTTCCGAACCCAAACTTCTTGGTGAGCGGGATGACGGCGTAGTTGGTGGAATCCGCGGACAGTTTGAGCTGTAGTGTATTATCCTTGGCCCAAGGCGGAAGCTCGTCTTGTGCTTTTGTCCATACGGCGCCATCGTCGCTGGTGACGAGTCGGGCCAGCGACAGAAGGAGGCCCAGCCCGAGGAGCCTAGGAGGGACAGACATCTTGTGATCGATCACCAACGATCAGGGAGATTGACCGCCCTGTATCCGCGCAAGACTCCGAGGGCTCGATAGGAGTCTCGGTCGGCAGAGACGCGATCGGTGGGCGAGAAGGTCGGCAGACAATCCAAGGTGGGCGGTGGCCCAGAGTCTCACATATCAATCCGCAGCAGGAGAGACATCGGCGATGGGAGCGCCGAGGTTCCGCGGCGTTGTCGAGACGGGAGAATGACGGATAGACGCGCAGGGATGGGAAGGTGGCCAGTATAATGGACGCGGGAGAATGCGCTCAGCAGGCAGTGAAGCATGGACCTGGGGAGGGTGAGAGAAGAAAACCTGGAGGTGGCATGCTCGGATTCGTCGAGGCCAAGAGTTCAAGATGATGGGGATGGGGTTCGACGTGGGGAAGATGGGATTCGGATGAGATGCAACACTGCACAGGCCGTCGGTCCTTCCTTCTTCTGCCCATTGGCATTACAGCATAAATACCAGGTAGGTACTCCGGAGGTCCTCACATGGCACGGGGAACCCATCCAATTAGTGGAGCATCCAAGCTTCCGCCAGCCACTAACAGCCGACCTGTGGCCGCTCCGCCCAGCATTCGTTCGCTGTGCGAGTGTCCGTACCTGAGTCCCGGTCTGCATCACTCGCGCTTGGCACTGGGTGGCCTCTCCAGATCGGCATGGAGGCAAGTCCGTTTTCCTTCCTGCCTTTGCATTTCGTTCTTGCTGCCAACAGGAACAGGGTGTAATGCTGCTCTTCAGAAGTTCAGATGAGGCCTGTTCAATTCGCCCGACATCCGAACACTGACCCCACGACTTCCCCAGAGTGAGGCGGAGGACGAATTCCATTTCTCGAGACAATGTGGGTAACACGGCCAACATGGGTGAAAGTCTCGGCGTTGTCTGGGCATTGGCTCGGCATCCAATCGGCGAGGAGGCTACTGATGACTTGTACTGGTGCAACTCGGAACGGGATTGTCTCCCCGCTCCATCTCAGGCAGAGATAGTCGTCCGCTGGTCGGACTTACGAAGAAGGAAGGGGGGGGGGGGAACAACAGCGGTGCGATAAATTTTGAGGAGGATGTTTGATAACTTGTAGCCGCTCATGAGGGTTGGAGGGTTATATTATAATGCCACTACGGATACTACTCGTAGGTAATTACCCGAGCTCCTAGAAAGGAGTTGGCAGCCTAATACCTATTTGAAACACCCGGATGCCATGGGAACGTCGGGCCTACCGCCTACCCTGTACCGGATCGCCGACTTGCCGAACTTCCAGGCAGACCACATCTCAACAAATCTGTGTGCGCGCACTGGATTCCAAAGAGGTGTCATCAGGTTGTAAATTGAGACTACTTCTCTGCTTGGATTAGTGCGTGAGTTTCGAAGTCCTCAAGATTTGATGGAGGACTTAACCGAACATGTGTCGACGACACAGCTCTCATGCCTTGGAATACGGAGTGGATCGTGGACAAAGGGGTACATAGGTCGTGTCTGTAGGCTTTCTTCGAATACCCTCCTGGTATTACGAGTGCCCGTGCCTTGCGCGGACCCCGGCGTACCTCCCTCGAGGAGTATATCGCGTGCACCCGCCAGCTTAGGTATATACAGTTGGCGCCGCGAGTCTAAATCTCCTCCATATCTTCAAGATCGTCCATGACGGGATAGTCACCCACCTCCACGCGGTCCGGCCTCACAAAGACACCGTGCTTCATCTCCGACGCCTCACCCCAGTACCGCGTGCCGGCGATACTCCCATCGTTCTTTCCCACAGGCTCATCCAGCTGGACCCCCACCCAGGGCCCGACACCGCTAGGAATCTCCTTGACCTCGCCCACGTACTTCACCACGCCCCTCCTCAGGTCGTCGCGGCCGACGCGGCAGCGCTTCCCGACCTCAATGCCACGCTGACTCAGCTCCCGCTGCATGCTGGCGACCTTGGCCTGCTCGTGGTCCGGAGCCGAGGGGTCGAAGCGGCCGAGCTTCTGGGCCTTCTTCCACGCCAGGACCGAGTCCGTCTTCTTCTCGTACTCTTCCTCGGGCATCACGTACTTATCGACGCCTGATGTGTCCGTGTAGTTCTCCCGCGCCCCCTGGGGCCGGGTGTCCGCGACCTATGGTCATGCTGTCAGTGCTCCAGACTGTGACGTGACTCATGGAGGGGACATGTGAGGCAAGGATAGCCTGTCGAGGATAAAAGCCCTCACAGGCAAGCTTCTAGTTCTTTCATGCCAACATGTGTCTCAAATATGAAAAGATGCTCATGTGAGGGCCTGTGAGGGGACTATGAAGACCTGGGCCCCTGATATTCGCAAAAGAAAAAGGGAGGGAGAGGGGGGGGGGGGGGGAAGNGGGGGGGGGGGGGGTGGAAGTGGGGGACGTACATGAAGCTCCGCGTAAGGCGCGAGAGGAAAACTCGACAAGCGGGTATTCTCCTCATCTGCCGCCTCGACGGGGATCCTGTCGGCGCCGGACGCCTTGAGGCTGAGCTTCTGGGATAGCGGAGGGATGCCTGTTATCGGTTCGAGCTTGGCCTTGAGCTGCCCGATGGTCCACGAAGGAGTGATGCGACGCTCCGAGGCGGCATTCTCGGAGATGACTTGCAGAGGGACATCTGCCATGGTGCGTGTGCGTCTAACGCGACTGCCGCGTTGCTGAGGCCGGGTCGAAGGGTACCGGTGTGACTTGGGAGTGTCTGTTGTCCAGGGCGAGAAGGGTCCGTTTCAGCAGGTGCAGGATGCGTCCGTCGAGTGGGTTCGGTGATGCGCAGTGGACCGATATCACCGTTGTTTAAGGATAGGTGTTCAGGGCCATGCGTGTTAAAGGTAGGTCAGTGGATGTGAGTAGGGTCCGGTCGTCTATCGCGACGCGTATGCGATGGGAGTTGCAGCACTCTTTTTTCCATGGAAGCTTCCCGACCACCGATAGTGCACTTTGTTGGTTGGGGGTTCCCACTTTGGCAGGTTGACAGCCCCTCTCCCGCTGAAGTTGCGTGTGTTCCAACTCTACGTAATTAAGTACATACCTACCTACCTGTAAGAACCAGAACCCTGCCTGTCGACCAGCTGGTCCACGCCCTGCAGCGGGCAAGCAGAGGCGGGGTAAAGCCCTCGAGTAGTACTACTACTCAGGTAGTAGTAGTAGTAGTAGTAGTAGTAGTAGTAGTAATAGTACTAGTAGTAGTATGCCATTGGTACGAGTACTACAGTAGTAAATATCATACCTTATCCAGCAGCTGTGCCCTTCCAGCAAACATAAAACAGTGGAGGGTGGCCACAGCAAAGCACCGCTGACTGCAGTCAGTGGAGGCTGCCAGAAATGCCAAACTCCGGCACTGCTGCAGATCTCCATATCTGCATCTCCCCGCGTCCACGTTTCTCCAGCGAGGATGAGACACGCCCTAAGCCGG
This sequence comes from Hapsidospora chrysogenum ATCC 11550, assembly GCA_000769265.1. NCBI lineage: Eukaryota > Fungi > Ascomycota > Sordariomycetes > Hypocreales > Bionectriaceae > Hapsidospora > Hapsidospora chrysogena. The sequence continues at coordinate 595,985 of JPKY01000002.1, forward strand.
TCTCCAGTGCTGTAGGCGCCCGTGGCCCATCTGGAGGCCGACGGCAGCTTTGAGAGCAAACGGCTCGGTCTGCTGCCGCATCGGCGGATTGATTGGGTCCTTGGTTCGGCGCGTGTTTTGTTCATGTTGGGTTGCTTGTCAACTTGTTGGCCGCGCTGCTGCCGCCAACGCACCCTTCCGTCATTAGGTACCTACTGCTCTACCCTTGAATCCGACCATTTGGGAACCTCGGGAACACCAACAAGGTTTACGTCGTAGGGCACGAATCGATGCACTTTGACGCCAGCCCAGATTCCGTGCATGAGACCTGGTCGCGACCCCGGGACGCCGCCCTCGGCCCCTCCGTTCTCTACGAGTATTACTGGTATCAGTACCTACCTAGGTTGGTAGTATCATGTAGGTACGTTTTCCCGCAGCCATGACGGCCCTGCCTAACCGATCGCGCATCGCGCTATGGCCGGCACGGTGGGTGCATCTACGCGAAACTGCGGAAGATGTCGAGCCGTTGACAAGGGTTCAGGTTCGGCGTGGGAAGGAACCCTCTGCCTGAGACTTCGAGTCGTCGATCTTGGTATCCAGCGTCCTCCAAGGCATACTATACTGTAGGTAACTGGTAGGCTCGCGAACTTTGCCCAACCACGCAGAGCGATCCATCTTCTTGCGCCTCCAACAACCAAAAGTGAACCATCGTGGCCCCGGCGGCTGTGCCCGTGTCCCCGGGACTGACACGTCACAGGCCCTCCCCACTCACACCTCCTGTGACGACCGACCCACGGATGAGGTTCGCCATGTTTGCTTCTTGACGGGACCGCTACTTACGAGTACTAGCGCCGACCGTTGCGCAAACTCTTCTTCTCCCTTGGCTACATAATAACGGCTGCAATTTTTTTCCTCGTTGCTTTTTCTTTGCCCCTGGTTTTCCGTTCTTTCCTCCTTGATCTCTTTGTTTCGATACTCGACATGTTTCTTTCCTCATGCGCTGCCCCGAGGAGTATGCGTGTCCAATAGGGGTTGGGTGAATGCCGCTCGGGATGTCCGCCCCCGATCTTGGAACGCACGCTCTCCTGGGTCCAACATGCTACGCGTACCGAGTACCTATATGTCATGCTATTTGCAGCAGTACCAGGCACACAGACGGAAGAGTCACTCGACTCTTTGTCCACACCCGAACGCTGCCTGGCGACGTTGCTGCCCGATCACGCACCAAGATCCCGTCTCGTGCATGCCTGGTACCTAATCGAACCCTCACCGCCACATACACCTTACCAACTACGTAGTAGCACCTCAGGTACCATCCACAACGACATCGGATGAGTTCGCCCCAGGTGCAAGGACGAGGAACCTGATGCCGCGCGATCCCTTTCCCTGAACCCAACACCGCCAGACACATCAGCAGAGGGGGTGCATGTAACACTGCCCAACAAGAAGCCCTTCGCTCACCGGTATTATCCCTCTCCACACGCATCCGTTCCTAACGTGTCAATGCCAACAGGCTTCGATGACTCCATGACGTCTGATCTGGTGCTCGAGAAAAGCACAGAGGTACATACATAGTATTCGTATCGTACTTACTGTACTACGATAGTGGTTGGCAGCCTGTGCATAGCCACGGAACAGGGGCTGCATATAAAATCACCACTGAGGCGTAGTATCTATGAGATCCTTCGTAACGTTAGTTTGCGAGACCCAAACAAAACGGCGTTCGCAGGACGCGCAAACCTGTCCACTCACAGAGTGCGCTGCGCGGTCGAGATATTTAGGACAACCCTGGAAACGTTGACCTGCCACACCTGTTCTTCACTCACCCCCACTAGGCCCGGCCCCGACCGCTTGTAAACGGCTGCGCTTGGTCCGGACATGGCCACGTCTATGTAGGCCGGGAGGGATACGTACATACGATCTAGCTCACGAGACCTGATTACCTTGTGCGAAATCTCGAGTTGGGTGGTCTGTCAAGTCGCCGAGTCCTCCTGGCAGAGGGCTCGTTGGTCGGAACTGGGAAGGTCTCATCGTAGTGGTGCCGCTGCAAAACAGAGATATAGCTATTAGGTAGTGTGGTGCGTTGGGCACCTTGGCCGGAACCCCGGTATCACCTGGATGGATATTTTTTTCTGATTTTTATTTTTAATAATTCTTTTTTTTGCCGCTCGGGCAGCAACAGCCAAACATGTCGTCGGGTTGATCATACCACGCTGCTTGCCTTCCGCCGCACCACCCCGGCCAGCCTCACTCAAGACTAGCGGCGTGGCTGCTTGCAGCTCAAGTCGTCAACATGGATCTCGTCCGGATTCGAGTCGTTGACCGCCGCCTCACCTGCATCGTCGTCATCACGGGTCTGGGATCTGAGCCGCTTGAGACCCCTCTCGATAGGTGGACGACTATACACCGGTTCTGAAGAAGAGGGAGGTGTAGATATGAATCTGGTCAGAGCCTGGCCAAGCCTCGTAAGGTAGCGCCATGTTGTGGCACTAGGCGTTTCCGTCTCGTCCTTGGGCTTGAGTCTGAACTCTGCATGATACTTCGGAGAGGTCCTGCGGTGCCACGAACCTGACTGGCCGCCAGGTACATCATTGGTGGACGGTTGTGTGCTTGGTCGTGGCTGTGTCCGTACATTTAGAGTAACTTGGCTGGGAAAATTGCGTGGGATGGGTGTGGTGGCTTGTTGGCGCGAACAAACGCGGGCGAGGCACACACCGGCTTGAGTGGTCGGTTCGGATGATGGGCGATCATGGTTCGTGGCGGCGGACGAACGATGCGTCTCTGATCCCTGGCGTGGTCTGACGGCACATCTCACACCCTCATCGCCTGCCCGACTCGGACCCAGCGGCGTGATGGTGCATGGTTTGGGTTGGCCTGCTCGACGCCATTGACCGCCAGTTCATCAGCCACCGCCGAGGGGTGTTCCTGGCCAGGGCTTCTGGCTCATGGTCAATATTCCGGCACGAACTGACGTCGCGGAAGAAAAAGAAAGGCACTAGGTTGTGGATCAGGTTCTGCTTGGTCGGCCTAGGGGCGGCGTCAGCGTTTGTGTTTAATCACTCAGCCTCGTAATCCGGCATTAACGTCGACGACAATGATGCCCACTGGTAACAGCCGCCGTCTCACCATAATACTGCAAAAGGCACCGGAGCTGGGAATAGCTGTGCCCACAAAAGCGACCTCGATCCGGGTGCGGACGTATGTAGCGCGGGTGTGTTGGCACGGGACGTCGGCCGTCACCTAAGCGCGAGTCTGCGCGACTGCTGTGGCCGTCACCGAAAGGTGGTGACACACATCTCAACCTACATGAGCGCGCAGGGAATGGCCGCTTCCGCGGATGTCCTTGAAGCACGTCACCAAGAGTGTGTGGAGCGCCAGCCGATTGACAATTGGAGCCTCGGAAATCACTGGATGTTACCTATTCGTCACTGTGGGTGCTAGCCAGATGCCAGGCTGCCATTGCCCAGCGAGCTCCGTCAACAGTCTCGAGGTCAGCGTCGCAATGCAATGGCTTTGGTGATGTGGGCTCATGGCCCTAGGTACTTGGTTGGCGACTGGTTGGTTGCTATCGCATAAAGAAAGGTCTACCAGGGACATCCTAGGCCTTGATGCGCTGTGCGTGCTTTGTACCGGTGTGCTGCTACTGCTTGCCCTGATGCTGCTGGTGCTGCCCTGTTGCGTCAAGGGGCAGGTCTACATGGCTGAGGGTCTGGGACGCCATCTCGAAGAAGAAAGGAGCTGAGAGGTTGGAGATGGAGGGGAGCGGAAATGAAGACGGGTTGTTGATGAAGAGAAGAAGAAAGCAGCTGGAGCTTTACGATGATGTTTAATTACCACCCTCCTGCGGCGCCTGTTCAGGGACAAAGTGGCAGGCACCGCCCACCGTTCCGTCTCCGCAGGCTGTGTCAAGGGTACTGTAGGTAGTACCCAGTAAGTACCTGAAATGCTTGGAGCTGCCTAGACTGGGACCTCGGTAGTACTTACCCTGGCACCTGCCTGGACTGTCAGCTTCTTTACTTAAGGCACAGCAGGTGCAGGTTCCCTCTTTCAACTCTCAACAACAGCAGCCACGAACTGAGATGGAACCCCAAAGAAGAAGATACCTGGGATCTGCCCATTTTGGTTGCCTGAGAGGCTGAGACTCCACTTCCATCACCCCAAGCCTCATTCAAGACGACCTGACGACCTGACCTGGTCCAACATGCTTGCAGGAGGGGTTCTCTTTACTTTCTTCTTCCGTCACTATACCCATCGTAGGTGTCACATCCTAGGTGCGCGGTGCGCCTGTCGAGCAAACGTTGATGGGACCCTGAGCCAAACGCCGGGTGAGCGATTCGAGTGTTTGCTAGCGACGGATGGCTGAAGCTTGCTGGAGGAGTGTGCGCGCGCTTTCGCTCGACTCGAGTTTGCGGCCATCAACGTCAACAGTGCGTCTCGTCTGCATGTACCATAGTACTGCGCGACGTCTGACGTGTGGTTCCCACAGCCGCCTCTATTTTGACCGAATATAGCAGCCAGCGCCATACGTGGCTGGTGGGCCTCGGGGCTGTGTGGTGAGCCCCACGAATGACCCCAGCACGACGGAGCAAAATACCTTCCTTGGGAACCTAAGGGCGATGACGAACGCCAAAATTGGCACGAGGCGAGACGAGACAAAACAAGGCGAGCCAGGGTGAGTCAAGCCAACGGAACCACATGCCCAACATTGCCTGGACGAAAAGAAAAAAAAAAAACGTCCATCCTTATGCATGAATTCGTGTCCATGCGCTGGCCAGCACCCTTCTCACCATCGCGGGTTGCTACTGCCTCCCACTCAAACCTCGTCATAGGTCGACAGAAACCGGAGCCGAGGGTTAGCAAACTCGACACATCTACGGAGATGATACATACTCGTACACACCAGGCCAGCCAGGTGTCTTTGGGCACGCAGAGGTCGGCTGCCTGAGATGCGCCTCGCATAAGGCAAATCTGGACAGAATGCTCGGTACGGGCTACTTGATACAGGTACTTTGTCGTCGAAGACTCCAGACCCGAGTCGATCGAGCTAAGATCCAAGGACCGCCGTCCAAGCGTTTTGGCAGCTGCATCATCCCTATGCGGCGGCTTCATGGCCAAGGTCAACGGTAGCCACGCGCACCCGCAAGGAACTCCAGACCAGGTTGGCATTGTTCCGTGCCTACCGTCGAAAACCCCGGCTACAGCCCTGAAGAATTCGTCGACCTGTCTTGCATTCCCATGAACCCCAGCAGCCCCCAGGTTGGCTTCGCTCGGCCCCATTTGCAGTTAAGCTCCCGTCACGGACGGTATCCACTCTACATGCTCCGTACAGTACACCTACACCTAGACTTACGTTACTTGGTAGACACCCACGCCTCGCTCCCACTATGCACACGCCCCCATCCCGGTTTCCACCCAAAGTTCTCTGACCGGCTTTGTAGGTAGTGACGGGGCAGCGGCGCCAGATGGAGGAGCCGTCTCATCTGGCCGCGATTATTGAAAAGTCTGACAGCCTAATAACTGTCATGATGCGCGGTACGGAGTACTCGTGCCTGGCTTACACTCCACGTTTGCCGTCATAGTTGGCGGCCTTGTTAATGAGACCCCAACCCAACCCGGCCCCCCCACCGCATCCTGATGCTCCTTGTTGGCGTGCGTGCCGGCCCGTTCCAAGTCCTCACTGTTGAACGAAGCCATTGCCTGCCATTGAAACCACATTCTGGGCCTTCTCTCTTTCTTCTCCTCCCTCATCGTATCCATACTCCCCCTGCGCCTCCCACATTTGCAGAACGGCGCAGCTTGCCGACGTGGGTCTACCCTGCGAGGATCTGAGCCTGCCTTACTACTACTAGTATGTAACTACTATGTTAGTTAGTAGTACGTATACCTGACCCCTACCTAGTACTAACCTTACCTACATACCGACATTTCTCGACGACTCCCGCGGCCCTACAAGCTCAGCTCCGATTCCGCCCAACTCTGCTCGAGTCCTTGGTTCTTCTCACCGGCCGCACGTCACGTCAAACAGGGTCTTGGATTTTGACGTATTATTATCTCTCATTATTACCGCCGTCTGCTGGTCTGCCTCGTTGACTCCTTTCTCACATCCCCTATTGGTCGACCACCACCCCCGTCACGCCCAATCACATTATCATCTGCCTTCTGAAGCGAAACGACCTACGCCTTCTAATATCGAGAAGCCATTGCGGCCTCTGGTGATCCCTTCGACCTCTTCCCTCTCCTTTAGTTGTTGATGCCCGGGGTCGCGCTCAACGGATATCTCTTGTCGACGCAACGCAACCCCTCTGCATCTACCTACTTGTCCACCCTCTACACAGGGACGACTGGATTTCCAGTCAGCGAGATTGCACAAGCTTTGGCTTCTGCTGCTGCCGTCAGCTTTCCCGACGCTGCTCTCCAAAACACCCGTCCCTGTGGCTGGCTACACGGTAGTGTTTGGGCAACTCGGCAAGCTACCACAAGCTCACCAGCCCTTTCAGGAGAGGAAGACACGGGTCGAACACCCTGTTGCGGATCTGGCTCAACTAAAGAGCCAGTCTCCACTCTGCCTATTACAGGCAGAGTCGTCGCTAGCATCAAACGGCCTCCAAGTCTGCCATCTCGACTTGCAGCGAGTTCCCCGTTTCCATGCAGAGAAGGCTTCCATAGGCAAATTGCACAGCACCGGCGCAATCGTGGATCTCTCGTCCATCCTCCGGGGCCCCGACTCAAATGAGCCCACCGTCTCCCCTTCGACTGAGTTCAGATCACTGCCTGTACCCACAAAGATCACCGCATCGACGACTCTACCCCGAGGTCAGCAGCAGCAGCAGCAACCGCCGCCGCCGCAGACGCCCTCGCATGGTTCGCGCCCGATAGCCCCCGCGTCTAGGCCAGGCGGAAGGCGCAGCATGCCTTCCTCGGGCCCAGACCAGCCGGCCAAGAAACAGAGCAAATGGTCTCCGGAGGAAGACGCGCTCATCATTGAGCTTCGGGGCAGCGGAATGAAGTGGGAGGATATCTCCAAGCATCTTCCTGGGCGAAGTGCCATCAGCTGTCGCCTCCATTACCAGAACTACCTGGAGCGGCGGAGCGAGTGGAGTGAAGAGCGCAAGGACAAGCTCGCTCAGCTCTACGAAAGGTATGTCATTCCACTGTGTACTTACCAACGGATCTTGCCTTATCTGGAATAGGGGACATGGACTGACAGCACGATAGGTTCAAAGCCGATATGTGGGCAAAGGTGGCCGAGGAGCTCGCGGTCCCGTGGCGAGCTGCAGAGGCCATGCACTGGCAACTTGGGGAGCAGGACATGGCGAGGAGAGCTGGGGTGGTACCCTTTTCCCTAGCAGCTGTCAACGCCGAGGCCAACGCGGCTGGCCGCCGGAACTCTCCATCACGCAGCCAACTATCGCAGTCGCATCTGCAAGCGCAACGGCACGGAAGCGTACCTCGTGAGCCTCGCGAGATGAGCGCGCCACCACCCCGCACCTTGTACGGCCGACAGCACCGACAACACCAGCAGCAGCAGCAGCAACAACAACCGCCTCCGGGCAGGCCAGGGGCTCAGGCAGCTGGGTCACGACGTGAGACGATGCCGCCGCCCTCGCGTCCAACGATGCCGCCCGAGCAAGGAGATCTGACCTACATTCCGATGCCGACTCTGGCCCCGATACAGTCACAAGGACCACCCACTGGCGGCCACCTCTTGCCGAGCATCGCGGAGCTCACGACGGGTGTAGCGCCATACAGCGGCGCACAAGCTGGGCCGCCACCGGGACATGGAAATGTGACGGGCCCAGGGGCATACCACGGTGTATACGTGCCGGCAGGCGCAGCATACGCGGCGACAGGGAGCCCACGGGTCAAACGGCCAGCGAGCCCAGAAGAAGCATATGGCGAACCGAGTCACAGGCGACGGATGGGTTGATTTCCCGCCCCCCAGCCGTACCTACCTAGGCGGGCTCGCGATCAGCAGGCGACCTTTTTATCACTACTGTTGCACTCCCCCCCAACACAACCCCCCCACCCCCTCCCCCCTTTTTCCACCTGCACACCGGGAGTAATTGTCATGTTAGGCGGGCCGGGCACACGATGGAGCCAGCATGGTGTGTTTGCATTGGGGTCCGCGAAGTTTGGGCGTGGATTGTGCAAGTCTAGGTTTCTGGTTTCCCCTGTTCTGTTCAATTTTTCTTTGTCATTCTGCTCTTCGTGGCTGTCAAAGCCCCAAGCGAGCGACATGTTTTTGCGGGTAGCTGTGGCATATTGTTTGGCGAAATGCGGGAGTGCATATTTTGGAGGGGACATGGTAATGAATTGGCATTGGGTGGAAAAGGCAAAGCATGGCATAGCATGGCAGGGCAAGGGCACGGCATGACTGGGTTTCTTTTTATTGGGATGAGGACTTAGACGGCAAAGATTATCTTCTCTCATCTGTGTTTAGCAACTCTTTTTTCTTTTGTTCCTTTTTTAGATAGGTTCTGTCTTGTCTTCTTTCTCCCCTTTGGAGGTCTGTACGGCTAGAAGGGCGCAAGGAAACGGGATATCGGGATGGGGAAGGATTAGAATGGGAAAAGACACGAACACGGGACATCTTGAATGACGACTGAGAAGCGTTTTGCATTTATCTACATTTGAGATACGGGTAGCTTGCAATAAGACATCAGTACGACCGGACAGCTATCAGGGAGACGAAGATTGCCCGGGATACATTGTTTGCCGTATAGACGCTCCCCGCCGACCCTCTTGTTTGCGTTGTTGTGAGAGAGACACAGGTAAGGAGGGGCGATTTGTTGAGGTCAGGCGTGCCGCGCTGTAACGTAAGGTGACGAGCTCCGCGCGAGGGAGTACGGGAGTGTTCCAGAACTGTGTCCAAGGGTGGTATATTTAACCCTGTCCTACGTGGGTTTATGGCACTCCAAGGTCTTCGGAAGTCATGTTTCGTGGGCGAATCTACCGCCGACATTTCGCAGGAGGCATAAACGCGCTGTTGGCGAAGAGAGGAAAAGGTGGCTGGAGGCCTCGAGATGGCAAGGCGATGCCTAGGGGCCACATAGATCAGAGTGGTGGTGGGGCTGCTGCTGAGTTTCTGTTTCTTAGGCTCGTCTCCGTGCTCTCAACGATACCGTATCTCCTTCTCCGGACGCTCCCTGCTGCATATGACCCACCAGTTGTCCCTCTCGTAGCCGCCGTCGAGCACCACGCCCCCAACGGCCGCGACGTCCTCCTCCAGCTCGCCCTCGCGGAAGAGGTGGTAGTACCGCTGGTACGTCGTCTCCACCGGCGCTGCCGTGGTCTTCTTCTTCGCACCCTCGGCGGCAGCGGCGTCACCGCTGGCTTTGCTGCTGGATGGCTGGGTGCGCATGACCCACGGCACGAGCGTGTCCTGGTCGCAGCCCTCGTGGAAGCCGCGACGGCTGGAGGACTGCTCGAGGGCCCAGGCGAAGACGAGGACGGGGGCCTGCGGACGTGCACACTCCAGCAGGGCAGCGATGGCAGCACGGCGCCGGTCACGGGTGGACAGGTGATGCACGACGGCGATGCTGATGACAAAGTCGGCGCACGCGGGGCGGTACGGAAGGGCCAGGCCGTCGGCGACGAGGGCCTCGGCGGGGCTCGGGCTGCCCGGCTGGTAGCGGCGGTCGCGGGCGAGACGGACGAGGGCCTCGCTGCGGTCGGAGCCGAGGAGGTGCAGGCGCGCGTTGACGTCGAGGTACTTGCCGTTGCCGCAGCCGACGTCGAGGCCGACGGCGCCGGGGGGCTGGGCGTGCAGGAAGGAGGCCACGAGGGGCCAGGGCTTGTGGCGCGTGGCGGAGAAGTGAGGCGCGATGGCCTCGTAGACGGAGTGGACGTGCTCGGCCTCGTAGTCGTCGGCGGTTGAGTTTGAGGTTGAGGTTGGGTTTGCGGCTGGGGCTGACGCCGCCGTCGAACGGGGGTGGTGGTTCGCGGTCCCGGTGGGAGGGTCCTGCTGCTCGAGGGGTTCGTCCTTCTGTGAGGACATGGTTCCCCGGCTCCTGTCCCTGGCTCCGGGAGGTGATGACGGAGGGGCGGCGGGGGGTGATGATATGGAGAATAGGTAGCAGGTGGAGAGAGAAGGGTGTGTCGATATGTAGTCCAGTTCGTCGCCGGGAAATACCTAGATAGGCAACAATACCGCTGCAGTACGTCCGTAATCAGAATGAGGACTACGTACGTAGTTTCAGACTAGACCTGGGGCGCGACAGAGTGGTGGGTGCTGGCTGGTCTGGTGGGCGCGTTCCGCCGACGCCGAGCGTTAAAGTGAGTCGAGATGGGGACCGGGATGAATTGAGAGATGCCCGGTGGATGGATGAGATTGGTGTGGGGGCCCAAGATGAACCGACTCGAGCTAATGGAGCCCCTGTCAGCGTTTGAAAGATACCAACCACGGACGTATGTACGGATACTGTACCTAGCATTGGGCCGAAGCATATGATCGCAACGCTGAAACAAACAGGTCGAAACAAAAGACAAAGTCATATCCTAGAGAAGGTGCAAATAATCATCAGGTGTCCATGTCTCAAGGGATAAATACAATACAATGCCTGCCACAGTGTAGTTGTCATCCTCACAAGGGTCAGACGTTGAACGGCCAGTTCAAGCATCAACAGGGACTATGATTGATGGCTGGGACCCGCCAGACCGGGCATCCTGTCTCCAAACTCCGGGGGCCGTCCCGGTGAACTTACACCCCCTTCTCCGAGTCCCCCGGACGTGTGTGGGAGGCACGGTCCATGCCTCAACGGACACGCCCCGGAGCCAACTCCTGTCTTAGATTAGACTATCGGACTCGCCGATCATGTTCATGCGGCCGGGCTATTGTTGGCCTGGCGGTTCATGCAAACCACCCTGTTCGCGTTGGCATCGTGCCGTCCGAGTACAGGGGCTCATGTTCTCACGTATCGGCCTGGCGGGCCCAAGCCATGCGGTACGTGCATGTCATCATGTATGTCTCTATATTTATCCTTCGTATCATTTTGTTCCACTCATACCATAACCTCTAGCATGAACCTGGCACCCCTGGGACACTTCCACTGAATCCAATTCAGGCAACGCTGCCCGATCTCCTCCCCCAATCACTTGCCTCCCGTGTTCAGCGGGCTCTTGGGGTCAAACACGTCTGTTGTGATCACTTCCGGGTACTGGACGTCACCCTGCTTCAGGACCTGATCCATAGTCTCCATGATGACGATGCTCTCCGACCACGGAATCGTCGCGCTCTCGAGCTTACCGTCGCGCAGGCACCGCGCGCACTCGTCCGCCTCCCAGAACATGCCGTGGCCCCAGCCGCCGCGCTTGGGGTCCGTTGGAATCGGGCAGTCCACCACCTCGACTGTGCCGGCGCTGTCCTTCTTGACGATGCGGTACTGCGGCGGCCGGTAGGCCTGCGGCATGACCTGGATCTCGCCATCGGCACCCTGGATGCGAATGGCTGGGCCAGCGCTGCCTTTACCGTCGGGGTCTGTCGCCACGCGCATGCCGGTCGTCGCGATGCCCATCAGACCGTGCTTGGGGAACTGACAGATGATGCTCGTCTGCTCGTCGGCGCCCGTCCGGTACTTGTTGATGGCAGATACGACCTTGGGCGCCTCCTTTTCCTCCTCTGGTTGAGTGTGGTAGAGGGTCTGGAACACCCAGGTGAGTGCGTAGATACCGAGGTCGAGAAGGGCGCCTCCGGCCAGGTCCAAATTGACCATGCGGTTAGAGTCATCGAACCCGAGGCTACCGTCGGGCTTGCTCTGGCCGAAACTCAGGTCCGCTGGGTCGTCTCATCAGCATTGGTCTCACCGAGGGCGCGGCGAGGTCTGTTTCGCACTTACCTGAGGTGCGGTACACCTGGCCAATGGCGCCTGAGGTGATGAGTTCGCGGATCTTGATGCTGAGGGGGAAGAATCTCGTCCACACGGCCTCCATGAGGAACAGGTTCTTGGCCTTGGCGGTGGCCACGAGCTTTCTGGCCTGGGCGGCGGTGACAGTCAAGGCCTTCTCGCAGAGGACATTCTTGCCGGCCTCGAGGCAGAGCATGGCATTCTGGAAGTGGTGGCTATGCGGGGTGGCCACATACACGATGTCGACGTTGGGATCGGCGACGAGCTCGGCATACGAGCCGTACGTCTTGGCGGAGCTGGGGCCGTCAATGGCCTTGATGAAGTTGGCGGCAGAGTCCACCGACGTGGAGGAGGCGACGGCGACAATCTCGTGGCGGACATCGCTGACGTCGCGGATGGCGGGGTCCGTGAGGAGGTCCTTCGCGAAGGCTATTTGGCGATTGGCTTGTCAGGGTGAGTTGGAAGTGGAGGGGGACGGATGGATGCTCACTCTTCGCAATGCCTCCGGTAGCAAGAATGCCCCATTTCAGGGTGTAGGGGGTGCTCGATGCCATCTTGCGTTCCAGGTTCTTACAGGAATTACCTCTGGTGAGTTTTTGCTGGTCGATGGGCAGTTAGGGCAGTCACGGCGGCTGGAGGGGAAGCCGGATCTTTTAAAGGGCAAGGCAGGCGCCCCGGGTAAAACGGCGACGGCGGGGCCCTCCGCGGGGTGGTGGTTCCTTCTGGGCATCTTGGTATTCCAGCGCCAATGGGCGTACGCGATACGCCTTTTGTCGCCGATGGAGTGCATCATGATACCTCCCACCTTCAGCTACTAATACGAGTAGCTCCAAGTACTGTAGGTAGTGACACGGACAGATGACTAACGTGTGTACCTACCCACTGTCCTGGGCGTCGACTCGTTGTCCATTTAGTACCAGTGTACTGGTAGTAAATCGTACCTAACGTGCAAGTGTTTAGGTACTATACTACTAGTTAGTACTACTAGTAGTAGTACCTTACTAGTAGTGTTGCCCGAGTGTTAGTACCTAAGTTGTAGAGAGGAGAAGGTGGGGGGGGGGGGGGGGCCGGGNGGGGGGGGGAGGGCCGGGAGGTTAGGCGGGTTGTAGCTTCCCTCTTTTGGTATTCCGCGGCGGCCCTTCCCCGCCATGTCTGACTACGTACCTAGGTACCTATCGTATCACCCTAACATCACCTCGAGTCCTCGACGTCGCCGGCCTTCGGGAATCCAACCCCAACAATACTTCGCCCCCACGGACACTGGTATATCACCGACTCTTGAGAACAGGAAAAAGCCGTCATCGTCTACTTCGGTTGCAGCAGTTTATGGCCACCATCTTCTCTCTTTATCCACTTCACTATTGAAACAACCTCTAATTGCATGTGGACCAACCGCCCACATCCCCCCACCTTGCTGTGCGCCTTGTTGGTCTTCGCCACCACCACGGCCGCCATGGAGCCTAACACCACGATGGGTATCTACAAACCAACCCCGTACCAACAGTATGTAAGCTACAATATATAAGACAAGGAATTTCTGGTGACAGCTTCACCACGGATCACGACCACCGCTATTTCTATTGGACCTGCTTGTACAGAGAACTGACAAAGTCGACGATACTGGAGCGGCCGCGATGATCTCGGATTCACCGATCAGAACCCAGGGGTCGAACTTGACGAGAGATCTCACCCTCAACTCACCGTCTGGCACCAACGCCAAGCTTCCCAAGCTCATCTACGGCACCGCATGGAAGAAAGAAAGGACGGCCGACCTCGTCTACAAGGCCCTCAAGAATGGTTTCCGGGCCATCGACACCGCAGCGCATCCCCAGCACTACGATGAGGAAGGTGCCGGCACGGGTATCCGGAAAGCGATTGGCGAAGGCATTATTGCCCGAGAGGACCTCTTTGTAAGTACCCAATTGTCGGAGACTGAAACCCTGGGAGATCTGGCTAATAGCTTCCGCAAATAGATCCAGACAAAGTACACGCCTGCTTTGAAGCTGCGAGATATGGCTCCTTACGACACGGATGCGCCCCTAGAACTCCAAGTCCGCCGATCGGTGGAGTCGTCACTGCGCAACTTCACCATCCAAGGCCATGTTCCGCCGTACATCGACTGTCTCATCTTACACGTCCCGCTCGAGACGCACGACGACACGATGGCCGTCTGGAAAGCACTGGAATCCTATGTCCCCTCCAGTGTCCGCCACCTAGGTATCTCCAACGTGACCCTCGACGGTTTGCGGGTCCTGATGATGTCGGCCAATATCAAGCCTGCCGTAGTGCAGAACCCTTGGTGCCGCCAGACAGGATATGCAACCGAATTGCGGGAATTCTGCATGGAGCAAGGTATCATCTTCCAGGCCTTCTGGACCCTCACTGCCAACTCCTCTTTAATGCTCCACGAGCATGTGTTGAGACTGGCAAATAGCGCTCAGGTGTCCAAGCCTGCAGCAGTCTATTCACTAATCCTAGGCTTTGGAAACATCTCAATTCTGGACGGCACGACGTCCGAGACGCATATGAAGGAAGACCTGGCAGGTATCGACAACCTTGGCGCTTATGCAGACGGGAGTGGACGCGCCGTATGGCTGGAAGCGCAAGAACATTTCAAGCGTGCCCTGTGTTATTAGGGTTCGCGATACCACTATAACACCGAGCCCAGATTAATAGGTACCCAAGGCGACGTTTCGACTGGCATGGTGGTAAGGGCTCGCTCAGTGTCGGCGGCCCCGAGCCAGATTGTAAACCCAAGCCGAATAATGAAGACATTGTTAACCGAAAGGAGCAGAAAAAATACACCCCGTCCATCTTCTCATTATCATAGACTTCCGAGAGTAGATCCGTTAGTGAATCGTACCTAGATGCCAGAGGTCTCTAAAGAGAACTCGTCAGTAGTAGGCTGACTGGCGACGCTGCCCACCTTGGAGATGGGGAGAGGCGGAGACACTGCAAGGCTCGATCACGGTAACAACTTTACGTTTCAACTTAGAATCCTTTCGACACCTCCTCCAACGTGGTATATCGAGTATATAGCGTAGGAGGCTTCGCTAAGGTTTCCCGTCGACCTGACGACCAGATAATATAAAAAACAACAAACTTGACACCATAAACGTATAATTCCAGCCGTATAATAAATTTGTTTTGTTTCTGAGCGAGTAAGCAAACATTCTCACACCTTTATCAACACGGACAGATAACACTGCTGTCACAAAAGAGAACAAAGCAACCCCGACTCTTGCTGTCAACACGCAGGACAAAGAGAACAAAGTGATCCGGTACTCTTGCGATATACGACACAAAGAGATCACAACAACTCAAGGTTACTTGCAAATACGCAGCATACGAGGCACAAAACAATCTCGTCTCTGCCTGCCAAATACACAACGTCAACAGGATTAAGACAATCCCACTCTACCACCCAAATGCACAACATGCCTGCTACAGGTACTCCGGACTCCGGCAACACGACTACCAGTCCTCCGCCCAAGGACTTTCCAGCTGGGGACATTGCGCCGCCCCCTCGCAAACCTATCAAGGTCATTCTCAGAAGGAGCAACAGCAAAGATGCACCCAAGGACGCATCTCCGGTCAACACATTCGCGCTGCAGCCAAGACGGAAGAACAACACCCTCAGGACCAAGCCGATCAAGGCCACGCCGAGGGACTTCCCCGCTAAGGACTCTACGTCGGAGCGCAGGCGAATAAAGATCATACTGAAAACAGATCACGCTAAGGATACAACCGAGGATGCAATCGAGGGCTCTTCGGCAGAGGACTCTATGGCTGAGCGCCCGTTCCCGCGCAAGCCTATCAGGATTATCCTCAGAACGAACGGTAATAAGGATAGTGCGCCCAAAGAGTCCAGTCCGGCCGCCGACTCTCCGGGCAAGGCTTCCCCAGCCGAGGATGAATCTTCGACTGAGGACTCGACGGCTGACGACTCGCCGGCTAAAGACTTTCCGCTCCCAAGAAAGCCTATCAAGATTATCCTTAGAACCAACAGCAAAAAGGATACGCCTGGGAATTCCTCCGGGGGTTGTGTCTTTCCGGCCAACAGTCCGCCGGCCAACGACTTTCTGCCCCAGCGCAGGCCTAGGAAACTCATTCTCAGGACGAACAGGAAAAAAGACGTGCCCGAGGGTACCTCTCCGTTGACGTCCACTGCGCTCCCGCGCATGCGCAGAAAGGAAGTCCTTAGGAAAGGCCCCGTTAAAGCTACGCCTAAGCACAGTCCGGATAAGGACTCTGCGATCTGCCTATCGTACTGAGAGAGGGCACAATGGCAAAGAGGTGCCAGGGGGGAGAGGGCACAAGGGATGAGAAGACTAGATCAGGGTAGCGGAGTTGATAATTCTGGGAGACTTCCCTTGAGCATTACAATTGCTCTTCTATTCGTTTCTTTTTATTTCATGTCTATATGGCTGAGGAGGGACCCTTTGCGAACGTGTTGGCAACTATCAGGGGAAAACACGTTGTCGCTTCCACATGGACCTAAACAAATTGTTACGTTACTGTCGATATAAGGGAATTATCCCACAATAGAGACCATGCTTACCTTGACATTGTCGGCCCCAATCTTAATCTTTCCCCAGGAGACAGCCTCGTCCGGACGCGCACCGGCGTCGCTGCCATCAAACTCCTGACCGGTGTTGATGTAGACGGCGGACTCGGCGCCGTTGCGCATGAGGCAAGCGTTGGCGATGTGATGCTTGACGACACCGCCGCCCAGGATGATCATGCCCGCCCTCTTTGCCTTCAGGGCAATGGTATTGATGCGGCGGATGTCCTCGACGATATCAATCTTGAGCTGCCGCGGCGATGACTTGAAGGTGTGGAAGTAGAGCATGTCGCCGAGGCTGCCGTCGGTCAGGGCGGGGCAGAAGACGGGGATATCGTTCTTGTAGGCCCAGTAGTAGACGGAGCGCTCGTCATTAATCTCCTTGCCGAGGCGGTGGATGACCTTGGACGGGGTCCAGTTGATCTCGTCGTCGGTGCCCTTGCTGGCCTCTTGCTCCTCCAGCATCCTGTCCAGGATGGGTACAACCCAGTCCTCGAACTTGCAGTAGTTGTCGTTGGGGACGACGAGGTTTCCTATGCGGTTGAGACCCTTCTTGCGCAGGCCGGCGCCGTCGACGCTGAAGGAGGCGAGGTACGTGTCGCCGAGGCACTTGATGAAGTCCTCCTCGATGCCCCCCGCGGTGGTGACAATGGCGGAGACATGCTTGTGCTCCACCAGCCACCGGAAGACGCCTCTCAGACCCGAGGAGATGAGGTTAGACGTGTATCCCAAAAATATAGTTGTCTTGTCCCCTGTCTCTGGGTCTCGCCACACTCGCTGTTTCCCCAGTCAGCCCAGGGCGCACTTCACCAGATGGATGGGCTGAGGTCGGGTCAAGCCCCAACTCACCATGCCGTTGATAATCCTGACTGCCTCGCCTATGGATGAAGCCTGGAATCCCATGTGGGCCATGCCTGATAGAAGTTGCTCGGCGGTGATTGGGCCTGTGAAATTGTTGAAGTCAAAGTCCTCGACCTTCTGGGTCCCCGCGGGCATCTCTTCGGACTGGACGAAGACGGCATCTTTTGCCGCGGAGGGAGAAAGGCTGTCCATCTGATCGCCCATGATGACGGCACCCTTTACTTGCTGGGCCTGGGTTCCCTTGCTTTCTCAACCTGCAGCTTCCTCGGATAGAAGTGGGGTGTGGTGTTTCTGGCTTTGAATCTCGAAGTAAGTATTGGTAAGTGCCGATGTCTCGTATGACTTAATCTGTGTGGCGTCGAGAACTTGGCGAATCCAGGCACACGAGTAGCAGGTACTTTTAACCTTTTTTTTGCCCCTACTGCTTTCACACATGTCAGGTTGAAGTGGGTTGCTAAAAGACCTGAAGTCTAATAAATATTCCCTGCAGGGTGCAAACAAAGTGTGTGGGGTCTTTGGGCCTTTTCAAAGTCTCGAACACTCGACCCGATTTGAACTAGCGCCAGTAGCACACATCCGGACGCCTATTGCCTGTTGGGGTTCGTCGGCGGCACTTTGTGGGTTGATCCCTGAGCGGGCCAGGCCACAAACATTGAAGCGCCACAGTTGACGATGATTGGGCTGAGGCTGCCTGGCGCTGGGGGCGCTTGGGGCCTGGGGCTGGTACTCTGGATCTCGAATCCTTCCTCCCAATCCACCCGCACATTCCCATCTCCAAACACGCCACGCCTCCTCTGGCATAATACCCCAACGGGCCGCATCGACATCCACGATTTATTGGGCCCTGATCTGGCCGGGTACGACCTCGGGCAGACCTCTGGACTGCCAGCTGCGTAGCCCAGCTTCGAACGCGACCGCGCAGACCGTATTGGCCGCCGCCAAGAGGAGACGTTATTGTGGCGCGGCAAGCCGGCTGGCATCCACACGCAGTAGCACGCACCTCGTCGACAGACCTGCCAATACCCGAGTCGAACGACACCAAGCAAGATCGATGCCCCGGAGACCCAACCAGACGCAAAGAGCCCGCGCCATCATTGCGTGTAGACTGGCACTCGCCGAGACGAGTATCTGGTGGCCATATGCCTGCCATCTGCAATGTAGGTTTTGGCATCACTCCCCGGCTGTGAGCGTGGACTCGGAATGGGTCGCGTTGGCCACCAAGCGGGCGGCCCGGCAGGCCCCCGGCCACTGGCCCTGGACCTTGGGAGGGGAGATCGCAAGGCAGACCAGACGTGACTGACAGCGTGACTCGTTCTAGGGCTTCGAGATACCGCTACGACCCCGATCGGCGGTCAAGGTCGCCTAGAGACCGGTCCCCTGATCGCTTCGATGGCGACAGGCGGCGGTCCTCAGCCGAGATGAGGCCCAACGCCCCGGGGGGCTTCATGTCGAACCGCGACCCCTTCGGGGACGGTCCACGAAGGGAACCTCCCAGAGGTCCAAGGGCTCTAATCGATCCACCAAGCGGCCCAAGGGGCGGATTCGGGGGCGATTTTAGAGGCCGTGGCCGCGGAAGGGGCCGTGGCTGGTCCGCTCGGGATGATAGTAGAGACCGAGGCAGAGACAGAGATGTCGACTTTCGCGACCGTTATCGATCTGACCGCAGCAGGGATCGCGAGCGCGATAGAGAGCGCGATAGAGACCGGGACTGGCGCGACTCGTACAGATCTAGACGCTCACCCCCACACGGACGGGTCAGGTCCCCGACACGAGATTATTTTCCCCGCGATCGAGAGCGAGACGGCGCCGCAGGTTCGGAGCCGGACAGATCCCGCCGCAACTCGAGGGACGGTGGGCCCCCCTCCATAGGATCCCCATCCTCGGATTCTCCATTTAACGGACCGCCTGGTCGGGGCGGCGGTTTCATCCGCGGCCGAGGTCGTGGTGGAAGGGGGGACTGGGGCTCTGACCGACCCCGAGGGAGGCCCCTATACGATGATAGAGGAGACCGCTATCCTCGAAGCCGCTCTCAGGAAGGGCGCTGGGGCCGCGATCGAGACGATCGAGACAGGGGGGATCGGTACCCCGAGCCTGACCCACGGCGTGATCCAAGGGACGACCGGGACCGTGGAGACCGCGAGCTTTTCCGATCCAAGATGGACGCTCGCGCTGCCATGCCTCAGGAGCCCCTATCGCAGCCCAAGGAAGTCTCACCTCCACCTGTGGCTCCGTCCGCGCCCGCCTTTGGATCGATACCGAGTCGCGTTGATGGTCCAGTTGGTGTTGGTGGAACGGGCAAGCCGCCTCCCACTGCCCCGAGAGCGTTCAACGAGCGCCTGGCTCACGGCCAGGAGCCGCCGAACGCACCATCAGGACCGCCCAAGCCCATGATCCCGGATAGCCCTTCTATCCCAGTGGGACCCCGTGCGCAACAACAGAAGGGTGGGCAGCGTCCTTCCAGCAAACAGTGGATCAACCCCAATCTGAAGAAGGTGCCGGACTCTCCCAAGATGATGAGAGCCCAGAGCTTTCACCAACCACGCTTTGGGCCCCCTCGAGAAAGTGGGCCGGCGGATTATTCGCTGGACGAGAGTCGACCTCGGAGTAGCGATTCCAAGGCAGGATTTGACTCTGCCTATACCGGCAACAGGCGACGGAGTGACCACAGCGCAGAACCTGGCGAGATCATGCCCAGGTCAGAAGAGGACGTTTTCACAAAAACCGAGCCGAGCGACAGACGAACGAGCCTACCACAGGACGACCGAGGCCGGAGAGATGACATTCAACGACCGTCTGGGCCATCTGTGCTGGAAGCCGAAGCGCGTCAGGAATCGAAAGAAATTCCCCGCCGAAAGCGGAAGCGACCCGCCGCAAAGGCACTGAGATTCGTGGTGCCTCCAAAACCCCAGCCAGCGGTTGTGGATCAAGACTCGGAATCCGATGACGACGAGGACATGGCCGACTATTTCAGGATGGAGATTGAAAAGACGGAAGCAGAGTTGGATAAGCTACAGAAGCCAAAGCTTCCTCTTGAGGTTGTTGCGCGGTTTGCCTCCATGTCCCATGGAGCAATGGTCAAGATCCTCAATGAGAGTGATGGTTTCACGGAGATGCTGGGCGACATTCCCAAAGCCATCACCGCACCGAGTGGTGAAAAGAAAGCACCATCTCCTGCCCGTGTTGAGGAGGAACCAGTCCTGGATGCCGGTGCCTCAGAAAAGCCGGAAGGGGGTGAGGTGTCGATGACTGAAGCTCCTAATGCTGCGGGGAAGGAGACCAAGGACGAGGCGGAAGCGGAAGCGGAAGCGGAATCGAAGCTCGCGGAGTCCGCGAACCTCCAACCCAAACCTGAGGAGGCGGAAACCAGTCCTGCGAAAGTCGACATTACCCTGATTCCGCAGCCCGTCCCAGCACCTGTGCACGACGCGGTCAACGGGGTTGAGATAACGAAGCCAGTCCCGGACATGTCGACAGGCGAGGGCGCTGGCGAACACCGTTCGGCTGAGGAAACACTCCCAGACGCGCATGGCCCTGGACCCATGGAGACCACGCAAACTGGACCAAAACTGCCTAGTACCCCGTCGCAAGTTGAGGATGAGGGAGATGAGGATGAGACCGAATCAGAAGAGGAACCATCCGTCGATGTGGAGACAGTTCGGCAGTTCATGCCAACGCCTCCCATTGACAGTCTCCCGAATTTGGGATTGCAGCCCTGGGATACGGACAAGGATCTCCTATCGTCTTTCGACGACGACCCTTCCATGGTTGACTACATTATGGGCCACTTGCAGAGGGTGCATCTCGACAAGACGGCGGAGCAGGAGCGGGACCAGAAGGTCTACGCCGACAGCTACGTGAAATACTTGGACTTCACTCGGTCCAACGATCCTATTGCGGCTAAGAGCCGAGATAAGTTCAACGTCAGCGCACCACTGGCGGAGCCCGCCGGGCCGCCAACGCCAGAGGCAAAGCCCGAGGGCAGTAGGTCCGGGCGACGATTCGCGTCGGAACGCGACCTCGAGCGTGTCCTGCAAGCTTCCATGCGGGAAGAAGACGAGCGACGCGAACGAGAGCTTCGGGCACAAAAGGAAAAATACCGGAGCGATAAAGAGGCTGTGATCCCCGACATGTACTGGAATGACGAAGAAAAAGCAGAGGTTCATTTCATCGACCGCACGGGATTCGTCCCACCTAATCAACTGGTGTCTGCCTGGAGGGTGCTTCCTCCAGTCAACAACTTCACAGAGCTGGAGAACGAGCTGTTCGAGAAGCGGTACCTGGAGGTGCCGAAGCAGTGGGGCCGGGTGGCTGATGCCATACCGAACAGAGACTTCGGCACATGTATACAGTACTACTATCTGATGAAGAAGGAGCTGAAACTCAAAGAAAAGCTGAAGAGGCAGCCCAAGAAGCGCAAGAGAGGAGGGAGAGGTAAACAGCGGTCGAGTGCTCTGGTTTCAGAGCTTGGAAACGCGGAGCCCGATGGAGAGGAGAACAACGACAACGGGGAGAGTGGAGAGAGCCGACGCCGACCTCGGCGCGCTGCTGCCCCTACCTGGAACTTCGAACAGCCGCCGCCCGTGGAGAGTGAGAGCAGCACCCCCGTTGGCACTCCGGGCCGGCGTGGTGCTGGCGCGGGGAAGAGCGATCAGGGCGAGAAACCGGATGGGAGACGGGGGCGAAAGAAGGGCGCTGGTGCCAAGGAGAAGGAGGCCCGGCTTCCCAAGGCAAACCAGACGCTCGCCGCCGCTCCGGGTCCCACCGCGAGGTCTCGCTCCCGGTCGGACAATACTAATAAGGGGGGCCAGAACCTCGAGTTCCAAGCAAACATGCCCGGAGAACCAGGTCAGACCGGTCGTCTGCCGACACATTATGAACAGCCACCATCTGGCATCCAACCTCCCTTCTCCGTCAGCCAACCCCATCAACAGCCGCTGCAGAGCATGGAACGCTCGCAGCCGCTTGGTCCCTCCTCGATCGCAGACGTGATGGCAGCGCCATCGCTCCGGCCCGAACCGCCACCGCCCCCGCCCCAACCGGCAATGACCACGTTCAACTTGGCGCAACCCCAACCCGAGCGCAAGGCCCCGACGCAAGCGTCAAGTTACTGGAGTGTTTCCGAATCCAACGATTTCCCGCATTTGCTAAAAGCCTTTGGATCGGATTGGGCTTCTATTGCGGCACATATGGGATCAAAAACAGCCGTCATGGTAACGTCGCCCTCCTAGCCCCGCGTGGTAGTCGTGCTAACTGGGTATTCTAGGTCAAGAACTACTACGTCCGCCAGAAAGACCAAGGCAAGGCCGAGTGGGAGGATATTGTACGCGATGCGGACCTTAAGAGGGCTCGCGGCGAAAAGAGACCCGATCCACCACAGCCGTCTATCGGTGGCAGGGGCAGGAGATACGACACTACTGCCGGGAATGCGTCGAGGCCACTGGCTGCAGCTCCGGGTGGCCTGGAGCTGGCGCCCGAGCCAGTCCTGCCGAAGGGAGAGCCTGGCGTTCAGCAGTCACGGCCCCAGGGATATCCTGGGTACGGCGTTCCGATCGCCCAGGCTCCTCAGCCACCCCCTCAAGGGGGGCAGAAGGTGCCCATGCAGGTACCCGGACAGCCGCAAGCCCAACCTGTTTCCGCATCTATATCACC
Source organism: Hapsidospora chrysogenum ATCC 11550 (assembly GCA_000769265.1). Classification (NCBI taxonomy): domain Eukaryota; kingdom Fungi; phylum Ascomycota; class Sordariomycetes; order Hypocreales; family Bionectriaceae; genus Hapsidospora; species Hapsidospora chrysogena. Next base: position 618,881 of record JPKY01000002.1, read on the forward strand.
AGCCGCACCGCCTTTGCGAGCTCCGATGCAATCCTTTGGATTCCCCGAGCGAGAGCGAGAGCAACAAGGCCAGCGGATCCCGCTGCCTCAAAAGGTCGCCTCGTCTCAGGCTGATGCCTCTCGTCATCTAGCTTCCGCTCATCCGTTGCATCCTTCCCAGGAAACCTCGTTGGAGCGCCAGAAGATGGAGATATTGCAACAGCAGCAGCAGCGACGAGACGGCGAGAGGGACAGGGAGAGAGAGCTCGAGCGGATGGAGAGGGAGCGGGAGCTTGCCCGCCAGGCCTCCGAGCGCCAGCCGATGAGGGCCAGACCAGATCCGGAATTGAATCCTCAACGCCATTACGAGCCTCTGGGGCATCGCCAGCCAGGATACGCGCCGCGAGGTGATCCATCAAGGAGCGACCCCTTATCTCTTTCGCGACACCCGCAGGAGCCTCCTCGTCATGGACCGCCTCAAGCATACCCACCGCCGCATACCACACCCCAGCCGATTCGGAGCCTGCTGAGCGATGCCCATCCAGCGTCGTCATCCCCGCCTCTGGCACCGCCGACGTCACGACCTATGTCAGCAGTCCCTCAGGGCCGGCCGTCCGGTCCTCCGTCAGATATCTACGGAAGCTCTGCGCCTCAGGCGTCCACACCAGCGCCCGCGGCTGCACCGGCACCACGACCGGAACCTCGAAAGTCGAACATCATGTCATTGCTCAATGATGACCCACCACCTCCACCACCCAAGCGCGTCGGCGACGTGTCGACGGACCGTCCGGGATCATCGTCCACCCCGCCCCCTCAAAGTATGGGACGACCTCCTCCGGCACCACAGCCACCTGTACCTTTGCGTCGGGAGCCCGAGTCGTACCCACCTTATGGACGACCCCCCTCCGCAGCCGCATCAGCCATGCCGTCTCTTAAGCCAACCTACAGCGCTTCACCTGGGCCCGGTCAGCGATCATCCCTAGGGATGCCTGTGGACTCGCCGTCCTCGGAGAGAGACTACTACAGGCAGCAATCATACCAGCCCGGACACCAGAGCAGCCGCACAAACTCGCCCCAGGCTGCCCATCGGTATCCCGCACAGCCCAGCCAGGGGCAATATCCGGCCCAGACAGGTTACCCCACTCCTTACGGCTCAGGATCTCAGCCTCCGCCATCGTCGTCCCCGCCACCGCAATTCTCGCTACAACACGGCTCCGCTTCAAGACAAAGGGAGTCTTCGCACGGTAGCCGAGACTCGTGGCCGACGCCGGGCCACCACCAGCCTCCTCCGCCGCAGCAGCAGCCTGGTAGCTGGGCATCTCAGCCACCCAAGACGTCGCAGGGCCCTCCTTCGGGTCAGTCGTGGGCTGGTCAGCCCGGGGGCGGTACGCCAAAGGCTGGGGCCCCGTCGAATGCATGGCCATCAGGGCCGGCGCCGCCACCTCCTCAGCAGCAGCAGCATCCGAGTCTTCGAGACGAGAGAGGGGCCCCGCAGCATCCTAGCCTCAGAGACGATAGGCCCCCGCAGCAGCACCCGAGCCTTCGAGATGATAGGGGCCCGCAGCAGCATCCTAGCCTCCGGGATGACAGGGGACCGCCAATGTACGGTGCTCAGCATCAGCAAGGCCCGCCTCCTCCCCACCAGATGCAAGGTCGCTATCCGCCGCCAGTATCACGCGGCTCTGAGCCTGTCCCTCCTCCGTCCCAGGCCTACCCACGATATGCGTCCACGCCGGGCCCCGGGCAGGGCCATCCCCCGCCTCGGGATCCTAGGGACATGCCAGGACGTAGCTACACCCCAGCTGCGGGCTACGATGTGCGTGGCCCTCACGGACCGCCACCTGGGCCTGGGTATCCCGGCGGTGACCCAGGGCCGTTGCAGTTGAGAGAGTCGAGGGATCCCAGGGACCCCAGGGACCCGAGAGACCCTAGAGAGCGGGAGATGGTCGGAGGTGGTCTCCGGCCGCACCAGCAGTATGAGCGACACCCGGATCATTATGGACGGTGAAGAGCCGGTCTATGAATCTGGAGTGGTGCTCATTTCGAAAGTGGACAAGATTTTTTATATGTATTTCTAAGCTTTTATCCTTCCTTGTTTGCGTTGTATGAACAGCGTATGGGCTGAATGGAGGGTGTTCAAACGGGAGGCGTCAATGGAGAGGCGAACTTCTAAGGGGCAAATCAGGGAGTTACGTCTATTCATTTCATATTTTAAAGTAATATATACAAGTAGTTATATTCTGATAAAAATACTTTGGCGCTTTAGACGTATTCGAAAGAGAAATGTCGGGAGTTCTTCTATTGCCAGTGTCTCCTTTCCAGTGTACTTGCGTACCGGTATATTAATACCAGGTACTACTAATGTTACTGTACTGTGGCTACAACTGCTTTAGTACCTACCTTACCCCACATCTCCACGTCCCAAACGCGTCTCCTCCAAATCACCATCTTCACGGGAATCACGGTAACCAAACACCGGGCCGGCTCCACCATGGACCGCGAAAAGACCTACTTCGAACAACAGCGCGAAGCACTCATCGGCGAAATCGCCATGGTACTCTTCAACCCGCCCACCACCAACCCCCCAACCTCCTCTTTGCTCACCTTCCCTACCGGTACCCTCTCCGGCTAACCATCGGCGTGCCGCAGAGCTTCGAGCATGTCCTCGCGAGCATCAACAAGCTCAACCGGTCCCTCGAGTCCGTCATCGCCGTGGGAAACGAGTTCTCGTCCGTCGAGGCGCTGTGGTCGCAGTTTGAGAATGTCATGGCCAAGGATGAGGAGGGTAGGCCGGTCGGTGGTGGTGGTGGTGGTAGCGACCAGCAGCAGCAAGGGCAGGAGGAGGGCGGCGAGAGGGAGGACGAGGCGCAGTCATGACGATACCCCACGATTCGAAACGAAAGGACGGCTGAGAAACAATACGTGCTTTGCGTCTAATGGGAACTGGCCGGGAAGGCATTCCTTTGTTGAGAAGTCGAGAACCGCAGGAACAGCACGCGCAATCACGAAGTCACGAACGCACAAATAAGCGGAGAGAAAATATGAGAACATGCCTTTTACTTCGTATCCGACCCAAACCAGACAATACAGTCATGCTACTACAAAAGAAATGTTAAAAACATCTGGAGGCCGAGAGGATCTAGCCTCGCCCCTCCCGACCGCCTGCCCACGCCGTCTCTCCACACCCCGTTCGCTTCAACTCCTTCCAGAGGCTGACCACGAGTCCTGCAATGAGCGCCATTCCTTCACCTATATACCTGGACCTCCCGTCATCTGGCCATGTTCGCTGAGAGATGCCCCGGACGACTAAGGGTCCGAAAAAGAACCGCGGCCCCGGCCTGTCATCCCGGTCATGGGCAGTTGCCCGTCTTCAAAATGTGTGTCGTGATGAAAAGCCGAAAAAGAAAAAGAAAAAGAAAAAAAAAACACATTCATGCGTCGGTCATTACAAGGTGTATCCTGCGGGCACCCGCCGCTCTCCAGGAGCTTCCCTGAGTCGTGTGCCAAAGGCGCCTCTCAAAGAAATTGACACTTTCTCTTCTTCCTCTTAGGCACCCCTACGCCGGGCATCGACGTCCTCCCTTCGCTGGTGTTGGCATGGGATGCTGCGGCCTCGACGTTCTTGCGGTCGTTAGCGACGACAGTCAGGATAGCGCGCTCGAAGATCTCATCAACGCCACGCATCTCCTTGCTGCTGCATTCCATGTACTGGGCGTTCATCTTCTGAGCGACGGCCATGCCCTGCTCCGAAGTGACGGGTGTGAGCCCTTGGGTCTTGAGCATGTCGATGCAGGTCTTCTTGTAGCGGAGGTCCGACTTGAGGCCGACAAGAACGAGGGGCGTGTATGGGCAGAAATGGAGCACCTCCGGGTACCACTGCGAGAGGTCAGCGCACGGCCAGCAGTATGCAAGGAGGAACTCGGGAAGTGGCATACCTTGTCTAGTACATTGTCAAGCGAGTTCGGGCAGTCGATGGCGAAGCAGACAAAGATGAGGTCAGTCTCGGGGTAGGAAAGTGGGCGAAGACGGTCGTATTCTTCCTGTCCGGCTGTATCCCACAGAGCCAGCTCCACCGTCTTACCAGTGGGCGGGTGAACTGGGTAGGTAATGTAGTTTTCGAAGACGGTCGGGACGTATTTCTGGGTTGGGACACTCGTTAACAAATGTGGGATGGCGACGTCTGATGACAATGGAACTGGTGGCTCACCTCTGGGAAATAGCCTTGGCTGTAGCTTATCAGCAGGCAAGTCTTGCCGCAGCCGCCATCGCCGACGACCACGATCTTCTTGGAATATGTAGGCGGCTCCGTGGTGTGTGTGGCCGCGGACTCGCGACCGCTGGATGCGCTGTGTGTGGTGCTGACGGTGCCTCCGCTGGACCGTGTGTTGTGGTCTCGATGGGACGACTGCTCGTGGCTGCTGCTGCTGGGCTGGGCGTAGTAGGAGTTGCGGTACTGGGACGACGCCATGGTCCGGGTGCACGACGCACTCTGAGGGCTTGTCTCAGGGAGGGGGTGAATCTCCTTCAAAGAATGCGCACGACCTCCGATGCTCCGTCTCTTTGTTGTTGGTGGTATGGATGTGAATGATGTATCGGCGGTGATTCAGTCGTGGCTGCGGCAAACAATGACAGCCAACGGGTTGTGCGTTTTGGATCCGGAGATATTGTTTGACGGAACTGTGAAGCTGTATGATGCGGCGGCTGGGATTCAACAACGAGGACCAGCACGAATTGGAAGACGTAGAGGGGTATGCGAAGAGGATGCTCTGGAATGGAAGCGGCGATGATGGAGGGGAGCAAAGGGCAGGAAAGGGCACCCATATCAAAGGCGCTGCGGGATTGAGCGCATGACGAAACGCAAGTCAACAAAAGGGTCGTTGGAGGGGCAACGGCTATGCAAGGCGGCGCGACGGATGAGTGGGTGGGGCTACCACTCTCTCGTCCCGTGAATCTACTCTATCTGCACTTAAATTTTCCACACCTCGGGGTACGGACGGATAGGTACTCGTAACTTGGCTCTCACCACTCGACACCACAGCACCATCCGTCCTCATTCTTCGCGTCAACCTAGACTCGAAGCCACCCGCAGGGACTGGCAGTGTGCACCTGAATTTGACACTGCCCACCACAGCAAAATTCCTCAACCCGACCTGGTACAGTTTTCAAGCGAAAGCTCGGCCCGGTGTCGGCCTAATTGCTCTTCACTGTCCAGTTCATCTTCGTCACTGCGCTGCGCGTGCTGTTGGGAGCGCTCTCCAGGACCGCCGGCCTCCTAGAGATCCAAACCATGAGCGGTGCGGCTCCGTCCAAGTACATCACCCTCGTGTCGGGCGATGGCTTCGAGTTCGTGGTGCTGCGGGAGGCGGCCATGGTCAGCCCCATCATCAAGGGCATGCTCGATCCGAGGAGCAAATTCTCCGAGGCTCTGAGCGGCCGCTGCGTGTTCGAGGAGATAAAGTGAGTCCTTTCCCCGTCTACCTGTCGCCTTCGTCCCGGGTTTGTACACCTCTCTTCGCCCGATGCTTGGAAGGATGAACAACATTATTTCGCTGTGTTCTTCCTGACGAAACCCTGATCAATATCGGCGAGTTTCGATTGATTACACACTACACTTGACCTGATCCAAGCTTAACAACCGCCGGTCATCGCATTGCATACATGGTTGGAAGGGAGCGAGGCTAATTTGGTGGTTGAATAGCGCCGTCGTCCTAGACAAGGTAGTCGAGTACTTTCACTACTGGTACCGATACCGCAATAGCGACGATGTCCCCGACATGGATATTCCGGTCGAAATATGCCTCGAGCTGCTTGCGGCTGCAGACTATCTAGGGCTGGATCAGTATGTGGTCAGGGCCGCACGGCTGCCTCGAGATTCCGTGCTAACAGGCTCTGCAGAGCAAAACCCTAGGACCAAATGATGATCACGAACCAGTTCTGATTGAATATTGCACAGGCGTAGGGCGTCAGGGAACCATGGGACATCCATCATCCTATCTAAACAGGCACGGGCAGCCAGGACAGACATGAATTGTGAATTCCCTCCCCGGTCGTTGCTGGGAATACCTTGGTATCCGTAAGCCTACGCTGCCCGTAGGTGAGGTACCGGAAGCGTTGTCACAGCCCCGAATGTCCACAAACCTGCCGTACGTGAGACCACACCACCATCTCAGCATTATTGTCCTGCTCTCACTCTCCCGTGGGTTGGATGTCTAATAGAGATGGAAGATTGACGCATTGCATGCGGCGCCCTCTCACTCTGCGTGGCTCATTTGACGCATTGAGTTTTCGCTTTTTCTGCAGGGGTACATTTCAGTATATTCTTGAAGCATTAACCATGGCTAAGGGTACTCGCGAATATCGAGATGCATGATAATGTTGTCTCGAGATTGCTACTACTGCGCTAATGGATCGTGGACTGAAAAGAACCTTTACCTCTCTTATGTTATGACGCCAGTCCTGAGAAGGGATGCCGTGAAACGAAAGAACAAAGTGATTCCTAGCGCAGGTAGAAGAGATTTAGGTTTCAGAAAAGAAAATATACGCCAATGAATTTGACACCGAATATGTTGCTGTGAGGATCTTTTTTCGGGTTCCTTCATACTACTAGAACCTACCTGTAGGTAAGGTACTAGTAGAGTTCATACTCTTTAAGTTTGTTGGCGGCAGGTCCACCACCAGTCAAACCTCTACCCTACATCTCGCCAGTATCACGTCGACACGCACCGTCATCATACTACCCTTGAATGCCGGGCACATGGCTGCCAACACTTTTGAGTCGCAAGGCGTCCGAGTCGCCGTGGAAGGCTGCGTAAGTCCAGTCTATGCAGACGCAACCCGGCCTGGAGGTTGCTCACCAGATACTTTCGCAGGGCCACGGCACCCTCGACGCCATCTATGCCTCCGTCGCCAAGTCATGCGAGGTCCGCGGCTGGGATGGTGTTGACATCCTCATCATAGGCGGTGATTTTCAGGTGCGTCCACATCCACGGTTCTATCTTCGGATTCCCTGTCCGCTGACCGAGCCGTTGGTTACTCGCCAAGTCTGTCCGCAATGCTGCCGACCTCACCGTCATGTCCTGCCCCGTCAAGTACCGCCAACTAGGCGACTTCCCCAAGTACTACGCAGGCGAGGCCAAGGCGCCCTACCTCACCATCTTCATCGCCGGGAACCACGAGGCCAGCTCCCACCTCTGGGAGCTGTACTACGGCGGCTGGGTGGCGCCCAACATCTACTACATGGGCGCTGCCAACGTCCTCCGTCTGGGACCCATCCGCATCGCGGGTCTGTCCGGGATCTGGAAGGGGTTCGACTACGCGAAGCCGCATCACGAGCGCTTACCCTTCAGTCAGGATGACGTGCGGTCATTCTACCACGTCCGTGAGGTGGACGTCCGCAAGCTGCTGCTTATCCGGACGCAGGTCGATGTTGGTCTGAGCCACGACTGGCCTCGCGCCATCGAGTGCCACGGGGACTCCGAGGCACTCTTCCGGAAGAAGAGTTTCTTCCGCCAGGAGTCTATGGACGGCACCCTGGGCAGCCTGGCGGCCAAGTATGTCATGGACAGACTGCGACCGCCGTACTGGTTCTCAGCACATATGCACGTTAAGTTTTCAGCGCTCCGAATATATGAGCCAGCCGAGGGCGACGCTGCAGAGGCTGCTCCGGAAGGCGGGAAGAGAGCTCGGGAGGATCCTATCACAGTCACACCCACAGCCCCAGCTCCTGAGGCTAACCCGGATGAGATCGATCTGGACATGGATGACGAGGCGGGCAGCGACGACGTAACCGGCAATGCCGCCAGCCAAGCAGAGAAGAGCAAGCCGAATGAGGGTGAAGCGAAACATGAGACCAACGGAGTATCAGACGAGCTGAGGGCACAGCTACCAGCTTCGTTTGCACGCCCACAGCCAAAGGTCAGGAAAACACCAGGGCAGCCCGTACCCAAGACCATACCCAACAGGGAGGTTAGGTTCCTAGCCCTCGACAAGTGCCTCCCAGGGCGCCATTTCCTCCAGCTCAGCGAGATCCAGCCATACCACCCCGATAGTCTTGCGCAGTACCCTCCAGCCGATGCAGGTCCTCGATTCCGGCTACAGTACGATCCGGAGTGGCTGGCAATCACCCGCGTATTCCACGAGTCTCTGCAATTCGGCCACGCTGCGGCGCAGACGTCCCCCGACCTGGGGGAGGAGCACTACCTGGCCCTGATCGCGACAGAGAGGCAGTGGGTCGAGGAAAACATTGTCAAGCAGGGAAAGCTGGATGTACCTGAGAACTTCGAAATCACGGCGCCACCACACGTTCACGGGACGCCGGAGATTGTCGAGGAGCAGCCCGATGAGTATACCAACCCGCAGACGGTGGCCTTCTGTGAGCTTATGGGGATCGAGAATCTATGGGACGCGAGTCCGGAGGAGAGGGAAGAGAGGAAGGCACGAGGACCGGAGCCGTCGGCGGGCGGAGGATTCCGTGGCGGTGGTCACCGGCATAGAGGAGGACGAGGCGGCGGAGGTAGAGGTAGAGGCCGAGGTGGAGGCAGAGGACGAGGCGGCAGACGGGGACGATGGTGATGACATGGAAAGAAGACAGGAGAACTGTGTACAGCGGTTACTCATGGAATAATACTGCGTGTATGTCTTGGGCCCATGTGATTCATTTGTACACCCTGATTGTGGCTGTAACTCGTAAGTTTACCAAGTACCTAGTACTCGATGGTAGTACCTACAGTAGTAGCAGTACCTCTAGTACGGTAGTAGTGCAGATTCAGTTTGGCGGTTGCGCTGGAGGTGGAAGTACTCGTAGTACTAAGCTAGGTACCTGGAACCAGAAGCGACCCAGACGTCGTCATCAAGGCACCTGGCAACCAGACCAATCGGGAAATGGAGTAAACACCACCAGTCCACCACCGCACCTTGCATCTTCAGCCCGTAGGTGCCCAACCCTTCCTTGCGCCATCCGATCAAACAACATCGCATCATCCTCACCGACCATTTGTGCACCGAGCACACTACACCAAGATCGCCGGATCCAATACAGTTTATCAGCTCTCCTGCAGGTCCCGTTGCTTCCCCTGCGCTGTTGCCTCTATCCCCAAGTCGGTAGCCTACTCTCAACATTCCCCCCCTCCATTGTCACCCCGCTAACCATTGGAATGCAGAAAATCGACCGCCCGATCGCGATATAATAGTCCGCCGTCTGTCCTCCAGCGCCGCCGCCATGGCCCACCAGTTCCTAACAACCGTGTTCGTCCTCGTCCTCCTCTCCCCTCATACGTCCTCGCCATGGCTTTCTTCCGCTACCTGAGCCCCAAGTCGCTCGCGACCATGGCGGCGATCGACAACACCATTATCCCCGTCTACACGGACCCCCCGCCACCAGCCGTCCCCGAGCCTCCCCCTACACTCTGCGTTCCTCCCGGCGTGGTTGCTAATTTGAGGACTGTGTCGGACAGTAATCAACGGACCAAGAACCAGTTCCGCCCCCGCCTGGGCAAGGGCGGCGCTACGAGCTATCAGCTCAGGCAGTATGCCGAAGTCACACTGGGCGGAGGGAGTCTGAGAAAGGTGGTCAAGCTTCCGGAGGGTGAGGACGAGAATGAATGGCTCGCAGTCAACAGTGAGCCCGGCCCTACTAGGCAGAACCCCACGGAGAGACCTGGCTGACTGACTGGGCTTGGGCACAGTGGTGGACTTTTACAACCAGATCAACCTGCTCTATGGCGCTATTACCGAGTTTTGTTCGCCACAATCTTGCCCTGAGATGAAGGCAACGGATGAGTACGCACACACACACTCTCTCTGTGCCTATACAGTCCAACGCGCCAGGGTCTAGATAGGCAGATTTGCTAACCGGCCATAGGTTCGAATACCTCTGGCAAGACAACGAGAACTACAAGCGGCCTACAAAGATGCCTGCTCCTGCCTACATCGAGCAACTGATGGCTTGGGTCCAGGCCAACATCGACAACGAGCAGGTTCTTCCCAGCAAGATTGGTATGTCTAGACACTGGAGGTCTAATGGCTTTCCGCCACCATTCGGCATCTAATCATCTCCCTAGGTGTTCCCTTCCCCAAGTCCTTCCCCGCCCTGGTCCGCCAGATCTTCAAGCGCATGTACCGGGTCTACGCGCACATCTACTGCCACCACTACCCGGTCATCCGGGAGCTTGGCCTGGAGCCCCACCTGAACACCAGCTTCAAGCAGTACGTCCTCTTCGTCGACGAGCACAGCCTGGCCAGCGGACGTGACTACTGGGGTCCCCTGGGTGATCTCGTCGACAGCATGTTGAGGAGCGACTAAGCTACCCCGCGACAGAAGGTGAATGATGGCGGTGAGGCTGGGGAATAGATTGGGGGGCTATGACATGGCATCACGCATTTGCGGCTGGGCGTTCAGGGCGTTTGTTCAGCCGAGTAACTGGCATGTTTCCTCATGACGAGTATGGCAGGTTAATAGCGAGCTTTAGCTGTGTTGGCAAAGGCGCGTTCACTGGTTTTCGGAATCTGTAATTATAGAAACTTAGCGTGCACAGAGCAGCTCCTCAATCCAACAATGTGCGGAGGGCAAGAGGTAGAAGAAATAGACGACTACTATGAAATTCCCAGTTTTCATCACTGATTAATACTGGTAGGCATGCTTTGAGCAAAAATAAACCCTCCCCTCTCCACCGGCAATGGAAGGGAAGGCACCCGTTGAAGAGCTTAGCTAATCAAAAAGTTGATGCCTGACCCCGGGTAGGTTTGTGAGGCAACAAGATCCAAAATTGCCGACGAGCAACCACCTCAATTGCTCAACTCCCCAGCCGGGTCATCACCACCTCGAAAACCTCCCCCCCCTCACAACACCACCAATTCTCTTCCGCCCCGACTCCCCGACGACCGACCGACCATGTTCTCGCGCCAGGCCATCCGCTCCGTCCGGGCCGCCGCCCCCCAACGGGTGCTGGCCATGCGGGCCACCACCGCGCCCGTCCGGTCCTTCGCCGCCGCCGCCAACGCCGAGGTGCAACCCCCCGTCGCCGTCTTTGGCGTTGACGGCACGTACGCCACTGCTCTGGTACGATCCCTCATGTCCCTTGTCTGCTTCGGATATATGCGTCCGAATTGGGTTGGACTTTGCTTCGGGTGGAGAGAGGGAGGGAGGAAAAGGATGTGACGTGATGGATGGGGTGGGAGAGCTCAATGCAGCGGGAGGCATTTACAATGGAGGCGCACACACGACGCCAGACAACCAGGGAATATGAAGAAGAAGAAGCAAGCATGGCTAACGTCCCTGTCAAAATAACAGTACACGGCCGCGGCCAAGTCGTCAACCCTCGACCCCACGGCCAAGGCCATCGCCACGCTGGGCGCTCTCCTGCAGAAGGACCCCAAGCTGGCCGAGATCCTGTCCGCCCCGACCCTGGTCGAGGCCGACAAGAAGGCCATCGTCGACGAGCTCACCAAGCAGGCGGGCGTGCAGGGCCCCACCATCAAGAACTTCCTCGACACCCTCGCCGAGAACAACCGCCTCGGCCTCCTGGGTGATGTGTGCGAGAAGTTCAGCACCATCATCTCTGCTGTCCGTGGTGAGGTCGAGATGAAGGTTACCAGCGCTCAGGTACGGGCCTCTCCTTTTGCCTCTTTCTTTTTTCCTTCTCATTCTGTGCGGCCATTGGGGATGGAAGTTGTCCTATCTCGGGACAGACAAGACCCGGCGAAGAAGGGGTTTCAGTGGAATCTCGGATGGTGCAATATGAAATGGAAGCTAACGCATTGCGAACTACAGAACCTGGACAACAAGACTCTGTCGAGGCTCGAGACTGCCGTCGCCAAGTCCGCCTATGTCGGCCAAGGCAAGAAGCTCAAGGTCACCAACGAGGTACGTCCCTCTCTCCCAACCCTCAATGGACAGCCACACTGTGAGCAAGCCAACTAACACACAACTTTCCCCCATCCAGGTCAACCCCGACATCGTTGGTGGACTCATCGTCGAGATCGGCGACCGCACCATTGACCTCTCCGTCTCCTCCCGCATCGCCAAGATGAACAAGCTCCTGACGGACAGCCTGTAAACTACTACTCATACCCATAATCAACCGCCAACACCTGATACATATACACATTTTCCCTTTGTCATATCTCTCTAAACTCGGTCGCACCAGTTCGACCTAGCCATGGGTCGCGCAGACGGGATCGCGCGTTCATTGTCCCTTGCGACGATAGCGGGTGTGTAGAAACCTGTTCAGAGAGGTTGTTTGTCGGAATAGACTCATTACTCTTTATTCTTGTCGCCGTTTCCCGTGAGATCTCGCCCCATTGCTCTAACTAATGACAGTGTGTCTCAGTCCAAGTCTCGTGTGCTTTAATACTTTGAACAATAGCCAACCATCTATCTGTATATGACGCGTTAAATCATGTTCCCATCACTCTATGGGGCACACAACTCTCCACCCACAATCGTGCAGCCCTTGGAAGATGCTGTCTCCGGAGAACCTTACTACGCCTTCGTCTCATACTCATCGCCGTTCGCGTACCCGCTTGCCCCGTTCTCATCCTTGTACCGGTTGAGCTGGTCAGATATGTACAGGTGCATGTGAGCGTCGGCCTCCTCCTTCTCGCGGGACCTCTCCGGGTCCTCTCGGTAGAAGGCCGAGCCAGTGGCAGAGCGAGCATCATCGTCTCCGTTGAGGGAGAAGTCACTCCGTGCTCCTATGGATCGAGCCGTCGAAGAGCGTCGGATGTGGCGCGGTTTACCAGTGTGGGGGACGCCGGTGCCAACGCTCCGCTGGAACATATCGTCAAAATAGTGAGCCATGGCAACGGATGGCGTCCTGGGCGTATGCGGAAGTCGACAATTCACGCTACGCGGAAAAAGTGTTAGTACCTGAGGATTTGTCAAGAAGTGACAAGGGAAAGACTCACCCAGTGTCGTGGATCATCCGAGCAATCAAACCAGTCCAGCCGCACTGATGAGTGGCACCGAGGCCGCGGCCAGTATCGCCGTCAAAAAACTCGTGGAACCAGAGATAGTCTTTCCAATGGGGGTCAAAATCGAGACGATCATCGCCGGCGTTGATGCTGCGTCTGCCGTCATCTGTACGGACAAACAGATGCTGTAGTCGATGCTGGATTTCCTCAGACACCTTGCCGAGATGCATGTATTCTCCGCTTCCAGTCGGGCATTCGACCTGGAACTCGTGTCCATAGAAGAGGAAGAATCGCTGCAGTGACTCCACGAGGAGGAAGTTGACGCACAGCCAAATCGGGCCTCTCCAGTTGCTGTTCCCGCCAAAGAGTCCGCTGTCAGAATCGCCAGGCACGTACCCAACCGTGAACTCCTGCCCATTGACATCCATCGAGAAGGGGTTCTCTTTGTGGAACTTGGACATGGACCGGATGCCGTGTTCGCTCAAGAATTCGTCTTCATCGAGCATCCTCGAGAGGATCTTCTCCAGTCTGCTTTTGCTGACAATTGAAAGCAGAATTCGGTTACCTTTGCCCCTTTTCCGGATACTGGCCATGTTCCGCTCAGCCAAATCGCACCTGTTCTGCATGAACCACTCCACTCGCTTCTTGAACGATGGCAATTTGTTCATGAGCTCGGGCTCGAGCGTGGCCGTCGCATAGAGGGGGATCAGGCCGACAAGGGACCGAACGGGCAACTGCTGGATCCAGGGGCCGCCCCAGGAGATGGCATCGTAGTAGAAACCATCCTCATCGTTCCACAGGGACTTTTCTTCCTTCGATCCCATACGGAAAGTCATGGCGTCGCTGATGAAGATGAAGTGCTCGAAGAACTTGGACGCAATGTCCTCGTAGATGCGACGGTGCTTTGCCAGCTCCAGCGCAATGTTAAGCATGGACAGGCAGTAGAAGGCCATCCATCCGGTGCTGTCTGCCTGCTCCAGAACGCCGCCGGTGGGCAGCGGCTCCGACCGGTTAAACAGGCCAATGTTGTCAAGCCCAAGGAAGCCTCCCTCGAAAACGTTCTTTCCCTCCGCATCCTTCCGGTTCACCCACCAGGTAAAGTTCAGAAGCAGCTTCTGGAAAACCCGCTCGAGGAAATCCAGATCTTGGCGCCCATACAGCTTGCGTTCGATCTTGAAAGTCCTAAAGGTAGCCCAGGCATGCACTGGGGGGTTCACGTCGCCAAAGTTCCACTCGTACCTGGGGGGCTTTTTTCAGTAAGGCTGGTCAGAGGATGGGCTCACTCTCGGTCAACTTACGCTGGAATCTGTCCATTCGGATGGCAGTACCACTCCCTGGTGAACAGATCAAGTTGTTTCTTGGCGAAGTCCGGATCTATCATGGCAAGGGGGATGCAGTGGAACGCGCTATCCCAGGCCGCAAAGAAGGGATACTCCCATGAGTCGGGCATGGAGAGAATGTCGTCACAGTGTAGATGCTTCCACTGCGAGTTCCTCACGCTTTTCCGGCTATCCGGGGGGGGGGGCATCGAAGGGTCACCGTTGGCCCACTGGTCCCAAATAAACAGGTAGTGCTGCTTCGTCCACATCATGCCCGAGAAGGCTTGCCTCTGGATGTTCCGCAAGTCGTCTGTCATGGGCAAAGGGCTGATTCGATAGTAGAACTCATCAGCCTCGTCCCTACGGCGGTCGATGATCTCATCAAACAGCTCCTCGTCGAGATAGGTCTGCTCCTTCTTGGAGAAGCGGAAACGGACCACTGCAACAATTAGTCCCGACAGTCCACGCTCATATCATTTCACGATGTTTCTCGTACCTGCGCACTCGCCGGGGTTGACGCCGCCGTCCTCGTTGAAGTTGAACCATGCCGCGCATTTCGTCCCCGTCTGGGCTGGGTTGATGGCACTTTTCTCGTTGTCGACAATGTACCTGTGGAAGGCATCCTTGACGTAAGGCTGATTATTCTCCTGATCGTAGAGACTCTTAAAGTTTGTGTCGTTTTCAGTGAACATCATGCGAGGCAAGACATCCTCGCCGCTCATGCCAACCCCGGGTGAGGGAGAGAGGAGGAAATATCTGTCTCCCAAATACCAATGCTTGGACTTTGCGACGCCTTCGGCGTGAATCCCCATCGAAGGTTTCTTCTCTTCGGGCTCTCGGCCCCAGCTCCACGTATTGCGGAACCACACATGGGGTATGATGTGGAGAGGGGCAGGATCCGGTCCCCGGTTCCATGCCGTAACTCGGAAAAGAAGCTCATCTGGGTCGTCGTGGTCTTTTGCCGTCTCGATGAATATGTCCCAGTACCTATCCTCGTCGAATACCCCGGTGTCGGTGATCTGATATTCAGGTTCCTCTCTCGTTCGACGGGCGTTCTCCTTGACGAGGTCTTCGTATGGGAATTTCTTCTGCGGGTACTTGTACAGAAACTTCATGTACGAGTGCTATGCAGTCTGTCAGCCGGCGGGCGCATCTTCTCTATGCTTCTGTGGATCTCACGGTCTAGCACAACGTTGATTAGCTTTTGGAGGCGCTAGTTGGGGACCCCAGACATCAGAGTTACTCACAGGGGTGTTGTCGACGTGGAAGTGTGCCTCCTTGACGCTCTCTCCATGGTTCCCCTGTGGGTTGGAGAGGCCGAAGAGACGCTCCTTGAGAAAATCGCTACATCTCGTCAGACAGTGTACCAACTACTGACTTGGGTTTGCGCGAGCTTTTCAACGCACTCCTTCTCGTTCCAGAAGCTAAAGGCAATGCTCTGGTAGCCATGGGTGTCGGACACGCCCGCAATGCCGTCTTCGCCCCATCTGAAAGCTCGGGACCGGGCGTGGTCGTGAGGGAAGTCTATAATACGGTCAGGAGGCTTCGGCGCCTTCGGCAGAAAAGACTGGTGACGTACGGCTCCAGGCATCGCCATCAGGGCTATAATCCTCGCGCACTGGAAGGAAGTTAGCGGTCTTGCGCTGTGCCTGGCTGCTTCACATGCTTCCAAGGTTGTCATACCAGTGGCCCACTGGCGCTCGGCGACGTAGGGACCCCATTTCTTCCAGTACTTTTCGCGATTGCGGTCCTCCTGGAGGCGCTTCTCCTCCTCGGTGAGGTACTCGTGGCCGTCAAAGACAACCATTGTTTACGAAGCGACAGTAAAGAGCGAGTGTATCTGAGGACAGCAGCCGGGGGAGTATGTAGGGAAGAGAGGGATGGACGGTGGAGAGTGCGAAAAGATCTCAGGTGGATGACGACAATCGACTCAGGCACAGGATGTGCCTGGCCGATTACCTTATCGAGATCGAGGACGACGGAGGGGCCGAAAGGTGCCATGAGCTTTCCAGGTTTTGGGCATGCACTAGGTACTACTAAGTAGTACCTCAGCTAAGGAAGAGCCTTTTAAGTACTAATACTCAAGTAGTACTATTAGCACTAAGTAGAGAGTGTGTGGTTGGTAATACGATCAAGGCACCTAAAGCCTTGAAAACACCGTTCTCGAGCAGTCGGCGACGAGGAGAACGCCATGCATTGGAATTTTCGTGCTGTCCGGCCGTCGACATCAACGAAGGAGCTGTGAAGGTGGGGGATCATCGGTCTGCAAATTCGCTGCTGCTGTCACTGTCGCCAGGACTGGCGGGCAGGCGGCAAGACGCACACACACCTTGGCAGAGTCGGAGCCCCGCCCAGCAGCGACTCTTCACAGCCCGGAAAGTAATTAGCACACGGCTGCCCGTCGCATGTTGGGCAAACCCAGGATGGTAAATTTCGACGTTCCGAGTCCGGATCTACCTATGCATGTACGTACGAGTACCTCAGTAGTACGAGCATAGGTACCTATCAACCAGCCTGCTGCGTTGCGCTGTTCTTGAACGGCCAAGGAAGGAGCACCAAGTTTGTTTCGCGCCTATGACGTCGACACTTACGCCTGGTACCTTGTTCGTCTGTGAGGTTTGGCCAATCCACACGCCTGTGTTCCTGGGCGACATTTCAGGGCAGCAGGTGCGACCGCGCAGTGAATGAGTCGCAGAAAATGGAAAGGTTCATCCGTGCCTTGCAAGTCTGGGAAGGAAGCGAAGCGGCCAACGTCAAGCCACACTGGCCGCCTCAGCTTGGGACTGGAAGTTGCCCTACCTACTCGTAGGTAGACTCCTGGAGTTGCCACGCTCAATGTGGCTCATGTCGCACCCCTGTACACCGCCACCTACCAGGTACGTGCTGAGGCGGCTACGCACTGCAGCTGACATATTGGAAACCAGAACCCGTGGCACCAAATTCAGCAACGAGCTCGTCGTCATCGCCATCTTGTCCCTCGCTCGACCCTCCAACTCCGCCACTGGGCATTCGTGGCATCCTCTCTCGCTCCGTATCACTTCTTCCGGACCGAGGCTTTCCTGCATATCCATCTTCATGTAATATTTTGTGTGTTGTGATGTTCATCAGTACCACGCTCGTTGTGTAATCCTCCCGCATCGTACATATTATTGCGTTACGCCTCCTACGACCTCCATGCAATTCTCCCTCCTTTACTAGTTCGGCCGCGTTTCCCTAGGTACTCTTCAGCCGCTCGCCAACGTCCCGTCGAACCTCCCCAGCCCTCTCGCGGCCTAATACTACCGACTCGATCTTCCGTGCCACCTCTTGCGCCACGTCATGAGTGACGCTGTCTCCCTAATCCGCCGGTTTGTCTTGGAGTCGCCCCCGGGAGAATGGGCCATCAAGCAGCTTCGCGGCCTCCTCATCGGCGCCCTCAAGCAGGGGCCCGTCCCCCAGCATGTGGCCTTTGAGATGGATGGCAACAGGCGGTATGCGCGAAATCACCGCATGGAGACGGTAGAAGGCCATCACCGCGGCTTCGAGGCACTCGCTCGGGTTAGTCAATACCTCTCTACTCCCCGAGCACGCGCCCGGGATAAGATTCCAGTCAATTGCTGACCGCCCGTCGCGTCCGGACAGATTATGGAGATTTGCTACCAAGCCGGCGTCAAGACCGTAACCGTATACGCGTTCAGCATCGAGAACTTCAACCGCCCCAAGTACGAGGTGGAGGGCCTCATGCAGCTCGCCAAGGTCAAGCTCGAGCAGCTCACCACCTACGGCGACGTACTCGACCGCTACGGCGCTGCCGTTCGGGTCATCGGCCAACGCGAGCTGATCCGCGACGACGTCCTGGAGGTTGTGGACAAGGCCGTAGCGAGGACCCGGAACAACCAAAAGTCGGTGTGCCCGAGAGAGGGAAAAAGGGCTAGGGAACCTCCAGATGGAACAGTTGCTGACAAGAGACCCCAGAGCATTCCTTAATATTTGCTTCCCGTACACGTCGAGAGCGGAGATCACCACGGCCATCAAGTCGACAGTCGCTGAATACCTCGCTCCCCCGCCACCCAAGAACACGCCCTTCTCGCAAACACGCATACGACAAAACATCCTCTCCAGGCAGCTCAATGGCCACGACCCGCTCCCCACGATCCGCGACAACTCTCCCGAGAAGCAACCGCACATTGAGACCGGCGTCGATGCCGAGGGCCAGGGCGACGTCGACGAGGGCGCCTCCTCGTCCACGACCCTGCCCCCCGATTCCCCTCCCCTCCGCTTCCGCGGCGGTTCCGACGCCTCCTCCCAGCTACCCAACCCGGAAACCATCACTGTCGACACGCTGGACAAGCACATGTACACGGCCGACGACCCGCCCCTAGACCTGTTCGTGCGCACCAGCGGCGTCGAGCGCCTCAGCGACTTCATGCTCTGGCAATGCCACCAGGACACCCAGATCTTCTTCCTCAACTGCCTCTGGCCCGACTTTGACCTGCATCACTTCATCTGGGTCCTGCTCGAGTGGCAGTGGAGGCTCAAGCAGAGCGAGCGCGAGGAGGGTCCCGCGCGGAGGCGTCACGGGAAACCGAGGAAATTGGCCGAGTAGCGGAGAGAGGCCGCAGCGCTCCTGATTAATTGAAGGGTTAAAGTATGGGAACCATTGTAACTGATACCCCCGGCATGTACTCGCTTTGGTTAGTATATTGAGAGCGAGGGCGCTAGGTTCTTACTAGAACTGATGCTTTGATTATCTGGGTTCATAATTATATCATTCAAGGGGCAGCGGTAGCAAATAATGGGTAAGGTAACCCTTCTTTTTTACGTCAATACTTGCTGTCAGTGAACCTGAAATCTGTGAATTGGAGAGGTTCTCAACAGGGACAAAAAGCGCTGTGGGACTCTCTTGATACCACGCAAACGCGCCAGCAAACATCAGTGAATGGTGGGAAACATAGCAAGATCATAAGATCCCCCTTTTCAAAAGTGTCTTGGGGTTTCAAATACATTTGTCAGGTCTATACGCACCTCTGTTTTTTTATCACAACTACTGTAGATTCGAGACTTTCCGTGCTCTGTAGCCACGAGTTTTCCTATCCTCTTGTACAGCCAGCATCCGGCCCCCAGCGGCCTTGATGTACATATGCTCTACCCCGTTCCTCCGTACACTACGTGGTCTCCTTATTCTTCTCTTTGATGCTCTTCTCCAACTGCTCCAGATGCGCCTTGATCTTGTTGAACTGCCACGGCCAGGTGACCACATACAAGAACGGGCGCAGGTCGTGGCGGTTGTCATCAGGGTTGCTGCTCCTCCGTTCAGTTACATGAAACGCAATATTAGAACGACGTGAAGGGGGTTTTGCACTCACTAGGCAGACAGGTGCGGTGACGGCGTTAGCACCACGGCTTTATGGCGCGTAATCTGCGATGCGTCAATCTTCTCCTTCTTGACTACCCAGTGCTGTTGATGAGGAGAGGAGCTACTAACGCTATAGAAGCGGAAGAACTTCATGACTTTCTCTGCAATTTCTCTGGGTCCGAAGCCTGGCCGGTCCTTCCAGTCGCCGAGAAGACGCAAATACATAGAATAGGGGCCGAGCTTGTGTGTTTTGCGGAGGACTAGAAGAGGAGTGTCAGTCACCCCTTTCACAATAACAGGGGAATGTACGTGGTCAAAAAGGGCGGCTCAAACTTACCTCCCAGCTCGGACAGCTCCCTGTAGGTAAATCCCACTATGCTTGCGTTAGCTTCCATTGGGAAATGAATACACTATGGCCGCCGCGGCTCTTACTCTCGGCATCGGACTCGTCATCCTGGACTCCAGCCGACAGGGGCAGGAGCTCTGCCGTCGGGGTGGCATGGATGAACTCGTCCATGATGAGGAGGTCCATGTTCGTAATCGCCCAGGCTTGGAAGGCTTTGGCATCCGTCTTAGAGATACTGCCGAGCGGCGCCACATCCGCCGAGGAAGCATCGTACTTGGTGCTGAGGAAAGCAGTCAGTATGTGAAGCTCGAGCCAGTGATTACTACTTCCTCGGGAGGGAGTAAAGGAAGTAACTTACTAATATCCCCGGAGATTCTCGTCGACGTTTCCGCTGCCAAGAACGAGCAGAGACGCGCCAGCCCTGGGGGTACGTCGGGCTGTCGTGGATAGCTGCGCGAGCTCGTATGATACGACCATCCGGTTCCGCGCTTGGATGTTCTGGAGTGCCAGGTTCTCCGCTGCGGTACCGCCCTCGACCGCGTACTTGGGATCGAAGCCCAGTGTACTCCTGATGATGTTATGGTGGGCCTGGACGGCTTCGTCGATCTTGATATCGGAGTGGCAAGCGCCGATTCTCTCGGCTAACAGAAGGATAATCAGTACGGACCAAGGCAACAAACGGAGTAATTGGGATTGTATGTCATACCTAGCCTCTTTGCGCGAGATCGAGTTTCTTCGGCAGAATTAACTGTGCCTTGGT
Organism: Hapsidospora chrysogenum ATCC 11550; assembly: GCA_000769265.1. Classification (NCBI taxonomy): domain Eukaryota; kingdom Fungi; phylum Ascomycota; class Sordariomycetes; order Hypocreales; family Bionectriaceae; genus Hapsidospora; species Hapsidospora chrysogena. The sequence continues at coordinate 639,529 of JPKY01000002.1, forward strand.
AGCACTGGATGCCTGTCAGCAGAACACTCTACCCAATGACGACGGGATTGACTTACGGTATGAAGAAGACGGCCTACAATCTCCTCGGCTGTCTGGGGCACGAAATCCTTCTCCCCCGTGATTCTTTGCAGGTCCATTAGCGTGGTGTGCTCGCCGGATTCTATGGACTTCAAGACAAGGCGTGCCATGCTGTAGACGAAAATCGCCACCTTTAGGACCGTCAGTTTCAAGCATTCAGAGATCGCTCCTAGCATCGTTCCACTACTACTAGCAATCCGAAGTCTTATAAATACGTACCGTTGATGAGTCCAACCCCCCAGAGAGGGCCAGGAAGTAGCCCGGGGAGTTAGTTCTGGTCAAATACTGCCACAGGAAAACGGCCTCAGCCATGGCAATCTCTTCCTAGTAGGGAATCAGCAAACGTTCTTGCGTGTACAACTGCGGATAAGGACGTACCATGGGGTCTAGAATTTTGAGCTCCATCGGTTTGGTAACGGTAAACGAATCGGACAGATAAAGCTCCTCTGCAGGTTGACCCAGCCAGAGGTCACACTCCACTCGTGGGAATTCAGCTTGAGCGGCGCCCTATAATCCCCGATCAGTATGGAGCTGCCATCGGTTCAGGGTTCACAGTCGTGCCAACCTGTAGATTTCGAGATGCTGAGGAGCGGTAGCTCCTTACGTCTTCCAGAGAAACCGTGGCCGTAATGACATCTACGGGTTTCAGGGTGAACTGGGATGCCTGCGCCAAGCTGGTCGGTAGTATGAGTACGAGCTTTCGTTGCGACTGTAGGGGTCCCAGCGGCTTACACTTCTCCGTTCTTAAGTACCATGGACGAGCCATCAAACTAGAATATATGAGCACGTGTTCATGGGGCTAAAACCGAGAGTACGTACAATCTGGCGAGCCTCTCCGTCGACACCATTGCAATTGGCATAGACGTAAATGCCGCCGAGCTTCCGAGTAGAGTTGGAGATGAGATCCAGGCGGGTCTTGAGCTTGCGGAGCTCAGCATGGCTGGCGCTGCCGTTCAGGATGATCTCGGCCCCGTTGAGCCCAAGGAAGGTCGACGGATTGAGGGGAGTGAAGAGCTCCTCGCACGTCTCGACGCCGATGGCCGTCTCCGGGGTACTCAGAATGCCGTCACCGATGGGCACGGTGGTCTGCCCAGTGACCTTGGCCACGACCTGCTCGAGGTAGTAGGTCTCGAACTGGCGGGGCTTGCTCCAGGGGGTGAAGTGGCGCATCTCCCGGTAGAGGCCGTCGTTGGCCAGACTCATCTTGGGCCGGATAAAGTAGATGTGCTTGTACGTGCAGAGGATCTGGGCATTGTAGCGGACATTGCGGTGCCTGACTGGTGCCCCAAGGGAGATGATCATGCCCTTGCAGGCCTCGTCAGAGATGATATCGGCCACCACCTCGAAGCTGTGGGCAAAGGTGTCGCCCTCTAGGTGGTGATCCAGACATCCATATCCTGGTTCAGTTTAGTACAAGTGACCGATAAAAGCCGCTCGGGCGAAGGCATAAGAACAAGGCAACTACTCTACCTGGCACTTCGAGCTCTGGTCCTGCTCGCACAGTGGCTCCCTTGGCCTTGGCGATTCGGATGGACTCGATGATCCTGTCCCTGTTTCCCAGAAAGTCGAGCGGGACGCTGGGGAGCGTCGCCGCTGCCACGGTGATGAACATGATGTTGCCCGTGAAGGTGTCGGCAGATGGATGGCAGGTCAGTTGATTTGTTGTAAGAGTGAACTCGGCAAACCCCTCCACGTCACTTGCGGCGTGCTTCTGTGTACTCCGTAGGCGCCAATTTGTCCGCGAACGGAGCGTGTCGACATTCAAAGAAGGAGCTCATTCAGAGCCCGGAAAGGGACAGTGGTTTTGTTTGAAAAGGAAACCGATGATAATTATAATCCTTCAATTAAATAAACTAAATTTAGAATGAAATTTGGTCCCAGCAATAGCCGGATGCTCTACTTCGGGTATACCCAACCACTCCAACCAACTAGAGATGTATCTGCTCATGTCTACACATCTAAAAGGAGGACATATAAAGCTACAATGCCGTAGCCTCCGAATCAAGGGAAATGCAATAATAATTGAGTCTTATGTGGATGCTGCATTATCGCCCTCAGTTGGTGGTGGATGACGGAAGAGAGAGTTGGGTTGCGTCGAGGCGACACGGGCGCTATCATCCTTATCGAACACCGATAAGCGATGCCGATGTTTCTCCGTGTCGTCGGGACCATGGAAGCTCGCCCTGTGCGCCCTCAATCGCGCGCTTCGCCCAACGATAGCGGATAAGGCCTGGGTGGTACCGGATCTCTGCTGTCTCCCCAGTACAGTCCCGCTGTCCACCACATCGTTTCTCCTCAATCTCTCCGGCCCAGCACTTCATGCTTCTTGAACTTCCTACCGCGCTGCTGCAACATGCTTTTGACATCGATGGTGGCCAAGCCGTACTTGACTTAACCTGCGACAACAACTTTCCCCGTTCGATCTGGGCCCACGCCGCGAACGCACACCCGTTGGTCCCTACGACCGACCACCTACCGAAACTCCTCATCACCGCAATCAGCCTTCCTCCCCGGTCGCCATGAAGTCGGCCAAGGCGCCGTCCGCGGATGCCTCGTCTCATCGGAGGTCGCAACCTCTTCGGCAGACCCGTACGAACCCCCCCCGCAGCTCTGCCAATCCTGCCCGCCCTGCCGCCGGGAGACAGGAGCCCCCCGGCGACCAACCCATCGACATCTTCCCAGCCATCACCTTCTTCGCCGACACACTCACCGCGCTCCCGAAGGAGCTCGTGCGACAGTTTACACTGCTCAGGGAGGTCGATGCCAAGATATGTGCCCCCGAGGAGCAGCTCTTCGAGCTCGTCGGCGCTGCGCTCGAGACCACCTCCGCCGAGAAACGGTCGTCCAACGGCACCGCGAGCGCCAACTCCAACGCGCCAACATTGGCGCCGATGAGCGCGCCGATCAACTCCAATGCGGCCGCCCTCAGTAATAATGGCGATCTCCCACCTATGTCGACCGCCGACACTGCCATTGCCGGCCTGACCCACGATCAGCTGATTCTCCGTCGCCGGCAGCTCTTTCGACAGATATCTTTCAAGATCCAGGAAATCCTCGTGGCATTAGAAGAGAAGAACCACGTCATTGGGGCCGCCAACGAACATCTACAGCACCAGATGACGCGAATTGAGGACGTGTGGCCGTACCTCGAGAACGAGTTCAGCGACGAGGCCAAGTGGGGGAGCACAACACACTGGGCATACCCGGAGAACCGTACCGGGAAGCCTACACACGCCGAGCGCGCTCGGCGGGATGGCGCGGCGACCATCTCCGCCGCGGCACAGGCGATTGCTGACGAGGCAGCGGCTAGAAGCGACGCCAGGAAACAAGCGCTCCAAGCCAAGAAGAACAACAGGAATAACAACCATCAAGAATCAGACTTTGACGACCCTGACCATCGTGGGAACAAGGGCGAAGGGGGCAAGAAGTCGGGCCAGAGCAAGGTCCGCAAGACGACCGAGAACAGCGGCGTTGGTCTTGGCATCTCTACGACAGCCAACGGCAATCCCCCGCAAAAGAAGCGCAAGGTCGAGAATGCTACAAATGGCGGAGGCCAACGGGAGCGTGCTACGAGCAGCGCGCTTGGGTCCAACACGTCCAAGGCGAAAGCTCTCGGCGCAAGCGAAACCAGCGGTGCCGAGGGAGCAAAGAAGAGAAAAGCTCTGCCGTCCGGCAGTGGCCAAGCTAAGAAGAGGTATGTCCCGTCCCTTGATGCGCTCGATGTCCAACGTGACGCTTACCATTCACCCCTCCCCCAGTAGGAATGCCATGTCCCCGTCTGTCGCGTCGTCTCCAGTCATACCGCCTCTGCCGGAACCCAAGGGACAGGCCCGGGCATCTCCTGCCCCGAGCAGCACACCTCGGCCGACCACCTCGCGGGCACGAGGGAACTCCATACAGTCTGCGAGCGACAGCGCGAGAAGCCGACCGCCTACCGCGACGTCCGCGCCGACCAAGACCAACGGAGCGCAATCCGCAGCTGGCGGCGAGCCTGCTGCCGCTGCCACATCTACCCCGCGAGCGGGCAGCGATTCCCGGTCCGTCAAGGAAGCCAGTGTCCCTATCAAAGGCGAGGCGAAGAAGGAGGCGGAAAAGACGGATGCTGGGGCACCCATCCCGCAGACCACGACCAAGAAAGAGACCAAAGCGGAGGGGCACGAGCGTCGCAAGAGCGAGTCCATACCTCCAGGCCAACTCCCACCTACCGTCACGACGAAGAGCGGGCGAGCGAGCAAGCCATCCACACCGGCCCTGGCCACCTTCCAGGAGGCGGCACGATCCCGGCCAACACGAAGCCTGGACAGCAGCAGGAAGAACCACAAGAAGGGCGGCGCTGCTGCACAGGCACTGGCGCCTCCCACGGCTGATGACGACATGACGAGTGGCGAAGGCGACATCGACGCTGACGAGCCGACGTACTGCTACTGCAACGGCGTCAGCTACGGTGAGATGGTTGCGTGCGACTCGGACGAGTGCGAGCGTGAATGGTTCCACCTGGCCTGCGTAGGCTTGAAGGTGGCACCAGCGGAGAACAGTGAGTTCATGGAGCCCTCGCGTGTTGGCCCCTTGGGTCTTTTGGTACGCCGAACTAACCTGTCGTCCCAGGCACATGGTACTGCGAGGACTGCAAAAAGCGCCTCAAGATTGGGAATCAGAAAGGCAATGGCCGGTAGAGGCACTCGTACCATTTGCGAAGACCTTGATCTTGATGCCACTGTGGCCGTTAGCAGACATGTCTCCCTCATGAGCGTTCTCTTAGACTGGGTCAGGCTTTCTTCCAGCTGGATTTGTTTTGCTCTTCGTCCTTTTTCGTTTGCTGCTTTTGGGCCCGACACATTGCATGATACGTGCAACACACTGGCGTTTCGGGGGGGTTAGAGGATGAGTGTATTCGATGAGTAGATCGAGGACAACATTAGGGGCGTTCATCTTTCCGGGTTCTACCTATGTATCCTGGCAACATGTGGAATGGCGGATTGCGAGGCTGTCTGTGATGCGCGGGAGGTCTGATGGCAATTGGGGCAAGAATACACCAAGGCCACGCCGGAACTAATCACTACTAGTACTGATGCTCCACACGAGATACTTGGCACCGGTACGATGATAGATACAATACCAACAGGGACATTTCTACGTGTACCACGGATTCCTTCGGCTCATGCCCTTGGATTACCTCGACGCGCCGTTCCATCGGCAAGTAGGTAATTTACATCACTCCCCGATGGAACCGGGGTATGGAAGATCGGAGGGGAAATTAAGGCACCATCCATTCTCGTAGACTTGTCCCGCTCTCGAACACAGGTGAAAGGTTTTGGAAAGACAAGGAGCTAACTCCCGAAAACAAGATGGGTTCGTCTTTTGGTCAGGAGTTTTGCAGATCTCGGCGCGGCAGGAAGAGGGACTTTTTCTTCTCGATCCACCTGTGATGTTGCAGCGGAGCCTGGCCCGGTTCGGCTGTCGGGGGAGCTTGATCTGACGCTGTTTGTTCCTTTGCTGTGTTGGTCAGGCGTTTGGGTTGGCATTGTACGAGTTACAGATTACTTATACGTAGTACAGTAGTAATTAATATTCGGGTATGGTGTGGTACGAGTATGTGCTGCTGGTCACCGGTATGATGTAATGGGCCTCCGAAGTCGCAGAGCCGCCGGGTTTAACGGCCCTGCAGTAGAACGGCCGGGAGAGAACAATGCGATCAGGCTTCAGCTACTAACTCGGGTAGGTTACTAGCCGCACGCGTACTATAGGTAGGTACCTTACTTTGCCTACTAGGTAGTACTCCAGGGGAGTAGCGGCAATACCAATAGAACTACTGAAGTTCCAGGCGGCTGGACTCACCGTCACTCATGTGCAGTAAAAGGCCATTCGGATCATGGCGAAGCTGTGCCGAGCGCCGACGTCCGATGGGTATGCTTTAGCCAGGTCGCCTTTCCAATGGCTGAAGACGAATTACCGGATGCCTGAATGCAGCGTTTCGGAGGGGAGACATGCGATCATGGCCGCTTCCGTCCGCTGAAGGTGTGAGTGTGTAGTATACTCGTATAGCACCTAAGATCACATGGTAGTACGAGTACGTGGTGGTGCGACAGGATGGATACGCGCACGGCAGCAGTGCCTGTTTTTCCTTTTCTTTTTTTTCTTGCTTTTCTTGGGGTTTGACGACGCGCCTGGGATCGTCCTGTCTGGAGGATGATCGGTGCTAGCAGGTCGCCAACTCAATGCCAAGCATTAATATGGGCGGCTACAATGTACTCCAGAGCCACGGGATCGCAATTCAGTGAGGGGCGCAGAGCTTGAGCTCGCGTTGGCAGCAGTTCTGTGTGCTGACTTGTGGACGGTTGAGGAAGGCCTGAGGAGTCAACATGAAGGGAGAGATTGGGTAATGGAAACAGAGGACTGGACACCTACCTACTATACTCGTACTATCGATGGTTGGTCAGGTGAGCAGGAAAACATTTTCTCAATGCTGGATCAGCCCAGGGGTGGGGTGGCCATTGGACGGACAAGCACTGGCATTGGGTAATGAGAACTCCTTGCGGGCTCATTACCCAACTGTGCGACAATGCCAGCGGCTGCCATGCGCTCGCATAACAGTTGCTACCTAATACCAGTACGAGTAGGCGACCAATTCCCCGGTGTACGCCAGTACGTCTGTACAGAGTACGAACTATGACAGTGGGTGGTGGTCGGCAACATGCCTGTCCAGGGTACTGCCTTTATTTAGGTGGCCTTCTTCAGGGCTCATTGGCGGTGGCGTGGCGCTATTGCCAGAATTCCGGTGCCCGGAGCCGCTGTTTTACTCGGCCAATCTTCTCGCGCCTTCCGTGCCAAGTTCGCCTTTTCTGTAGAGGGCGAGGTCGTCATTCATACAACACCGGGCAATGAATAAGGCGCCGCCGCCTCCATCGTCCCCCAACACCTTCTCTCCTCTCCGTCCCTGACGCCTACTGCCCTGGTAGAAACCTTCATCACTAGCTACCTTACCCTGTCACACCTTCCTGCAGGCTGCAGAGTCGCCGCGTCTTGGTGGCCTAACCGTCCTCCCCCGCATCGCCTCATCTTGCTCTTACCTAAATCCAGCATCCCTTGACTAATAGAAAGACCCGGTGGCCCCTTGTTTGCCGGCCCGGTCGACTCGAACCCTGCTACTGTCCAACCAGCCATCTCGAGGTTTTCAAAACTTCCCCCTCTGGATTTCCCCTCTGGGTCATCTGCCACCGCCTTTAATCCCCAGAAAGCTCCAATCGTCGCACGCCAGGGCACCCCGAACGATACCACCGGCCCCCCTACTAGCCCACTACCCGCCACCCAAGACAAACTTTCGCCCCGGCCAGCCATCTGCCGCCCACTCCCGGGGGTACGACCTTCTACATATATATGGCTGGTCACCAAAATGGCGGGCACCACGAGGTGCTCGACCTCGACCACGCAACCATGCTCATGAAGGCGTCTCTCACTGGGGCCCTCTCCCCGTCCGAGAAGACAGCTCGATCCTCCTTCTCCTCTGTCCGCGAGAACGACGATGGCCTCGCCCAGACATTCACCCGCTCCAAGGTCTCGTCCTACACGAATGACGCCGAGGAAGTTTTTGACGAGTCGCCGTCCAGCGAACTCTCCCAGCATGCCTTCCACGCGCCCCTGACCCAGCCCAACAGCAAGCTCCATGGCTTCTGGGCTCCCGCGCCCACCTTTAGGGGATGGAGGGAGATTCCTCTCAAGGGAAAGAAGGCGAGCAGCAGCTTTGAGAATCTGCGGAACCTATGCATGACCTGGAGCCCGTCGTCGACCCCCACGATCGAGAAGCCCAAGAAGACGACCTACTCGCCGGGTCAGTCGCCCCTCGAGACCCTTCCCAGCGAGGTTCTTAGCGCCATTATCGACCTCCTCGTGGTGGAGCTACCCCCCAACGGCCTGACCACCCGCAACGCCGATCTCATGGCTCTCCTCATGACCTCGCGAAGCCTCCACGCCACTACCCTGAATACGCTCTACCGCCACATCACCATCCCTCACTCTCGAATCTTCCGAAAGTTCCTCACAACCGTTACCCAGTATCCCTCGCTGGCATCCATCGTGCGGCGGCTCGACTTCAGCCACTTCAACCCCTCCACCATCTTCTCCAGCGCCAGCGAGAGGGCTCAGACACGCAACCTAACGGCCGAGACCCTCGCCCGATGCCTAGAGTTGACCCCTTACCTCCAGGAATTCCTTGCTCAGGAGTATGTGGACGACGACCTCGGCCCGGAGGTCCTGCGGAAGCTCTTCTTCGGCCTACCCCGCTTGCAGGCCGTCGACTTCTGCGGATGTTCTTCGGTGAAGTTCAGGGACTCCTTCAGGGCCGTCCTTGAGGACCACTGGCCCGACTCGCTCAACATTACGCGCTTGTCTTTCCACAAGTGTCTGAGCTTGCCGTCCGCTGTCTTCGACACGATACTGCCTCGCCTGCACAGGGTCACGCACCTCGACGTGGCAGGGACTAGGGTCACCGACGCGGCATTGGAGTCCATCCCGCCCACTGCCAGGATCACGCACCTGAACCTTGCCAAGTGCAAGGGGGTGTCCTCTGAGGCCATCATCAAGTTCATCACCACCCACCCGGCGGTGAAGGACTCCCTGGTATTCCTCAGCCTTGCGACGGATGCCAGCACTCACCTGCTCCTTGGCAAGCATGACATTGAGACGATCCTGCCCATCCTCCCACCGACTCTGCGCTCACTCAGTCTGAAGGGCAGTAGGATGGACCCTTCTCACATCGCACTGCTGCAGCCCCTGACCCAGACGCTGGAGGAGCTGGCTCTGGGTGGCGGCCTTGAGCTCAGCGACGTGCACCAGCTCTTTTACTGCGACAAGGAGTGGAAGACGCACAACCTGCGATACCTCGACATTTCCGATATCGAGACGAGGCTTGGCAGCGCCAGCGACCTCCTCGCGGCCAACTCGGCCCCGCTCCAAGTGATCGAGGTCGGAGAGCGTGGCTATGAGCGCGCCGCCAAGGTCAGGAAGAGCCTCGAGTCAGTCGGCTGGACACCTAAAGAGTTTGGCAGCCGTTACTGGCTGGTGCGGCTCAACGCGGACGGCACGACTCACGACAACGGCGGCCGCTGGTGGAAGCTGGGCGCCGAGAGCTGGGGCATGCGCAAGATCCCCGTCGCCATCGCTGAGGTCGGCGGCATGTACGGCTCCTTCATGTTCGGACGACGACTCTGAACAACTAGCCGACTCTCCCCCTCCCCCCTTGACAAGTGGGATAATGTTTTCTTCTCTCTTGTTTAATTTGCTCATCTCATATTTGCGCAATGGAAGGAAAAGGCTCTACTCAAATTTGAAGCACGGAGTTTCGGGCGGAATTTATTATACCAAAAACGGCAAGAGATAAAACGCACAGCGGGTCTTTTGTACACTAGTACTACTACTCACGCATTATTTCAGCATCAATGATCAAGCACGTCCCAATCAATACTGCAGAAGTATGTATGCGGCCTTAGAGCTGAGGAATCAACGTCATGGTCGCCTAGGTACTATCAGGCTACCAAAAGATCTATTTTCTTGAAACACAAGTGCTTATGTCCATGTTTTCCTTGACCTCCGGGAGCTTGCTCCATGCCTGAAGGTATACTTAGTTCGGACAGCTAGTATCTGCAAATAGTGTCTCTGTTCAGTGCTCGTGTACGTGTTTTAACTCCCTAGCGATACCTTCCCTGTTGCGTTAAGAGACGAGATAAGCCCCATGCAGGTGGTACCTACTCGGGCGATATCGATGTTGCCATACGATCAATCAGGGTGTGCTGGTACGCTGGTACACTGGTAACAGAATCACGCCTAAAATAGACTGGGCTATGATATGATACTGAAAAGTACACACTGCCTGTCTTATTGGCCAGACAAACGCGACAGGACCCCACCACGAATGCCGCCCCAAAAGTCGTCATATGCTACCGGAAAATCAGAGGGGCCGAGCGGAAGTAACGCCAGGTAGCCGTCAACCTCCCTGACAAAGCTCCATCTCCTAACCTCCTCAACTCCTCGAGACCAGGCTTGGTGGCCCCCCACGACATCACCGCCATGGCTGAAAACAACCAAGACACGCCGTTCCGCTCGGCGGAGATGGAGCTTACGCAGCTCTTCTTCTCTGCCGAGCAGGGACGAGAGGTCGTGGCTGCGCTCGGCGAGCTGGGTCTCTTTATGCCTTTAGATGTAACTACGTCACGCGTATCCTTCTTCCAACCGGGTCGTGCTAACCTGTCGTCGCCAGCTCAACAAGGATGTCAATGCGTTCCAACGCACATTTACCGGGGAGATTCGACGCCTGGATGAGGTGGCTAGAAGGCTGCGTGCGTTCCACCATAGAAGTCAGGACTGCGACGCGGACCGCGTACTAACTCGCAGCAGGATACTTCCATGCGCAGATGGAGAAGGCCGGCATCCCCCTTCGACAGATCGATCTCGATACCGAAAGGCTCGCCTCGCCGTCCACCGCCGAAATCGACGAACTGGCCGAACGAAGTCAGAAGCTTGAGCAGCGAATCTCAGCCCTTAATGACAGCTATGAGACACTCAAGAAGCGCGAGGGCGATCTCACCGAATGGCGCTGGGTCCTCCGCGAGGCGGGCGGCTTCTTTGAGCGGGCATCGAGCGGCAACGTTGAGGAGATTCGACATTCGATGGACCATGACGACGCTCCTCTCCTGTCCGATGTTGAGCAGCACGGGGCGACTCCGGATGTCGGATCGTTCTCCGGTATGGGTATTGGCTTTGTTGCTGGCGTCATCAACAGGGACCGTATTGGAACCTTCGAGAGGGTCCTCTGGTGAGTGGACATGGTGTGCATGATTTTGGCTACCTGTCTAACACACATCTAGGCGCGCTTTGCGCGGTAATCTGTTCATGAATCAGGCCGAAATCCCCGAGCCCCTCATCGACCCGACCAACAACGAGGCCATCAACAAGAACGTCTTCGTCATCTTTGCCCACGGCAAGGAGATTCTTGCCAAGATCCGCAAGATCTCCGAGTCCATGGGTGCCGACATCTACAGCGTCGACGAGAACAGCGATCTGCGCCGTGACCAGATCCACGAGGTCAACAACAGGCTCGACGATGTGACCAACGTTCTCCGCAACACGCAGGCTACTCTCCAGGCGGAGCTCAACCAGATCTCGCAGTCCCTGTCTGCCTGGACAGTCCTCATCGCCAAGGAGAAGGAGGTGTATCTGACCCTTAACAAGTGCAGCAACGATAGTGCTCGCAGGACTCTTATTGCCGAGGGATGGTGCCCCAAGAACTCCATTCCTACTCTTCGGTCAATCCTCCACGATGTCGGCAACCGCTCGGGGCTGTCTCAACCTCCCGTTCTCGCCACCATCGCGACGAACAAGACGCCACCTACTTACTTACCCACGAACAAGTTCACCGAGGGTTTCCAGACAATCGTCAACGCCTACGGCACTGCCACCTACCAGGAAGTCAATCCTCTGATTCCAATGCTGATTACCTTCCGTTAGTTCATCCCACGAAAGCCCCGTCAAGTCTCATTCTGACATCAATGATAGCTTTCCTTTTCGCCACTATGTTCGCAGACCTGGGCCATGCCATGTAAGCGGAAAGCCTTCCCCAAAGATGGACATTATTTATTGACTCTTGCAAAGTATCATGGTCGTAGCCGCGCTCGCCATGATCTACTGGGAGAAGCCCCTGAAGAAGGTAACACATCCCCGAATTTCATTGTTCGCCTTCGGGCCCTAACACGCCCGGCAGGTCAAATTCGAGCTTTTTGCGATGTTGTTCTACGGTCGATACATTGCCTTGGCGATGGGCGTCCTGTCCATGTTCACCGGTTTGATCTACAACGACATCTTCTCCAAGTCGATGACTTTCTTCCCCAGCGCCTGGGAGTTCCGCAAGCCAGAGGGATGGGAAGAGGGACAAGCGGTCGTCGCCACCCTAAACGATGAGGGCTACCGCTACCCTTTCGGTCTGGATCATGCTTGGCACGGATCGGAAAACGACCTGCTCTGTAAGCCCATCCACGCTTCGTTTTACTTAGTTGGCAGCGTTATCTAACCCCCTTCAGTCACGAACAGTCTGAAGATGAAGCTTTCGATTATTCTGGTAAGTTGCATTGTGCATGTCGGGCTCAGCTTGCGTTGCTCCCTTCAAGTCCCATTTCGGCCGAATCCGAGGAGTCGACTGATGACTGTCGTGTCCCTACAATCAGTGATCTAACTAACTCGATTTAGGGTTGGGCCCATATGACGTACTCGCTCTGCTTCTCCTATGTCAATGCCAGGCATTTCCGCAAACCTGCCGACATTTTTGGAAACTTCATCCCTGGGATGCTGGTCAGTGTCCACCCTCGCCATAGGTAAACCTATACTAACTCCAGAGCAGTTCTTCCAGTGCCTCTTCGGCTATTTAGTTATTTGCATCTTCTACAAATGGAGTGTGGATTGGGAGGCTGCCGATGCCCAGCCTCCCGGTCTCCTCAATGTAGGTCCAAACCATGCCCCGAGTGTGAAGTGTATACATGCTGATCCTTATCCGCTAGATGTTGATTTACATGATGCTTTCGCCTGGAACCCTGCCAAACGGCGAGCGTCTTTTCAGGGGACAGGAGACGATTCAGGTTATCCTTCTTCTGATTGCCGTCGTTCAGGTTCCCATCATGCTTCTTCTCAAACCTCTGTGGCTCAACCGTGAGCACAAGCGGGCTCGGGCCAAGGGCTACAGGGGCATAGGAGAATTCTCTCGAGTTAGCGCCCTTGAGGATGACGAGGATGGTCAGGCCAATGGTCGCGGTGATAGCCTCGACGGGGTCGCCATGATCTCTCAGAACGCCGACGAAGAGCACGAGGAATTTGATTTCTCCGAAGAAATGATTCATCAGGTAAGGACTCCTTGGGGCTGTTGGCGCTTTATCAGTGGTTGCTGGCCAGACTTGCAATTCTTCTTCTCCACCCGTCGATCTCTCCTGTCTCCTTGGAAAGTCAACTAACATGGTTTTAGGTCATTCACACAATCGAGTTCTGCTTGAACTGCGTTTCCCATACGGCATCATACCTGCGTCTTTGGGCCCTGTCCCTTGCTCACCAGCAGCTCTCCGCGGTGCTGTGGAGCATGACCATGGAGCCGGCGCTGACTACCATCGGCTTTGGAGGAGCAATCATGATTGTTGTGTGCTTCGGTGCCTGGTTCTTCCTCAGTAAGTCATTTTCTGGCAAGATCACATGCACGCCGTCGGCTTCTAACCACCTTCTTCAGCCATTGCCATTCTCGTGGCCATGGAGGGTACCAGTGCCATGTTGCACTCGCTCCGTCTGGCCTGGGTGGAGTCTTTCTCCAAGTTCGCCCAGTTCGAGGGCTGGCCTTTCCAGCCATTCTCCTTCGACGCATTTTTAGAAGAGTCGGAGGATCTGAAGGAATACCTGGCTTGAGCTGTTTCATTCACCATTTTTGCATTCGGCGAGGAGGGCGGCGGGGCTCAGATACACACACTGTACTGTACACCTAGTCCTTGAACTTTTTCTGTATGATAACGCTACCCGTACCACTAGAACTAGTAACTTCTCGGTTATCACAGCAGTTTGATAAATTCCCAAGCTAACATGTATGAAGTTTCCCGTGTATAATCAACCCCATAATGGCGCTGTGACTTCCACCGCTCGTTCGACCACAGCCCTAACACGGTCGGCGAACACCTTGTTGTTGCACTCAACCTCGAGATTCTCCAACCACACCGTGGCCTGCATCTTGTCCACCGTGATAGAAATACCAGGCACCGGAATGCCGATCTTGTGCAAGCGCTGAATCTCCTTGTTCTGTCTCTCTAGCTCCTCCGAGGTGTCGTCCCCAGTGGTATCCATCGCCTCCCCATCCTTCTTGTCTTCTTCCTCTGCGCCCGCGATTCGGCCAGCAGTGGGCGGTAGCTTGGGCTTCTCCACGGGAGCGACATTGTCGGCGCCGAATTGCGCCTCGAGGAACCAGAGGAAACGCTCGAGACGTTCTTCGGGTGAGACGTTGGCGTGCGGGTGGGCTGCGTCCTCGCCATGTGCGTGGGTGTGCTTGGAGGAGGAACGCTTGACGGCGGCGGGGGAGCTCTCGACGGAGAAGATCACGCCCATGACCGCGTCGGCGATGCCGTCGTTGAAGAGGTTGGCCTCCCACTCGAGCTCCACGTCGCCGGTGTCGCGGTATCGCACAGCGACGCAGCCCATGACGAGATAGGCACCCACGACACGCGAGACTTCCTCGTCAGCGGCCTCCTCCTCCGGCCCGTCTATATTTCCTTCACTGTTGCGGTTGGCCTTGGGGGGTGGGGAATGGCGCATCTCGGGAAGCTCGTCGATGGTGCCGAAGGTACCCTCCAGAGCCCACTTGAGGAGGTCGACTCCCGCAGCGCTGAGCTTGAGACGCTGCTTGCAATTGATGGTCGTGGTGCTCAGGCCGGCGTACTCGCGGAGGTCCTCCGGCGCCATCAGCGAGAGCTTGAAGTCGTTCTGAACGAGGACGCCGGAGATGACGGGAGGCTCGGCGGCGTTGGCGTCGTCTGGCATAGGCGGTGGGATAGACGCGAGCTTGCCGACGACTTTTGCCGTCTTGTCAGATATGAAGGGAATGCGAAGCTCCTCGCAGTTGCGCGGGGAGTAGACCTTGACCTTGTTTGTCTTGGCAGCATTAAGAGAGAGGAGCTTGGACTTGAGGCGCATCATGTTGTGCTGCTCCCCATGAACGAGAATCTGTGTTTGCGTTAGCAGGTTTGATCGCGGGAGTATTAACTGGGTTGGGGGGAAGACGGAGCAAGCGAGACATACAACAACAGGGGCAGCGACCTCCTCGATGAATTCACGATTTTCCACACCGTCGACGTGGGCAGCGAAGGAGTACTCGGCGACGCTGCATCGTCTCGGGATGAGCACCTTCTCGTCACCACCAACGCCCCGGCGTGCGCCTGCCATGCTGCGCGACATGACAGCCTGGATCTGGTCGGGCTCCTGCATGATCTGGCGTGCCATGGTCCCCTCGACACTGTAACCCGTGATGATGACGCCGTTCTTCTCGCTGGGCGCCCATCGCTCAAACAGCTCTCTGCTGACGCCATTCTGGAGCATACCGGGGCTAGCGAGCATAACGCAACCGCCGACGTCGTCGAAGCGGTCGAGATTCTTCAGAGAGCGGATGAACTTGAAGTCCCATGGCCCGCCCTTACCGGCGCCGTCGCCCGTGGCCTCAGCCTCGGCCATGCGCTCGCGGAAGAGGCGCTTGATGTTATCGTTCATCGCGCCGACGTAGGTCTGGTAGACGAGCATGCACTTGCGCGCGAGGTTGCTGGCGTAGTAGATGGGGAAGCGTTGGTACTCGGGGTGCTTGGCCCAGTACTCGTCGAGGATGAGGAGCAGCTCCTGGGCGCGGCCGAGGGCGAAGACGGGCAGCAGGGCGCGGCCGCCGCGGTTGAGGATGCTGGTGATGGTCTTCATGAGCGCCTGCTCGCGCTCGAGGCGGGGCACGTGCGAGGCGATGCCGTAGGTGGACTCGGTGATGAGGACGTCGATCTTGACGCCCTTGGGGACCTCGGCAGAGACCAGATGGCGGTCCTGCTCCCGCGAGTAGTCGCCCGTGAAGAAGATCTTGAGGCCAGCGATCTCTATGAGGAACATGGCGGCGCCGAGGACATGGCCGGCGGGGTAGGGGGTGATTCGGATGGACGAGATGGTGTGTGTGGTGTGGTAGTCGATGGCCTCGATCTGGGGGAAGGTGTTCAGGTGGTCCTGCTCTGTGTACACAGGCTGTGTCCCCGAGTTCGAGGATGTATTGCCAACGCGGACGCTGTCCTGGATAAGCCATTTGTAGATGGCCTTTGTCGGATGTGTCATGAAGACCCGGCCTTTGAAGTTGGTCTTGGCGAGGACATAAGGTAATGACGCCGCGTGATCGACATGGAAACTGTCCGTCGTGTTAGTAGTGTACTCTTCTGCTTCATGACTGACCTGGGCGGCTGGATACGAAGGCGATTGCGTGCTGGTAATGTTCGTGGGACAGGAACTGCCGGCGTCACGGATGGAGGAGGATCAGGGGGGGCAAAGAGGGGCCAGCAGAAACAGTTTTGTATTCATCTTGCATACATGAGTGTGTGGGAGAGAAGACAAAGTGACAGCGTAGAAGCAGCAGCGTGAGGCACGACATATCCCGTCCCATCGCAGCAACACAACACCACGGTGTGTAGCACGTAAACGTCACGTATACATGTCCTCCTACCACGTCCAGGCCTGCGGGAGGATCGGGGGAGCGGACGAGAGGTAGCGCTTACTGGCTAATGAGGAGCACGTCTACGGTGCTCAGGTCGAAGTCGTCGTAGAAGGGGAGCGCGGCGAGACCGTCATACGCGGGATGCTGGCCGGCGTCGAGCTGCGATGGGACCCATGTGAGCCAAGAGAACTAGCTGTGCGACGGGGGAGTCCGGGTGCGGGAGTCCTTACCATCACCGTCTTGCCCTTGTACTGGACAATGTGACACGACCGCCCGACCTCGTTCCCGCCTCCCAGGCAAAGGAACATCAACTCGTCCGATGGATCCACGGGCTCCTCGCCGCCGGCCGCATTCATGGCCGAGGCCTTTCGTTTGGACGCCATGGTTTGCGCTGGCGCCTAGCGGTAGGAATTGAACTGCTCACATTAGTAGAAAATACGGGCGCGTCTGATGAGAATAGTCCGGAGCAGAGTTCAGTGAGATCGGAATCCAGGGCGCACAGATGGACTGTGTGGCGCGACTTGACAAAGAACGATGTGCAAGGGAGAATGATGGCGACGAGCACTCGGGACGTCTTTCACGAACTTGGCCGGACCATTGGATGTTAAGCTCCTCGTGGATACACCTGCAATCGGCTAAAGCGTGGTGCCCGGGCGATTGTCGGTTGAGGATGAGGAGGCTCTTTGTCACGTGACTTTAAAGGGACGCGACCGGCACCCCCAAACCTTGAACCTTCTTCATTCTTTGTTGGCCTGCGACTCACCTCACCACCTCGGCCTCTCCTCCAGCCTCAAGGACGATCAGAACGAGCAACCGGACGACCCGTCGCCTCATTTTCTCATCGACAGGCGAATATTAGCACCTCGCGACGCGACCTACTTCCAGGAAGCAGGCCGGCGGCCATAGTCTTGCGCGTTCGGATGGGAGGAGCCTCAGCAACCGTGACAGGCTTGATGGCCTGTTGAGCCTGGAGTGCTGCTTTCTCGACGCCTGACGCCTGCCTTTGCTCCGAAAAGAAGAGAAGCCGCGGCAGAAAACCACTCTCACCATGGCGCAGCCTCAGCGCCAGGATTCCCAGCCGGCGTTCTCGCCTCCTCCGCAGCACAGCCCTTCGCCCGCGGCTTCACAATCTGCTTTCGCGCCACCTCCCACGAAACGACCGCAGTCACGGCCCGATTCGCCATATGCAAACTCGCCGTATGCCATGAGCCCGGCCACGGGCGCAACGCCACCTGGCAGCACAGGGTCGCCCGCAAACGCGCAAAGCCCTGCGCCGCCGGGCCAGCAAACACCATACACAAACGGCGTGGCAACACCGATCCTGAGCCTCCCAGAGACGCGACCGAGCTCCACGCCGCCCGTACAGACGCCGAATACGCCGACCGCATCAACACCTCAGTATACAACCGCGATGATGGCTCCCATCGGCGTCATTCCACCCACCCAGGGTCCCGGGACGATGGGCCCACCTCAGAGGCCGGCAGAGAGGCCGACGAAAGACTACGAGTATGATGTTACAGACTCGTTGGCTGGAACCGGTATCGATTTGCGAGCGGAGGAGCAGTACATGGCCGACATGTACTCTACATATTTTGATCCCGAAGCGCGGACAGGATTTCCGCAACATCCGCCGGGGTCCAAGTCCTCACTGTACGGCGCAGGACCGGCCAACCAGCATGCACAGACGATATCAGAGCAGGACCAGAAGAAGTACGCCGCTCAAGCGGCTCAGAAGGCGTGGACCGAATCATCCATGCGCCTCGGGGCGTCGAGGACGCAGGAGATCAACGACCCCTTCCTGCTGGTCGCGTTACTACACCAGCGTGCGGATAAGATTGCTAGGGAGCATCACTTAGAGCTCAACCTGGAGCTGAAGAACAATACGCAGACCGCGGGAAAGCTAAAACATCCCGACCAGTTTGCTGAACCTACCGTCGTGGTCAACACGAAGCCGGTAGGGCCGAATCAAGCTTTGGTCCAGACAACGGGATCCTTTATCCCCCACGATGCGTATCTGGTGGACCAGCTAGCGCTCATGTCGATTGCGACCAAGGCCAGAGTACAGGAGCTTGTCGCAGATGCGCATATCATCGCGTCTCACAGGCAGAAGACGTCGCATGGCGATGTGCCGGAGGATTGGGAACCAGCAGCCGCCCCGTTGAATATACAGAAGCCTGAGGTCATGGAGGTCGACGGCCTGGCTGCTGATGGCACCCCGGCCCCCGGCGCGAGTCCACCGAAACGTGAGTAGATCTCTTTGACAGTCCAAAAAGCTTTTCTGTCTAACTCATACCAGGTCCCGCAGATGCTGTTGATGCCGCCGTAGCGCCACCCAGGAAGCACACCAAGATAGGCCCGTACGTGACGACAACGTTGAGAGACCTGGCGAAGCAAGAACGGGAGTGGGAAGAAGCGCGGTTGCGGAAGCGCCAGAAGCGCAAAGATGGCGTTACAGATGTGGGAGCCACGACATCCCGGGCCGGTAGTGTCGCGCCGGGAACCCCCAGCTCTGTGGCTCCAGATGGTGAAAAGCCGCCGACAAAGAAGGAAAGCAAAAAGGCCCAGGCGGCCAAGACTGCCGAGGCCAACAACCATGCCAATCAGAACCTGACGAGCAGCATGTTCGCGGGTCTTGGTGGCAAGAGCGGTCTGTTTGGGAAGAAGAAGACTGGCAAGACATATGACTGGATGAATGTGGGCCGGAGCGGAAGCGGCACCAGCACACCCACGAGAGCCGCGCCCGGAGTTAGCAAAGGAGGACCCGGTGGACCGGGCGGGGGCGGCGGTCCGAATCCCATGGCTCTCACGACCGAAGGGCGCAATCGGCTAGGGACATGGCGAGAGGACAAAGAAAAGGGCAAGAATATCCAGCTGCGAGACTGGGTTTCGGCCCTGGAGAAGGATGGGCGGGACGTGCGCGCCCTGCAAAAAGCACTGATCTACCTGGACGCGTCCAACCCGAAGTAGCAGGGGCTGTAGGGACGCGTGCCGTGTATCGATTTTGATTTTTCCATCATTATATTGCTCGCTTCGCTTTCGAGCTGATTTTCTTGTTTGTCGGGAGTTTAGCCTGGCGTTGGGTCCTAGTTTTTCTGGGGGAGTGCTTACTTTGGGGCTTGGGGAACTACCTGCTGCATTGTGTCGTATAATAGGGTCATCAAGAGATTAGCGAGCCTGCTCATGTTAGCAGGCAACTCGCAGGTTAGGGTGAGAAAAAAAAATGAAACTTGACATCAGGACTGGGCCCTGGACTGGCGGTGGTTGTGATGCCTACTAGATACTACTCATCTTTTGTGTATGGGGAAGTATGTTAGCAAGCGAATGGACGGAGGGGGTTAAAGTGAGGCCATCACCAACCCAACACACCCCCCTTCGAGATCATCAAAAAAAAAGGGGGTTTGATCCCCATCATGCCGCCAACATTCCACAAGCTTGAAACACTCAGCTAACATCGGGGAGTCTCACAAGCGAAGAACAAGTCCACAGCGGAGTCAACGGGTATCATTGCGAATGCTAGAGAGGAGGGCCCGCCGCTGTCTCCAGAGACACTGGGTTCCGCCAGAGCGCCTGCCTGGTTAAGAAGCTGACGGCATTA
The DNA here is from genome assembly GCA_000769265.1 of Hapsidospora chrysogenum ATCC 11550. Classification (NCBI taxonomy): domain Eukaryota; kingdom Fungi; phylum Ascomycota; class Sordariomycetes; order Hypocreales; family Bionectriaceae; genus Hapsidospora; species Hapsidospora chrysogena. Next base: position 659,436 of record JPKY01000002.1, read on the forward strand.
GCTGGACGGACACAGGCACCACCGCCAGTGCCTCCACTCCTCATGCGGCATCCTGCCCGCTTGCTGACATCTTGCACGCCATCCTCCTCCTACAAGCCTGATGATAATAATATCACTCCGAGACGACCGTGGCATGCGCCAACGGCCGCAGACGCAAAGTGTGTTCTCCTTCGTGGACCCCTCCATGGTCGGCGGCCTGCGGGATGATGGAAAGGCAGTTAGCTTCCAATCCAGGCGGTCATCTGATCAAGACGCGCGCGGCCCAGTCCATGATGTTTCAGCCGACGCCGCGGCCGGCATCGTTGTCGTTGGGGAAAGAACCCCGAGCTCGCTCACCGCCCTGCGGCGGCAGAAATGGAACATTGGGGAATTGAGGAGACTGCACGCATCGCAGTTGGGGTGGACCGTGGACCTGGGCAGGAAACCGACCCAGGGCTGTGGTACCGTACCAGAACTGCCGGGGATACATTCCCATAAGTAAGTACTAGGTAGCCGCCGGCGTTTCCGTACCTACTTGGTACAGTCCGTACATGTCTGCGGAATATTACCACATTAGATATTGCCAACCGCCGCCGCCATCATCCTCGTCACCATCGCCATCGTCATCGCCATCATCATCATTCAGTCCATCATCCTCCATGCAATGGAAACAAGTAGGTACCAAGCAAAGGCGAGAAAGGGGAGGGTGTGTGATGTATCATGTACTCGTATGCAATCCGCCCTGCAACGCGCCCAAAACATGAACCGCATCATGCATGCATCATGCAGGCACCCGAGCCCAAACTACTGTACGTAAGTACTAAAGGCAGGAGTAGATGCATCGTACATATCCCATTGCATTCCTAAACCCAAACCCATGTGACCGAATAGGAAATATTACTGTATGTAATACTACTACTTACATAGGTAGTAATTGGCGCCTACCTGAGTCATATGACTACTAATTTTAGTACTACTCACTACCTACACCTAGTACTGCAGCAGTGTGCCTCGTCGCAAAAAAAAAAAAAAAAAAAAAAAAAAAAAAAAAAAAAACTGCCCTGCAAGGACAAAGGTATCTCTATGAGACGACTGGGAGCCGGCAAGCAAGCGGCAAGCGGCAGGGCGCGCGGTTCTGCCAGTCGGGGGAAAAAAAGAAACGAGGAGGTATCTGATAATTCTGATTAGGCCCTCACTGCTACTCGTACTTACAGGTATTACTCCGCAGTGTTGACCTTGACAGCCCAAAGGCAATCCAGCCATGGTCCCCCCCGCCCGCTCCCAGGGAAAAAAAACATAAAAATAAAAATAAAAAAATAAAAGAAAGAAAAAGGATCATCCAGAAAAAGCAAGCAAACTAATACCACCTCAACCAAGAGGTCATTGCGCCCGTTTTCGTTGCCGATGAGGACAGAACGGCACATAGCATATTAGATCGCATCGATACCGTCCGAGGTATACGGACAAGTAAGGTACGAATATCAATCAACAAATCCAAGCGCAAGGTACGGGGTGCACGCTGTACAATGTACATGCCGGTGGCACAACCTACTAGGTAGTACTCGTACTTGCCACGAGTACAGACGTAGTACTACTCCTAACGCCGGGCACCCGCTCAGCTCAGATCGAGCTGCCGGCAACCATCGCCACCATGTGCAACTACAGTACTAGCGTTGTTCTCCCAACATCTACCCGCCCAACCACCAGTCGTCCCCTCGCAGCCTAGGTAGTAGCCAGCCACATGACATATCGTCTTCTCCAAGTCCCCCGCCCCAAAACCCACAAGAGACAGACACGGAGGCACGGCGCGTCCCGATCCGCCGTCTCTCCTCAGCTTGCGGCATGCGCATCCACGATCGATCCATCATCGCTCACAAATCCAACGAACAGAGTGTTTATGGAGGGCAAGCCATACTTCCATTCATTGCTCAAGCGCAAGTCAAACTGACGTCCTTCTCGCTGACTATTATACAGTCTATATAACAAAAGGGGGTATCTTTCCATCCGACAATCCTGAGTCCAGCCCAGTGCCGCAGCGTGGCCATGCCCGTGCTCAGCCTCTTGTCCTCTCCAGATAATTGTACATCCCGCGTGTTCGACGACGGGAAAAATAAGAGACTCCCAGGACACTGTTCCTGATACACCCCATGTCGCCAAGTCCCCCGAGGGATTCATGGCTAGGTAAAGGAAAGATAAAAGAGAAAAACCCGGCACACAAAGACAAAGAGACGAAAAGTATAAGGCTCAAAAATCAAACCGAAAAGGGAAACCCAAGTCTATATGCAAACAACCAAACTTTTCCCTGTGCCCAAAATCAAAGCGTTTTTCTACTCTCTAACAATGTGAGAGAAAAATCGACACCGGCGTCCGTGAGGACGGCTTCTCTTCTCTTTGCTTGCTCGCTGCAGGGATGACTCGGCCCGCATTCTGGGGACGGTCCATTCCCGCCGATCATGCCATGTCTCCAGCTGGGAGTGTGATCTGGCCATGGAATGGGGAATCTGCTAGTACAGATAAGAGTAAGAAAAAGACAAAGAAAGAAAAAAAGCAGTTCCGAAACCTTTCCTTCTATATTGAACGCCGTGCAGTAAACATCTGCAAAAGCACAAAGGGAAAGGAAAAAATGACTGCAGCCCTGTGCTTTCAGTACAGCGGCATGGGTCAGAGGCGGAGCCCAATTTTCCACCAGACATGATGGTTGGCGACGGCAAGTGGGTACTGCCACTGGTCCTTCATGCGATGTCGCCGGTAGGACAGAATCCTTTCTGCCGGTAAATGATCGATGAACATGGCGAAGTATTAAGTCGTGCCGGGACGCGATGGGCAAGTGGCGTGCAAGTCGGGAACTCCAACTCCGCAGTATTAAAACGCGATATTCAAGAACGTGTATTTCGAATGGAAAAAGAAGCGAAGTCCCGGTGCGATGCCGCCGTGGTATGCAACTCCACATCGGCCGGCCGGCGACGGATCAGCAACGTGGGCGCCGCCACCGGTTTAGGCCGGCTCGAGAAGGATGACAAGTATTTGTGGCCAAAGGTCGAAGGCGTTACCGGGGGCGCGGAGGAGGCTTGGGAACGCCGGTCGTGTCGTAGGCTCCACGGCCCATGTTGCAAAGGCTTGATGATTCCCGGTCAACCATTGTGGCGGTTTGTGACTTTGGTGAGAGACGAAAGAAGCTCTGGAAGATAAAGGGATTTAGCCATCCGCTGCATTGCATAGCGAGTAGAAGAGAGTGGATGAGGATTGTAATGATCCCGGTCATCAGAAACCACATCGGGATGGAGCATAACGGGAGAAGCAAATGCGTCATCCAAAGATGCCAGCAGGAAGCAATGATGTTTGCTTGACTCACCAGCTTGATCGTCTTAGTGCGATGGATGGGGGGGCTCCGAGAGGCCGGGGCCGAAGTAGGTAGTGCAGAGAGTGAGACAGTCGAAGGGCGGTGGTGTTGCCAGTGTCACCAATGATATTGGAAGCGTTGTCAGAGCAGCTGAGGCAGGAACAGGTCGGAATGAACGAGGCGAAATATATCGGCACCGGCGCGTGGGACAGGCTGCTCGGGTGATATTCTGTCGCAGATGGCGGCTGGCAAAGTCTTGGTGGCAGAGTGGATGTCGTCGCTAGAGTTCGGGCTCGGAGCCTAAAGTGCAACAGTCGGATGGTCTGTTCGAGGCGGAAGCTCGCGAGTGAGGAAAAAAATCGGCGAGGGCGAGCCTGTCAGAGAGACAGATATCAAAAGCTTGAGCTGCGAGAAGGCAGCAGAGTATGTGGTCGTCGAGGATTTGGAGTGAAGCCGCGAGGCTATGATTAGTGTAGGTAGATGTCTATGTCAAAGTGTCTAGAGGGAGTTAAAAGCAAAACAGAAAATGGGAAAAGACTGAAGACGGGCAAGTCAACTCATCAAGAAAGAAAATGGGAAGGATTGGGGCGAGGGTGGGAGCTTTTGTATAAGGAAGGCAGACAGGATTCAAAAGGAAAGTGGAAGGGGGGCTCCGTCATCCAACACCACAGGTCAGGCCAGGTTAATTTGCCATGAGGGTACGTCTGTACCCTTTTTGGCGGCGGACAAGGAGGGTCTTGCTACTTGGGTGCTGGGTCCCTGGGGGCCCCGACTCCAAACTCCGAGTCGTGCTGGGAATTGTCCGTACTGTGGTACCATGTGTGGGCGGCCTGGGCGTCCCTGAGCGCTGACAGCCTTCCGGAAGGCAAAAGAAACAAGTGCCCCAGCGAATGATCAAGGGGGACAATGAAGGGCAAAAAGTAACGGAATGGGCCCTTGCGCTGGGGAATGAAACAAGAAAAGGGAGGCAGCAGGGGAGACCAGTACGTACAGAGTACCTTCGCAAGGTACTACCCACTAATAGACGCCTCAGCCATGCCATGCCCGTACCGGCGGATGCAATCAGCCAAGGGTCTGCGGGCCATGGACGCTGATCCGCCCAGCCCAAAACGCCGGGCGGCCAGGGGGCGTGCACCGATGGATTTGCTCTAACGCGCCGCTGCACTGTGCCCGAGATACCTGCCAACTTGCCTGCCGCCCCCCGGATTCCGAGGTACCTCGTCCACACCCTCTTTCACCACCCCCGCCACACCTCATCACCGCGCCAGGGGCTAGTAGTGCTAGTAGCCACCGGAAGGGCGCGACACCGTGCCCGTTGTTGGAGGCGGCCAGTGACTACCTAGACAAAGAGGTGTCCTCCCGTCCCTGGGCTAGAGGTGACAGGTAGCCGTAGGTAACCCAAGGCACTTTAAAAAAAAGTCCACAGCGCATCTTGACCAGATGGAGATCCGCCCGTTGTCTGCTTGCCTGCCGGAACCCAGTGTGAAAAGTCTTTCGGCCAGGCTACATCTGTACACAGATGTCGAAAGGTCTTCAGCGTGCGACGGTAGGGTTCTCGGCGTCCTGGGGAGGAGCACGTCGTGAATGTAAATAGCCTGAGCCGCGGCCGTGTTAAACGAGGAATCAATGACATTGACGGTGCCAACAGACGCCCTCCTCAATGGCAGATCGGTTGGCTCCGTCCCTCCATCCAGCAGCTTTTAGGACACTGCAGCGGCGCCTAAATCAGAAAACGTGGGATCATGCAGGTAGGTACCTGTCTGATCGTGTTGACCCCGTGGCGTGCCTTCAGCGACCATCCAGGCTTTCATCATTAGACGCGCTCCCTCTGGTGCGTCATCGCGATCCGCGATTCCCATCACATATTGCCGTAATTATGCAAGGCACTATAATACCGTAAGCATCGCATCCGTGACTTCTCCATGCCGTCACCTCTGATTAGTGAACGATTATTACTAGCTCACCTCACCCAACGCACCTTGTCCCGGTCAAGCCGTAAAGTTATTTGCCCTCTTGTTCTCCCGATATGTTGGATCGCTGGTTTGCCTGTTCCGAAAGCTTCCCTTCCAACACGGTGCATGATCGTACCGAGGCCCAGCCGCCCCATCGACAGGTGGTCGACAAGACCAGACAACCGGCGCTGCCATTTGCCTCCAGTCTCAGCGGGTGCGACCAATACAGCCGTGGCGCAGGGCCACAGCGCGCTGCACGTTTCGTGATTGCGCGACGTTCGTATTTGGCTCGTCAATCGTCCAGTCGCATTGTGCGCGCGCAGTCGCAACTATTAATTATTATTCGTCGCTGGTGTCGCGGAGAATGCCCGCCAGGTGATTGTTGGATAATATCATAATACCGGTAACTTGTCATCGGCGTCGCACAGCACCCTGGACTCAGACCGTGGGTGTAAACGAAGAATGGGGCGAGCCCAGCCGCCCATTGTTGCTTGAATGTTCTCCCATTTCCACCATCTCCCGTCCCGCAGCTTGCCTGTGGTGACTGATGACGAGAACATATAGCTGTTTGACACTGCGCGGCAATGTTCAAACCAGCGCCCAAGCCGCTAACTGGCCATAATTGTGAGTACACCCCGATTTGGGGACGCTGATAATTAATGATCGCCTAGCTGCGGCGTGCAGTGCATGCTCAGCCACGAATCCCGCCAACCGTATATGATATGGGATATGTACGGGGCTGTACGTCCGTACGAGTGTCCGTACATGATACGGATGCGTCGCCCTCTTGGAGCAGCTGGCATCTTCTGTCGGCCCGTTGAGAGCTTCCACAGTCAGCCACAGAGGCTAATTACCAAATCAGGGCTTGGACCGAGATTTATCTCGGCTGTTCGAGTTTCACAGTCCGGCCAGTCTCCTCCAGGGACGGAGCAACTCTCGTATATTTGCCGGATCGCGGCTGTCACTGCTTTCATGTCACTGCCTGGACATTTGAGCACCGTTCCCGAGCATGTACAGTACACTAGTGTGTATACGTGCAGTTGTTGTAGCGACCTTGAAATGCAGTATTACTGTCGGACAGAAGTCATCGGGTTTGCTCGGGTTCTTCGCTCGGGCCCGTGTGACCGTGCCGCGGTGCGCCGAGCCAGCCCGATGGCATATCCGCTGTTCTGACCTTCGTGCTGTGTCGACCGCGGGGATAGTTTATGTCTGTGACTCTGGATATACGTGTGTGCGAGTACTCGTACGTACTCGTATTGCGGCCACATGTCCAACACGTGGGAGGTCGACATCCTCGGCAGGTGGCTGGGCCACCCCGGTCGGCAAAAATTTGCGGGTGAGGATTTGATATTCGTAGATTTTTACCCAGAAAACGCCTGTGTGCGGATACGGGGTACCGTATTAATTACTGTCTGTCCGTCCATGAAAAGAGGTCCTGATAGCATCTGTATCACCAGAGTAAGACACGACGCTTGGTTTGAGATGCCGCCCGCAACAAATTTACCTTGTCGGGCGTGTTTGGGACCCATCGGTCGGTTTTCGAATTGACACTCACGGACAGCCTTGGCTCGAACTCAAATTTCTCGTCAATAACAATAGGATTTGTCCGCCTGGGCGGCCGGTGACCAGGGTCTGGGGGCCCCAGTGCCCAGGCATGTTGCTCGGTGAGATGAGGCGCAATACGTACGGTGCGAGTCAAGCAGCGGTACCTGGTATGGCGTGGAAACCTTCTCGAAGCCGGCCAGGCTCCATAAACCAGTGAGGAGACCAGGGGAGCCCTGCTGGCGACGGTGCGAGAGTCAGGAGACGGCACAGTTTGAGTTGACGTTTCTGACTCGGGGACTTGGGCCGGCCCCCAACAAGCCGTCCCCGGTCCCATCCTTGAGGATTGTGCAAGCATTACGACTGTAAGATAGTGTTAGAAGGAGCGATGAATGCCTCTGCTCGGCCATCAAGATAAAATGTCTGCTCGCCTTTAATGGGTAGATGGCATGCGGACGGGTGCGTATCAACCGAGTTGACGGGAGGGCGGGGTGTGAGAGGGAAACCTATCAGTGCCTACTGATTAGTGGACCGAGGTGTCAAGACCTAGAAGCAAGAAGCACGATGACGCTCCTGCTGGTGCATTAGGATCACTTGCCTACCTACCTTCGTACCTTGGGCACCTACTATTAGTAGAGGTACCTTAGTATTTAGTACTCGTAGGTACCGTGACGTGGTGTGACGTGAGCTTTTAGCTGTCAAGTGGAAGTACGTACCTGATGGAAGGACCTTCTTCCTGCCTTCCATTTCAGAGCTATCAGTGAGTGGTAGGAAGGCACGTCAGGTTCATCTAGTGGGAAGGAGCTGCCGCGCTGCACTACCTATACGCTCAGTCCCCCGCATATGGGGTGCAATCTTTCCGTCAGGCCAGGTGTAAGGTACTCGTGTCAGTTTCACCTATTTCAAGGGCAGTAGTTGATGGCGATTGAACGCCGGTCAGACGGTTTCAACTTCCACGATCAAGCCGCAGCAGATGTGCTGTTTGAGTGCCACCTCCAACCCTGAAACCCTTGGGTGTGTCGGTAGCTACAGGACGCACCTGGGAAGGCTCCATTGTTGCCGGCAGATACCTGCTGCCTCCGCCGCCACTGAGCTTCTCCAACGCTCGATGCACTGCTACAGCGCGGCCGACGCGTAGCTGGGTAAGTATATATACCTGCTTATGCCCCGTACAATCTCTACATTAATAGTACCAGGTAACAGTTAGTAGGAAGGAGGGAAGACTTCATCTGAACCCTGGACAGGCTGACAGCACGCTCGAACGTCGGATGCGCACTTGACAGCTGGCGCCTTCAGGGGTACAAAAAAAAACGTGGTCGGTATCCGTACGCCTCCCCACTTCCCCCGACCCGCCTTCTGCCCAGGCAATGCGTCTTGGAGAAGCTCGGTTGGCCAGTAACTAACTCGCTAAGAGATTCATCGATCAGGCACCTGGCAGAATACCCTACTAAGATGGCTTATATTGTATTCGACAATGCGCCCGTGGCCCTTGGTCTCCGACGTGCCCTGGGCCATCATGCCATGGCTTGTCCGTCGGCAAACATCATCATACGACGTAGCCAATTCGAGGCTGAATTTCACGTTGGTTGTCACGGATAGGTTACGAGGGTGCGGTCCGTAACACGTACAACAATCAATCGCCCCTGTGACAGAATTTGAGATTCGCTGGCTCTTCAACGGTGGACCCCAATCATCGGACAATAAGAGGCATCTGGGTATCAAACCTCATCTCACAACTCGCCCCTGTCTGGTGGAGAAGAAGACGAACAACCATATCCATTCAACTGAACACAGCAGACCCACGAGACGGATACAGGCCAACCCAACAAAGCGTGCGTTGCGGGTATGTGGGACTGGGCGCCACCTCACGACACGCCCCCCCCCCTCCCCCCCCTTTAACCCCGGATCCAGGAGAGTGGTCAACATCGTCCTAGAACCGCCGGGGATGCGAGCCGCCGCCGTCCGCAGCAATCAGAAAAAGTAACACCCACTCTAGCCGTACTGTACGATATGTACACGCTACCAAGTACGTACTTGTACAGACTACGTACGTACGCGGAGTGCTTTTAGCCTCTGTTGGTGAGCGGGTGGCCGGGGAACGCTTCCGTCGCCGTTGCTCCGGCGTCCTGGTGCGCCGTGACCTTGCCCCCGTCCCTACCGGATGAGGCACCGTCCGCCTCGATTTAATTTTAAAAAATTTCTTCCCCCATTTCCCTTTTCGCCTCGGTCGCCTGTACGACGATGGGTAGCAGTAATAATAATACCCTGAACAGCAACCCAGAGCGACCGTCTCAGGTGCACTGACCCAGCCGAGCAAGCACCGGGGAACGAACGCACTTGAGTACAGTACCGTAGTACGGAGGAGTACTACCGTACCTGCAATACCGCACCGACTACTAGTAGTCCGTACGTGCACAGTACGGGTGGTACATATACGACGGAGCCATCTGCTCGTCTCGTACGGATACTCACCCAGTGGCTTTTGCTTCCTTCGCGCTTTGACCACCCTAGTTAGGTAAGTGACCTTCTGGAAGATTGATGATCTGCGAGCTAGTGTGTGAGGCCCCGGCAGTGCGAAGTTGCGAACATGGTTACATGATATTACATCAACCGCGCCCGTAGCGTTGCTCCCGGGTTTGGTCAGCGTCGTCGAGACGAGTACGGGTGTATCTGAGTGTCCAATACACAGTACCACCACAGCTTCGGTCTAGTCGGCAGGTAGAACGTTATACAGGCATACTCGTACATACTACTCGTATCGTATGATGCCCATAGCGGTCCGCGGCTGCGTCTGCGCCGCCTGCGACTCGGTCAGCTTCAAACGCCAGGCAGGCATGGATGGAGCCTGTTGGGGGAATCCCCTTCGTTTGTGCCAGCCGCGCGGGACGGACGGGCTGGGTCCTACAGGTACCATGAGCTGGTGCCTTGTTCAAGGGTATCCCAGGTTGAACGATTTTACTTCTTTCCAAGAATCGTCCCGTCTCGTCCCGAACTCAACTCCTGACCACGGAGGCGGTTGGGCGGTCGTCGACACGTATTGCCTATTTCGTCCCGAAGCGCTTCCGGTCGGTCCGCTCGGTGAAGATGCTCGGGAAGCTCCCGCGGGAGGTAGCACGACTCGTCAAGTGTTCGTGTTGGCCACGGGAATCCAAGGTAGCCGGCGCATCGGCAACAGTTGAGCAGGTTGAAAATCGATGCCTGGCTGATTCCCGTGGTGACACGGGCTTAGCCTACATAACATTTCTCCTCCGAGGTTCCCTCCTCCAATATTGGCCAGTCCAGCTTCCGCCTCTCCACTATGTGATCCTATGCCATAACTAGCATCGATGATATTCATAGAATGAGTGCCACTCATATTCGATGTTGCGTGTTACTCGGACCTGAGCTGTTTACGAGACCAACGTATAGGGTAGGTCCGGACGCATAGCTTCCCCCCCCCCACACCACCTCCTCCCAATTGAAGCTCAGCCCCATCCTCGCCCCGCCACCACCATCATCGGTCGAGGTGTTGCATGCCTGACGCAGCAAGCAACAACGCACCCGCCAGCACCGAGCCGGCCAGCCACGAGAGACACATACACACACACACAGCACCGACGAGACCGAACCGCCGTCCCTCACCGAACGACAAACAGCCTTTCCCCCCCCCCGCCTCCGTAAGCGCACGGCACGCGGGCCAACAGGAGCCATGTCCATCATCCAGCAGCACACCAGCGCCACGCTGAGCGACGCCTGGCGCACCATCAACATCGACGCCCTCACCGAGGACTCATGCGTCAACTTCGACACCTCGACGCTCCACCCCCCGCAGCCCGAGATCAGCGAGGCCGAGGTTCGCCAGCTCGCCGGTCAGGTCCGGCAGCTGCTCAGGGGCGGCGACCCCGAGGGTGCGCTGAGGGGTTGCCTCGACATGCCCGTGTACAATGGCACGGATGCTGCAAAGGTACGGCGAGGTCAGCGCCTGGAAGGGAGAAGGGACGGCGATTGCTGACGGGAGGGCGGATGCAGGACGCACACCTGCAGACCATCACCGAGGTTCTGCAGTCGATCAAGGCGAGCGAGATGAGCCCCCTGCTCAAGAATATCTACGCCTCTGAAGGAGGCAGCGAGGCCCTCGACGTGCTCATGAAGTACATGTGCGTCTCTCGAAAAACACCCACCACCACACACCAGCGCGCCCACGCCATCATGCTGACTCAGATTGCAATAGCTACAAAGGAATGAGCTCGAGCTCGCCCTCCGCGAGGACGCCCAGCAAGGTCACCCCCCAATCGACCGGTGGCTTCAGCCAGGTAGGCGGACGCCCGGGCGCGAACGAGCCCACGGCCGCTGCCATGAGTGTACTTCTGAGCTGGCATGAGAAGGTGGTTGATGTTGCTGGGTTGGGATGCATCGGGCGGACAATGACGGACTGCCGTAGGGTTTAGAACTCTGGCGGCTAGAGGGGACTGTGTGTGACAATTTACCGTTACAGCATTATTCGCTGAAACCCATCCTCCGAGGCAACGTCGATGTTCCCGTCTATGGTACTAGTACCTACCGTATGTACACGCTGGATCTGGTCAACCTTTTGATATCCGCTTACGAAGGCCAAAGGGGGTTCACAACAACACGCAGTCATCATTAGCATTCGGGGGGGGGGGGGGGGGTAAAGTCCTCTCTGTCTGACCCGGAGTTGATGACAATATGCATTCAATATCTACCGCTCCCCTCAAGAAACGCCGCTTTGTTTCCATATGCGCGCGGTAAAAGAGCCCAAACGATGCGGTGGCTATATAGGTACTATATACTACTCAGAATTAACAAGAGACTAAACACAAACGACCTTTCACGTAACCATGACGTTTCCAAACGACTCGGATATTTCCCTTTCTGTCGGGGTCCTGATATAATCTGGCGCTGTTGGAACCCCGGCGGATAGCCGTTCTTGCATGAGCTTTAAAAGAACCGGCGCCACCGTATCCTCAGTTGCTCGGATAGTCAACCGAATCATCTGTCATCGCACCCCCGTTAGCAAAGTCTTATCGTCATATCCAGAGTCCCAGCTCGCACGTACCTGGTTACCATAGTTGGGCTCCAGCCTCATAAGACACCCATACTTGCCACCCTCTGATGTATGCAACACGCTGGCGCCGACCACATTCTTAGGGTTCGGGTCGACCATGTCCAGGACACGCCACCTAAATCCCGCGACCGTCTTGGCCACAAAGTCAGGCGTCATCTCCCGGCCGGCCTTGCCGGGCGAGAGTCCGAAGATTGCCTGGGCCTCACGCGGGGCACCGCCAATCTGCTTCCACCTCTTGAAGAAATCCTCCGCGGACAGATCCGCGGGGTCCATGAATTTGTGGATCGCCACGGGGAGCTTGAGGGTGAGCGCCTGCAGCGCACCGGCAAGGTAGCTGATGCGGACGGTCGGGCTCTTCTCAAAGACGTTCTTCGCCTCGAACATGATGACTTGCTGGGACTGCGAACCCTGGACGATGTGGCTGTCGGGGAGCGTCTTGGTGTCCCAGGTCAGCTTGCCCTTTTCGCTCTCTTCCAGGTCCAGCGTCGTTGTGAATGAGCCCATCGCCGAGGGACTCTTGTTCTTGAAATAGGCGATGAGACAGGCCATCTGGCCACGATATTCGGACCGTACACCGATCTGGATCTGTCCGTCTTCGTACAAGATACCTTCGGCCTTCAGGAGCAGCCGGTTGAAGCCAGCCTCCCACCCTGGTGACAGATGAGCAGCACTCGCGAGGTTCGGGACGTTGAGCATCTTGGGCTCGGTGAGCCCAGGCGCATTCATATCTAGCCCGGCCAGGTCCGAAGCCCCGTTTCCGTGCTGCCCGGATCCATTCGCACCATCGCCGTCGAGAGCCGAGCCAGAGCTGAAGGTCCGTTTCAGAGCCCCAGGTGTCGTACCCATGCTCAGCTCTTTCTGGTCGGCATTCGCATCTTTGCCGCCCACAACCCAGGTCCTCCGGTCGCTGGTGGTTCCTTGCTTCTGGTGTAGACGGGATAGCAGTGCGGACTGTCGCTCGGGGAACGGAGGCATTTCGTCGCAGACAGTGCGCAGCAAGTCGTCCGTAGGCATCGATGCAAGCGCAAGGTACTCGCACGCCCTCTGCTGCATCTCCGAGTCCAGCGTGTGGCTGTAAAACTCAAAGATACCCAGGAGCTGGGGCTTGATTTCCGGGAAGAGATTGACGTATTTGATAAAGCAGGACAGGATCATGGACCGCGTGCTTGACGAGCAGCCGGAGATCTTGCTCTGCAGTGCCAAGAACTGCTCAATGGGACTGCACCTAGCCTGATCCGCGATGAGATGGCCAAATTCTCCAAGGATATAGGCACCAATCTTGACCAGCGTCTCGTGGCAGTGGTCGGACTTGAGGTATTGGAGGGCATTCTGAGCCGCATAAACCTGCAACTCCTCGTTGTTGGTCACAATCTGGATCACCCGCTGCCAAACCTCGTCGCTGACGTGGTCGCCAGCCTTGGCAATGAGCCGCAGAGAAATGTCGACATACCACTGGACATCGGTAGCATACTTCTCGGTCAGAATGGCAATCTTGAGCACCATCTCTTCCCTGATGGCAAAGTCGGCATTTTGCAGGTACTGCAGCAGCTCTGCCACCACGATCTGTGCATTGTCGGTATCGCACATGCTGTAGAGGAGGTCGAGGCCTTTCCTTCGCACGCTGATGTCGCGATCCTTGAGGGAGCCCAGAATGATGTCTTGGTGCTGCTTGATAGGTTCAAGTGTCTCGGCCCGTGCCGCAAGATGCGTCATGGCTTCCAGGCCCAGATATCGAACATTGGTTTCCCGGCTCTGGATGAAACGGCCGAGCCGGGAGGAAATCTGCTTCATGAGCGTGTGTTCGGTATCCAGATGAATGATAAGGTTGATGGCCTCGAATAGGACGGCATTCTGCGCATTGTTCTGTTGGACATTTTTGCTCGACTCCATCGCCACGTTAAGGATCTTCTGGAGGACCTCGCGGATCATGTCGCGCACATGGGTGTCATCTGGCGTAGACGTGTCAATATTCGGTCTGATTACGGGAGGGCGTACAATGTGAACCTTACCTGAAGGAGGGAAGTACTGCAGAAGTCGGAGCAGCTTGACTTGCAGCCATGGACAAGGGACCTTGTAGTAGAGATAGTCGGTGGTGTACTCGCCGTCGATGATGATGCGCTTCAGTCGTACGGCCGCTTTTACGTAGGCACCCTTGTACTGCTCAAGGTTGTCCTGGGCAAGGGCCATGACAAGCGAGGTAACAGAGAGGGCAACACCAAGGTCGACATCGTCCATCAGATGGATGATGCGCTCCGCCCATTGCGGCGACACAATGTCTGGGTACTTCCGGAAGAGGCGAAGGAGAGTTAAAGCCGACTTCTTCTTGACGAACGATTTTGAGGTTCTAGAGAACTGATATGTTAGCTGCTGTCCAATCCATCCAATTGATTTCCATTTCTGGAGCGCAATAGCTGGGTAGAAGGTACGTACGGTGAGATGAGCAGGCGGTGTACCTCGCCGCTCAGAGCCTCGCCCATCTCCCGTCCTCCCACATTGGCAATGGCGTGCAGAGCAAGGCAGTTGTTGAGCTCATTGTGGTCCAACAGGTCTTTCCTAATGCTGTTGACGACCAGGTGCAGAAGCTCGTGCTTCTCGTGCAGGAACAAGGTCATGGCCAGGTAGCCAATCTGCTTCTCCGAGTATTTGCTGGCCGAGATGAGGTTGACGGCCTCGAGGTGGCCAAAATCCACATTCCAGCCCAGGATGTAGATGTACAGGAGCTTGCAGACGTATTTCTTCTTGTGGTAGCCGCTGAGGTTGCCATCCTTGAACTTCTGCCGTATATTGGCCAGCTCCTTGTTGATCCGCTTCTCCTCCAGCTCCCGAGCGCGAGCATTTCTGAGGTCGGCGATGAATTGCACCAACCCGCGCATGTTGGCATTGCTGCTGCTCGAGCGGCCGAGGAAGCCGCCGCCAGAGGATGACATGTTGATGTGTCTCGGTCACGCCTTGGACGGACAGCCGCTATGGGACGCAAGAGACGAAAGATCTCAGGGGCAGGTCGCAGAGGAGAGACTGCAAGGGCTTCGACAGACGGATCGCTTATGGGGAGGGGTGTCGCATAGCTCGGGCAGCAGCTCCGGTCTGGCTCACGGGGCCAGCATCGATGACGGTGTGTTGGATGCGGCGTCGGTAGCGGGAGACTTCGAATCGAGGGGTTCGTCGGTCCAATGGAGGGCCAGCGCAGCGCGTACAGTCCGGCAGGTCAGCACCAGCCGTCGTCGAGGGTATCACGGGATGCTAGAACAAAGAAGACGAGGTGGATGTACCAACAGGACGTGCGAGCTTGAATGGTTTCCACCCTGCACTGTTGCAGCTTCGTCCACGTGTGCGGCGGTTGTCGATGCAGGCTCCTGGACGGAAGCTGGAGGTGGCCCTGCCCCGAGACGGACTTGGCGTTTTTAGCCGGCTCTGGAATGACGGGCTGGTTTGTGCGCAGCCACACACACGGGGTCTTCTTTCCAACAACTGGTAATACAGACGTACTACTACTCCTACTATTACTTTAGTACTACTACTACCAATAGTATCCGTACTGTAGTACCGGTAGCCTTTTCGACCTCTCGTTGAGCCCACGGAAGTCATCTCTTGCAATTCATGCCAGGGTACTACCTACTTACCGGTATATACTATTGGTAGTACTTGATACTTTTGGTATCCGGATGCCCGCCATCACGTACAACGCGACCTGACCTGGACAAGCCTTTTCGAACCACATCCACCCACCCACCTCTTCTCGACGAGCGCATGGTTCAACCGCAGCGCCTTAGAATGTGATGTTCGCATGCAGGCGACCTCCATCAGGTGCTGGCCTGCCCAGCCTATCCCGGCAACCCCGGCTCGCGACGACCTCCTTGACTCCTCCGATCGGTTGCTATAGGACCTATGCCGTCCAAACCGGCGGCCCGCCGCGATTTCAAGTCTTCAACCGTCATGCGAAATGGCTCCAGAAAGAGCGGAGCGCGGCGAATCCGGAATTGAGCCGCGTGACCGACTACCTGAAGGATGAGGTCGCCAGTCGGGTAACCGAACGGCTTCTTGTACGTTGGAACTTCCTGTACGCCGCATGGTTGGTATGGGGCCACAGAGCTTACAAAGGACCCCGTCTCTAGGACATCAAGCGGCACTTCCCGAAAGCCCTCGATCTGGGCGCCAACTCTTGCAACATTGCGCGAGCCCTTACTAGGGAGAACCCAGACCCCCACCAGCCTCAGTCACCGCCCCTGGCCGACAAGGTATCCGAGCTGGTCGCAGCGGACTCGTCCGAGGCCCTTCTGTACCGCGATGCGGACCTCGACTTCAACAAGAAGCTGCGCATCACCCGCCAGGTCCTCGAGGACGAAGAGTCCCTACCCTACGAAGCGGCCTCATTCGACATGGTGCTCAGCTCGATGAGCATGCACTGGATAAACGACCTGCCTGGTATACTCAGCCAGATCAACCATATCCTGAAGCCAGACTGCCCCTTCATTGGCGCCATGCTAGGTGGGGACACGCTCTTTGAGCTCCGGACATCGCTACAGCTGGCTGAGCAGGAGAGAAGGGGCGGGTTGTCCCCACGCGTGTCGCCGTTTGCGGACGCGAGAGATGTCGGGGCCCTGCTGCAGAAGGCCGGCTTCAAGCTGATTACGGTCGACGTAAACGATATCGTCGTTGATTACCCGGATACCTTCGCCCTGATGCAGGACCTGCAGGCCATGGGACAGTCGAATGCCGTCCTGGGAAGGGAGATGGGACCGATTCCACGAGACCTGCTCCTGGCAAATGAAGCCATTTACAGGGAGCTCCATGGGAACCCGGACGGCTCCATTCCTGCCACGTTCAGGGTTATATTCATGATTGGGTGGCACGAGAGCGAGACTCAGGCGAAACCTCTGGCCAGGGGCAGCGGCGAGGTGAATCTCAAGGACGTATTGGCGAAGAAATAAGAGTTCTGACCGAGAGCCTGTACAATAGATATGACGGGAACGTATAGTACCTACTTGCTGGTAAAGCGGACGGAATGGTGCGGTGGTTAGTGATGGCTAAGGTACGTAGGTATTCGACTTGTGCTAAAGAACACTCCCTCTTTATATACCTGAATAGCGAACTTCTCGTGCAAGTGTTTGCATCAGCATTAGACTGCCCGGATATTCTACCTAATCGTCCAGTATGACCACACTTCGCCTCATTCCCTTCTAGTAAAAACGGAACACTGACCATTCTGGATCAGATACAGCCTGCACTTGGGCTGATGAAATACACCCAAAACATGTGTTGGTACGATACATACGGTGCACAACTCGCAGGTAGCGCAACATAGTCATACATACTAACTTTAGTAATTATTCATTCAACATATATATGGCTCAAGTTACTCCTTTATCTTGGCATCCGCCTTGAGCGGCCTCTCGCCAAAAATGGTGCTCCCTATCCTCACCTCCCCGCTGCCCAGACGAATCGCCCCCTCAAAGTCCTCACTCATACCCATACTCAGCTCCAGCCGATCCTCCGCGAGCCCCAGCTCCCGGGCCACCAAGTCCCTCTGCTCTCTCAACGTCACAAAGTCCTCATTCTCCGTCTCCGGCGTCGTGGCCTTGCTGCGCGCAATGGCACCGATGGTCATGAGGCCGAGGAGGTTCAGGCTGGGGCAGGACTCGATGATGTCGCGGCACAGCGCGACCGTCTCGGCGCCAGGGCTGCAGCCGGACTTGGCCTCCTCGCCCGACGTGTTGACCTGCACGTGGACGGACAGCTTGGGGACCGAGGAGTCGGCCGCGAGAAGCGTGCTGCGGGTGCTGTTCAGGAGGCGAGCCTTCTTGGCTGTGTCGACACTAGAGACGCAGAAGAGGTTGGGTATCTTGGCGAGCGTCTTGCAGTGGCCTTTTCGGAATGAGCGTGATGAGTACTCTATCAGGTCGCATCGCAGTGAGCTTCACGTACCGGACTGTAGGCCGCCGATGAAGTGCCACTGGATGGTCCGGGGGAGCAGGCCGGCCTTCTGACTCAGTTCCTGGGCGTAGTTCTCGCCAAAGTGGCTATGGGCGGCGGGGGCCTGGTGGAGGGCGAGGATGTCGTTTGCTGGCTTCAGCTTGGATACGGCGACGAGCCGAATCTTTCAAAAGTTACATGTCAGTACGAATTGTTGCACACGGGGTGCTGGTCGCCCTCTGGGTTTACACGGACGTTGCGGCCATTGGCGACGTTGGCGATGCGCTCCTTGACGACGCCCAGTTGGGAGATGAGGGCCTGGGCGCGGGATGGATCGATCTTCATTTCTTCCTGTATCTCGCTCATCTCTCCTGAAATGCTGACAGCCGTTCTGTGCGGGCAGTGAGAGGTTGGTGATGTGGTGGATGAGTCGAAGAAGATCGGGTTATCATCGGCTTGTGTGTGAGAACAAATGTGTCTCGGTACTTGTATTGGGAGTCGCAACTCCCAGTTCCCCATCGTCATCGACCTCCATCCATCCACCATCGCGTGGCCCCACGGCGGCATCACCGTCCCCAAAAACCACCCGCCATCATACCCGGGACCCCGCATGGGCGCCATCTGAACCCTCCAGGGCTTGATTGGCAGCCATGGTCTCGGAATTCAAACACGCCCGCAGGCGGACAAACAGCACCGCCGCGTCCATCAGGAACGGCCACGCGCGCAGCTACTCGAGACAGGTCGCCCAGGCCAAGTCGAGCCACACGTCGGACGACTTCCTCAAACCCTTCCTCTCGCCGTCATTTGACCCCGCGGCCTTCCTCAACTCCAACCTGCCGCCGCTCCAGCGCGGCGCCACCGCCAACCTCGGCCAGGACGGCGGATCAGCAGCGTCGTCAGGGACCGCTGAGCTGTCGGCGCAGGCGCAGACGCTGCTCTCGCAGCTGAATGCGCATACGACGAGGCTGTCCAACACGTTGACGCAACTGACGGATGACATACTCCGGAGCGGGAGCAGGCTCGCGTATGAGGTGGAGTTGCTGCGTGGTGAGACGCTGAGTCTCACCGAGACTATCAATGAGACCCTTCAGGAGGACATCAAGAAGTTTGTCCCGGAGGGCGTGCAGGCCGAACCGGGAGCTGCGAAGAAGGAGGCTCCGGATGGCCAGGATGCGACCTCATCACCGGCCGATGAGTCGCCGGAGCCGGCATACATCAAGCAGCTACAGACGCTGACACTGGTACGGGAACGGCTGGAGTCTGTCATCAAGACATTTGGCGATGCCATGGAGTTTGTCTTCCCGCCGTCCGAGCTCTCGGTCAGCTCGTCTTTTCTGTCTGTGTCGGCGCCCGAGCCAGGGTCTCAGCAGCAGAGCTCCGAGGAGAAAGGGCAAGAGGTGCTCAAGAAACTGCGAGATGAGATATCGACGATCCTCAGTGACCCCGAGGATCCTGTTGACGGCATCGCCAAGGCGGCGCAGCGGGTGGAGGAGCTCAAGGAACTCACGTCGGTGTGGAAGGGCACGGCAGAGGAGAAGGGGCGGAACAAGTTCATCGAGAGCTTGGCCAAGATGGTAGAAGATAGGCACAGGGAACTCATGAAGGAAATGGAGCAGGCGGCCAAGGCGGAGGGCAAGCCGGAGGGGGGCAGGCCGCGGAAGAGCAGCGTGTCAAGAGACTCTGCGGGCACGGAGGACACAAGAGCTCTACCGGGTGGATTTGGGTTGCTGAACCAGCTACAGAGGCTACGAAGCGGTTTGTAAAGGTCCGCCGGTGATATATTTGCTGTCCAATTTTCAATAAGCCTTGGCCATTTCGGTGCTCGTACGTACACTCTACTACGCCTTGTCCTGTGTGTTCTAATGGGAGCATTGCCCTGTGCATTCGGAGATACTTGCAAAAAAAAATAAAAAAAAAATAAAAAGAAATAGAAAACCACCTGCTGGAGTAAATACAAGCAAGAGGAAAGAAAACCCTAACCTCCCCTCACGAGCCCAACTGCCCACTCTGGCGTCGTCTCAAGACTCTGGTGAGTTGTAGAAATTCAGATATATATTACCAGAGTACTCGTACTTCGGCGTCCGGAGCAGCAACGAACCGATTTCTGGGGGGGTCGGGGAGCGGGGGTCCGCCCGTTATCGGCTGCCACTGTCCCTGCCCCGAGACATGCCCCTTTCGGTAGGCGGTGAGATGTCAGCGCTGTCATCCGGTCACTCGGTCATTTGTGGGCGGACGGTTCACTGCGTCAGGAAAGCAGCGGCCAGGAAAGCACCTGACGACAAAGGAAGCACCAGCGCAATTCAACATTAAGGGAGCGCCCGCTCCATCTTCGTTCGCAAATCTTCTTCATTATTCGTCATTATTCGCCGGGAACACTCTCTGCATCTATTTACCAATTTCTATATTCTCTTTTGTAATTGCTGCGTTGCCAACTGTGTCAGCTTCGGAGCCTCCACTCCATGGGGTACCTCGTTCTCGCGGCAAGGGACTGACCGCAACTGGCAGCCTTGCGTACCTTACTGTGGGTCCATCTCCCTGTAAGTATCCAACCAGTGCATTTATATGAGGGTCATTTTCCTCAGTGGGCGGCAAGGTATCCGTGAAGGTGGTGGACATTCCCTTGATCCCTTTGGGCCTTGTTAGTGCGCACACTGAATCCCGCCAGCGCAACCTACAGCACCTGAGTAGAAGCAGCCCAGGAAGTCGTCTCCCCGACTCGGCTCTTCTACACCCACGACAGACACCACACTACACATCGTCCACACCACCCGCATGCCTATTCCCCTACTCTTCACCTCTCACACGTGTTGCAGAAGTCGTTCTGCCATCACCTGCCACCCTACCATCCCCGTTTTTGCAATTCCTTTCTCACTCTACTGATTCACCCGCCGCGGCAACACCGCCCAGCCCAGCAATGGCTGCATCCGACGCCGCCGTGCCCTCGGCCGTGGGCGGCAAAGGCGACGCTCCCCCAGCCTCCCAGTCCAAGAGGGACCGGAAGCGCCACATGCTCATGGAGCGTTTGAGCTCCATGAACGAGAGGTTCCAGCGAGAGAAGGACATGACCTACCGCGATCAGCTCCAGAAGATCCAGCTCGACATCAACCTCGTCCAGCGCTTCGACCCCTACAACCCCAAAGCCCTCGACCTCATCGCCGACCTGCAGAGGGAGCATGACCAGGTCCAGGGAGCTCCGGTCCATGCCGAGGGCGCTCGAAGCCTGCTGGACATGGCCGGCCTCAAGTTCCATACCTTTATGGAGGAAATTGAAGACCTCATCGAAATCCGGGATTTCAAGTTGACCGAATCCAAGGTACGCCATATAGCCATGCCTGTCCCACCCGCCCTGTAACCAGACTGACACCCATCTTCCCCGGCAGAACGAGTACGACCGCAAAGTCCGAGAGTACAAAAACGTCTACGCATACAAGGTCGAGACGGCAAAGCGGGAACACCGAGCCCTGACCAGCACCCTCCGCGACCGCCTTATCAACACCCTCACCCAGAAGAAGAACCGATTGAACAGGGAGAAGGAGGTGTTGGAGATTAACGATTCCAACGCTCTCCTCCTCAATCCCAATCAGTTCAGTATAACCAACCCGTCGAGCCCCGGTGGCGCCCACGGCAAACGCGCCACCCGCCTTCGCAAGGACGCCGACGACCTCCAGATGTACTCCGATGGCAAGAAGCGCAAGCGAAACACAGGCGACGACGACGGGTCTCCCGCACCCATGCGCCGGGCGCTTGACCCGAATAGCACGACGCCGCTGTGGCAGTCTGAGAAGGCGCGTGCCGCGGCTAAGCAGAATGGACCGCTCTACACAATCGACAAACTCTTTACCGACAAGGAGCTGGCGCTGCATTACAACACGGCCGCTCTCTCAGCCCACCAATACATTCTGCGCAACCGCATCAACGGCAATGGTTCCTCGCCTGACGATAGCGACTCCGGCAACGCCGACGACCACGACCTGGATAACGAGTCTGTGCCTTCTGCTCCCGCCATGGAGCGCCAGGTATCACACGCCACCCGGAGCACGAGGGGAACCGCAAACCAGAATTTCCTCGACGACAGGATTCTGGGCATCGAGGGCATTGCAAACTTTGATGTGCCGGCGCACCTGGACCTGATGCACGCCCACGAACCTCCCAAGATGCCGCCCCCCGTCCCCCAGCAGTACCTCAAGCCGTACCCTCGTAGCGCCGATCAGAATTACCCCGTCCCCCTCTCGCAAGACGACATTCAGTCCGACCTGGCCATCATTGGCCACCTGAAGCAGCACAGCGACGTCCACAAACCGGGGGCCTACCTCGACATGCCCAGCGGGCTGCGGAAGATCCTCGAGATGGCGTCCATCCCGTACCACCAGGGGCGATACGTGGCCATCACGAGTGCGCCTCGCGATGAGACGGACACCATCGGCGACACACTCGGTCTGCCGCTGTCCAGCATGCGCGACCAGGCGAGTCCCGTGCACTCCCACTCGGCGGCGCCGATGAGCCGGCAGAGCAGCCTGGGCGGAGTGGCCATGAGTCGTCAGGGAACGGGCGGCAGTGCCAGAGGCAGGGGCCGCAGAAACTGAGGATATGATTAACTCTGACTCCTTCGACTGGCCCATCTGACTTTGGCGATATACAAGCGCGGCGTCTCGGGTGGTTCCGAAATTACGATTTTTCTTTTGTCATACGGGTGCTTATGGGACAGAAGGGCACAAGCCCACAAGTACACGACCTGGGTATTCTGTCTCTAGGTGTCACATCTCCCGATGTGTAGATGCCGGCCTGGAACACGGGGTTCGCGGGAATGATTTATGGTAACTACGGCGGACGCATCAAACACATGACGGCGATGGGAGGAACATCGGGGAAAGGCATCTTATATCCGTGGGCAGGCAGGCACTCATAGATTTGCCTTGCTACACAACCAGCATGATGCAACTTGGGGGGGACAGCACAGCATCAAGGTTGGTCTACCATCACATCAGGAGTCACGAGTCTTTCTTTGATATTAGGAAATTTCCATTTATTACGTGCATCTTAATCCAGTGAAGCGAAAGATCTCTCTCAATGCTAAATTGGCAACCCTTATTCGTACATGTCGTGACATCGTAACTCTACCCCTGCCACAGCGCCCACTCTCCATGCCCTCCTCCTAGGGACCAAAGACCAGCGCGCGAACCTCGATGCTCTCACGGGGCTCGGCATCAGCCCTCGTTCGCGGATCCGCAAAGGCTGAGTGCGGCACCCTGCCACCGATACCAGAACCCGGCTTGAGCGACTCGCTGTCGAAGCACTCGAGCAGAATGCGCTCGTCACCCGTCATGCCGCTGAGGTAGTACCAATCCTGGCCCGGGTTGAACCGGATAGCCGCCGTCTCGCCGGTGTACCCATCCGGGTAGCGGTGCTCGATGGGTACGACGTCACCATCCTCGAGGGTGGCGCTCGAGGCGAAGGCCAGGGGCATGGCCTCGACCGGTCCGCGTGTAAGGGGCCGCCAGACGTTGACGATGCGGTAGCGCCCCCGCAGGAGACGTTCTGCCTCTTCGGCGTCGTAGTACCTCCGCACGCGCTTCTCGACCGACGACGCAGTCTGGTCGATGTGCACGCGCTGAACAGGGTGCCGGTCGGCGTTGGGGTTGGCCCGGCGGATGGTGTGGTCGAAGAGAAAGACGCGGTTGGACCCCGGGATGGTGTCGAGGAGGAGGCGCTCGACCTCTGGATAGTAGTTCTTCTTGATGGAGGCGTCGTCGGCGAAGTCCCGCTCGGCGGACTCCGGGACGGAGCGCAAGATCTGAAAGGCGTCGCGATCGAGGGTGAAGTCGGACTCGCGGCCGCGGGCATCGCGGATGACGACCTGCTGGGGGTCGTCTGAGTAGTTGCGGTCCTGGTCGGTCTTGCCGACGAGGTTGTAGGGACGCACGGCGGGGTCTGCGGGGGGTTGGTAGAAGTTGAGGGTCGCGGTGACGTCGCCGCGGGGGACGGGGGATGATGTGACGGTCATGGTGGTGATGGTCACTCGGGTAGGTAGGCAATCAAAGATGTACTCGTAGATTGACTGCTTTGGACAATGGGCGACTACAACCCCGTACAGCAGTAGTACTGTAGATATAATGGGCTGGATGTACTAGTTGCGGGACTGCGATGATGTTGATGCTTGGTTGCCGTGGGCTGCCCCTCTTATACTGATCCGAGGAGATGGCGTCAACGGAGGGGGTTAGGTAGCTTTGAAATCAATGCCAGGTACGAAGTGCCGAATAACGGCATCAAAATTGTAGTGCTCGCCGGCTATGGAAAACGAAACACATCGGGGTCCTCATGGCGATAGCACGGAACTACCTACTAAGTAAGTAAGCACGTCATCGGCAGCGACGGCCATTTGCTGTGCGCGTGTCATTTGTAAGGCGTCGGGACGGTTAGTGACAGAGTAGTACCTATAGTAGTCCGTGACGCCGGAGCGGCATCACGGGCCACACTAATAAATGTGGAGTTTCGAAAAAGTACCTGAGAAGCGGGTATATAAGCCATCTAATTTCAGGCAAGTACTACCTTGGTAGGAGGTACCTGGTACGTATAGTAATATTCGCTTGGCATGATCCCCTCGCAAAGTCTCTAAGTCGTCGTCTATGTAGAAACTAATTTGTAATAAGGCTATGACGCAGCTGAGATTGCGGGATCGGGCCCGGGAATACCACCAGCAACAATGCTACCAGAGGGATGTCCATTGATCAACGTTGTCACGGTCTCGTGGCTGGTGGTTGACCGATCTCTGGAGACCAAATGTTCGCACAGACCCCATACTGTACGAAGCGCCTTTCAACAACGGCCAGATACAGTGTGACAAAATGTGGCTAAATTTAGCCCCATTGGAAACGACCTAATTATGCCCCCTCGCTGAACACGACACCGCGTTCATCGTCTATGTACCTCGTCTCTTCGACGCCCATCTCCCCGAGACAGATCTAGTCTCTGGGCTATCCAGGGCTCGCCAGCGAAAGCTTACGTCTGTGATGGTGCCGGCGCAGAGGTCCCGCGTGTCCCCTGCCGACGCCGCCATCCGAATGCCCGGGCACCTGCAGCCATGGCCATGCCTTCACCCCAGGCACAGAAACGACAGGCAGACAGCACAAACATATCCACCGGAGACGGCAGGGGCGCACCCGGGGGTTCACTGCCGGACAGGAACGTCACGGCCGCGACTCTCGAGGATGCCTATGTGAGCTTCATCTTCCACTGCAACCCGGCCCTTCCGCCGCGGGAATGCGACACGGATGCGCTGCGCGAGGCCTTCCGGAACCCACCCAAGAGTGCTGGCAAGACGTTTGATACCTTTGCGATCTACGAGCTCGTCAAGAGGTTCTACGCCAAGGAGGTCAAGACGTGGACGGAGCTGACCATCAAGCTCGGCGTGGAGCCGCCTGACCCCAGCAAGGATGAGAGCTCCCAGAAACTTACACAGTACGGTGTCCGGTTAAAGGTGCGTAAGAGGGAGTGTGACTGACGTCCTTCCCTAATGAATTATTCCAGGGTTGCTAACTGTGGGATAGAAATGGCTCAACTCGCTGCACGTCAAGTCTTTCTTCGAGTACCTGATGGGCATAGAAAACGAGTACTGGACCAAGATCCCAGCCGACCCGGACCCGATCGGCCACGCGATTAGAGGTGGCGTCGCGGTGGAGGATGATATGGCTCTGCGAGCTCTCCTCCCTCACATTCGTCCCAAGCGAGGCCGGAAACGCCCGGACGAGGTCGAGACGCCCGTAACGGCACAGCGTCGCCGTCTGTCTCCCTCATCGGCCATTGGGGATCGGAGGCAAGAGACATCGGCTCCGTGGCCGGTGCTAGGTGAGCAGAAGCACCTCTCTGCCCATCTCGACATCCCTAGGTCGGCACACCCGGGCTCGGGGACGGGAGATGGACCCCAGACCCCCTTTTCGAGATATCCTAGCTCTGCCATCACCCCTACGAACAGAACCGCGTTCTGGGAAGACGTGCCGGAGCCACAATCTGCTATTACACCGTCAGCACAGCAGCAAAAGGGCGGAAGACAGCGTCGTGGAGCTAAGAATGTATCGTCGGCATGGAATTTTGGAGGGTCTGAAGGCGGGGGCAAAGCGAGAGGGCGTCCTCGCATCAACCGTACTCCTGTAGAAGGACCTGGCGCGGCCTTTCAATCTTGGAGCTCGGCAACACAAAGCCAGCCTGTTCAACAAGGCAACAATCTAACCTCGGCCGGAGACGGGTCGTTGGTGCAGCCTACGGAAACCCCTGAACCCATGGTGGTACCGCAGCCACCGCAGCCACCTGCCAGAGGCCAAACTCCTTCGGCTCCCGCCCCGGGCTCCGGGCAACGGGACCGGTCTACATCGGAAGCGCAACGACTGGCACGGCCGAATATATCCCTTCAGGTACCGCAGCGTGCCGGAGGCCCAGTGCGACTCGCTACCCCGCCTCCTAGGGTGGCGATAAACGGACAGCAGGAACCCTTGCAGGGCAACGAGCCGCCGGGGCAGCAGCCAGGCGAGGAGTGGCATGGCGTCGCCAAGGAAGCAGCAGACAAATTCGAGGAGCCGACGGGGCCGGCACGCGACGGGCTATCCGTCGGCTCGCGCAACGTTCCCGAATACTATTTCGAGAAAATCGAAGACCGCACCAACGTGGACGAGGCGATGGGCCTGTTCATGCGGGCAACGCAGGAAGCGCGGTGGTTCGACAGCGAAGGCCGCCCGGCCGAGCCAGCGTCCATGGACGAGGCAGCGGCCATAGTCAACGCGACGCTGCAGACCATGTTCACGACGGCCACATCCACACAGGCCTTTCTGATCAACCTCGGGGCGCTGGCGGGGGCGCAGATGCTGATGACGTCGCGACCCACGTACTACCGGATGGCGGACGGCGAAGGGTGCCACAATTATAGGTTCGAGTGGGAGTATCGGTTCGGACATCTTAGGGGCCACTTTCACTTCGCGCAGAGCGTTCCGTGGAGTATGTGGAAGAGCCCTTCTGCTGGCGAGTGCGCGACGGTGAGCGGGAGCGGGGGTGCGGGGGAAGATGGCGCTCTGTCGGCCGAGGACTGGAAGCAGAAGTACAGATCGCTGCTGGGCGAGATGAAGAAGAAGGAGCAGGAGCTGTCTGCCTTGCGGGGCAAGGTCATGGCATCGCTGGGTAAAGACTTGGCTTGATAGTGGCGTTTTTCTGTGTTGGATTATTGGGTGCGATGGAGATTCGGGTGACAGACCGACGGTCCAAGACATCAAACTGACTCTGGGTATCTGTACATAGGTAGTAGGTACAACTATTAATGTAGTCTACTTAGGTATGTGGCAACAACGGCCCGCGCCGCGACGCCTAGTCGATAGTACCCCATGCAGTCTTTCTCTGGCAGCCCTGCTAACCTCAGCCCGATGTCACGATGGTGGCACCCCGACTATGTACGTCAGGGGGCGCGGGCCCGATCCCGCTCGGTGGCACAGCCCAGGCGTGTGCTTCTTGGCTGCATCGGGATGTCGTAGGCTGCCACAATTGGCGGGCGTGGCTTGCTCGGCGGCGGGAGGCTAATTCAAGATGGAGGGGGGAATCTGACATCGGATGAAACGGGGTGGCCGTCGTGGTGGTGGTGGTGGTGGCGGGGGTTTCTTTGTGAGGCTCCGAAATCATCCCAGACGTGAAGATGGCTGATGGCTGATGGCTGATGTGCCTGTGCCTGCGCTGGTCAAAAACTGCAAACTTCCCACGATTCACCCCCATCCTCTCCTCAGCTGTACTGTATGATGTATCACGGCCACCGAGGGAAGGATCGCTTCCCCGGACCCCAGAATTGTTAATAACAACTTGAACCTATGCTTAGTACCAGGTAGTGCTTACCTTACCGAATGCTTAGGTAGGTACCTCTGTAAGGCACCCCGATCCTTCGATCCTTCCCCCGTCACTTGCGGGTTTGCCCCTCCAATCCTCCTCCTCCACACGTCAGTGAGCTCTCAACCCGTTCTCACCATTGTCGCATGCCCACCTGCATCATTCTTTCCTGGTTCAAACCGTCGCCCACTTCATGTTCACGGCGCTCCATGACAACACACGCTCTCTGATTGCGACCTCGCTCTGCTAATCTTCCGACGACGCCGACGAATAGACCTTGCACTGCCCGACGGAACCTCCCTTGCATAGGTAGGGATACTGCACCGGCTACCCTCGCAATAGTCGCTTTCTTATCGATCGCATTCTTTTTGCGACCGCGAATTCGCCATCTCACTTCCTCTGCCCACGGTCTCCCAACTCTCCCAACTTGCATTGCTTTTACGGACCACCCCCTTTGCCCGCTAGGGCCTGCCGGGCATCAGGAGGGACTGCAATCCGCAAAGCGATCGGCGGCCATGCGGTCGCCCTCTGCGGATGAGATCGAGGAGGTTGATACCGATGCTGAACCGTACGCCCTCCACCCCTCCTTGCTCAACCCCCTTTAAGCCGTGTTGTATCCCCGACGCACACGTGCACCGCTGCTGCTGCGGTCGCCACTTCAATAGCAGATCACAGCAAGTACGCATGTAGCTGACATGGATGTCCCATGATAGAATCCGCCATCGCGCCTCAACCTCGCCCGAGCAAGTCCGCTGTCGCAAGCGCAAGCATGTCAACCTCAATGACAACTTTGAGGCCAGGTACGTCAACCCCGTCCAGTCAGTGGCCTCGCACTCTCGTTCCGCCTCTGACCCTCCCTCCCCTTTTCCAGGATACAGAACCCGCTGGCCGGCAAATCAAAACGGAGTCTACTACTGGCCGTTGATGAATTCTGCCGCGACAAAGGACTCGCAGAGCACCGCCTCGTCATCCGCAAAGGCGCCCTCGTCGCCCAGGACCCCACCGGATACGAGGACATCACGGGGGACGAGGCCCTCGAGCAGACCGAGATCGACGCCCTGCGTAACGAGGTCCTTCACAAGTGGCGTATCACTGGCGTCCTCCTCCTCACCGTCGTCACATGTTCTATCGGGGCCTGTGTCCAGGGCTGGGACCAGACGGGCTCCAACGGTGCTACCGTCAAGTTCCCCGAGGTTTTTGGCATCGCCGGCGAGTCGGAGAGCGATAAGATGCTCGTGGGACTTGTTAATGCTGCGCCATACCTTGGGACGGCATTCTTCGGCTGCTGGATGTCGGATCCCATTAACGACTTGATCGGTCGGCGGGGGACTATCTTCTTCTCGGCTAATTTCTGTCTGTGGCCCGTCTTTGGGAGTGCCTTGTGCAATACGTGGCAGCAGCTCTTGGCATGCCGACTTCTTCTTGGTCTGGGCATGGGCACCAAGGCCTCCACTAGTAAGCTTCCATCCGTGCATGCGTCATGAACCCCCTCGGCAACTAACCGACTCTCTTTCTACAGTCCCCATATATGCCGCCGAGAACTCGCCTGCCCCGATTCGTGGTGCCCTCGTTATGGGCTGGCAGCTGTTCACAGCTTTTGGCATCTTTCTCGGGACCTGTGCCAACCTGGCCGTATCCAACCTCGGCGCCGACCCGTGGAGGTATCAGCTGGGATCGGCCATCATCCCCGCCATCCCTCTGGCCATCCTAATCTATTTCTGTCCCGAGTCGCCCCGTTGGTACATGAAGAAGAACCGGTACCGGGATGCCATGAGGTCCCTCCTACGACTGCGGAATAACCCCGTGCAGGCAGGCCGTGACCTCTACTACATCCATGTCCAGCTAGAGCTGGAGCACCAGTATATCAAGAAGGGGAACTATCTCGCCAAGTTCGTTGAGCTGTTTACGATCCCTCGCGTCCGCCGCGCCACATTAGCGTCGTTCACGGTCATGATTGCCCAGCAGATGTGCGGCATTAACATTATGGCCTTCTATTCGACGACACTATTTAAGAAGTCCGGAGCTGACGACCGCCAAGCTCTACTGGCGTCGTTGGGGTTCGGGCTGGTGAATTTCGTATTTGCCCTGCCCTCGCTCTGGACCATCGATACCTTCGGGCGACGGTCTTTACTGCTCTTCACATTTCCCCATATGGCCTGGACGTTGGCCGCGGCAGGGCTATGTACCCTAATACCAGACACATCGGAGCTGCACCTGGCATTCGTGTCCTTCTTCATCTACCTCTTCGCAGCCTTTTACTCGCCAGGGGAGGGCCCGGTTCCGTTCACCTACTCGGCCGAGGTGTTCCCGCTATCCCACCGTGAGCTCGGCATGGCCTGGTCCGTGGCCACGTGTCTGGGCTGGGCGGCCGTCGTCTCCATCACATTCCCTCTGATGCTCGCCAGCCTAGGCACGCGGGGAGTCATGTTCTTCTACTCCGGTTTCAACGTCGTGGCCCTCGTCATCATCTTCCTGTGGCTACCGGAGACGAAGCAGCGGACTCTCGAGGAGCTCGACTACATCTTTGCCGTCCCCACGTCCGTCTTTATGAAGTATCAGATTACCCGCACGCTGCCCTTCTGGTTCCGGCGGTGGGTGCTTATGAGGAAGGATGCCAGGGTGGAGCCCTTGTACCAGCTCGATCGTGGTATGGCTGCGCTCGACGGGGACGTTGACGGTGGTGAAGTCGCGCCCTGCGAGGACGAGAAATACAAGGTGGAGATGAAGGAGCTGGCCGGGTTTGCCACTGCGAGAGAGGGGAACAACCGCCGAGCTTTCTGAGGGGGTGATATATATATATATATATGTGTGTGTGTGTGTGTGTATAATTTCGTCGTCTTTTTCTTTTTGGACTAATTTGGCGAGGCGCTGGCGATAGACGTATGAAGCGTTTTATGATACTACGGATACATACATTGAGCAGCCGGTGGAGAACCGGGCATGATACCTCATCGGATTCTATAAAGTAGTGGAGTTGAAGAAAAGGAGTGCTATCATGACGCACCACGACTTGGTGCGAACGGACAAAGAAATATAAACATGCCATTGCACCTCGGTTGTTTTATTACGTTTCAAGAGCTGCATTAGATAAGTACTTACCTAGTATGTACATACCCACAATATTGCGTCTACATACGTCTGTACGGTGCCCGACACCAGCTTAGATGTACCTACGTATACTAAATCATTCGCAAACAGACGGGCTCGCTGTTTCGGAATCTGCTTGCTATTAGCATGCTGTGGGACACTAGACGGCCTGGGAATCTAAACTATGAGCGTTTGGCTAATTTTGGCTCTCTCTATGGGAAAGTTGGCGCCGTTTACTTTGTCCGTTAATACGAGTATACGTAGCATCTCGGGCGCTCCGTCAAGCGGCATGCGGCGCAGCGCCAAGGCAGCTAAGAAAAGTTAAGCTTTTTTCTTCTTCTTTTGGAACACCCGAGACACCCCTTTCGCCCGAGCTTCCAAATCGGTGCTAAGCGAATTATGAATACCTATGCAGAACAAGTACTCGTACTGTACCTTGGGCGGCGCGAGGGAAATGGATTTGGAAGTGGCCAATACCGAACCCATTGCGGTTCCGGCCGCGGTGCGAGTTGCGGATACGTATTCGTAGGTAGGTACTATTATCGTTAGTACTGTGCATCAGTTCATGACCGGTGAAAGACCGGGAATTTAAATGAATGCAAACGCACTAGTACTCCGTACCTGGTGCTGCAACGCATTAAGGTTAACACGTTCAATTAATGCAGACTTGGAAACCGAGCCGCCTTCTCCCTTTTTTTTCCTTCTTTTTTTTCTTTTTTTTTTTGTGTCAACTTAAAAAAAGACTTCGAGGGTCGGGAGTCTGGACCGACGCCGTAGGAGGCCTGGACCTGCAGCCTGCTGGCCAGAGGTGCCGGGGCGTCATTGTGAAACGCGAGAGCCACAGGCCTTTCAGTCGCGCGGGTCTCGCCTTGGTCCAATTGGCGGTCTCAAGTCAACCCGGGTCGGGGCTGACCGTGGGGCCAGGGCGGGAGGCATTCAGGGGCAGTACTCGTACACGCAGGTACTACCTACTAGATAGGTATAGTACACTAGTACTAAGGTCTAGTACTAGCCAGGTACCACCAGCTTGCGCCAGGCATTCAGGGGCAGGTACCTCCAGTCCTCCACCATCTCGCAGTAGGCGAGACCACCGGGCCCCATCTGCCAGCTCACTCGATCTCTTTCGCCATCGTTCAAGGGAGCTGACGGACCCTGGAACTGGAGCTCGTAAAAGAGGTCCAAAAGGTGGGAAAGAAAAAAAAAAGGATGAGAGCCACACCTGCGTTTGTGGGAAGTTCCAGTCGCCGGGACCGCTGACGCGCCAACGATTCGCTTCCTCATGGTCTTTCGAAACGCCCTCTCCTGGATCTAGAACCACCCCCAACTCTCATCTGTTCATACATCTTCTCCAATTGACTTGGAACTTAACTTTGTTCTGTTTCTTCTCCAAGATTCACTCGTTTTGCTGCTGCCCATCTTTACAGCTCTTTGTGTCGCCTGTGTCCCTGCCCCTCCTCCGTCCATTTCAGACGCGAACCTCGACCCACGACCACTTCTCTCGGCCGTCTCCGATCCTCATACCAGTGGCCATTCGACTTTCCATTCTTCGTCAGCTTGCCTGGTGCAAAGCCTTATAATAATCATTCACCCGCTCGGTACCCCCCCCGCCGACCATACCTTTTGCTACTACGGGTAGTGGTACTACAGTGCCCTATCCGCAGCCGTCGGATCGGTCTCCGATCTGGACCAACCTCCTCAGCGCCTCGGGATCGAGTGATCGACACCATCTCATAACCCTGGTTGGATCCTGGGTGCGTCCAGCTACTGTACAACGCCAACAACACCAGTCGTCGCCATCATCGCACCTCGCCATCCACCACGATCGTCGCCCCGCAAGCTCCGCCAACTCCACCACCCGGGGGAGCCCTCCCCGAGTCCCCGTCCAAGACCAACCCTGATCCCGAGGCTGGTCAAATAATTTAGGTACCCACATAGCACTTGGCCATGCCCGCCAGACCTTCTTCCCTCACGCGGCCATCGGGCTTTGTCCAGCTCTCCAGCGGCAACAACAACATGACTCCCGAGGACGGCATCCAGCTGACCACGGTCAAGAGCCACGCCTCGACGACCGGCGCCCGAAAGACCGACCAGATAGCACACTCCCCGAGTTTTGCTGCTTTTCAAGAGGAGAATCAGAATGAGAAGGACAAGGGTCACTCCCACAACCCTTTCCACCGCCACCGCGGCCGGCGACAGAAGAAGGGCGAGAAGCTTGGCCGAAGTGACACGGGTGACGATGACGATCGTGCCTCCCTCAACTTCATGGGCCGCCTCTACTACAAGATTATTGGCTTCTCCGTCGTCTCCCGGTACCTCGTCTACATCATCCCCATCGCCATCGTCCTCGCCATTCCTCTCATCGTCATCCCCATCCTCGGCCACCGCCGCGACGTCACCCTAGGCAGGAATGGCGATACCAAAGGACCCCCGCTCTTCAAGCTCTTCCTCTGGATCGAGATCACATGGCTCACCGCCTGGGTCGCTAAGCTCGTGGCCTGGTTCGTGCCCAAGCTCTTCATGTTCTTCAGCGGTATCGTGAGCTCGGGAACCAAGAAGTATGCCACCGTCCTGAAGAACCTGTCCATCCCGCTCTCTCTCTTCTTCTGGGCCCTGGCCGTCTGGGTCACCTTCAAGAACCTCTTCGCCCGCGCCAATTCGGACGGCATCGGCTGGGTCAAGACCCTCGAGACAATCCTGGGCGCCACCTTTGTCTCGTCGGCCGTCTTCCTCGGCGAGAAGGCCATTGTTCAGATCATCGGTGTCTCGTACCACCAGCGGTCTTTCGCGAACCGCATCAAGGACTCCAAGCGCGAGATTCACCTCCTTGGCCTGTTGTACGATGCCTCCAGGACCATCTTCCCCATGTACTGCCCCGAGTTCGCCGAGGAGGACTACGTCATTAACGACAGCATCGAGCTGATGCTTGGTAAGAAAAAGTCTGGCTCCGTCACACCCATGAGGATCATTGGCGATGTCGGTCGCTTCGGCGGCAAGGTCACCTCCGCTTTTGGCAACATTGCTTCCGAGATCACCGGCAAGAACGTCTTCAACCCCAACGCGGCCCACTCCATCGTCCTCGAGGCCCTCGAGAAGTTCAAGTCGTCCGAGGCCCTGGCCCGCCGCATCTGGATGTCCTTTGTCGTCGAGGGCAGGGACTCGCTGTACATGGACGACTTCCTGGAGGTGCTCGGCCCCACTTACGAGAAGGAAGCGGAGGAGGCGTTCCATGCTATCGATGGTGACAACAACGGCGACATCAGTCTCCAGGAGATGATCCGCAAGGTTGTCGAGATGGGCAAGGAGAGGAAGGCGATTGGCGAGGGCATGAAAGACATTGGCCAGGCTCTCGGTGCCTTCGACAAGGTGCTTCTCTTCGTCGTGCTCCTCATCGTCATCTTCGTCTTTCTGGCCTTCTTCCAGAGCAGCTTCATCACCACCATCGCGACGGCCGGCACCGCGCTGCTCTCGCTGTCCTTCATCTTTGCAGTCACTTGCCAGGAGTTCCTTGGTTCCTGCATCTTCCTCTTCGTCAAGCACCCCTATGACGTCGGAGACCGCGTCGTCATCAATAACGTCCAGCTCGTCGTTGAGCGTATCTCACTTCTGTATTCCGTCTTCACCCGCAGCGACACGCAGCAGGTGTCCCAGGTACGCGATTTCTGCCTTGTTGCTGCACAGCCGCCTAGAGACAGACTAACCCTTGGTTTCAGATCCCCAACATTGTTCTCAACGGCTACTGGGTCGACAACATCACCCGCAGCAAGGCCATGTACGAGAGCTTCGAGATCGACATCTCCTTCGACACCTCCTTCGAGGACATCGAGCTCCTGCGCCTGGAGATGGAGAAGTTTGTCCGGGATCCGGAGAACTCGCGCGACTTCAAGCCCGATTTCACCATTGGCATCGGCGGTGTCGGCAGCCTGGACAAGCTAACTCTCCAGATCTCCATCCTGCACAAGTCCAACTGGCACAACGACATGGTCCGCGCCAGCCGCCGGTCCAAGTTCATGTGTGCCCTGGCGACGGCCCTGAGGAAGATTCCCATCCATGGTCCCGGCGGTGGTGGCGATGCGCTCGGTGGCCCTGACAACCCGACGTATTCTGTTTCCGTCTCGGATGAGTTTGCGTCCAAGGCTCGGGACGAGTCTGCCAAGTCCAAGAAGGAGGCCCGGCTGGTCCCGCCACCTGAAACGGAGGAAGAGGCCAAGGCACAGGAGGAAGCCGCCGTGAGTGGACTCTCTGCAAGGCCGCCGGTGCGCGAGATGGGCGCCACGGGTCAGTGGGACAGCAATAACCAGCTGCTCGGCGGAGACCTAAACCGGGAAGCCTCCCAGCGCCGTGGCGCCAGCTTTGAGAGTACCCGCAGCGGTATCGTGAAGCGTGCGAGCACCAGTGGCCGCCGCAGGGCGGGCGAGGGCCTGCACTCGTACGTCGAGAGTGGTCAGGGGGCGCAGGCGTCGCCCATCTCGCCTACCCACAGTCGACGGGAGCTCTGGGATGAGGAGGCTCAGGCTGGCGGCGTGGGTTCGCCGACTGACCGCGCCCCTCAGCGGGGTGCCGGGAGTGCGGCTGGACCTTTCTCACCGCACCAGCGCGCCCCCCCGCCCGCTGGTCAGCGCTAAAGGTGATCTGCTCTACCTCTGAGAAAAGGATGAAATATGCGGAGGATGGGAAGACCATATACGTGCACGAGTCATTAGAGTTTCCTTTTTAGCATTGTGGTAATTTCCTTTTTGGGTATATGGATTGTATAGGGGAGAATATGGTGGGCTGAATAGACTTGGGAACTCTGTGTTGCGGCACGGCGAAGCGATGGGAAGGGAATTTTTGAAGCCCCTGGTTGATTTATAGACGCTCCTTCCATAGGACATGGAATCGGCAGCAGCGGTTGGGCCTTACGAAATACACGCCATTACTTGTTCGTACATTTGGAATTCACCCCATGGCGAGGAGTATGGTCTATCCTAGCACCTCGCCGGAACGTTCGTTTCCAAAGGATAATCATATAATCTCTATTCACAGACGGAGCCGCATAACTCCTTGACCGAATTCCCTTCCGGATCTTAGAATGAAGGCGGAGGGAGGCCTTTTCCCTTAGCAGACATGTTCCGGCTCGCCCACAGCGCCATCTCGTGGCCCAAGGTCCGTCTTGAGCGCACGACTAAACAGCTCAAGCAGGACCTCGAAGCAGACCTTGGTGACGGCGGGATCATAGCGCCCCTTGCTGAGCTCGTCGCGGATGAAGGCATGCTGCGCGTGGGCGAACTCGTGGAAACTAAAGGTGGCGCCCGCGGCGCGGAGCTTGGCGCGGATGAGGTCGCGGCCGGCGTCGGGGACGTGGGTGTCCTTGATGCCGAAGATCATGGCGACCTCGGCGCCGCTGGAGGAGAGGCGGGAGAGGAGGTCGAGCGTGTGGTTGCTGTCTGGGGCGGGAGCGTCGGCGGAGGTGTTTGGGCTGGAGTGCGGGCCGAGGGTGCGCGAGTGGACGTCTGTGGCGAAGTAGGAGACGCAGGCTGAGATGCGGGAGTCGAGCTGAAGGGTGCTAGGTCAGAGAGTTTCTTTAGGAGGTAGATACTATATCTCCGTGGAGAAAGAAGTGCAGAAGAGGTCGTCCGTACCGTGGCGCGGAGGGCGAGGTGGCCGCCCAGACACATGCCCGTGGAGCCGATTAGGCCGGTGCAGGTGGGGAGGGAGAGGAGGTAGTCGACGGTTGCGTGGGAGTCGGCGTCGTACGACTCGAGGATCTATTGGGCGATGTCTGTGTTAACAAAGTGAGAATACCTATCCATGGGTTGTGAAGGCTGACTACTGCTCAGTACTAGTACTTGTACACACCTTCTCAACCTTGTACTTGTTGCCCCGGTCCGTGTCGGCGACGTCGTACTTCAGGGGTTCGGGACCGGTGAAGTCGTGGTATGAGGACGGGGCTGCAACGATGTAGCCATGACCGGCAATCTGACGAGCGAACCGTGCGATGGGACCAGTGACTTTTGAGTGGTGGTGAGCTTTAAGAGTTCCCGGCTGTACGCGGTAGACAGGTGAAGGTTGAATCCGTACCCTGATAGATCTCACTGAAGAGGCACACGCCGGGGAATTTTCTATTCCATCATGTTAGATGTACCGAAAGAGCTCACGAGGTTTATGTGAGATGGGCCACATACGCCTTTGGGTATCCAGGGATTGCTGGGTGGAAAAGATATATGCCTAATATCATGTGTGGGATAACATCAGCTCATCAACAACAACATGTGGGCAGCTGAGGAGGGGGCACCGTACGCATGGTGCTCTCCTTGCCATTGGCAACGGTCTGCACGTCGGCGTGGCTCTCCTGGATCAACATGTTTGCTTAATGACGCTTCCTTGATGAAGGTGTAACTTTTAGGCCAAGTGAGTGTTGGTGGGTGAGAGAATGTCGATGTAAATACAACAACCTGGAAGTCTTTTAAAGTGGCAGCTTGGAGTCGAGGATCCGACCCCTCCGAGGACCCTGATGAACGGGATGCACACACAGCACAACTGCTCCTATTCCTTAGTTGTGCAAGTGCTGCACAGCTCACCCGCGTTAACCTCTGGGGCCTGGGGGTGTTCTCGGAGCGGAGAAACAACTACTCCGAGTCTACCTGGCCTTCCAGGAACGAGTACTACGAGTAGGCACTGTAGGAGGTAGCAGTACCACCAGGTACCTGTACTGCACTAGCTCCTGGTAAGTACCCGGTACCGCACAACCCACACATACCTGGCACCGAGACCCGACCCTGCCACCACCCGCCACGAGGACCCGGGCCAGATCATATGAACACAGGTGGTGGGTGTGGTGTGTGCCAGCGTATATCTGGGCCACAGCCGAGCCGAATCACAGCAGAGAGAACAGACTGCCACCTTTTAATTACGTCGTCCTCCCTTCCAACAATCCCCATGCGACCACTTTAAGATCCGGCCGCCCTCGTCCCACCCAGATGCTCGACCTGCGTATATAAACCCACCAACCCTCTAGACGAACACAACCCCCC